>CM032228.1:77820000-79020000 GCA_019009955.1 Riptortus pedestris | reverse complement strand
AGATTAGTGCTAGTAAATGAATGTATCATTGAGAAATACCAAACGTTAAGAGTTAGTGTACTGCGTTTCTTTATAATTGCCCTTTGTGCGACGCGCATCACATTTCCTATGTTTGTTATTTTTATCTGATGTCACTAATTGTGTGATTAACAGATATCAGTTTAAGATGTTCTATCGTCATGTCCTAGAAAAACTCGACTGCGAACGCTATCCATTTTATGACTAATCTAGTTCATGTAATAAGATATAAAGTAGCAACCTTTATACAAGTTTCTTTAATTTACAAACGTTTCTTTAGTAAAGGAATTAATTTTTCTAAATGTTTTAAATACTGTTAATATAGTTGTTGGGGTAATAAGATGTATAATATTTAGTATGCATATTTTTCGCTGTTCAGTAAGAAATTCTTAAAAAGTAAAATTGGTTTTCAAAAAGTGCTGAACCGTAGAATATAATATAAAAAAAAACAAAAAAAAGCCTTCATTCCACAAACAGTTTATTTTGACCTAAATCAAATCATCCGCCCATCATCAGTTTGCTTGAATCATCCACTTATAATTCACAATGGATTGCATACTCTATTCCAAACCATGGTTGAATAAAAGCTCCTTGGCCCTAAAGCCCTTCCACAAACTGTTTATTTTAACTTGCAGTTTTTGGGCCTGAAGCTAGTCGGAGTCCATAAACTCCAGAAATTTTTTTAATTTTACTGCTTGTAGAAGCCTTTTTGTTTCATCTTAACCTGAAATCCCCCATTTTTAAGTAGGCAAATGTTTCTATTAGGTAGCTTGAAGGTGGTGATTGTATTACCCAAAGTATGATGAAACCCGCCTTAGATTCGCAGTCGATTTAGTAGGTCATTCGGGTTGTACACATAATTGTAAGAGATATTTGAAAAATTTGATTTTCACAAAATATGACTTCCTTGTGTCCCTAGTATGGAAAATGCAAATTTATTTTATTTATTTGATGAGCTCCGCAAGGAGGCAATGTCTCTTAGTCGAGAAAATGTTTAGCTACACATTAAAATTATTTAATTTGAAAGTAAAAAATGTAATAAAACATTATTTAAAAAACCTAACTACATTATTTATATATATGAATAGATAGGGAGGCGGGCTCAGGTTAGCCATGCGAATTAAAGCGTTGACCTTTATCTCACATGGCAAACCTAGAGTGGCGAGTTCGATTCTCGCCTGGGCAAAGGAAATTATTTAAAGACGAAATTTTTTAAATAACATCCTAAAATCCCACCCTGGCTAGAAAAGGGTGGTAACCTGTAGATAACCCGTCCCAATTAGCCTGAGTTGCAAAAAGTGGACGTTAATAAATAATAATAATAATAGATAGGGAGGCAATTTCGAAGGCGCTCTTTTCTCTTCTTAACACATTTATTAATACTCTCTACATGTTGAACTTCCAGAAATCTCTTCAAAGATTCTACTGATTAACATACACCAAAATGTCCTTCCAGTATTGTATTGTTATTTGAATGAGATAGAGCAATAAAATTAATAATTTATAGACCTTTAAATAATAAGAAAAGGTCCTAATGTAATATATATATATATATATATATATATATATATATATATATATATATATATACATACACACACACACACACACACACACACACACACACACACACACACACACACACACACACACACACACACACACACAGAACCAATCTTATTGCGAATTTAATTCCCCTACGAATGTTGTTATATACATATTACCGCTATCTTGAATATTAAATGAAATCTTTCCTTTTTTTAGTTTTCAGACATTGTAATAAACCCCCACTACTACTCATGTCACATTAACAGTAAACGTTTTTATTATGAGCCATTTTATTTGAAGCTCATTAATATTACTATTTATAACCTGGGATTTAGGCTGGTTGGTGGAGGTCCACCATCAACGGAAGGATATAAAAGTGACTGAACTACTAACTAACAACAGCTTACACACACATACTAACACATATAAATATATACCAATACATATAGAATTAAAATATAATAAGTTTTCAATGTAGTTTCGAAGATTTCTGAGAGATAAGCAAAGGTCGGATATGAGGAAATGTCAGATATTTAAGGATTAGTTTCCATACTGTATAAATAAAGTAACAAGACGAATAGATTACTTACGTTGAGAGATTCAATGTGCTACTTAACCTTATGCCAATCACCTTTTCGGTATGGGGCTTAAACCAAATAAATGAATTATTTATGTATATTATAATATTTTTATTTATAATTAATATTTTATTAAAGATATTACTGATATTTATTGTTAGAATTATGTCAATGAAACACTAACAAATAACGGTGTTACTGAAGTAGTGCTGTTTTGTTGAAATTATACAGAAACGCCTGTCAGAGGAGAATTTAATAAATTGTTTCTATATTTTCCATTTAATTGTATGTCTATGGGCTTGTTGAACTGTCATAGTAATGAGCGTTCTTGTATTACCTAATGAATATTCGTCCCTTGTTGTTGGATGTCAATTTTAATTCCTGGGAATGGATTTTTTACAATACACCAATGTATAGGTTTTAATGAAGCAACAATGACTTCAACCTTGACAGCGAACAAGGTGAAACTTTTACGTAATCCATTTTTTCTAGCTATCAATTATGTAGTCACAACTCGACTTTATCTCCATATTAATGACAGCCAGCGGCTACACTTCAGAAAGTCCTTCAATGAACCTCAAATAAAAGTATTATATCTCTGCAGGTTACAACTGTAGCAAATTTCTCTTAAATGAAATTAGCTATTGAAATTGTACTCAAGAAAAGTGAGAGAGAATGTGGGCGTTCGAAATTTCTTAATATTATAGCTTTTCACAACTAAAAGGATGTTAACTGGCAGGTTTTAGCAGATTTTCCTTGATTGAAATCAGCTATTGAGGTCGTACTCATGACGCGATTTTCAAAAATTTTCTTCAAATGTCCATCGATCCTACCCAGGAGATGACGAAAATGAGGTCCGTTCAAAATTATATATATATATATATATATATATATATATATATATATATATATATGTATGTATATTTGTCTGTTACCACTCTAGTGGTCGCAATTTTTTTTTTATCGTTTCCAAATTTGATATATAATCGTTTTATAAAAAAACGTTCGTTAACGGCTGGAATCGGACCAGTGGGAGGGGAGGTTTAGAGGGGGGATTTTCGAAAATTCAAAATATCTCCGTTACCATACGTCGGATCAAAAAATTGTATAAAATCAATCTTATTTTAAAATAAATTTACTATAAATATTGTTTTATACATTTATTCTCTATCTTGAATATTAACCGAGATATTTGCATTTTTATTAAATTTGGACCGATAACGGAAGACTGAACTTCCCGCCAAAAGCTAGTTCGGCCCTTTGCCGTAACTGTTCGGCTCGCGTATGGAGATTTCTCTATTGTATAACTTCACGTGGGAAATCTGCCTAGTTTACGCAGCTCCTGCGTAGTTTTAGTTTTCCATACAACTATTAAGACACAGTCAAAAAGGTTCAAATACGCAAACAGTAACCCTGGCACAGGCCCCGACACAGAAGCACACTGAGCCAACGACACACTTCTTACATCCCATGCGTATTTGCCATATATGTGCATTATGTCAATTATTTTAACAATTACTTTTGAGTTTTAATGGCAAAAGTAAATTTTATATTTTTATACTTTTACATGCATATATAGAGATTTATTGGGACGCCAGGGCCACTGGTTTACTTCAAGAAACCCGAGTCACATCTTGTAATTTATGAAATCCTTACTAAGCCCACTCCATAATAGTTGAGAAAGGAACTTTTTTTCTTCATTGGGGACTCAACATTACTTTTTGAAAAATTAATCGTACTTTTAACAAAAGTTTATATTAGTTATTATATTAAACAACATTTAAAAAAATACCGTTCATTGATATACATCAATTTTATATACTATAAAAATAAACTCAACATCCAAAATTTCTTCAGATGTCCATCGATCCTACACAGGAGATGACGAAAATGAGGTCCGTTCAAAATTATATATATTTGTCTGTTAACGCTCTAGCGGTCGCAATTTTTGTTTGATCGTTACCAAACTCGAAATTTAGTCGTTTTATGTAAAAAGAAAGATCAAGTTCGTTAATGACTGAAATCGGACCAGTGCGAGGAGGGGTTTAGAGGGGGGATTTTTGAAAATTCGAAATATCTCCGTTATTATGCGTCGAATCGAAAAATTGTATAGAATCAATCTTATTGCAAATTAAATTTACTATAAACGTTGTTCTATACATTTATTCTGTATCTTGAATATTAACCCAGATATTTGCATTTGTATTGTGAGTGGGGTCGGCAAGAGTCGGCTATGTTCCGGACTTTCTGCCGAGAGCTAGTGCGGCCGTTTCCGTAACTGTTTGCCCTTCGTGAATAGGTTTAGAGATTCCTTACTACTACTGTCATTAGGAAGCAGATTTCTCTATTATAGAAATCTGCTTAGTTCACGCAGCCCCTGCGTGACGGAATTTTTTTCCTTACCTCTTTAAAGTCTATATTTACATGGTTCACTTAAAACTAAAAGTCATGAACAGTAATGGTTCTAATAAGGACAGGAGGAGTGGGTGTTTATAAAAGGTGTAAAATGGCTTCCCCTCCCCCTAATTTAAAGCTACTCATTTCATACCCAGTTTAAATTTCAGATATTGCTTGAATTGGGGTCTTAAGGATAAGCAGAGAGAGTCTTTGATTAGTCATCAACCACATTTTAACGTTTTAAGAATTCACCTGCTCGCCGTTTGTCTAATGTAGGAAAAACCTCTTGGTTTACGCAGCCCTCTTAGCTTGAATTAAGAAATATAGTAAACTTTTTTTTCTTTCTTAATTGATTTAATTTTTTTCAGGTAAGTAACGAGAGGACAGCCTCCCTCTATTGATTCATTGACTTGTGAATCTTGAACCTTATACTGGTAAATATAAAATGTTTTAAGATAATTCATAAATGATATCCTCTTTACAATAGTTTGATAACAGGCCAGCCATTTCGTACTACTAATAACCGGATTGAGAGAGCCATGATTATGAGTAATTTCATTCATATTTGGAACATTTATTTAACTCTCTTACAGAAGGCTACTTTCGTCCATAAGTAGGGCAAAGGCACCAATCGTTGACACTACCCCAATTATCGACACTTGCTCCTTTAATACGCGTTTGAGGAGTCCCAGATATTCAAAATTGGCGCCAAATGAAAATTTAACTCATTAAGCACGCGTTCCCGCCATAATCAAGTCACAATTGGCGTCTGACCACATGGGAGATGTTTTCTCCTCAGTGTTCGCCTGATACCAGTTCCTTACTGTTTTGGTTAAGGGGTGAGTCTTCATTTTTCGTGTACATCTTGTATGTTTTTTAGTTTTTCCTTGTCATTTATTTTTCATACGATTAGTTAATACAGTTAGATCATGCGAAGACACTTTAAACATGTAAATTTATATAAAAACATTAAATCGGGTACCCGAAAACATACTTTTATCCAATTATTGACACCACCTGTCAATAATAGGGATTTCAGACAATTTTGGTTTTCACGATTATTAAACTATTTTTTTTTGCGACAAACTCAATGGTACTTGTCATTTTTAAAGAAGTTGTATGGTTCCAATTTTTGACTGGGGTGTCAATAATAGGTTCACATAGGTGTCAATAATAATTGCTGAAACAGCCATTATTGACATGTGAAATGCCCATTTATTGACATATTGTTAAAAAACACCCACTTCACGCAGCCGATGGATGTGTCGGTATTTCGGTCTCTGAAGGAAAGCTGGAGACCAAAGTGCACGGCTATCGAGTAAAACGGCTTAGTGAGCCTTGCACCGCCCTCAAAAAGAAAGACTTCTGCCCGCTGTTAAATGAAGTCTTACAGGGAATTTCACCATCCATTCTTCAGAATGGTTTCAGGGCTTGTGGACTTGACCCCTAGGACATGGGTGCGATTGCTTATTTCAACCGTGAAGAGAATATTTCTAATCCTGTTGTAAAACCTCCTTCGGCAAGTGCAGTCTTACAGTCGTTGATTATCCTGGAGAGGTTCATCGGTGAAGAAACAATCAGTCAATTCAAAGAATCATCCAGGTAACATTGAAGATTCCTAACTCTTCTTGGTTTGGAAAAGGATGAGAAGATGCTGCAACATAGAGCCCGACATTAAGCGTCTCGCTCATGAAGAAATCAGCTTTGATGAAGGTAATACCGGACTGCCTGAAATTCAACTAAAAAACTGGCAAGCCAACGAGTACCAATTCAGTCTAATTCACTCAGCTCAAGAACCACACAAGTACCTATTCCAAGTCCTTTCAAGAGGGCTCTCAGTTGGCCTGGGGCCCTTGGAAATACAAAAAAGAACATTCGCAAAAAAGAAACCATACCTAGTGTCGTAGCTTCTGTAGATTACAAAAATTATTTGAAAAGTAAAATTGACAAGAAAAGGGAAGAGGAAGAGGAGAAGAAAGCTAGAGCGGCGGAGCGCGTTAAAAATAAGGAAGAAAGAGAGAAAATGAAAGCAAGGAAAGCAGAAGAGAAAGAAAAGAAGAAGGCGCAGCTGTTAAAGAACAAGAACTCGCAACCAAATAAGAACCGAAAGAAAGGCATAATAATTTCCACCTCTAGCGAAGAAGTAAAAGGAAATCAAGAGAAATGAGAAGCACAGGATCAATCAGAGGAGAACAGTATTTCTTCAGGTGGTATGGAAGAAGAACCAGAAAAAAATTATGAAGATTCTAAAGATCAAGCTACCAGGCTTGTCAGTCAAGAAATTATACACCTTGATAATTTCTTGAATTACATTATGGTTGGAGATAAGTTTGACGATTTGGATGAGCAACGACAGGAAATTATTGACTCAATAAGAGAAGCTACTGGCAAAAGGACTCTATCGCTGATGAAGTACATGATGGATCAAGAAGAGCTGGAGCAGAAAGGTGAAGAAAACAACACAGATAAACATGAAAGAAAGAATGGGGAAAAGGGACAAGATGAAATTGTGCAAGTTATTTGTACACAGGTGGTCGCAGAAGTAGAACCTGAAAAAAAAGGAGGAAGAAGGTCAAGGGGAAATGATGCGAAATGTTTATGAACACGAGGAACCCACACATCTGGGTAGATGGAGGACCTGAAAAACAGATTGTTGTGCAAGGAAAAGATGATTCACTGCAAGATAATCATGTGCAGGTAGACTCCAATGGAGGACGAAAACGCAAGAACGTGGTAAGACATGTTCTAGATGAGGGAATAACTGTAGAAGAGGAACTCGAATTGAAGAGGGTGATTACGTTTCAGCCAATAGATTCTCTAGAAATAAGTAAGTCCATGCAGCTTGCCAAGTTTTGAAGATTGAAAATGGGAAAGTGACCGTGAATCCTCTGAAAGCCTACAACCGCATGAAAACTGTCTTCACTTTAACTAAAGAGGAGATTATAATAATAGAAGTTCAAAATATCGTGGCTCGGTTATCAAAGCCCCTGGTAATAAATTAAATCAGAGATTGTTGTTTCCAAAGTCATTGCCAGTGAACTAATTAGTTCCTAATGCGGGTGTTGTAATATGTCAATTTATGTTCTAAATAATTCATAATTAATTTATAAATATGTACAAATAAAATATGTTTAGTCTTTTTATCGATTTCAAAATGAGAAATAATGTTCTAGTGTTTAGGTACCTATATGCTTTGTGTTAGTTTTGAACATATTTTGTGACTCTGATATTTAATATAATTATTATATTTACTTGTCTAGATCCCACGTTTTGTGATGGTTCAAAACTTACCTATTATATACGTATTTTGGATTTCAAAAATATATTTGTTTAATATTTATTGTGGTGTCAATATTTGGTCATTTTCCTTGTCAATAATTGGTGCATGGGTGTCAATAATGGGGGACAAATTTACTGTTGAATTTTATTGAAAAACAACTTTAAAATTTGATATTTTGACAAAAACAATGACCGAAATATTTACTGAAATAAATGGCCAATATAAAAAACTTGGAATCAAGTGGATTATCCAGCAAATAAGAAATCTGTTGGAAAAAAACCGCAGAAATTTCCTTATAGTGTCAATAATTGGTGCCTTTACCCTACTTAGCATTTGACTACTGACCTGCAGTTTTCAGAACCCTTGTGCTCCTTGTCAAAAGTACAAGTGTTTGGTTGGAGTTGAATCCTGGAAATTTCGTATTAGGTACAGAATCTAATGCCAACTTACCACTATTGTATATTAGTTATTAAAGGGAAAATTATTGCAGTGATTTAGCCCTTTCAAGGATAAAAGCCCGTCACGCAGGGGCTGCATAATCTTAGCTGCTAAGATTTCCCTGTTGAGGTTTAATAATCGATAAATCTATATTCTGATAACACAACACCTCCTTGAATATTAAATGAATGAATACAAACCGAAATAAGAAATCTTTCCCCTACCGACGGGAAGCGTTTGAAATGTAAACAAACAGATGTGCCAACCTCTCACCAGAAAGAAAGTCAAAAACTTTAATATATCATAATATAACATTAACTTTATTGAAAACTATTTACTATAACTAGGGGTGGTGTATTGTTTATGTAACATGAGTAGAAGTCCAGATTTGCTCAAGGCTGAAAACTGAAAAATGCAAATATCTCGTTTAATATTCAGTATAGAGAATAAATGTATACTAGAATCTATAGTACATTACATTTTCAATTAGATTGGCTTTATACAATTTTTCGACCCGACGCATAACAACGGACATATTAAGAATTTTCGAAATTGCTCCCTTCTAAACCATCTTTCTTTTTACATAAAACGATTAAATATCGAGTTTGGTAACGATCAAACAAAAATTGCGACCGCTTAAGTGTTAGCAGTGTATGTGTGTATGTGTGTCTTGTTTAATTTCCGCATGGTACCTTGTCATAGACAGTAGTGCGAGGGAGAGGGGGTGCCATGATTTGACCTAAAATATACTCTCCTACGATCTGCTAGAGGGATTATATCAAAATATTTTTTTCTACAGGTTTGCTTTAATCAGAGCTGAATGCATGTAATTTATTTTATTTTTTACCGTGTAATTTCTCATACAATGTAGTGGAATTAATTCTGGAATAATAAATTATATTTTACCTATATTTAATTTTAAATCGTTTAAATGTAATTTGTTTTTAAATTTATACTTTATCTTCTTATTTAATCAAAAATTGTTGCAATCTTTAAAGTAACTTTTAATTTTAAATTTACCCTCTTAGTTAATTTTCTATCTTGGCACAATGCCTATATTAATGCATGATAAGGATGGTCTAGGTAATTTGATAAATACAGATACTTTTGAAATCTGACGAAACGATTTATAATAATCTTGTCTACCTATTTATAACCATTCCTAGAGTCTATAAATATCTATTTGAAATGGGTAAAATCCACCCTCAACCTCCTGACGAGTCAGATATTTTGGCCAGGCTAGTAACTTACTCGCGTCTTTTCCCCTGACGTTTCTCATCAAAAAGACTTGAGGATGTATAAAGGTCCATCTAAAAAAAAATAACATTTATTTATTTGCATGTTATTTCTTAGGTTAATTATGTATGTGACCCTGCTCTACTTTACCATTGTAGGGATTATTTCAGGAATTGATCTGTCGCAATTTCTATTAATTTATTTGGACGTTTGGTTCATAATAATAATTCCTTAATAACTTTTTTGGTTTTTTTGCAGGATCTATTTATATATTACTTTATTATCTCATGGTTATGCTCTTATAACAACGCTACTCCTTACCTATATATTGCATTAATTGAATTTTTAGATGCAAACTATATTAAGAAAATTGAAATTTTGGGAGAAAAATTGCATTATTGATTAAGTCATTAATACAGAATTATCTCTTATTAGTTATTGAACTGTCCAAACAATCATATTTGCGGCCTAGGTCAACGTGATTCAGAATTTTTTCCAGATATTCCATCGTGTGGTGTTTGTGACTATTGATTATGGCATTATATGAATATTACATATTTTGTCTGTTAGTCCTGTAGCCATTTGTATTTCAATGAGAACTTTATACTGAAACAATTCATTGAAATAAAATGCCTAAAATGAGAAATCTAATACCACAAATGCACGAATTATCGAAAACATTCACTGTGAAGTATTGACCTTTATAAATTCACTCTACATAGTATATGGCGGAAGGTCTACATAAATAGAAATTCAAATGATTTATATAATCATTTTATTGCTGATCTAGAGCCCTCAATTTTTCATAATTGATGCAATACTTTATTTTTTACCGATTCATATTACAAACTACAGATAAAAGTTGTTAATGGTAGCAATTGAAAGACGGGAGAGAGTAGTCTTTTTATTGGCTAGAGAAATAGAGAACTGAATTTGAAATGACACCTTCAGAGTGCCATTCTATCACGTGAGAAATCTGCTTACACTTGTGTGGCGGTTTTGTTGTGTTTGGATTGCCAAATTTCATTCACTCTCGGCCTTTTTATTAAATGTAATTTTACAATGACACGATAAATTCCGGTGTACCTCTCTATATTTCTCAATCTAGATGGTTAGATAGGTTTGACGGAAGAAACAAAAGAACTTATTAGAGAATGAGATAAGTCCATTGGCCTAGATTAGCATATCTTCCTGTGGCAGTATCTCCGCTAACAGTACTTTTATCACTACAGTTCCTATTCCGGTCAAGTACAGAGATTTTGATTGCTGCAATCGATCAACAGGAAGATCTTGATTTACAGTACTTGCCTCAGGTAAAGAGAAACTTCATTGCCATCAGAGGCAGCTGGTGGAAGAGAGATTTATATATTGTTCAACTATAGAAGCTGTCCCTTAGTTATATGGATTCATACACAAGCTTTGTTGTGTTTATTACATCTAAATCTAAAATCGTATTCTCATAAATACGTTTCGATTGATTTTTGTACTAATTGAGTTATTTATTCATAGGTTTATTCATCCTTTCCTCATATCTCAAGTAATTTGTTTCCTTTTCCAGGACGTTAAAGAATTCCAATCATATGGAGTTCAATTTTTAATTAAGCTTGAATTTGTATCCTCAATCTCTGCAAATAGGCAGCCACTGATAGAGCAAATTAATAAATAGATTTTTGGTCATACTCGATATTTGTCATGTAAGGCTTAAGATCGTTAATAGCCGTATTTGGATCAGGAGGAATGGGAGAGTTTAGAGAATCAATAAAATACAAAATCATATATAACTCCAAAACATTTTGACACGTCTTAATATGCTATTGCTCCCATAGTACGGGGGAAAGAATGTATTGGAAACTCCAAACTTTTCTCTTGCCAGTTTTCTTCTCCGGGTCCATTTTGACTAGTTTCGGCGTAACGTCTATACGTACGGATCTCAAATGACAAGTCCTTTAACATTAAAAATTCATATTTAGGACTGTTGCATATTTCTGCATCTCTCATTTTGAACAAAGTCGACTAGAGGCAAGTTGAGTTCCTGAGGAGAAAGAATTAAAAAATTTTAATATTCAATTGAATTCATGTGGAATAAAAAATAAAAAGTCCATTCAAACATGCGTTAACTAAGTTGATTTCCCATGTACTTGCATTTATCTTAAAAAGTAAAAGTTCAATGAGAACAATATTTAATATTTAAGTTTCACTTAAAGTGTTTCATTAAGGCTGAAAATTAAAAAATGCAAATATCTTTGTTGATATTGAAGTTAGAGAATGAATGCATATAACAACATTTATAAAACATTAAATTTGAAATAAGATAGATTCTGTACAATTTTTTGATCCGGCTCATAAAAACGGCGATATTTCGAATTTTCGAGCACCCCCTCCCACTAATCCGATTTCAGCCATTAATGAACTTGATGTTAACATTTACATAAAACGTTTATATATTGGTTTCGGAACATATAAAAACGGAAATTTCTTCCCTTATAAACCCCTCTCCCATCGGTCCGATTTCAGCCATTAACGAACTTTGGATCTTTCTTTTTATATAAAACTATTATATATCAAGTTTGGTAACGATAAGACCAAAATTACGTGTATATATATATATAAAACCTCATTTTCGTCATCTACTAGATAAGATCGATGGACATGAGTACAACCTTAATACCTGATTTTCTAAATGTTTAGGCAGGGAATGACATAACATTTATAAAACTCAAGTTATCTATAACCCTCAAATAATATCTAAAATGCCAAAATATCTATGACCCTCATTCACAAACTTCATTTTTTCATAATAATAAACCATAATACAGAAAAGCGTAATGGTTATATTATGCGATAATTATTGGCCATTCACTGCCTAAAAACTATGATCACAATCTCTTAGGGGTGACTAATGATCTCTAGGGTCTATTTTGCTTACGTCTGTGAGTGTGTGTGCGTGTGTGTGTGTGTGTGTGTGTGTGTGTGTGTGTGTGTGTGTGTGTGAGAGAGAGAGAGAGAGAGAGAGAGGTAGAGAAGTACACACTTGAAGAGTAAATGATTACATTCATGATTGTATTTTCATTTAAAATTTATATTGTTTAAAGGATAAATAGAACCCAATGTACACTAAGACTATTTTATTTTTTCTGTTAATTCCGCCGTAAAAAAAGTATGAGCAATTAAAGAGCTATAACCGTCATTACTAAAATCCTGCTTTCAGCACACGAACTGACATTATTCTTCCTCAACCATGTAAAGGCCATCCAGGTTTAGATATTTTCCACAAGAAGATTAAGCCTTAATTCCAATCACGCTATACGTTCTTTCATAAGAAAGACCTTCACGGCCCATACTGGTCATATTGTCCTATAGTTTACCTTATACTCGAACACACAAAGCCGTCAAGGTGCGTCTACTCTGCTGCATATGGTAATAATTAAGAGATTGTAGCAGAATTCAAGGTTACTAAGCGAGGATAAATCTTAGGCGAAGGATTTGCACCTTATAGATTGTTCTAAGTTTAAAGCATATTTAAGCCAATTGACTACGTTCATTAGCTTTTTCAAAATTTTATCCAGAGTATTTTCCTATGATTACCATTTTCCGAAATTAAAGAGACCGAAAACATTTATCATAATCAATGTTTACTATATATTTATTCTAATGATTAATTCTTAGATCAATCAATTCGTTCAGCACCACGCACAATACTTCCATTAACACTACATGTTTCGCGATGAACTTTGAAATATGATGCCAAATGCGCACAAGACATTTTGAAGACCTCTTTGAATTGTGGAACTATTCCGATTTCTAGACACTAAAATTTAGTATTTTATCGGAGAATTTCTCTGATTAAAGACCTGAAGATGCCACTGATGTGGTAAATGTGATTGTCAAATACAAATTATTATTTATTTATTATGTGGAGCTCCGCAACTATGGCGACTTGCTCTTCTTAAACGTGGGGGAAAAACAAAACAAGTAAACAAAATAACAAAACATGGAACACGAAATAACAACAGAACATAGAATAATAACAAAACATGGAACACAAAATAATATAAAGAACAAAACTAAAGGAACAGAACACAAAAGAAACAAGAAACACGAACATAACATAGAACTAAAAACAGGTGGGAAATAAATAGGTAAAAAGTAAACTTGGTGACTTTGAAACAGAAACTATTCATAAAAAAAAAAAGCATCATTCAGATTTAAATATGTCTCACACATACGCACACGCACACGCACACGCACACGTACACGCACACGCACACACACACGCACACACACACATATACACACACACACATTAAAAAAAATGTAAAATATGAAATTTAATATTCTGAAACTGCCCAATTGTTTTTAAATATGTCAGAATTGTGTTAATATGTGGCCTACCCTCAGTCAGTAGTTCGTTCAAGTTATGTGGTATATTTAAGTAAGCTCGTAATCTGCATTCTGTTAGTAAGTGTTTTAGAAGATTTCCCTTAAGGGAAATCAGCTATTGAGGTCGTACTCATTACGCGATTTTCGAAAATTTCTTCAAATGCCCATCGATCCTACCCAGGAGATGACGAAAATGAGGTCCGTTCAAAATTATATATATATATATATATATATATATATATATATATATATATATATATATATATAAAATTGTAACCTCTGTCTGTACATTGATAAATGTAAGTATAAATGAGTTATACGTTAAAAACTACTGCGGAAGTCAACAATTCTATTTGGCACAAAAAACTCAACCGAACTAAACCAAACTCGGTATGTGAATTAGCACTAACGCCTTCCTTATAATAAGCCGTACTAACATTTCTAGAGACGGGCAGGAGTGGGGGTTATAAGGGAGGCCTGAAATTAAATATAGGGATATTTCGTTTCCTATTGAGGTTTCGGCAAATATGCACATGACAAAAGTTGTTTATTTTGTTATTTAGAGAAACTTTTGTTATGTACACTATCGTCGTATACCGAAGTATAAAGGCGTGATACGCTAAAAGTTATAGCGGAAGTAAACAATTTTATTTGGGACAAAAGACCCAACCGAAATAAATAAAACTGGGTATGTGAATTAGTACTAACGCCTTCATTATAACAAGCCATACCAACATTTCTAGGGACGGGCAGGAGTGGGAGTTGTAAGGGAGGCCTGAATTTAAAAATAGCGGTATTTCGTATTTCGGCAAATAGGAACATATCAAAAGTTGTTTATTTTGTTATTTAGAGTAACTTTTGTGATATTCATTTTTGTCTTTTAACAAAGTATAAACGAGATATACACTATAAACTAAAGCGGGAGTCAACTATTTCATTGGGCGCTAACAATTAAACCGAACTTAAAAAAACTCGGTATGTCAATTAGCATTAATTCTTCCATGATTATACGCTATATTAAAATTTTTAGGTTAGAAAGGGAGTGGGGGTTATAAAGCAGGCCTGAAATAAAAATTCATAAAACGAGACGGGAAATATGACAATTTGGAGGACAGTGATGACACATAAAAAATTAATTTTATTATTACAACGGGTATTAACCCTAAACACTGGGACGGGTAAATGTCAAAATATTGTGCAAAGTAAAGCCTTGCCAAAAAAATACCATCACCATTCAGCCTCAAATCAATTCCCGGCCGAAGCCGGGTATCTGAGCTAGTATATATATATATATATATATATATATATATATATATATATATATTTGTCTTTTAACGCTCTAGCGGTCGAAATTTTTGTTTGATCGTTACGAAACTCGATATCTAACCGTTTTATGTAAAAAGACAGATCAAGTTCGTTAATAGCTGAAATCGGACAAGAGGGACGGGGGGTTTAGAGGGGGGATTTTCGGAAATTCAAAATATCTCTGTTATTATGCATCGGATCGAAAAATTGAATACAACCAATCTTATTGCAAATTAAAGTTACTATAAATATTTTTTTCTGTAATCGTTGAATAATGGTAACATTACTAAACTGAAATGAGTGAAGAAAGTGAAACATTTTGCAATAGAGTGAAGAAAGTAATCACTTTCTTCACAAGTGAAGAAAGTGAATTGCCTTCTTAATTAGTAATAAGTATAAATTAAAAAATAATTTGAAGTTGGAAATTAAATGCTTTTAAATGTTTCTTAACATTGTAAGAATTTATTTTAACAAAATAAATTGAAATGTGAATGAATTATTGGTGGAAATAATCAATATATTTTAAAATTTAAATATAATAATAATTACCTTCCTTGTTTATAACCTGCACTTGTTTATAAATGCACTACTTCACAATCATCACTAGTTGTTTTATAACTATGCTTATAACCTTTCACAACCATGCTTATAACCTACCAACAACATACCATAATCTTCACAACATCCTAATTTTGTTCATATTTTGGTTAGATCTGATCATGTAGTACACGATTACAGAAAAAATTTAATATTACACTCGTGACGAAAGTAGAATTTACAACTCTCGTGAAATTACCACACTCGCTTCGCTCGTGTGGGTAAACGTTTCACTCGAGTTGTAAAATTATCTACTTTCGTCACTTGTATAATAAATAACTATTATATACATTTATTCTCTATCTTGAATATTAACCGAGATATTTGCATTTTTATGAAGTCTGTGGTCGGGTATAGTTCGGATTAGGTCGGCCATTTGCGTCATTGCTTAGGTGAAAGCTTCTTCTAACCTTACCTGTCGTTTCTAACCTTACCTTACCTTCGTTACTTTGTGAGATTTATGCAAATACGTTCTGTTCATCCGCCCCCCCCCCCTTCTTTAGTTCTTGGACTACTAAAATTTGAGTTATTAAAATATAAATTATTCTTACAATTCAGAAGCCGTTTCAGTTGGGAATTTATTTTAATTAACTGAAAGATTTCTCATTACCGTTTGTATTTAATCACGGTGGTATTTTGTTACCAGTATGCAGATTTCCCTATTGTAAAACTTCACATGGGAAATCTGCTTAGTTTACGCAGCCCCTGCGTGACGGACTTTTATAGTTAGTCCAGTGTTGCAATGAGTACAAGTATTTAATGCAGAAAGACTACATCTTTCTTTTTACTATTATTCTACTATGCCTGCTATTAATAGGACACGGGGAGCTAATTACTCAATCTTTCTCCTTGGATGATTCCCGTATTACCTTTTCCATGGCTGGGATGAAATCATGGGAGACAAGCATTCACCTTGTCTCAATCCTGATTTAACCTCTAAGAGCTGAGTCATCTCTCCTTGTCCCTACACTCCACAGCAGGAAATATTCCTATAACTTTCCCGAGAAAACTCAAGTTCATGTATTATTAAACAATAACGTCTGGCAACAAAATCATTTGTTCCTGTATATTCAATGAACTGGGTACGTACATCGCATTGTATTTCCCAGCACTTCTTGGTTATCGTATTTCAGGGTGAATATCTTCAAGGACGTGTTTCCTCCCTTCGTGAACCCTGTGTTGTTAATCGGATCATCGCCTAAACCTCTTTCATTGGGCACGTTTATTCTTTTATCCTTTCTTTATGGCGAGATACTCTACGGCTCTGAGAGCAGACATTTCTCTGTAACTCGATAGCTCTTCTTTAGGATTGAATAAATAGGGCATGTTTTGGAGATCCATTGTTCCTTATAGTTCTTCAAAATAGATTATCTATTTTACTCATCATTTCTTCACAATATTGATTCAATAGTGTCCCAGGCAACGAGTCAATCTTGAAATCTGTTCGCCTCTTCATTTTTCTCAAATCCTTTTTCTACATTTGTGTATGGCTCATAAACCAACTTTCCCTCCAGGTTCTCATTCCCTTGTACAAGAACATTACTCTCTTCCAATTCAAATGCAGTTCAAAGTGTAACTTATTTAAATATTTCAAACTCTTCCTGTTTAATAGTATTAGCTTTTCTTTTAGCAGATTTCCCTTAAGGGATTTGTGGTTGTACTCATGACAGGAGTTTCGAAAATTTTCCTCAAATGTCTATCAACATTCCTATAAGATAACGAAAAATTTTGCGTTTTTAACTCGAAAATGTTTATTTTTTCTATACTTTACTCGATAGATAGCTGTTTCATTGAAAACTGAGCGTCATATGAGTTAATGCCTAAACCAAACGAGGAACATGGGAGGGGGGAGAGACGCGAATTTGAAAATTCATATTTCCGTTATTATGAGTAGTAAAAAAAAATGCTTGACAAAGCCCTCCCCCCTCCTCTCCCCTCTTTGTAAATTTTTGAAATAAAATAAAATCAATCTAATTAAATGAGACAATATGTTTGCCTGGATCTGTATAATATATATATATATATATATATATATATATATATATATATATATATATATATAATTTCTTATATTGAGTCCTTTATATAGGTCGAAAAGTTAGCTGATACATAAGCCTTTGCCCGAAGAGGTAGAAATACACTGAAATTATGAATTGTCACACTGATTAATGTCTTCAATGAAATTTACTTGATGTTAGTGGTACAGAGTTTGGACCCGTTTATTAACACGACTAGCTCTTTAAATGATTCTATTAGCATTATTAATTAATACTATATCCTTGAACTCTGGCAGATTTATCGAATTTCTTTTTCTTTAAACAGTAGTGTATATTGGGTTAATTATTGTTATCATTACACTAAAAATGTGATGTACCAATTTTGATTCGTGTTTCTCAAACATTCACGTGATTAACACGATCATTTCTGCTCCAACTAATCTGACCCGCAACATGTATATATTTATGTAAGAGAGATGTTTCTATGGAATATTGTAAATTATATACATAAGAAATTATATATTAAAAAATATTCAATTTAGAGTATATTTAAGTACTAAATATTCATAATCAATTTAGTACGCCTATCTCCACTATAAACTGTAGCCACGCGCCATGACACAGATACCCTTGTAATGGTGGATCCTATTATGCTAGTTTACCTTTGGTCCACAATGTATCCACTAATTGAAGATGAGGAGTATATTCCAGCTATTTTCGGTGCGGTGCAAGTTTGACTGTCAGGACTGATTGACATGTACAGTTGTATTAATCCTTGTGAAAATTGGGGCTTTTAAAAATATCTTAATTTCTAAAAGCTCTTAAAAGTTGCAATAGTTTGGATTCCATCTTTCTCAAAAAATTAATCGCCTCTGACAATTGGTACTTGGGTTCTCGGGAATCAATTTCTTTAATATATGAATACATTGACAGAAGGGTATTTTGTAGATAGACACTTTTCTTCCACACTTTATTGACCTTATCTACATGTTTCACTTCCTCGAAAACCTCTTCTACTTAACATGCACTTATCTACACTACCTTCCCCAAGGAAAAATACTAAATCAAAAATATAATGTGGACACAGCATGACTTCCTTGTGGTCATATTAAATGAAATAAAAAACACGTTATGTCACAATTCGTTTTAAATTATTTCATTTGAAAGTAATATACATTTGCATCGGATCGGAAAATGTCCTAGAAAATAATTTATAGATCTTTTCATGATAAATAAAAGAGATCCTCCTCTTGCATTGGAGACATAAAGACATTTTAGAGATTTCTGAAGGTAAATCAGCTATTGAGCTATTTTCGAAAAATATCGTCTATATATATATTTAATCATTTATTTCAACTCTATTGTTCATATTCGTTAATGTGTGAAATCGGACAAGGAGTAGGGGGAGGGTTTAGAGGGGGAAAGGTTACAAATTTAATATCACCTTTATTGTGAGTCGGAACGAAAAATGTTATAGAACCTCCATTAAATATAAATATTCTTGCCCTAGAATTGTTGCTCTATACATTTAATCGTAACTTAATTAAGAGAGTTATTCGTATTTTATTTTTTCAGCCTTTTGTAGGCTCATAATTCTACTCATCGGATTTTTACTAAGAAATAGAGGATATATTGTGAGATGAGATTTGTTGAGTATTGTACCAGCACGTGAGAAATCTTAGTTTACGTAGCGCCTGCATGACAGACTTTTATTTATAATTTTTCTTTTTCGCCCTTCTCGAAACCTCTCTCTCCCTCTTAGCTGATTTTGATCAAATGGTGTGCATAACTAGACGTTAGAGCAATCCCATATATGAAATTTCAACATTCAAAGGTTAGCCGTTTCAAAATTATACGAGATACGAACATGCGTACAGATGTCATGGCGAAACTAGTCAAAATGGGTTGAGGGAAGGGATAATTCCTTTGAAATATGAATACCAGAAATTTTTACCTTTATAATGGCCCCATTACAATTTTTACTACCTTTATTTCGTACAAGGAAATGAAAATGGCATACCCTATATAAAACGTCTGACTGTAGATATCAGCTGTTTCCTTTCCAAATCAGGTGATGGTATTATCTATTTTGTTCCAAAAGCAATCAATTTCTAAATGAAGTACAGTCAAACATGCATCTCAACGGAGGGAGCTTCTGTAGCCTCTTTAGACCATTCAATTGAGTCGTTTAAATGCTCTTAACGAAGAGTGCTGTATGAAATGCTAAGATTCTAACATAAGAAGAGATGTTACACCATTTCCCATTCATCAGTTGCTTGTAAGTAGGCTGTTTCTCCTAATTATGAACCATTGAACTATTGTTGCATTGCATAATAGTACAATCTAGTTTTAACTCAAGAACAATATGCGTTGTTAGGCGGACAGAGGTAGTTGTCCCTCAGTACACGTTGTCATGAAAAATTTCATTGAATTACTCGTTAGTTTAAGAAAACTTGAAAAATTTGAGTGTTGGAGAGTACATTTCGCACCGTTTTTCTGCCTTACGTAGCCCTTCAACTGAAAGTCAGCTTGCCAACATTTAATTATTAATCATTCTAAACGTTTTAAATATAATTAAAAAATGATGTGATGTCCGCTTATGTCCGGGTCATTAAAGGGCTTATACAATAATTACCTAGCCGAGGAACCTACCTAGGCTTTTGATCCAAGTCTCCAATTATTTTAATACAAGGCTGAGACTGCGCCTTAATTGGTACACCTCAAAAATCCTTTCAGTCCATATTCAACCTCCTAACTTTCTCCATTACTTCTCCAGCAACCATAAATTTTGGGATTTCCTACGGAATGCCCTACTTTTTATGGCGGATTCTTGTAGAAAATCGAATTCTAAAACGAGTTTATATAGGTGAATTTTTCGATTTGACGCATCCTTTAGCTGTAAAATGCACAAATCTTTAGTTCAGAAATGGCACATTTTATTGAAAATGGTGAGACATAAAAGTTGTAGTCAACAAAATTATCTTTGAAACAAGTCTACGGGGGAAGGGATGGATTCTGAAATTTAAATTTAAAAAAAAAAAGTATATTAAAACGAAATAACGCAAAAATATTCTTGAGTGAATCCAAAAAAAGGATTACTTTTAAAAACAACAACATAGCAGAAAACGGTCTTAGAATTAATTTATTTAAAACTAATTACATAGTTATTTATAAAAGGACTACATTTTTCCACCTGCGTATCTTCATCTAAATGGCGATAAATTCAATTTCAGTAGCAGAAATACACTGTGCCAAAATGGAGTTCAGATATTGTCTTTTGATGTGCATAAATGAGGAAGGATTTTGTTAATACTAGCTGTAAGTATTGTGATACAAAGAAAAAACTGGTTTCTGTTTATTTACATGAAGCTATGCAGGTGGAAAACGTATTCCTTTTATAAAGAAATACGTAATTAGTTTACAATAAATTAATCCTAAGAACGTTTTTTGTTATGTTAATGTTTTTTTAAGGTAAACATTATTTATTTATTTTTAAATTTCATAATCTATCCCTTCTTCCGTAGACTTGTTTCAAGCATAATTCTGTTGACTGCTACGTTTATGTAGCAGCATTTTTCTATGAAATGTGCCGTTTCTGAAATAAAGATTTGTGCATTTTACGGCTATAGGATGCGTCAAATTGAATAATTCACCGATATAAACTGTTTTTTGCTTTTTTACTTGAAAATAATTTAAAAAAAAAAAGTAAATGCCTCTAATGTGAATCCTCCTATGAGTATTTAAACTATTATAAGGACTGAAATTGTTAGAACTTTCAATAAACTTTAGCTACATAAAATAAAAAAAATCGCACACATTTATCTCATACTGTGATTATTATTATTATTAATTATCGACATCCACTATTTTGCTACTATGGCTAATTCTCATACAGTTGCAGATGATATTAGCCTGGAATATCGAGCTTTGACAGATTTTGTATAGGTTGGCTGTGAAAAGGAAAATAACATCCCTAAATGTATTATGACCTTGGATAATTTAGATTGTCACTATATTTGCAATAAAGCCTAATTTTTATCAGCTTAATTACAATGGGAAAACGAAAATTGTCCTGAGTTTCCGTCTAAGCTGAGCTTAAAAAAAAGTTCATGCATTGAAGTTTCGATTTTATCAATTGTATCGTCTTGTTTGTTAACAGGTCACAATAAAAGATGTATGGCAGAACGGATAAGTGGTTACATGTGAATCGATTTTTTTTTTTCAAAACTGAATCCATTATTATTGATGATGCTGTTATCAAGCCGGATGAAGAATGCTGGAATTCGTTAATTTGTCACAAATTCGGACAAACTAAATTTCGATTCCTACTATACTTGGTCAGTTCACGTTCGTAAAGAAAATTTTGAAAATCCATTGCATCTTCAATGCATGACCATTAGCTGAATAGCCTTAATGGAAATCTGCTGATAAAAAATAAAAGTTGAGTTGCAAATGCATTCAAGTTGAAGAATCTCTTCAAACATTTCAAAAGATTACTTTTTTTTTATTCGATGATAGATTGTCTTAATCGTATCGTTACATCATCATATACTGCAAAGAAAAATATAAATTTGAGACTAGATTCATTATATGTGATGACTAGCTTAGGCTTCGCTCTGGAAATAAGTTGGGCGTGGAATGATGATGGTATTTTTATATACAAAGCTCCACTATGCACTATATTTTTACATTTCCCTGACCTAATGTTTAGGAACAATACCTGAATATATAGTAACGAATTGAAACTTCATCATTATTAAGGACCATTGCCGAGGAAGCTTTGTTTGGGAAATATTTAGGCTGAATAGGAAGAGTGAATTTAAATCATCACAAAGCAAGTCCTTTCGGATTACATTTTCTGTATGCTTATTTACTTTTATTAAGTTTTACAGCTTTCCAGAAACATGGACAATCGATGCTCTGTTGCCGAGCCTTTCATACTAAACATTATTTGGTTAGTTTTCAATCCCAGTTCGTTGTTCAAAACATTATGAGTAAAATCCCTTCCTACTCAATCCCTCTTCATTATTAAAATAACGTGGGCAATGTAAATAAGAACCATCGTTAGTAGATGGTAGCACTTACTATACACCATTTACCTCTGTCGCGCCAAATTCCGTCTCAAGTCAGTGGATGTGTTTAGAGCCGACAGTAATTATCTCTCCACAACTTCAGCTCCTGGTTGTTATGAAAATTCAGCATTGTTATGTTTAAATTATAGCTTGAGTTATTCAAAAATTTATAATTCACTTATGAGTGGATTGTATATAACTTACACCATAACTTAATTTAGATAGAAGAAATCGAAAGGGGGAGGGGGTACATTATCTAAACTATCAAATATGTTTCAAAGCGTTACGTGACTGTTGCATATCACTGCCAGAATAAAATAAAATTTAATGAGCATATCCTGCTAATGAATTTTCATTTGATAAAAACGTATATGACAAAAGTTACTCTAAATAAGAAAATAAACAATTTTTGTTAGGTGCATTTTTGAAAATAAAATAAATTCAGAACGAAATATCGTTATTTTTCTATTCAGCCCTACCTTAGAAACCCCCACTCCTGTTCGTCACTAGAAAAGTTAATACAGCTTATAATCATGCAGGCGTTAATGCTAATTTAAATGCCGAGTTTGGTTCAGTCGTATGAGCCTAATAAAATTATTGGCTCCCTCTATAGTTTTTAGTGTATACCTCGATAATGCTTCAGTATACGCCAAAGTGTATACAACAAAAGTTACTTTAAATAAAAAATTGTACAACTTTTGCAATGTGTATGAATAAAAAAATGCAAGAAAAACAGAAAGAGGTTAGAAAGTTCAAGTTATCGCCAAAAGAAGCTCCAATTTCTATAACCAAGACCAACCAAGTTTCATTTCTAAATTCTCAAAGCTCTTGAAAAAAAAGCCAGGTGAGCAGAGAGTATGAAACATCCTGTATAAATATTATAGGTGAATCATTTAAACCACGGTGGTGGCTTTCGAACAATTAGAATAAGTATTTTTGCAGATTTACTTGTTGTTCGTCTATCCGAATGAGCCTACTTACTAGTCTACAGGGCTTACGGTTCCAAAATTTTATATTTTTCGTCGTTCGGTGGGTTTCGCACCGCTATACGACGTAGTTGTTTACGTTTGCAGAAAGAAAGGCGTAGTCTTTATACAATTGGCGTCAATACTATTACGTGAAGACTTGCCAAAATAAAAATACCAGAATATACTCCTGTGAACTATTAATACTAATGGACGAAATTAAGGCTATGAGATCTGACAGATTTACGTCACGGCTCAATGACAGCGTCACTCCCAACCAACAGCTTAGAACAACTGGATTGATTGAGGCTGAAGGGTTAGTCTAATCAATATCAGCTACATATATATCCCATTAGCGTTGCTCAAACGCAAATATCGGGCCGATATTGTTGGCCTAAGTCAAAGTTAATATATGTCTGATCGTATTCTAGTTCATAGCTTTATTTTTCTACCAGTTTTTGATCAATCTAAGAAAATATGAAGTGGCATATCAATAAAAAACAGACTACTTTCAAAAATGTATCTAGAACTTACAAATTTTAAAAACTGATCAAAGTATACTAGTTAATACTCATGCGTTTAACCGATACTCTACTTTTTAACCAATTGTCTAAGGACCTTTTTTTCCGAAAAAAAATGTTCAATGTCATGCCAGCATAAAAACAGCACAGCGATTTAAAATCTCAAGCCAAAAACAAGATCAAACAAAAATTTCTACCAATATATACATGTATATATTCATTCATAGATACATACATATATACAGATAGGTAGATAGATACATATAATAGGTTAATATGCCGTTTATTGTGTTCATAAGGATTAATAAGAAGTAATAAGAAATATAATATTTAAATACTCTCGAGATACATAGTATTGAAAAAAAAAATATAACATGCATAATCTTATTTTTTACTTTAAATTCACACAATATCTCCCATAGAGCGGCAATTTTATATATATACATATGATCGAGCCTCTCTCTTAGGTAGGATCGATGAAAATTTCAAACCATTTCTTTCGGAAACCGGTCAGGAGTACAACCTCAATAGCTCAAGTCCCCAAATGAAAATGTGCTAAAATACTCGGAAATTGGGATAGTGGGTTAGGGTCTCATGTCAACGTTAATGAACTCGGAAAACTTCTTAATTAGGTAAAATTATGGGGAAGGAGAAACTTATTATTTATTCCTCAGAATATGGCGACCCTCTTAGTAATGTTTAATAAGGCCACTTACTCCATATTTCATGATAATGACGTATTTATCTTCGTAGCTTTTATCACTGAGGATATCTTTTCTTTTCTGTGAGTTGTTCTCTAATATGAGTGTGTGTGTATATATATATATATATATATATATATATATACATATATATATGTGTGTGTATAAACAGAATAAACTTGAAATATAAATCTTTTTATAAAATAGATGCCAAGGCTCCCAGAGCTGGAATAGTAATAGCTAATCGTAATATTGACTGTATACTATTAGAAAAATACTCTAATAGAGATTTAGTAGCGGTTCAAATTATTTACAAAAACGTTTCCTTTATCGTCAGTGCTTACTTTGATATCACATAAGATTTAGACAACTACTTGTCTAGCGTGTTGGCTATATTAACTGCCTTTAGAGATCAAAAAATATTATTTGGTATTGAAAGCAATTGTCGATCGAATCTATGGTTTGACAAAATAACGAATACTCGAGGTAGGAAACTAGAAAACTTTATAATAATAAATAACCTTCATATTGTAAATATTGATTTAGATATGCCAACTTTTGATGGTGCTCCTGGACAAACTAATATAGACATAACACTGTCCACAGGATCTTTAGTACCATTTATTACTAATTGGACAATATTAGATCACGAAAATTTTTCTGATCATAGAACTTTACTATATAAAATCAATATGGATACCTATAATACTACATTTCATAACCAGAAACTAATCTTTAACACAAGAAATGCTGACTGGGATAAATTCAAAAATAAATTGAAAAATGAGTTGTGTAAAATATTTCCGCATCGGTAATAATTACGGAAAAAATATTGATAAATATATTTCAGAACTAATAAACGAATATAATTGCGAATTCACGATTGAAACAGTGCGTTTTCAGAGCATACGCTCCATCATCAGTGCCCTGCTGGAAAACATTATTAGGATAGTGACTTCACAAAAATCATAGAAATCGCCTGCGCCGTTTTTGAGTGGCTCAGTATCAAACGAGCGGACAGACATTCGGGAAAGATTTAGAATTTTGTTACCATTGTTCATAATGGTCTAAACCATGAAAAAAATGTACCCCGGCTACATTTAAATAGATAATCAGACAACCCCTAGAGTTTTATATAAAAGTCGTCTTTCTATAGTAGACCACTGATCTGGACAACTTACATCCAAGTAGAATGAATTCTATATTTTTTAGAAAATTTAAAGCAAGTTTGTTTGTTGTTTAACAAATAGTCGGGTCTTTCACTACTCTTGTAGATGAAATGTAGCACTAAATAACATTTGATAAGGTTATATAATAAAGCTTCAAAGGATTATTTAAAAATAGAACTAAACTTGGAAATCCCCCACTTGAGTAATGAGCCTTATTCACGATCTCTATAGACGATTGGCCGTTCATGACCTTGGTGAAGATAAAAGGAAGTGACGGTAACCATCCTTCTTGTCATGGGCCTTGGCAGGTAAGTCTAAAGAACGGCCTTCTTCGGATCAAAGCCAAAACATCAGCCGTGTCAGTTCTCTCGCTAGAAGGCAAATTAGGTACGAGTTACACTCTTTAAAAATACTAGTGAAGTCTTAGTTATTTTCCCAGTCTGGATGCAATGAACTAGAATTCAAAACAACCCCTGAAAATGTAGAGATGGAGTTAGTTAGGATGTATAAATGAGGATATATAACAACTCGTAGATGAGGATATTGGATGGCTTAATCTCAAATTTCTGTTTTTATTCTTTAGTAAGAACTGTCTTACGGACCAATCAGTTCGAAAGTAAAAAAAGAACCACGTTTATTATTCGTGTTGGAGGAAAATCTATAGGTTGACTATTGCTTTATTAACAAGATGAGTTCGGAATATGCTTTATATTTTACTCCTCTAGACTCTGTTCAGAATCAGACCAATAATCAACTTAAATATAAATTTGAATGTAAGTAATTTTTGTCATCTACTAAGTAAGATCGATGGGCACTGAAACTGTATATAAAAAACTGTACATTTTTCTTTACCTCTTATATTAATTAAGTTATTTGCACGGAAGTGCAGAAGCTCCTCAGATTTTTACTTAGAAATAGAAAATATCTTTAGATGAGGTCAATACAGTCTCATAACAGCACGTGGGAAATCTGCTTAGATTATGCAGCCCCTGCGTAACGTACGATCCATTTATCATTTATATATAGAAGACACATTTTACTTGAATTGGATGGTGGCAATTGAACAGTTTTAAATATGGGAAATGCTGATTAACCTTAGAAAAAAAAAGAATAAAAATGGTGCATACTCTTTAAAGGGATAATTATTTTTTTTATGATCATTCCTGTCATAAGTTTGTTGTATTTAGTGATAGCTCAGTCACAGAATAGCACAATCCCGTCAATAATACTTTCCATTACGCTTTGTGACACGGCGATTTACGTCATCCTTTTTATGAGAAGCTTATTCAAATATTTAAATAGCTTGTGTGTTGTTTGAGCTAGCAGTAAACAGATTCTGCTAAAGTACATTAAGAAGAAGAAAGTAGTTCATATCTATTTTCTATAAATTAATACAGGACCTGATTAGTTATAGTATGCAAATTGGCCACCTTTGGGTTAGATGTTGTTTTGGTCAACAGAGCTTTGCAATGCATTTATCAGTGATTCACTATTGTGTACCAACTAGAAGTGGTAGGAATTGCTACACATGACGAAAATATGTCCGTCAAGCTGGTCTACGTTAACTAAGTAGACTTCCCATGTGCTGGAATGACATACTGGCCACCTCATCTTACCAACTATTCCCTATTTCTCCTATAGTAGCAGCCTATGTAAACAGAAACTGAAATGTATGCTAGTATTTCTAGTGACTCAGTTACTTAAAGTAAAAAGGCAGACGATTATAAGTAGGACTGAAAATTAAAAAATGTAAATATATCGGCTAATATTCGAGATTGAAGAAGTGTTTATTAAACAATAATTGTAGAAAATTAAATGTTTAACAAGATTGTTTCTATAACATCTTTCTAACCGACTCATAATAACGGATATATTTTGATTTTTCGAATTCCTCCCCTCTCCAAACTCAACTATTCCTGTCCCAATTTCAGTCATTAACGAATGAAACGATTATATACGAGTATGGTATAATAAACATTTTCTAGTATAAAACGTAATTTGTTTGTCTCAATTTAAGTTTAGCCTTTGAAAGATGTTAGCCTTGATAGACTAATATGTTTATGCAATAGTTATATTTTTATTTAGGTTCCTACCTTTATCTCCTCCCTCCCGGATATTTATACCCTTGATTTTATTTTAGAACAGACAAAAAGAATCCAAAAATTTTAATGCCAGATTACGAAATTGGAAGGAAGAAAGCATATAATTGGATGTATGAAATAAGGAAAAAAAATCGATCCTTGATGAAATGAAGGGAATAGTATACAAAATGTATTTTGGAACCTCTTTGCGTCAGAAGAGGGGGTACCGGAAGACTTGATGACCAGAGGCTAATAGAATCATGCACTGAAGACTATTTTCTCCCCCCCCCCATCACTTCTATAGACAAATTTCATGTTCTGTTTGATTAAGACACCCCTTTTATGGAAGTTATAGTGAATAGTTTATATGTAGCGTCATCTATTAAAAAAACTCAGTTTTGTTCATCCTATCAGTGTGATGAAGTAAATAAATTACAATCGTTGTTCTCTACATTTTTCTATAGCTTAAATGTTAACTAAGTTATTTGTCTTTTAATTTTTCCAGCCTTGTGTAGAAATGGTGGTCACATTCCTACTTATGCCATTTTAATTTAGAGCTATTATTTTACTAAATATCTCATGTCCAACATAAATTTCATATATTTACCGCTCTATCTAAATTACTGCAGACTTTTTTAGCAGATTTCCCTTAAGGGAAATCACCTATTGAGGTAGTACTCATGTTCGAAATTTTTCTTCAAATGTCCATCGATCCTACTTAGGAGATGACGAAAATGAGGTCCGTTCTAAACTTTATATATATATTTGTCTGTTATCGCTCTAGCGGTCACAATTATTGTTTAATCGGGAGAGGAGTTAAGAGGGGAGGATTTTCGAAAATTCGAAATATCTCCGATACTATACGTCGGATAGAAAAATTGTATAGAATCAATCTTATTACAAATTAAATTTATCATAAATATTATTATATACATTTATTCTCTATCTTGAATATTAACCGAGATATTTGCAAGCTAGTCAAAAGCTAGTTCGGCCGTTTTCGTAACTGGTTTGGTTCTCGTGAAATTTCTCTATTGTAATACTTCAAGTGGGAAATCATTTTAGTTTACGCAGCCCCTGTGTGACGGACTTTTTTTCTTAAGGTATGCTCAGATAGCTTGTTAATTTCATTCGTTTTAATGTACTATAGGAACATATAAGCATAGAATGAGCTTATCATTCTATGGCTATTTGTGTCTGTATGCGCTTCACGATGCGTTCCCCTCTGGATGATAAAGTTGAATGTGGTTGTAGTCATTGGCAGTTATATACAGTCTCGAAACTTGACTAATGTTTGTCTAGTTACTCAAGTTCATTAGAACGGCACGTGGAGAAATTAAATAATAAGATGAAGGTTGTATTTTGCCATCCCTATACGTGGTTCTGCATGAATGAATAGTGTCGCCTATTAGAAATAAAAGAGGAATGTGCCGCATTTGGAATAAATATTGATAGCATTAATTAAATAGAAATTGCGATCTTAGAGTAAGGAAGAATCACGTTTTGGACATACTGTAAATAAACGATTTCTTAGTGTGTGTTTCAGTATGATTCCAACGCAATATAATTTCTCGTTTATCTGTTCTTTAATAGTAGATAAACTCAATATGAAAAGAATATTTTTTTATTTATTTATTATCGTCCACGTTTTGCTACTGTGGCTAATTGGGACGGGTTATCTCCAGGTTACCACCCTCCAAATAATAGTGGCTTTCTGAATACGACGAAGTTATCTTTTAAGTCATTTGCACCATTCGATTTTCAGCTATGTATCTTGGTGTTTTCTTGTTTTGCATTCGTTCACAGTATCTTTATAATTAATTGTACTCAATGTTCTACCGAAATGCTTTCCGCTATGTCTGTCTGTCCGTTGCAGCTCCATTAAAGGTTTTAGCTTCATTCATTATTTCACTACAGTTTTCAAGTGCGGCGTATCTCCAGCGCTGTCATTTCTGTAGTAATCCACGATATTTCGCCGATTTTCCAATGTGTTGGCTCGTGGCAGCTCCTAATTCGAAGAAATAGATTGGAAATTCGGTGACATCGTGGAATACCACAGAAATGACAACACTGGAAATACGCCGTACTTGACAACTGTATTGAGTTCCCGGCGACGAAGTTTAAAACTCATTATGATTTCACATGTTAAGACATCTTTCTGTTTTTAAGTAAGATGTTTGATCCCATTGATTTAATAGAGACAAATTTCTTTCCTAGTTCAGTTTCTTTATACCATTGGATTTAGTTCCACGCAGATTGCATTATTTGATTTAAATGGTGAACAGGCCTGCCTGTCAAATCCATGAATATCGACGTAGCCTTAATGAATACTCGTATACTGTTACTGCATTCTATCGATGAATTCAAGGTTGAGGTTTCCTGTGCACCAGGATATAAAAACCTCTGCTTTGTAGTTCCCATCATTCCTAACCAGAATAGGTATTTACTAAAGCTTGGATGAGTAAATATTGTAATTAATGCCTGAACTAGAAATTTATCATCTGTCTTCTTGATGAGTCCAATCCCTATCGATCAAACACTTCCTTGGCCCTGGCCTCGCATTTCTTTCTTGGTCAGCTCTGGTCTAAAGCTTCTATCGTTTTATGAATATTCTGGTTCTCAGCCATTTTAGCAGATTTCCCTTAAGGGAAATCAGCTAGTGAGGTTGTACTCATGACGGAATTTTCGAAAAAAAATTTCCAATGTCCATCGATCCTACCTAGTAGATGACGCAAATGAGGTCCGTTCAAAACTGTATATATATATATATATATATATATATGTGTGTGTGTGTGTGTGTGTGTGTGTCTGTTACCACACTGTGTGTTGTCTGGTCGCAATTTTTGTTTGATCGTTACCAAACTCGATATTTAGTCGTTTTATGTAAAAAGAAAGGTCAAGTTCGTTAACGGCTGAAATCGGACCACGGGGAGGGGGGGGGTTAGAGGGGAGGATTTTCGAAAATTCGAAATATCTCCGTTACTATTAGTCGGATCGAAAAATTGTACAGAATCAATCTTATTACAAATTAAATTTATCATAAATATTGTTATGTACATTTATTCTCTATCTTGAATATTAACCGAGATATTTGCATTTCTATTAAATCTGGGCGGCTAACGGACGAAGTGTCTTTCCCGCCAAAAGCTAGTTCGGCCTTTTCACTAACTGCTCGGCTCTCGTGAAATTTCTCATATTGTAAAACTTCACGTGGGAAATTTGCTTAGTTTACGCAGCCCCTGCGTGACGGACTTTTATTAAGTAAGGTGCCCAATTGTATTTAGTAAATCTTCTTTGACCATAATTCTTCTAACTCTTAAACCCTAAATTTATCTCCCACTTTTTCCCCCTTTGGCTTGGAAATGACTCTCCTGCTTAGTGAGAAGGTAGTAAAGCAGATGGAACATGTCAATATTGAGTTATATGCGTTTTTGTATTTTGTTTCCCTTGACACTCCACTATATTTCTAAGTTCTAATCTTAACTGTCAACAAGCTTAATTCAATGTTATTTATAATCATTTGGTTTAGTAAAATTCATTTAGATCCCACCTTTACTATAAATAATATCGTGGAGCGAAAACGGGGACTTTTGAATTCGCCGTATCAATGTTTCTAGTGATTGGATTAAAAGTCTTAATTTTTTTACAGTAACAACCATTTACTTGAGGTTTTCCAAAAGAATATTAACATAAATTATTCAGTGGTAAAAATTTGCATACATCAATACAACTATACTCTGTACATACTCTCTCTGTATATGCTCTGGGATGTGTTGTTGCGTTAAGGTAATCATGCTTCGGGTAATCATAAGTCTGGAGCTCGACTCCCATGTGGGCATAGCAGTGACGAACTAAATACTATTCAGATTGAAGTTCCAATCTAATTTGAAACTGGCTTCCAATTGATGTAGTAGTATTATATATCTCAGAACCCGATTTTCTATGAATTGTTTGGGAATTGGCAAAGCAATTAGAGAACTCACTGTTTGTAGCCGTTATCAGATGTTCTTATTCGTAATAAGCTAAACCTCGGTGGAAAGGAAAACAAATAACAACAATTACTGATTTTTATGAATAAAATACTTTTTCATAAAAACTATATGTATTCTTCATTTTTAAAATTTTAAACTCATACATATTGTTAAAATCGTATCATGAGTACTTCAGTCATTGATTCTATTTAAAGTATAAGCTATCGCGGTAGGTCACATGGTACGCCCCAAGCACATGAGGGCAACATTCCTTTTCTATGCCAAAACATGGGTGTTACGCGATAACATTCAAACGTAAACTCAACTATTTTGTCAATAACTGTTTATCTCGCATCATTCATAGCCAAATGCAAGTTTAGATTAGCCATGTGAGGGAAGCTGTTGGTCCTAATCTCACTTGGTGAAGCGAGAGTCCTGAGTTCGATTCTCACTTGAGTAGTAGGAATTTATTGAATAAAAAAACTCAGTAAATCAAATCCCAAAGCCTGCTCTGACTAGAACAGCGTGGTAACCTGTAGAAAACACGTCCTAAATAGCCTTAGTAGTATAAAGTGGACGTTAATAAATAACATTAACAAACTTAGCTGTTTAACGTATTTATTTATTATAGCTTTTCTCCACCCCCCCCCTCTCCCGACCCCTAAAGGTTTCTGCTTTTCTTTTATTGCGTTATCATTCGACATAACTAGATAGGATCGATAGGCATAAATAAAAAGTTTTTTGAAAATTATGTCAAAAATACAACCTGAATAATTGATTGGCAGGTTTGCTGCAATGCAGTTATTAATCTGTGAAATAAAGCTCCCATTTCCCTATACCTGACATGATGTTCTTTCTGGCTTTTACTGAGCTTCCTTTGACATTTTTAAAAGCAAAATTATTATAATGTGGTATTGTGTAAAAAATTAATTTTTTATTAATTTTTACATGAGTTTGGAGCTTCTTAGATGTATTTCATAGTTGTTTTTTTCGAACTTATTCGTTTCGTTCTACACGTGTAATGGAAATTGAAAAAGAACAGCTGGAGTAAAGATATTTTAATTTCTTTCAGAATTGCATAGTTCCTGTGTTGTGTTCACGCCTTCTCTGCCTCAAGGTTGCATTGCTGTGGAGGACACATTGAATGTACGGTGGGCCTTATGTGTGAGAAAAACTGCAATTTCATGGAAGTTAGTTCCAACTACTTGTCGCATCAAGGACAATAGTCCAAGGTTCAAACAAATACTTAATAAAATAACCAAATGTGGTTCAGGCTTTTATTTTGAAAAAAAATAAAATTGAAATTAAAATCTTTTATGAAGATAAAGTGGAACCTTCAGAGAAAACAGACCGCATTATTAACCTAAATGATTTTGACGTAATATGTGCAATACTGAAATCAGCATATTTGAATTCTCTCGCCTCAAAGAATAACTTACAAAACATAATAAAAAGTTTTTCAAAAAATATTTGCTATAGATATTGATACTTCCTTCCGCATATATGACACTGTCTTTAGGTTTGAAGGAGATATTAGACTGGTCCATCGTCGAGTACTTTTGGCAACTTTTTAATTTTTTCGCATTATCTTAGGCAGTGTTCGTTATAGTGTATGTTCGTTAATGTTTATGTTATGTTATTGTAACTCTAGCCAGGAAAGCCCTAAACTTGGACTTATTGCATCTGTAGTCTACGGAGTTTATATAATAAGTACATAAACTAATCTTGAGAGGCTTGAGTATTCTCGCACCTAAAGCAAATTCCAAGGTTTTCTTGAAGATTATTCAGTTTCAATAGTCTCGTCGATAAGGTATGATTAAAATTAAAAAAAAAAAGTCCGTCACGCAGGTGCTGTGTAAACTAAACCAATGTCCCACTTATTGGAATAGACATGCTTGCGAAACCCGTATATAACAATAGTTGTAGAAAATTAAAATTCCAATATTTAATAACAAAATTTGTTATATAAAAGTTTTCGATCCGACTCATAATAGTTATTTATTATACAAGTGACGAAAGTAGATCATTTTACAGCTCGAGTGAAACGTTTACCCACACGAGCGAAGCGAGTGTGGTAATTTCACGAGAGTTGTAAATTCTACTTTCGTCACGAGTGTAATATTAATTTTTTTCTGTAATCGTGTAATACATGATCAGATCTAACCAGAATATGAACAAAATTAGGATGTTGTGAAGATTATGGTATGTTGTTGGTAGGTTATAAGCATGGTTGTGAAAGGTTATAAACATAGTTATAAAACAACTAGTGATGATTGTGAAGTAGTGCATTTATAAACAAGTGCAGGTTATAAACAAGGAAGGTAATTATTATTATATTTAAATTTTAAAATATATTGATTATTTCCACCAATAATTCATTCACATTTCAATTTATTTTGTTAAAATAAATTCTTACAATGTTAAGAAACATTTAAAAGCATTTAATTTCCAACTTCAAATTATTTTTTAATTTATACTAATTACTAATTAAGAAGGCAATTCACTTTCTTCACTTGTGAAGAAAGTGATTACTTTCTTCACTCTATTGCAAAATGTTTCACTTTCTTCACTCATTTCAGTTTAGTAATGTTACCATTATTCAACGATTACAGAAAAAAATATTTTCAATTTTCAAGTATTCCCCTCTTTTAAACTCCCTTCCGATTTTAGCTGTTAGGAGATATAATCTTTATTCATGCATGAAACGGTTAAATATCAAGATATCAGACTGATACTGATAACAAAAAAAACGTGTAATCTAGAACGTAAAGAGATGCTTTTACTACTTCATGATCTGCTGCCACTGAGGAATGCACGTACATCAACTTCTGACCCACCACACATACAACTAAAAGGTTTCCTCATCAGCCAAATAAATCTAAGGCCTATAACATTTATAGATACATAATCTACGCATTTAAAGTCAGGGCACTCATATTGCTCGATTGATTATATATTATACATCTATATTATAGTTATCGATGTTTTATTTTTACCTGGATGGATTTTATCAATTTATTTTATTTATTAGGCCTATTTTTTCACAAAAAAAATATTTTTATTTAATTTTCATTATTTTACACAAGTTCCTATAATCTTATAATTTGTATGTTGGTTTAGTTTTTACACTTAATTAAGGATTCATTTTTATATATTGTATTTTTCTTTGGCCCCCTTCTAAAAAGTTGTTTTAACTTGTAATACAGTATCTCTTCTATATGCATTAATGCTGTCCTTCTCCTGTGGCCTCTCACCACGCTTCATTGTGCAAGTTATTGGTTGCTCTATGGCTATTTTGCTCACGCTATGCATCGCCACTGTTGTTCCGGTTGGCTCGGAGTCCGGGGTCTAAATGGTTTTTTTTCTGGTGACCCATCGCCATGGGACTTCAGTGGCGACGTATAGTCCGAGCCACAGAGCTCCCAAAAATTTGCACAGTGAAGCGTGACGAAAATACCGCTGGAGTAGAACGCCTGTTTGGGTAAGAACATTCAGTGAGGAATTCTGCGAAACCACATATCTGCAATAAGTATTCTTTGTGTCATTCTATCGCACAGGTCATGTGCTTGGTGTGCTCAGTTGCTCTGCTTGACCGAATTTTCGTAAATTTAATATCTTGTAAAATGCCTTAGGACATGTCTGAATATATGGGATATGGAGTACGAATCGTATGCGACATTCATTCTCATTACCTCCCTAAATAAATTAATAAATAAAGTTTACTTTGAGTTGAGATATGTCAGCGTTTCAGCTCTAAGCTACACTTTACTTATGTAATTCATTACAACCCCTAGAGATTATTATGCCCTTGCATTCATAACTTTAATAAACCATGTGCATTCCAATCACACAGTCCGTTATCTTAGTCATGAATAATTACGAATAAGTGGTCCTTCTCATGGAAAATTTGGAAATTGTGTCTTTAAATCTGCTTTGCAAACAAGGGGAGTTAGTTGCATGAGACGGGGGTTTGTGTAGATACTTGACATGGAGGACATACTCCTTCACTTGCTCAAGAGAAAGTAGCCTTGGTGTCATGGCTCAAACCTTGTTCCAGCATAGAATGTCCCACAAGCTGTATTCAAGTCGGCTATTAAAAACTTCCAATGCATTCATTCAGGCGCATGGAAATTACGCCTGCATGCATATTTGGGAAGTTACTGGAAACAAATCTTCAGGTCCCATCTAACCTCCAGGTTCGTTATCTTATAATACACCTCCCCTGCCCAATCCGATTTCGGACGATAACGAGCTTGTTCTTTAGGTAGATATGAAACGCTTATATATCGATTTTGGTGGACGCGTTACGAAAAAAATTCTTTATTTGAAAATGATATGACAACCACTTTTGAAATTTTATTCACATGTTTTTAGGCAACCCCCCTTAGGGTTAAATCAACAATTTTAAGCAAATACTGTAATATTATTTGAATTGTAATTTGTCTTCTGTTTGGATTTCTTATTATTGAAGTTACTTTTCTTCAATCCCATTCGCGTTATCTTTATGTCCCTATTTCATAAGACAATTACACGAAACAACTTAATTATCACACTATCTTCTTTGGATTGTGTCATGTATTACTTATGAGCCTTAGTTCTGATTGCATTATCTGTGAATCATGTGAATGCATGGTGCATGTGGTTATTAAATAATTATCTCTATGCCCATTATTCCAAGGCGTGTGGGTGTGAGTTTGTTACAGATCTTGCGGTCGCAATTACTGTTTGATCGTTACCAAATTCAATATTTAAGAGTTTCATGCAAAATTAAAGACTATGATCTCTGAGAAAAATTTTAATATCTTCGTTGTAATGTGTCAGATTAAAAAATATTATCCAGCCAAACTTGTTAATCATTTGATGTTCTACAATTGTCGTTCGATTGACGTTTTCTCTAGCTCAGATATAAAGAGAATTATTAGCAGATTTCCCTAATCAGCTATTGAGGACGTATTCATGTTGCGATTTTCGAAACATTTACTCAAATGTCCATCGATCCTATGATCCGATGAAAATGAGATCCGTTATATATATATATATATATATATATATATATATATATATATATATATATATACTAGCTCAGATACCGGGCTTCGCCCGGGAATTGATTTGAGGCTGCATGGTAATGGTATTTTTTTGGCAAGGCTTTACTTTGCACAATATTTTGACATTTACCCGTCCCAGTGTTTAGGGTTAATACCCGTTGTTGGCATTTGTTAATAATAAAATTAATTTTTTATGTAAGTCTTCACTGCCCTCCAAATTGTCATACTTCCCGTCACTTATGCATTATGCATAGATTTCAGCTATTAAGGACAAAATATTAACATTGATTTGAATTAATTTTTCCAGGTGAGGTACCTGATAGTTCAAATAGGAATGAATCGTTGAGCATATCAATATTTCTACGCAAATTACTTGCTCCACAGATTGAAATGTATAAAACAAAAGTTAATCTAAATAACAAAGTAAACAACTTTTGTTATGTGCATGTTTGTCGAAAAACAAATAGACATTGAAATATCGCGAATTTTTATTTTCGGCCTCCCTTATAACCCCCACTCCCGTTCTAACCTAAAAATTTTAATATAGCTTATAATCATGGAAGAATTAATGCTAATTGACATATCGAGTTTTTTTAAGTACGGTTTAATCGTTAGCGCCAAATGAAATAGTTGACTCCCGCTTTAGTTTATAGTGTGTTTTATTTCAGCCCTCCCTTATAACCCCCACTCCCGTTCGAACCTAAAAATTGTAATATACCTTATGATCATCAAAGTATTAATGCTAATTCACGTACCGAGTTTTGTTAATTTCTGTTCAATCGTTAGTGCCCAATAAAATTGTGGACCTCCGCTTTAGTTTTTAACTTATATCTCGTTTATACTTTATTATACGACAAAAGTGAATATCACAAAAGTTACTCTAAATAACAAAATAAACAACTTTTGTTATGTTTATATTTGCCGAAAAACGAATAGAAAACGAAATACCGCTATTTTTAACTTCAGGCCTCCCCACTCCTGCCCGTCCCTAGAAATGTTGGTATGGCTTGTTATAATGAAAGCGTTAGAGCTAATACACATACCGAGTTTTATTTATTTCGGTTGGTTTTTGTCCCAAATAAAATTGTTCACTTCCGATATAGGTTTTAGCGTATATCTCGTTTATAATTCGGTATACGAAAAAAATGTATATAACAAAAGTTACTCTAAAGAACAAAATAAACAACTTTTGTTATGTTCATATTTGCCGAAAAACCAATAGGAAACGAAATATCGCTATTTTTAATTTCTTGCTTCCCTTATAACCCCCACTCCTGTTCATCTCAGAAGATATTAATATAGCCTAAAGTCTAAGTTGGGTTAGTAGTAATATACATACCCAGATTCATAAAATTCGGTTCAGCCGTAAATATGAACATAACAAAAGTTGTTTATTTTGTTATTTAGAGTGACTTTTTTTTCTTATACTGAATTATAAACGAGATATACGCTAAAACCTATAGTGGAAGTGAACAATTTTATTTGGGACATAAGACCCAACCGAAATAAATAAAACTCTGTATGTGTATTAGCACTAACGCTTTCATTATAATAAGCCATACCAACATTTCTAGGGATGGGCAGGAGTGGGGGTTGTAGGGGAGGCCTGAATTTAAAATAGAGGTATTTCGTTTTCTATTCGTTTTTCGGCAAATATGAACATAACAAAAGTTGTTTATTTTGTTATTTAGAGTAACTTTTGTGATATTCATTTTTGTCTTTTAACAAAGTATGAACGAGATATACACTATTAACTAAAGCGGGAGTCAACTATTTTATAGGGCGCTAACGATTGAACCGAACTTAACAAAACTCGGTATGTCAATTAGCATTAATTCTTCCATGATTATAAGCTATATTAAAATGTTTAGGTTAGAACGAGAGTGGGGGTTATAAGGGAGGCCTGAAATAAAAAATCACGATATTTCATAGTCTATTTGTTTTTCGACAAACATGCACAAAACAAAAGTTGTTTACTTTGTTATTTAGATTAACTTTTGTTTTATACATTTCAATCTGTGGAGCAAGTAATTTGCGTAGAAATATTGATATGCTCAACAATTCATTCCTATTTGAACTATCAGGTACCTCACCTGGAAAAATTAATTCAAATCAATGTTAATATTTTGTCCTTAATAGCTGAAATCTATGCATAATGCATAAGTGACGGGAAGTATGACAATTTGGAGGACAGTGAAGACTTACATAAAAAATTAATTTTATTATTAACAAATGCCAACAACGGGTATTAACCCTAAACACTGGGACGGGTAAATGTCAAAATATTTTGCAAAGGAAAGCCTTGCCAAAAAAATACCATCACCATTCAGCCTCAAATCAATTCCCGGGCGAAGCCGGGTATCTGAGCTAGTATATATATATATATATATATATATATATATATATATATATATATATATATACTTGTCTGTTACCAATCTAGTGGTCGCAATTTTTGTTTGATCGTTACCAAACTCGATATTTAGTCCTTTTATGTAATAAGGAAGGTCAAGTTCGTTAATTGAAGATGTTGCAGCGGGGGGGGGGGATTTCGAGAATTTGAAATATCTGCGTTACTATAAGACAGATCTATAAATTCTATAAAGCCAGTCTTGTTGCAAATTAAAATACGTATAAAATTTAGTACATACATATTTTCTCTATCATGAATATTAACCAAGATATCGGGATTTTTTAGTTTTCATTCTTAAGTAAACTCCCACTCATACTCATGTCATATTAACGATAAGCTGTTCTATCATAAACCTCTTGGTTCTAAGCTTAAATACCAAATATTCTTTTCAAGATACCTTTATTATGCGAGATACATGCGAACACATCATTGTACGAGACGTCATCAAATATGATTTTACGTTCTTGTCTCGAAAATGATTACTTGATCTATACCTTACTCGATATTTCATCGTTTCAGTCAACACTGAAGGTCATATGTTTTATTGGCTGAAATCAGGCAATAAATAGGGGGGGCGGTTGGAGGGGGGATTTGAATTATAAATTAAAATATCCCCGTAATTTTGGATTGGATCGTAAAAGGTAATTTTTACTGTTAATTTTTATATTAAGCGAGTAATTCGTATTAGCAGATTTCCCTTAAGAGAAATCAGCTAATGAGGTTGTGCTCATTCTTCAAATGTCCATCGATCCTACCTAGTAGATGACGAAAATGAGGTCCGTTCAAAACTGTATATATATATATATATATATATATATATATATATATATATATATATATATATATATATGTATGTATGTATATACTAGCTCAGATACCCGGCTTCGCTTGGGAATTCATTTGAGGCTGAATGGTGATGGTATATTTTTGGCAAGGCTTTACTTTGCACAATATTTTGACATATACCCGTTCCAGTGTTTAGGGTTAATACCCGTTGTTGGCTTATTTATTTTATTATTTGTTAATAATAAAATTATTTTTTTATGTAAAACTTCACTGTCCTGCATATTGTCATATTTCCTGTCTCCTGTGCATTATCCATAGATTAGAATTATTAAGGAGAAAATATTGACATACATTTGAATTAATTTTTTCAGGTGAGGTACCTGGTAGTTACCTTGAAAAGAAGTGTTGAGCAAATTTCTCTAAATAACAAAATAAACAACTTTTGTTATGCGCATAATTGCCAAAACCCAAAAAGGAAATCATTATTATTAATTTCAGGCCTCCCTTATAACCCCCACTCCTGCCCGTCCCAAGAAATGTTAGTATGGCTTATTATAAGGAAGGCGTTAGTGCTAATACACATACTGAGTGTTTTATTTAGTTCGATTGAGTCTTTTGTGCCAAATTAAATTGTTGTCTCCCGCTATAATTTTTAGCGTATAACGCCTTTATACTTCGGTATACGATGATAGTGTATATAGAAAAAAGTTTCTCTAAATAACAAAATAAACAACTTTTGTTATGTGCATATTTGCCGAAAATGCAGTAGGAAACGAAATATCACTATTATTAATTTCACGCCTTCCTTATAACCCCCACTCCTGCCCGTCCCAAGAAATGTTAGTATGGCTTATTATAAGGAAGGCGTTAGTGCTAATACACATACTGAGTGTTTTATTTAGTTCGATTGAGTCTTTTGTGCCAAATTAAATTGTTGTCTCCCGCTATAATTTTTAGCGTATAACGCCTTTATACTTCGGTATACGATGATAGTGTATATAGAAAAAAGTTTCTCTAAATAACAAAATAAACAACTTTTGTTATGTGCATATTTGCCGAAAATGCAGTAGGAAACGAAATATCACTATTATTAATTTCACGCCTTCCTTATAACCCCCACTCCTGCCCGTCCTTAGAAATGTTAGTAGAGCTTATTATAATGAAGGCGTTAGTACTAATACACATACTGAGTGTTTTATTTAGTTCGATTGAGTCTTTTGTGCCAAATTAAATTGTTGTCTCCCGCTATAATTTTTAGCGTATAACGCCTTTATACTTCGGTATACGATGATAGTGTATATAGAAAAAAGTTTCTCTAAATAACAAAATAAACAACTTTTGTTATGTGCATATTTGCCGAAAATGCAGTAGGAAACGAAATATCACTATTATTAATTTCACGCCTTCCTTATAACCCCCACTCCTGCCCGTCCTTAGAAATGTTAGTAGAGCTTATTATAATGAAGGCGTTAGTACTAATTCACATACCGAGTTTGGTTTAATTCGGTTGATTCTTCAGAACCAAATAAAATTGTGGACTCCCGCTTTAGTTTATAGCGTATAACTCATTTATGCTCTCGTATACGGCAAAAGTGCATAAAACAAAATTTACTCTAAATTACAAAATAAACAACTTTTGTTATTTGCATATTTGCTGAAAAAGCAATAGGAAACGAAATATCGCTATTTTTAATTTCAGGCCTCTCTTATAACCCCCACTCCTGTTCGTCTTAGAGAATATTAATATAGCCTAAAGTCTAAGTTGGGCTAGTAGTAATATACATACCAAGTTTCATAAAATTCGGTTCTGCCGTTTATGCGTGAAAAGGTAACAAACAAACAAACAAACAGACACGAAAGAAAGAAAATGTAGTTATGGTGTCTATGACATGTGAAACGAAAAGTTATCGTGACATTTCGCGAAAAAAATCAATGTACAGACAGAGGTTACAATTATATATATATATATATATATATATATATATATATATATATATATATATATATATATAAACAAACAAACAAACAAACAGACACCAAAGAAACAAAATGCAGTTATGGTGTCTATGACATGTGAAACGAAAAGTTATCGTGAAATTTCGCCAAAAAAATCAATGTACAGACAGAGGTTACAATTTTATATATATATAGATATATATATACATATATTTGTCTGTTACCGCTCTAGCGGTCGCAATTTTTATTTGTCGTTACCAAACTCGATATTTAGTCGTTTTATGTAAAAAGAAAGATCAAGTTCGTTAACGGCTGAAATCGGGCCACGGGGAGGTGGGGTTTAGAGGGGAGGATTTGCGAAAATTCGAAATATCTCCGTTACTATTCGTCGGATCGAAAAATTGTACAGAATCAATCTTAGTATAAATTAAATTTACTATAAATATTGTTACATTTATTCTCTATATTGAATATTAACCGAGATATTTGCATTTTTATTAAATCCTGGGCGGCTAACGGACGAAGTGTCTATCCCGCCAAAAGCTAGTTCGGCTGTTTCATTAACTGCTCGGCTCTCGTGAAATTTCTCTATGACGGACTTTTAGCAGATTTCCCTTAAGGGTATCTGTATCTTGAATATTAACCGAGATATTTGCATTTGTGTGTGGTCGACAGGAGTCGGCTATGTTCGGTACATTCCGCCGAGAGCTCTGGCGGCCGTTTCCGTAACTGTTCGTCCCTCGTGGATAAGTATAGAGATCCCTTACTACTACAGTTGTTATTGGGCAGATTTCTCTATTGTAATACTTCACGTGGGAAATCTGCTTAGTTTACCCAGCCCCTGCGTGACGGACCTTTTTTTGTTTTGGCTTGAGTTTATCCCTGCTCCCACTGAAGGGATTTTTGGGTATGAAATTGTATTACTAATCATCCCTTGCCCAACTTAAATTTGTTGTCGTATCTACATAGAATTCTTAATAACGGGAGAATTAGAAAATTGAATTGGAGATAACATCAACGCATCATCAGGAATTTACATAGTTTATGCTGTATCAACGTGACGGACTTTTCTAATGCAGCTCACATTTAACTGCATCTTAGAGTGTAGAGAATTTGAATTTTTAGGAACATAAATTTCCAATGTGCTTGGATGTATTTGGTCTGCCCAATTATAGATCGTCATTAATATTACTTAAGGATATAGGATCGTAACCTTTAAAGCTTTAGGTTCATTAAAGTCAATTAATTTGACTTCCATATGTACTAATGAATGTATTCGTGTGACGTGAGCGGATTCCGTTGCAAGAATAGCAGCCTGCCTGATATAGACTGATAGTATGTGCAAAAACTATGTGCTAGAAATAGAAACAGGAAATAAGCATCTGGCTTAGAGATACCAATCTTTTATATACCTACTATGGCATGTCGTTTTAATATTAAGTATATTCATTTTAATGCAATATATGTTACATGCTTCTGTAGGAAAAGTTTTAACATCTCCTTTCTACACTTTTATAATACCAGGGGAGGGAAGGGATGTGTTAGTGTAATTTGACAAAGCTAGCTAATATCTTTGGTACTTATGTGGATATTGGTGAAAATAATTTAAATTGACTCTTTCCTTGCCAACAAAGCTATTCATCTGGACCTATTTAATACATTTTTAATAATTGCTAGAAGGGGTAGTCTTGTGTATTGTAAAAATTGAATTCACGTTATAAGTTGTAAGTTCCATTGAAAGCAATTTTAAGCCTTGGCAAGGAAACCAATTAATTTCTATCAATAACTCCCTTGATTCTAATTTTAAGAGAGCTGAAAAGTTATTTCTGGGTATAGGGAATAAGCTATTTAGGGGAAGCCAGGGGAAACTACCCCCTGTCGATTTGACCGTTCATGGCCATTCGGTCGTAACGCTGAGGCATTAACTTCTGTAGGAGTGCTCGATCGAAGACTAGATGGTCAGAAAATGTTTTAGGTCTGACGCATTAGTCTAATTGAAAGGAGCGGCTGGCTGCTCTGGTTCTATCCGCTGATTGCCAACTCCCAGCTGTTCAGATACAGAAATATACTGTCGTCTGCTCTCTTCCCCATATTCTACTACTCACACCTTTCCCTCTCCTCTGTCAAGGGCGTATATTACTCGTGTAAAAATGTTTCCTTCTATTAAATTAGCATTTTTGAAATCTCGAATTGAATTAGTAATAGGTGAAATCATAAACCAACTTTATCTTCAAAATATTCCTTTGCCAGTGAGAATTAAAATGAGCCGAAATCGAAATGACTGGTCTGGAGTCATAGATATCTCAGATATTGTTCTTTGTAAGAGCTAGGCACAAAGATGTAGCCCTGAGAGAATCTTATTAGAAATAATTAATAGTAACTTAATAACGACATAATATCTTTCTGAGCTATAACTGAAGACGAATACGTCTTCCTTTCAAATCATCTTATGGACGTTAAGTCGACATACCTGCACTCGACGAGCTCTTATTTGTTTTTCTTTTAATTTAACTCAAGTGAAATCTAAAATGTGAAATACAGACTTGATGAAGATCGTTATCGCTTTGGCTTCCGCAAATAATCCATTGGTTCAGCTCTTGTATAAACCTTATTTCCGCAGGGATCTGCTACGAGACAACTAAGACTTAAGGAAAATCAAGTATACGGTTTCATTCTCGTTCCTTCCTTTTTGATTTTCGACTTTAGGTTACACTTTCTACTGCAGTTTAGATCTAACCAGCAACAAATATGTTGGATCAGAAAGAAAACGAAGAATACTAACTGTGTATTGTGTGTATTACTAACATCTGTTACAAACTTTGAAAATATCGTGCTACAAAACAGAATAAACTTCTACTGATTTGTGAAAGATAAGACTAGACTCTGTGTGGTCTGTACTTTGTTACAGCTCAGGTTTCTGAACAATAACCAAATCTTAAAACCAAGTTGTTAGATTTCAGCAGAAAATGTCCCAGCGTAATTTATAGTGATGAATGATTTCGATACTCAACAAGTCCTATGTCTATGCGATGAAACAGATTCATTTTGTATTAGCACAGTTGTGAAATCGTACAACAATTTTCCACTTTAAATATTCCATCGAGCTCCATTTCGACAGTCGCTTATTCTCGCTTAACTGGCAATGTACTGCACAAAATGTGAGCTGGTATTGCACCGAAACTTCAATAATTGAAGGCACCTGGCGACTTCTTTTGGAAAGTTAAAGTAACCATCGCCGGCTGAAGTCTAATGGCAATCTAGAGAAGAACTCTTATAAACAGCTGAAAAAATCTTTATAAATAAACGAGAGACTTCATTAATATGGGTACTTTTTTCTCTTAAGGGAGATGAGAAATGTTTTCCTAATTATGCATCATTGTAGGTATAAATTAAAAAGATAAAACTTAAGTTGCTATTGATATTTGTTCTTGGAGTAAAATATAAGTAACAATTTTTTTTGAGTATTTAAAATTGTAAGAAACTTGACTTTGGGGCAAAATATATGATTGCTAAAACGCTAATATATGAAAAAGCTTCGTCCATCATTGAAATCATTTCCAAGTATTAAAAAATATATTTCTTTTTTATTTTCTAGACTGAGTTTCTCGGTCATTTTAATGCCTATAGTTCAGGGTCTAGATTATAAGAAGAAACCGGATAGGGAAATTCTAATTTACGGAATTTGTTTTTGCTGAAATTACAATTCACAGTTTGTTCATCCCAGAAATTTAGTAAAAATAATTTTTTAAAAAGCATCGGTCTATGTGTTAGAGTATTTTCAATTGGTATAGTTTTCTTGGAACTTATCTCCAAACTATGATAACTAACTTCTTCAAACGTCGTTGAAAATCGCGTCATGAGAACAACCTCAATCAACCTTAAGGGAAATTTGCTAAAACGGTACCTAATGTAGCTGAAAATGTTTTTAAAAATATTCCAGAAAATATAATTTTTCACATTCATGTCATATCAATAGTTCATAGTTAGTTAAATCATAGTGAAACGCTCAAACATTGGTTTATGGTTAGTTTGATCTAAAGGTCCATTGTAGCAATATTATAATTTGTCAAACATTAATTGTTCAATTATTATAAAGACAATATTAAATACTATTTGACACATTCCTTTGATCTACATTGCCTCGCGTTAGAAGTGTGGCGTTAGGAGTGTCATTAAAACATTATCTTTGACAGCGGAGTGATCAATGACACATTCCTGATTACTGTATTAAAACAGATTTCTTATCATGTTTTGTTTAATTAGTAATAGTTACTCTATCGGAATCCCATCTAAATGTTCAAATGCTTTGCCTCAAAGGGGTCAAGGAGATATTCTACATTATTAGAAACCTCCTTATACAACAATATAATCTTATAGTGCATACGAAATTTTGAACGACATGTCTCCGATTATTACTTTAAAAGAAAAGTGCTTAAAAAAATAAGAATTTCTTCCTATAAAAAGGATTTTAAACAAAAGGTTCAAATTAGATTGACCTAAATAATGAAATATTTTTAATACAAAATGAAGCTGCTTTTAAAGAGATGGTCTTATGGAATTTATGGAAACAGCATATTCCGGGCTGTAGTTAAACGATTTCGGACATGTATTTATGAAATTAATTTTAAGTTATTCTGAAATAACAATTTTTTATTTGACATTTAATTTACTATTAAATAATTGTCTCACATTTTTAATATAAATTAATGTCTATTTTATTCAACAAACACAGATGGAAAGGACTTTCTACAGGTCTTTACCATCTCCTAAGCTTAAGGGAAACTAAGGAATTTATTTAATGAAAGTAGTAGTTACGAGTAGCTTTTATGGCAAATATTTGTATATCAACAAATTTTGGCAAAATGAAAATTTGTTTTAAAAAAAACATAAGAGAAAAGTGATTGCATAGTGTAAAATTATTTAACAAAATTGGAATAGTTTCTTTATTTTGTCTCCTTGTTGACAAGCTTCAACACCTGGTATTGTACACAGAATGAATCAACTATCAGTATTTAGTTCTAGCAGTCGCGATCTTCTACTTAATTCTGGGAATTTTCGAATTTCACTACCTCTCGCAAGCGTTCATTATTACTGTTTTTTGCCGAGTCCATTAGGTTTTGTTTTAAAACGTCTTTATATTTCAATCGATCATAACTTAAGTGCGTTAATAGCCAAAATTGGACTAGAAAAATGTTATTAATGGTAATATTATTAATAAAGTACAAAAAATACTGAGTTATTCGTATGTTGTTATTGAGAGACTTGAATAAAGCTCACCTCTGAATCATGTAAATTTCACTTAATGTAACTATCATTAAACATCTCTGCTGCACTTAATTTTCTTTTTACTTACACAGTATTCTTGTTCGCCAGAAATTACGATTAAAGTGTGAAGTGGTGTCACCATGCCAGTCCGGCACATCTCAGATTTTGCAGCACCTGCGTGATGGACTTTTGAGATTTTCGCAATGAGCTCTCGGCTCAAAACTTGGCAATGAAATAGAAAAGAAGAATTTTAAAACCCAACATGTACCCAATCCCGTGAAAGATATCCGTTCATCCCAAATTAAATGAGATTTATTAAATTGAAGTAAGTGAATATAAAAATTAAAGACGACTTCATTGCTAGAGTTGATAATAATCTAGTTTTCAGGTTACTGATAACGATGTCAATAAAAGCATGAGTTGGCAGGATATCTATTTTTGTTTGGTCGTATATTATAATTGTCTCAGCTATCGCTAGCCAAACACTAGGCGCCCCTTGTCTTTGAGCTGAGCAGAAAATACATTTACTCTACGAAAGATAGAACCTTTGCCAACAAATGAAATTTTCATGTACCGTGTTTTTGAAAAGCTCAAAGCTTTTCGTTAATCAATTTCGTTTACCGTTTAAGTGGGTATTGATTGCAAAACTCACAATTACTACTAATTGAAAATCACATTTTCATATATTCCCCTTATTCCTAGCTTATTCATCTTTATTGCACAATAGTATGTAATTATATATTTGTAGGACCCGGTTATGTTAGCACCACCTTATGCCACATCTTATTATTAGCCAAACTGTAATAACACAATTACTTGTATGTAAAATTAGTTCTGACTTCCAGGATATTAGCCATTTGTTCTTAATCATTTTTAGGATAGGCGGGTATCGAAAAAGTAATTCCCTGTTCTCTGAAAACTTGTTACTCTGAAGAAGTAGACCAAAGTATACTCACTTATCTTTTTCTTCTTTCCCTTTCTTCATATTCCTTTTGAAAGACTATATTCTTTTTGATAGAGTATTACTTGTAGCGGCTACTCGTCTAAAATTAATTATTAACGTCCACTTTTTGAACCTAAGACTAATTGGGATGGGTTCTCTACAGGTAACCACCCTTTTCTAGCCAGGGTGGGACTACTAAGGATTCATCATTCAAAATCAATTAGTTCTTGCAAAACATTATATCTGAACGGGTAGGAAGAAATAAAACTTCCATATTTAGTTGTCCTTTATTCACCATTGCGGGATTTAATAATGCCTGATTTTGAAAATTCCCCTACGAAATTTTCCAATTATCTAATACACAATAGGGATCATTAACAGTAAGTTTGCAAACACTTCTCATATATACCTTTAATGTGGAGGATAATTAAAATTTCACAAAAGTTTCACCGTGCCCAATGATTACAAATAACGAAGGTCATTCTAATTCATGCCAGATTTCGAGAATTTCCTTCTTTCTATCACCTTGAAGATACACATAAATTAACAAGGGGCTATAAGGATTCTCGTCGAACACAATAATTCATTTAGCTTACACCATTGGCCAAGAACAAAGAAGAGACAGAGGATGGCAGACAGAGAGACCGAGACAGATAGATAAGGTAGGAGAGCAAAATTGCTGAACTCAGGAATTTTAAGAAATCGAAAAAAAATATATATTAACATTCCACAATCGTTTTTTAATTCATTTATAGGCAAACGGTACTCGAATTATAATTTTTTTCTCCTATATAATTTGTTCTTATACGTCACTTATACATTATAAGTGTATTGGAGTTTAATTAAGACCCTCTTTATATTCTACAATCTTTTCCTTATTCTTGTACTCAAAGATTACCAGTAATCTATGATGTCTTTTTTCCATTATATAACCTTTTTTCAGAGAAGTTCTCAAAATTCAAATATTGGTATAAGAATGACGACACGATTAATTGATTTATAAGTGGATTTCTTTTGCCTCTACATTATTTACAAAACTAGCGTAGTTCAGTTTTAGCAGATTTCCCTTAAGGGAAATCAGCTATTGAGGTTGTACTCATGATGGAATTTTGACGAAAATGAGGTCCGTTCAAAACTGTGCATATATATATATATATATATATATATATATATATATATATATATATATATATATATATATAGATTTGTCTGTGACCGCTCTAGAGGTTGCAATTTTTGTTTGATCGTTACCAAACTCGATATTTAGTCGCTTTCTGTAAAAAGGAAGATCAAGTTCTTTAATGGCTGAAATCGAACCAGTGGGAGGGGGGGGGGTTAGAGGGGAGGATTTTCTAAAATTTTAAATATTTCCGTTACTAATCGTCGGATCGAAAAATTGTATAAAAATCAATCTTATTGCAAATTGAATTTACTATAAATATTGTTATATAAATTTATTCTCTATCTTGCATATTAACCGAGATATTTGCAATTTTATGAAATCGGGGCGGATAACGAATGAGAGTGCGTTTCCCGCCAAAAGCTAGGTCGGCAGTTTTCTTAACTCTTCGGCTCTCGTGAAATTTCTCTATTGTAAAACTACACGTGGGAAATCTGCTTAGTTTACGCAACCCCTACGTGACGGACTTTTTATTCAGTATCATGTAAAACATACAAAATTTGTAAGTTACTTCCGTATTAAGAGAGAACCTGTGACTTTTTTTCTTTTATTTTACTATTTATTTATATTAATCGTGTGAATATCTCATTAACATATGAACAAACCGGCAGAAGGTCAATACGTAGTATCATTTTTAGCAGATTTCCCCTTAGGGAAATCAGCTATTGAGGTCGTACTCATGACGCGATTTTCGAAAACTTTCTTCAAATGTCCATCGATCCTACCCAGGAGATGACGAAAATGAGGTCCGTTCAAAATTATATATATATATATATATATATATATATATATATATATATATATATATATATATATATATATATATTTGTCTGTTAACGCTCTAGCGATCGCAATTTTTGTTTGATCGTTACCAAACTTCATATTTAAGCGTTTTACGTAAAAAGAGAGATCAAGTTCGTTAATGGCTGAAATCGGACCAGTGGGAGGGGGGGTTTAGAGGGGGGATTTTTGAAAATTCAAAATATCTCCGTTATTATGCGTCGGATCGAAAAATTGTATAGAATCAATCTTATTGTAAATTAAATTTACTATAAATATTGTTCTAACATTTATTCTGTATCTTGAATATTAACCGAGATATTTCCATTTGTATTGTGTGTATGGTCGACGGAACCCCGCCATGTTCCGGACTCTCCGCTGAGAGCTCTGGTGGCCGTTTCCAGAACTATTCGTCCCTCGTGAATAGGTTTAGAGATCCCTTCCTACTACAGCTGTTATTAGGCGGATTTCTCTATTGTAAAACTTCACGTGGGAAATCTGCTTAGTTTACGCAGCCCCTGCGTGACGGACTTTATATCCTTAATCACATTTATTACTCATCTCTGCATATTTCACGTCTCTTCAGTGTTTTTGCATTGTTACCTGTCATACATCCACCTTCCGCCACGCCAATGCTAACCACGCAGGTGCGCGCGCGTAAACTAAGCAGATCTCCCAACTGTTGCAACGCCCCGCTCATGACATCAGTCAGCATTCTGCTATCTCAATGATAAGTAGCCTAAGTAAACAGGACTTGAAGAAATATAAGCTGAACATAAGATATTTATTTATTGATACAACTGCCGTAATTCAAAACCGCATGAGTGGAAGAAAGGTCAAATGTGGGTTGAAAACAAAAAAGAACAAATACCTAGGTTAATATTCGGGTTAAAGAAAAAAGGGTTCAGGTTAGCCATGAAAATTAAAGCGTTGACCTTAATCTCACATGGTAAACCTAGAGTGGGATTCTCGCCTTGGCAAAGGAAATTCTTTAGTGACGGAATTCATTAAATAACATCCTAAGTCCCACCCTGGAAGGGTGGTAACCTGTAGATAACCCGTCCCGATTAGCCTAAGTTTCAAATCGTGGACGTTAATAAATAATAATAATAAAAAAGAACGTATAGAACAATAATAGCAGTTGTGAGTTGCTATTCTGGCAGGTGGAAGTGACTTCTAATGTAGGTAGGATGAAAGAATTGGCTATGCTTCCACTATAACATATATAACACAACACAACCATAAAAGTTATTGTGGAAGCGTAGCCAATTATTTCATCCTACCTACAATAATAGCAGTACATTACATTTCCCACAAGATCGATTTTCAGATTTTTTTTTATTTATTTGTTTGTTTGCTATCCTAGTCATACTAACGGAGAGATTTCGAATTTTTGATTTTGCCTTTTCTTAATGCTCCACCTCCTTCTCTGGTTCGTTGAAAAACATAATATATAATATAATAAAGCTATAAATAAAACGTTTCGTGATATATGAGCTATATTATTAAGATCAGTATGAGTAAGGATTAAATATTGAGAGGCTATCGATGAATTAGAAAATTAAGGGCTCCAGAACATACAATTATTGTTGTTGGTATCATATAGAATACATTTTCGCGTACAATGAGATATACACGAAAATATATTGGACAAAAGGTCCAATGAAATAAATAATTGCTATTCAGGTCTGGAATAAGATGATCCATGGTATGTTGACATATTGTTAAAATGAGTGTTGAGTCGTAATAAGGGATTACAGGCTGGAAACTGGAAAATACCAATATCTCTGAATATTAGAATTACAGAGAAATACATTGAACAACATTTATAGAAATTTAAATTTGCAAGGAGGCTGGTTATATAACATTTTTCGATTCCGCTTATAAAAAGTCCGCCACGCAGATTGCTGCGTAAACCAGGCAGATTTCCCACGTCCTGGAATAATATACTTGTGATATCATCTCCCCACTTATTATGTATTTCTGAGTAAAACCGATGAATATGAGTGAGGGGGGGTACTGGAGACTGAATTCGAAATATTTCCGTTACTATAAGTTGGATCGAAAAAGTGCATGGAATAAATCTTATGGCAAATTAAATGTACTATAAATATTGTTATATACGTTTATTCTCTTCTATCTTGAGTATTAACCGATATATTTGCATTTATCAGTTTTCAGCCTTCAGTAAACCCCCACTTCTACTCGTTTTAAATAAACAATACTCTGTTATATAATAAACAACATTATTCGAAGCTTAAATACAATATGTTGTTTTCCAGAGACCTTTATTACAAGTGATAAATGCAAATATGTTTTTGTGTCCCCCCCCCGTCTTAAATTCTTGGACTACTGAAATTTGATTGACGAAATAAAAATTATTCTGATTTATTATAAATTACATTATAAGATATAGTACACAGTTTTCAATAAAATTAATATGTTATATTCAGATATGTTTCAGTTACTGTTTTTCTTTCCGGTCAGACCTGTTTGTTTACATTTCTGACGCTTCCAGTCTGGAGGTTTCTTATTATCGTTTGTATTTATTCACTTGATATTGACTATGCTATTGTGTTACCATTATATAGATTTATCTATTGCTAAACTTCACGAGGGAAATCTCCTTAGTTTATGCAGCCCCTGCGTGACGGATGTTTTTTTTTATTTTTTAGTATGGCATGAGTAGGGGTTTACTGAAGTTTGAAAATTAAAAACTTTAAATTTTGTTTAATATTCTTGATGGAGACAATATGTACATAACAACACTTATAGGTAATCAAATTTCCAATGCCCATACAGGACCTCATTTTCGCCATCTCCTAGATAGGATAGATGGAGATTTGAAGACATTATTCTATAATCACTTCATGAGTGCAACCTGGATATTTAATTTCCCTTGAGAAGAATTTGCTAACTGGGTGGTGTTTGATAGTAAGAAAAATTAAAATTAAGAACGGAAGGGATTGAGAAGTATTGGCAGGTTATTTTAATTATATAAAAATATTTTTGTTGATTTTGTTTATAATAACTGAAAAATTAGACACGAGCACGTTAGAACGTAGCGATGAATTTAAGCATTATTTGTTCAGGTGCGTCTAATATATATGGAATTTTATTAATTTAAATGAAATAAATATATCGGTATAATAAGTATTTTTAATTAAATAAATATATTGATACAATTCGTATTAAATATTTTCAATACATGGTAAATATAAAAAAAATTCTATCGTGAAGCTCCATCGGATACTGTCCCACAATGAAATCAGACATGAAATTATTCTTGGATAGTAAAAAATATGTTTTAATTATAAGAAATACTTGTAGTCTTTATTTAAAATTTCTATATTCACTTTAGTTGGTATAATCAAGCAATTAAAGCTAGCTATTCCTATCACTTTTGGAAAGATGATGACCTTTATGAAACATTCATTTAATATATATTTTGAGAAATAAAATTACTTATTATTTATCTATATATTGATTAAAAGCTTTGATGTGTGTGTGTGTGTGTGTTGTGTATGTATGCGCGCACGCGCATAAAATGTTTGTGATTATTAAATACTGATAATTCTTCAAATTTTTGTTCTTTCTTATAAATTCATAATGAATAAGGAGGATTTATCAAAAACAAGAAGTGTATTCATAGAAGCGTATATATATTTAATGGGAAGTCTATAATCCAGTTTTTACGAGATTAATTGAACCAGGAATATTTTGAAACTGCATGGGTTTTTCAAACCCAGTTAATGAAAATAATTTTGTTAACGAAAAACATGTTATAGGGTCGTAGGTATAAACTAAAAAAAAGTTAATTTAAAAAAAAAAACTATTTTGAAGTTTCTCTGGTCTAATGCTTTTTGTTGAGAATATATGAAAGCCTACTGTGGAGGTGAGTTGACTGAAGGCAATTAGCGATCACGCTTGTAGATAGTGCCCTGGTAAATAGTAGGAGTTATTTGCTTCACTGCTAACTACCTAAGTGGAGGGCTCTTCCGCCATTTAGGCCGTGCCAGCAAATACCCCCACTCCTATATAAATGGCGACAATTTTGAATTATCATTAACTTTAACATATTGAGGTCACGTTTCATGGCCGCTTGAATTTAGGATCAATCCAAATTTATTAGATAATATGTGATATTTTATGAACGAAGTGTGGCCTTTCATATTCCCGTCATATAACTTTATTAGGCGTTGGCAATTAACAACCTTTTTTTATTAGTGTAATTAGTCTTAGTTTGAATTTATTAGTAAGAGCAAGAAGATAATACTTATAATAATAATATAATAATAATAATAATAATAATAATAATAATAATAATAATAATACAATACTTCTCACTGAAAGATAATTTGAATGTATGTGTAATCAAAATGTGAGAATTACAAAAACATAACATGCGCTGTATCGATGATTTCAACTACATATTTCATGTTTTTTCATTCGTAAAGAAATTAATAAAATTATAGTCAAATGTTTAAGGCATTCTAAATTTTTCAACTAAGTCTAGAGATCACAATTTTTTTTCTTTTTACCGTCACCAAACTAATGAACAAGTTATTTAAAAGTTTCAAGTGAAACTAACGATCAAGTTCGTTGATGACTGAAATCGGACCAGTTAAGGGTTTTTTTGAGTTTTCAGCCTTCTGTAAATCCCCAATCATTCACATAACATATTAGCAACTAGCTGTTTTATCATGAACTACTGTATTCGAAGTTTATATATATATATATATATATATATATATATATATATATATATATATAGATAGATATATAGATAGATAGATAGATTGATATTGTTTTCATTGAACTTTTCCTAGATGTGATACATGCAAATATGTTGTGTGATGTCGTCAATTAAGATTTTACTTTATTAACTAGAAACTGTTTATTTGACCTGTACTATATTTTATCTTTGACTATTTCAGTCAATAGGATGAAATCGCACCAGGAATATGGGGGGGGGGTTAGAGGGAGGAAATTCTAAAATTCAAAATATCTCCATTATTATGAGTCGTATCAAAAAACGTTATGGAACTAATATTGTTGCTGCTCTACAATAGTTGTTCTATACAGAAAATTCTTAAATATTAAGCGAATTATTTGACTGTTGTTTTTAAGTCTTCTGAACACCCCCCAATTCTAATAGTGTGTAATACCAACATGTGTAAAATCTCACTTAGTTTACGTCCCTGGGTGACGTACTTTTTAGCAGATTTCCCTTAAGGGAAATCAGCTATTGAGGTTGTACTCATGACGCGATTTTCGAAATTTTTCTTCAAATGCTTATCGATCCTACCCAGGAGATGACGAAAACGAGGTCCGTTCAAAACTGTATTTATATATATTTGTCTGTCTTATCGTTACGAAACTTGATATATAATTGTTTTATGTAAAAAAAAAGATCAAGTTCGTTAACGGCTGAAATCGGACCAGGGGGACGGGGAGGGGTTTAGAGGGGGAGAATTTCTAAAATTCTTAATATCTCCGTTAATATGCGTCGGATCGAAAACTTGTACAGAACCTATCTTATTGCAAATGTAATGTTCTATAAGTGTTGTTATATACATTTCTTCACTATCCTGATTATTAACTGAGATATTTGCAGTATTTAGTTTTCGGCCATCAGTGAACCCCCACTCCTATTCATCTCATATTAACAATATTCTATTATGTTATGAAGCACTTTATTTGAAGCTTAAATACCAAATATTGTTCTCATTGAACTTTTAAGTTTTGAAATAAATGCAAATACGTGGCGCACGTGGGAAATCTGCTTAGTTAACGCAGCCCCTGCGTGACGGACTTTTCTTTTCGTTTGAAGACCTTGTACGACTGTGTAAGCTAACGTGAAAGTTCAGGCAGATTGTTTGTCCAGTTCTATTACTACCTATATTGATTTTGTCACAACATGATTTCAAGTCAACTCAAATTGAAATTTCTAACTTCGATTGACATTTTTTAAATCCTACCTGTACTCGATCTATCATTCAGGGACGACTGTCTTCACTGATACGTTTAACAACTTATCCCTTTGTTGCTTTTTTTTGTCCTAAAATCCAGTTTATTTGTATAAGATACAGAATTACATCTGAGATAAGATTGGCATTGTCATTGGGAAAGCTCAACATTATAACTGTTTTCTCCTTCAAGTACAATTTCCTTTCTCAATTTCTTCTCCCTATCTTGCCTTGGTTGCTCTGTTTACAGATTAAACAGCATATGTTGATAGGCGTTATCAAAAACCACTCCATGAAATAGCATAAATGGAGTGAGCCACGTTCGTTAGCTCTGAGTAAAATAATATTTGATTACGGAATAATTAATCATGATAGGGGAATATATTTGACTCCGTAATAAATTTATATGTGCTATTTCCTTGCTTTCTCACTATTTTTCTTCATAGCTATCTCTCATTATTATTATTCCAATTGCTCATTATTAGTAAATAAGGAATAATTTAAAAAAATTCCAATAATACACGTAGAAAATTATTTTTAAATTTGTTTTGATAAAATTAAAAATCTCAGCTATTAGGTAACGATGTAAAATTTACTCAAATGCCTTTCTGTGAGTATGTGTATATATATATATATATATATATATATATATATATATATATACATACATACATACATTAAATGAATTGTGTGACGTTATCAGTTAAGGTTTTATGTTCTGTACTCTAAAATGATTAATTGCTCAATAGTCTAATCGATATGTAACAGGCTCGTGCAACTCTAAAGGTTGTCATACTATTAGTAACGGAAATCGAACCAGGTGAGGAGTTTAGAGGTGGAATTTTAAATATCTCAGTTATTATGAGCCGGAACAAAATATTTTATAGAATTAATCATGTGAAACATTTAATACTCTTGGCATATCATGTCTTTTATACATTTTTTCGTAACACGAATGTTAACACGAGATGGTGATATGATCTCACCAATGTATTACTCTAACACGTGTGAAATTAATTAGTTTATGAAGCTCCGGCCTGAAGGATTTTTATTTATTAACTGTATTGCAAGGTGTAATGCATGTATAAAACCAGTTGCGTGACGGGTTGAAAAAAAATGGTATTCAATGGAAAAACATGAAAGAGATATATTTGAGAACAGCATATAGAAAGTTTTTATGCCCTAAAATGAATGGACTATGTAAGATATCCGCGAAATAATATTTCTACTCCTTTACAGACTTCATTTAAACTTTGTAATATTCAATTTAAATTTCTCGTTGCAACTTAAGCTGTAGTTATTGTTTGTATGGTGTGATGTAATATAGAAAACTATGAATACATAGAATAGAGTAATTTTGTTTGTTATTTGGGCAAAAATAAAATCATACATTACGTCATATAAGTTATCTTCTTTTCATTTTGAATAAAGTAAACAACTTTATGACGCTATTATTTTGATACAAGTATTTTGGTCTTATCACAGTCGGAGAAACTATATTGTGAAATATTTTTAAAGATGCTTATCTTATAGATGTATTTTATACAAGATATTTTAAAATGAACGTTATTATGAGTGAGGGCATTTTGTAATTGCTTAAAAAGGTCACTCATCAGTTCATAAGAGATTTTATTATTATTATTGATCCTGATTTTTAGTTTGTCATGAAACGCTTATATATCGATTTTCGTAACGATAAAACAATAATTGCGACCGCTAGAGCGTAACAGACAAATACACACACACACACACACACACACATATATATATATATATATATATATATATATATATATATATATATATATATGTAGTTTTGAATGGACCTCATTTTCGTCATCACCTGATTGATGGACATTTGAGAAAAGTTTTCGATAATCGCGTCATGAGTACGACCTCAATAGCTCATTTCCTTTTAGGAAATTCTGCTAAAAAGAGAGGAGGTGCTTGCTAATTTTCCTGAGCCTCTGTTTTCTTGTCATATATCTAAAAGGGGTCCAATACCAACTATTTTTCTATAACCAAATCAAGAGCACAATTAAGCTAAAGACATTACTTAAAGTCAGTCAAAATGAATAAAAATTAGTTTCAAGGATATTCATGAGCATGGCCAGGCATAATTCTTGAGTCTTGAATGACGTAGATACCTGTAGGGGAGATGCTATGCTAACTATGCAGATACCCCACGTGCAATTCTACAAATCACATCTGTAATAAATTAACAAAGGCCGAGCTCAATTCGAAATCAGGTCATCACTGAAATGGCACACCGATGTCTTCAGATAGTTATCAGCTCTTTCATTCAATACTTGATAACCAGTGAGGCTCATTTTATTATTTTGTAAATATTTACCAATTTGATTTTACTTTTCAATCAGAACTGGCAAAGGTTAAGATGTGGTATCACACTTCCAACATCTTCGACTTGTTGATTCTATAGTAAGGTAATTTCTAATCTTGATGTTCATCTAGATAGAGGAGGGGGGGGGCAAAATTAAAATAAAACAAACATGTTTAAGAATAAAATATTCATTATTTTGTAATTTTCTACTTTTGATTACAATATAATGAATGGCATGAATTGAAATCAGATTTCACTAGTTTTGTGATTGTGGAGATCATTTAATCCATTTGATCTATTGAGTAGTTAAGCCACCACTGGCAATACGCAGGGACCTAACTCTAAACCTATGTATTTAATTTAAACGTAAACAACCTAATTCGGAGAACAGACGCATAAAACCTACTGACTAACGGACAACTAACTGAGTACAACTTTTGTCGGGCTTGAAGAAGTTGCCTTCGCATTGAAATCGCTTGCCAGCTATACTCGATCATCAGCCAGTGACGACGGTCTTCACCGACAGGTATGACAACTATGTATTTAATCTTGATTCCCAAGGGCATGATTGACACCTATTCCCAAAACTTCCCTGGTGCTACAGCTCTGGCTCTGCCATCCCCATTTTGCCAGTTAATCAGAGGAGTCAGTCAGGCTTATAAAGTTACTCTTGGCCATATTTCACAGGCACGTCCCTTGAATGTTACCTGGGCCTTCCTCTTCTCCTTATTCCTCCCGCCGTAACGTGCAGTAACTTCATAGCAGTCTGTTGAGTTCCGTTCATTCATCATCTCCGCATTTATTTATTGTTGATAGCACAGGCAAGTTGAGGTTCGCCATATAATTCCTTTGATGCTATGCTGCTCCTTGACGGCACCAAATATTATTTAAGTAGCACTCTTCAGTCTCTTTTTGTATGAAGACGACTTTCCTATTCAATTTCTAAGGACCGGGGGGGGGGGTTGTCATTCCAGCATGTTGGAAATCTACTTAGTTTTCCCAGCCTAACTGGCTTCTTACTTCTAACAGTTGGGCTTACTGGATTGTTCTTTCTTCCATTTCCGTGGAACCGGAAGGTCCAACATTGGAATTTTTTCTGGCCAATGTATATTTATTCTATGTATGAATACATACATAGAAAATAGTTTTTTTTTTTAACTATAAAACTATTTGTGTAAACTTAGAAGACAATTTAAGCAAAGAAAATTACGATACATTCGAATATTATCAGTTGCTGCTAGCGTGATTAATATCAAACAGTGCACTTTATAGTCATTCAAACTTTATTGGAGCCATAAATGTAATTGTAAATACCATAAACAAAGGATCATCAATTATTTACTACATAATAGCCTTAACTGCTAAGTGTTATTATTCAGGATTTTTTTTGTTGGTATTTTCCTTAAGGAACTTGGTTCCTTTTTTTTAGAGTAGGAGAGAGGGAAGAAGCATTGTCCTATCCAAACTGTTTTGCTTTAATTTTTAATTCCTGAATAATTATGACTGGCTGTCCTAATTTCAATTCGGGCCCAAATTAATTTATTTTTTTGTAATTTTTAATCCCAGGAAAGCCATTACTAAATAGCAATCAAGTAGGCTGGTGAGAATAGAACTAAGGATTGCCCATCTGATGGGCAATCCCCCATCATATGCAAGCATATGAACATGAATATCCAAAGATTATTGCCGGTAGAGTAGCTTATATATATATATAAATTAATTAATGATTGATCAATAATTAGCATTGACTTTAATAAATAACTAATGATGTACTCATTACTAAGTGACATATTTGTGGGTAGTTAGACACATACTGAGTATATGAATAACAAAATAAAATAAAAACACCTTTTTTAAAGCTAAAACAAATACTAACTACGTTAAGAAATATTTTAAATAAATTAGCACACATAAAGAAACTGTTACTCGCCTTTTCCCTCTCACCAACCTCTGCTAGCAATACTACTAACCTCTTTATTCTTGGTTAGAAAAATAATAAATCATATTCTTCTGAAAATCTTTCATTTTAGACACAGTATTCAAAATTCTTGGTATTTTTGCCAATTATATCACTCAGTAAACCAATTTTTCAACCTAGTTTTATTTCATATTTTCCCTGTGTTTCGTGGCTTATTTGACACGTCGTAGGGTCCATTTCCTCCTTCTGAGCGTGTTCTTATGGTTCTCTGGGGAAGGAGCACTTCGCACCCGGCAAGAGCCAACCCTTTAAAGAGCTAGACTATGTAAAAGTAGTTTTATTGAGTAATTTACGATATGAAAATCTGATGAATAAAAATATATTTTTATTTTTCCCAACAAACACCTAACGATTCCCGACATGTTAAGTAACAAGAGACAAACGGAGGGTTGGCACGAATTACTCTGTTAAAGAATTGTCGGTGAGTTTATTGTAGCTCCGGGGTATTTGAAGCTATCTACTTTTGGGATGGATATGAGGGAGCCCTTCAATCTATATGTTTTCCACGTGGAGATTACGACTTACTACGACGTCTATTCTCATTGCTTATCTTACTAGCTAGACTATCTCCATTGCAGCTGATCGGAGCAAATTTCGTAAAACTAAACCTCCCCTTTCTTAATTCCGAGAAGTTACATCACCTGCATTCGCGTGAAATTCATTCATCATGCTTATACGTACATCAACGTGTATCTTATACGCTTCTTGTATTAAATTTAAAGAAGAAGAATCTAAACGGCAAGGGAGACATACAATCCCCTTTTCTCATACCTGGGTCTCATTCATCTTTCCTCAGAACAACACACTTCTGACAGCCTTTGATCACCTTACCAAATGAGCTACACTCTAGTCAGTTGGAAAAGAGTTCCCTGGATTTCTTAGTTCCGATATTATATTCCAAATATAGCTTCTATCAAAAAATCTTTTACGTCAACATGTAGGGTGTCTACATCTTGTTGTACCCCCAACGCTTCTCTAGTACCTATATCTCAGTCCATATCTGATCCCACGAGCTTCTTCCTTTTCTGAACCCTGCTTGATAATCGCCCAGGGCCCACTCTGTCATCTTGTCTTCACCCTTTTATTTGAAATAGCAATCTATTTCATCAGGTATCATATCTACACTAGGATATCTGGGTTCCAAAGGAAATTGCTGCCATTGAACAGTCATTCGTATCCCTAGGTTCCTTATATCCTTTTACACCAAACCTCTTCCTCCAGAGGCTGAGCATCATCATTTTCCTTCTGTCAGCCACAGTTTTACGGCATTCCTTCATGGCGTGTAAAACATTTATTTAACCCAAAACTCATAACGTAACCAGATAGATAGATTTTATTGGCTAATATGTACATATTTTAGCCTGAGTCTGGCTCATTTAGTGTTAGTAATCTTACAAGTAATTTACAAAAAGAATAACATATATATATATATATATATATATATATATATATATAAGAACTAATGACATAATATTAACCTACTACAATAAAATAATACATTTCATATTTGTTTTAATTTTTTTTTTGTTAAATGTTTTCAGGTACTTAAACTTCTAAAATTCTTTATAATTTAATCTGATTAGTACTATTCAACATATACGTATTTACTTTTGTTCATTTGTTTACTGTGACGCATTAATTGACTTCGTTGGACATTTCAAAATTATAGGGTTCAATTTTCAAGATAATGGTATAAACTATGTCGTTGCATACTGCTGACAGGAATGAGTAAATCATGTTCAATTTATAAATGTAACGTAACCAATACTTTCCAATTAATAGCCTGACAGATCCCCTCGCGTTGGATTCTCATATTACTATATTTACGTAATTTCTTTGAGTGCATCTTAAATTTGCACTTAAGCACTCCCTCCTTCTCATCCCCCGCAGGCATATGTATACAATTATGATGTTGGTCCATCGACATTCTAAGCATACTTACTTGGATATAGACGGGATTGTATCTTAATTCTCAACTGGATCCTACTATGAAGGTAATTAATTCCTTTTATATATTTTCAGTTCATTCCTCCCTATGTTGAAATGGTGTACCCATCTATGTTGTTTTCGCCCTTATAGCCTACCTCGCTTCATCAAGGTCTGGTATTTCAAGGGTGTACTTCTTCACTTCAATTACCAATTTTATGACGTCAAATAAAATTCGAACATTCTATGAGGCAATATGGAGTCCATTCTACTAACCCAGGATTGTCTATATTATTAAGACAATCATGTTCAAGGCTAGTTATTGTTTCATAATCAAGTAATGTTTACGTTTGTGGGTGCTTAATCTAACGTACACCCTTTAACATTGGAGGACCTATAATGAAACGTGTTCAGTAAAGTGACTGGCTTCATCACACGCCATAGATGGAACTGTGCCCGAAGTCAGAGTACAGAGAAATAAATGTCTAAAGTCGACCTGACGAGACATACTGACACATCCCCTTAGATCTTTAACCGCGTGCCCTGAAAGTAATCGGGAACTACAATTTTTCTTGTGTGAGGATCAAACTCACCTATTTTTACCCTCGCCGCTAGAGTGCTCTGTATGCCCAAAATCTTGAGTGTCAGAAAGTTGGGAGCCTGTCAAAAAGTTGGGGAGTTTTACGGTACGCCTCCATTTACACAGCCATTGGTCCATTGGATATTATTTCAAATAAAGACGGGGCTCATGGCAGAGAAGAATGAGGTGTAGAGAAGAAGGCTTTTAGTACACTTTGACTAATGAGTTCAATTCTTGCGTAAGGCGGGAATTTATTTGGTGTGGTTTCTCCAAAACATTGGTAGTTCCACATTTCTTAGAACAGAATTGTAAATTTTAAATAACCTACACCAGTTAGGCTAAGTATCCATACTGTGAACACATAATTTTGTAAGAAATAAATGAATAAATTATTTGACGAAATAATTAATGTGAAAAAACAGTTTGTTTTTTGTTTTCTAAGTCTGTAATATTTCGTATTTTTTTTAACTCACGTAATGCGTGGCTGCATTTAAATAATTTTAAAATGAATACCCAGGAATTTTCCTCGAACAACTGAGGCCAATAACCTTCGGGCATATATAATATTGATGAGCCAATGAACTCTTCGTAACAAAGACTTTACTATAAGCTTTTGTGACGGAAGGAAGCGAAGGTTCTAAGAGGCATTTATTTCAAGATCATTTATCAAATCTTAAAGAAAACCTCCAATCACCGTCATCTCCATGGTGAAGACCTTGTGGGTTACTAATTTTCCTTTTTGAATCCAGCCACTCTGCATTGGAGAGGTCATACCTACTTCCATTCATCTAGTTCCTTCTCACCAGCCAATAAATGTTTCGAATCGGCTTCAGTCATGTTCCTAATTCACTTAGGCTTCCTGGTATAACGGATTGATCAATTTATCTTTTACTTTTGTGTGCTTGTAGCTCAAAGTCTATTATTCTTACCGTTATAGGTCTGTCTTTGATGAATGCTAATTGAAATCGTCTATTGAGATTGTACTCATGATTTGATTTTCGAAAAAGCTCATCATATATTCATAGATTATACTTAGGAGATGACATAAAAAAGAAGTTCTTTCAAATTTATATATATCATCACATTTCATAGATGTGTCAGGATTGAGGCAAGGTGACATCTTGATCACTCTTCTGTTCACATTATATATTAATGACCTACCCGAATACATCCAATCAATGTACATGGTCCTTGTTTAATGTACGTGGATGACATTTCCTCCTCAGCGATGAAAGGAGAAATATGCAGCTAATGATCAACAGGCTCTCATCTTACTGCAAGTTTTGGAATTTATCAGCCACTCTCCAAAAATCAAAGATGCTGGTATTTAAGAACAGTGGAATGATACCCAAGGACGATATATGGTATTTTCTATTCTAGATTGGTAGGTAGCAAACTAGAAATAGTGACTGAATACTAATATATGGGAATCGCCTTAACCCCTAGGCTTTCATATTAATAGTAAAGTAATATCCGCGAAGTATGCATTAAATGTCACATGGTTTGCATTCTTCCGGAAAAATGACTTTCCATTATCAACAAAGTTCCAACTATTTCACTTTGTAAGGACTCTCTATCTTATGGAGGGCAGTTTTGGGGAGGAACGAAGTGCTAACAAATCGAAGAATTGCAAAGATATTTTTTAAAGAGATTATTTGCCCTTCCCTAAAATACGCCTAATTATGCACAATATATGGAGACAGAAGAATTTACCATTATTCATATTTACCGCTGCACTTCACTTGAAATACATAGTTAATGTCTTGAACTCAAGTGAAGATAGGATAACAAAGAAACTGGCATTAAAAGTTATGAAGAAAAAAAGTCCGTCACGCAGGGGCTGCGTAAACTAAGCTGATTTCCTGCTTGAAGTTTTACAATAGAGAAATCTGCCTACTAGTAACAGAAGTAGTAACGTGTCTCTAAACCAATACACGAGGGACGACAGTTACGGAAACGGCCAAACTAGCTTTCTGCGGAAAGTCCCGAACATAGCCGACTTTTGCCGACCACACACAGAATACAAATGCAAATATCTCGGTTAATATTCAAGATAGAGAATAAATGTATAGAACAATATTTATTGTAAATTTAATTTGCAATATGATTGATTCTATACAATGTTTCGATGCGACGCATAATAACGGAGATATTTTGAATTTTCAAAAATCCCCCCCTCCCACTGGTCCGATTTCAGCCATTAACGAACTTGATCTTTTTTTTTTACATAAAACGAAATCATCTCCTGGGTAGGATCGATTGACTTTTGAGGAAATTTTCCAAAACTCGCGTCATGAGTACGACCTCTTTAGCTGATCTCCCTTAAGGGAATTCATGTACGATAACGTAGCTGAAATTTGTCAACAGTAAACCTTCCCACAGATTAATTTTTCAAAACCCCTATAAGTGGGAAGAACAAACTTGTAAAGAAACTTGCGCAATTTCAGTCTATAGAAATGGATAAATTTAATCAAAACCCTGTCGATGCACAATTCTATGATTTATGTGAAGTAGTCTCATTTCACTTTATCAGGACCAAGGACAGAAACTCTCAACTTGAACAAGAAGCCTCGGATGAGGGATGACACCGCCAACTGTTGACTGTGCAACCTCCAGGAACCTCAAGACACCTCCCATTCTCCGGGATTTCCGCCTTGCAGCAATTGGTCGAACTACTCTCAGCAGGGATCAAGTAATAGCCATGCTCAACGGAGGAGATTATAATAACTTGTATAAGGGGCTCAGGTTAGCCATGCGAGTTAAAGCCTTTATCTCACATGGCAAACCTAGAGTGGCGAGTTTGATTCTCGCCTGGGCAAAGGAAATTATTTAGTGACGAAATTCATTAAATAACGTCCTAAAATCCCACCCTGGCTAGAAAAGGGTGGTAACCTGTAGATAACCCGTCCCAATTAGCCTGAGTTACAAAAAGTAGACGTTAATAAATAATAATAACTTGTATAAATATCCGAAGAGAGCTGTAAGATGTTCCTCCTTTTTTTTTTTTTGAGTTTAATTTATAGCTTGATTTAGTTAATTTATAGCTTTAGTTTTATGATCTTATATAGGTATAACCTATATATCTTATATAGGTATATCTTATATCTTCTACTATTATATTTTATCATCAATATTATTTAATATCATTACAAATTTTTATTAGAATCTTATTAAATATTTATATAGTAGAATGGTTTATTATGAACCTTATCATACGTCACTCGTGCGTTTGACGTTGGATAGAATATTCATTTCTTGAGAATTGGTAATCTTGTCTCGTAGTAAAAACTGAAGTATACAAGATTATTCCAACTAGGAATAACTAATTTTATTTTTTTTCTTAATTTAAACTGACCATGCTGACTGACTGAAGAACATGCTAAAGTTTATATGATATTTTAATAGGTCAGAAAGTTGTCTTTTATATATTATATTTTATGTTAGAATGTCCTTTTCTTAAAGCTGGAAGCACATTGCGTGTAGTATCTTTACTCATATTAGCTAACGTCCTTATTTAGACTAAGAACTGCCGAGGGATCGTACAATTTAGGTCTTGAACACTTTCCTTTAATCTCAAATTCTTCATCCTGATGACGTCAGTCTTGGTTGGTCACATTAAAAAATAAAGTAAAATCACAATATGTAACCAAAATCAGTGTAACACGTAGCCCGAAGGACTGTTTGTGTAATGGGCGCATATGGTTATGTGCGATCTAATAGCTCGTTCCAGATCGTTCTACAGCTCTAATATAAATAAATTGTTTTAAAAGTACGTTGTTGGATAGGTTTATTATTTAAAAATATCTAAAGACAATTGTTCTTCTATTGCGACACGCGAAATGTAAGATTAGATACTCAATGATATAATTAGATCCAGCTGGCCGGTGCGATCCCATGGGAAGGTATAAAATAGGTTTTCATATTTCAAACTCTTTATTTTATTTTCTATTCCTCGGACGATTTTCGTGAATAGTTACCATCTAGTTCTTCATATTCAATATATTTTCCTCCAAAACTCTGCAAGGTCGTGTTTGAAGTCCACTGATCAAAATTTCGTACCTTGCTTTTTGTTGTCTGATTTCATTAAGAAATGCAGAACCTTGTTTTCAAAACCATTTATACTTTCATTCTTCTTCTTGAAGATGTCGATCATTAACTTTATTGAAGCCTCCTACCTCACAAAAAAGAAAAGAAGGGTAATTAATATTCTCGCGCTTTTGATCTACTGACATTTTATTATTGTGCGTTTGTTAATCAATTTATGTAGTAGAAGCGTAAAATGTAACGTATTTCTTGTGTTTTGCTAGTTGGTTTTGTTGTTATAGTCACCTGCTTTAACAGACAATAGTTATTGAATAAAATGTATAAATGGTTGGTATGTCCCATACTTTATTATTATACTGAAATATATCTTGAAAACATTTTTTTTTTTCTTTTTCAGTGAAGTAATAATTTAAAGGCGCATGTTATAGTTTGAATTATGTATTTTATTTTTCAACGGTAATAGCTGAATAATTTAAAAATATTTGCCTTTAGTAAAATTTGTTAATATGCTTTATAAGTTTAAAGAGTAATAATGCCCTCTTTTCTCCCAAGAGTTAAGGGTTGTGCTGGGAAAATAATTAAATAATCTATTTCTCTTCTTTCAGCATTCTGGCCTTCAGTTTCATGTTGCAGTGATGCCGAGTATGATATTGCCCATTAATGCGTCTGAGGAGTAATATTAAGTTCTGTACAAAGAACAGTCAAGATTTTTTTGATTCTAGCTTTCTTTTTATACTCCGTGGTTGTGTCTTTTTATTATTTTTTTTTAAATTCTGTTAGTTTCTAACTTTATTTCAGTTAGATGACAGTTCGTTTGGTTGGTTATTTAAACCCAAACACATACGAGATTTCGATTGAGTTTATAGTGTTTTCAAAGTCAACACCTGTAGTTTGACAGACCATTTTACTTGTTTATTTGGGTTTTAAATACATTTCACAAAATAGAATAATAAAATACTAATAACGACAACATAATTCACCTAACCTATAACACGTTATAAAATACACAATTAATAAGGGGGTCCCTAACACCTTGGATGTCCATAAAGGACATTATAAAAAAGGTGCTAGCACCTAAAAAATAAAAAAGAGTTCTTTGCCTTAACCTAACACGTATCTCTAACAAAAAAAATATAAAGAAAATAAATAAAACATAAGAGAACAACAACAAAAAAAAAAGCCTCATACATAGTTGTTTAAAAATAATAAATCATGACCATAAATATACTCATAAAAATATAAAAACAAAAGACAAAACATTACTCCTAGAAATACAACCTACTTAAAACTAAAAATGTCAACAGAAAAATATAAAACATATTGAAATATAATATATATAAAAAAACCTCTTAATAATAAAATAAAAGAAAACAACAAAACATACTTAAATAAATAAATAACAATCAATGATTTCTATGCCGAAGCGCCCCTCCAAAGTTCGCCCTGAAATGAGCACACCATAGATTTGGGACACTTCCAACATACTTGCAAAGCCTATCCTACGCCTACTCTTGGTCCGCCAGCGGCCCTGAAGCCTCGAGGAAAGGTACTGAACTGGCCCACACGAACCAGGTTCCACTGAGCCACTTTGATTTCGTTTGAGTTTATAGTGTTTTCAAAGTCAACACCTGTAGTTTGACAGATATCAGGCACAACGGAGGATTAATCATCTAATTATGCACATAAGAGAATACAGGAGGAACAATTATTGTGTAAAATTTTGTTTTGCATTTTCCTAATTTTAAGTTGCATAATAACTGTTAACCCTAACAGTAATCTGCTGGTTGTTACATAGAGTTTCATTCCTGGGAAAATCCTCTCCAATAGTGAAATTTACACTCCAAGGTCACATGCAATCCCTGAAATTATGCAAATTCCTATTTCCTCGCTCATCCCACAGGCTCTTGTGTACCGTGCACATGATTTTCAAATTGCATGCGTTGTCTTCTTGTATATTATTCTTATTGTTGTTTTTATTTATTAATGTACACTTTGTGACACTAATGCTAATTGGGGCATCTACAAGTTACCACCCCGATCTAGCCAGGGTGAGACTAAGGATTGTATTTAATGATTTCACCACTAAACAAATTCCTATTATCCTGGTTGGAATCGAATCAACCACTCTTGGCTTGCCAAGAGAGATTATGACCTATGCTGTAATTCACTTAGGTAAGCTCCCTATATACTATTTTAGAGGCATCCATGTTTTTTTTTGGTTAATGTTGACTAATGTTCACTAGATTGTATGCCTACATTATGTTCTGGCCTTTTATTCTTACAATATTTTAACGAGATTCGTTCTTATCTCTCGGATTGGGATATATAGAGCAAGGTTGTCTGTGGCATTATTAAATAATGAAAAGCCAAACATTTTTTGCAACATCGAAAGCCAATGTAAAAATATACCTTTGTTAACAAATATTATTAGATTGTACTGCAAAGTGTGTATTTTAAAATAACTTATTGTGAAGAGTATAAATGAAAGCACTGCCGTTGATACTATTTTTAGCATCTGGACAGCCTTTATCAGGATTAGCTACGGCTTAGCTCTTATTGAATTTTCCTGGGACATTTCTTTTTCTGTCTAGTCTGTTCTTTCTATATTGTTATTTTATTTGTTTTGTTTTTTAATTCGAGGTCAGTGTTTAATCTTCTTTAGAGAGAAACCTTGTGCTTACTTGGCACTTGCTTCCTTGTCCATATTGTATTATGTAATGCCCTACGTTGAGAATGGCCCACTTTTTGCTTTAATCATATGTTATTTTCCATTTCATCCCATTCATCATTTGGAATATGACAGCGCATTTTAGGTTCCAAAAAATTGTTTTTTTTTGTTTTTTTTTATTGAAAAACACTTTCTTTTTAATAAGTTTTTAAAATTATTAATTGCGAAAATTGTTCATACTAGCTTCTTTCTATGTGAAATATCCCAGTAGAATTCAGTATGTTGTATTGGATATAATTACATCCAAAATAACTGGGTGTCATAAACTAAAATAGGTTTGCCGCCTTTTATGTAGCTTACATCTATGTATCATTCGTGTAGCTCAAAGATGACATTAACTTAAAATTATAATTATAATTTCACCGTTTATAATATCTAGTCTAGGATATACTTACTCTAGTAATAATAAAAAGCAACAGTCCCTCGAAATTACATATATTAATATTCTTACGATGGGCTCATGAGTTTTGCTCAGTATTTAGACCTAAAATTACTTTGCTTAGTCTTTTTCTCCATCAAAAGAAACCACCAGTGACGTGACAAACATTGTTTAGACTAGTAAATGTGCTCTGTCTAGAGTTCAAAGATGCCAATAAATAAAGATCACATTGTCTAAATGTGAATAATTATGATTGTAATGCGGAATGTGACCCAAAAACTCTATTCAGTCCATAACGTTCACGTTTTAGCAGATTTCCCTTGAGGGAAATCAGCTATTGAGGTCGTACTCATGACGCGATTTTTGAAAAAATCTTCAAATGTCCATCGATCCTTCCCAAGAGACGACGAAAATGTCGTCCGTTCAAAATTATATATATATATATATATATATATATATATATATATATATATATACATATATTTGTCTTTTAACGATCTAGCGGTCGCAATTTTTGTTTGATCGTTACCAAACTCGATATTTAAATGTTTTATGTAAAAACAGAGATCAAGTTCGTTAATGGCTGAAATCGGACCAGTGGGAGAGGGGGTTTAGAGGGGAGGATTTTCGAAAAGTCGAAATATCTCCATTACTATACGTCGGATCGAAACATTGTATAGAATCAATCTTATTGCAAATTAACTTTACTATAAATATTGTTATATACATTTATTCTCTATCTTGAATATTAACCGAGATATTTGCATTTTTATTAAATGTGGGCGGATAATGGACGAGAGTGTTTCCCGCCAAAAGATAGTTAGGCCGTTTTAGTAACTGTTCGGCTCTCGTGAAATTTCTCTATTGTAAAACTTCACGTGGGAAATCTGCTTTGTTTTCGCAGCCCCTGCTAGACGGACTTTATTGTTAATGAACTCTTTATAATTTTTAACGCATAACAAACTCTTATTTTGTGCAATTAATTAATTAATATTACTAAATTTGTAATTTTTTAAAAACACATTGTCCTATATATTTTGGGATTATTGTCGTCATTACTGGCTAATCGCGGAATACACATTGGAAGCACTTTCAGTGGGATGCCCACGAATTTTTCATTGGTTTGTACTACACTTGTGGAGTGCAACTACGTGTACCAGTACTGACGGCATCTACCGACGGTATGACAATAGTATTTTATGTATATTGACGGAACCAACCTACTATTTGATATTTTGGAGTTCATTGATCCTGCCTCTGTAGCTCTCGTAGCTTAAACAAGTAGTTTCTGAAATAGGTATGTTATTGCTAGAAAGCTCCAAGAATGACAGGAACAAGATCGTTGGCGAGGACCACATAGTCTTCATGATAAAAGCAGCAATAATAGAATTAGATACATAAGTTTCGCTGCTACTAAAATTCTGGTAGCTAGTATTATTGCATTGAATCCGCGGAAGGACATCCTTAAATATACATGAGCTAATCCTGGTGACATATGGAAGATCCACATTCATCATATGCTTCTTAATAAGAGACACCGAAGCCGGTAGATGTTAGGGACCTCTGGGGAACCGTCTGTGGATTTCTTGGATGTCATTAAATTCATCCAACGGTTAAAGAGGATTCACAAGACTTAGAGCATGCTAAAGAGGATACGGTATAAAGTCCAAAGGCTAAAAGAGCCTGAAACTCAATCACTGTAAAAAATAGAAGTGGCCATCAGTCGTAAAGTACTTGACTTAGATAGTTCGCTAATGGAATTCCTGTCCAAGTTACTCCATGTCATGGAGGACAATTATCAAACTGGTAAGGTGTGTGAGTTATGTGCTCAAATAAGAAAACAAAGTACCAGTTATAAAACATGAATCACTCAAGTAAAAAAAAAGATGGAAAACTAGTAGCTGTAAATGAGAAGGTTCTGTGGATATGGAAAGAGCACATGCAGCAATAACTGAACAGTAGAAGCCTTACCTTGCATGTATCTCATAAAGTAAAAGTTCAATGAAAACCATATTTGGTACTTAACCTTGGTATGAAGCCATTTGTCATAACAGTTTTTCGTTAATATGACATGAATATTAGTGGAGGCCGAAAACTAAAATATGGAAATATCCCTGTTAATATTCAATAAAAAGAAAACATCTACATAACGACATTTTTAGCACGTTACATTTCCAATATGATTCGTTCTATACAATTTTTCGATCCCACGTATAATAACAGAGATATTTTGAATTATTCAAATTTCTCTCCTCTAAACCCCCCCCCCGTCCACTTGTCTTATTTCAGCCATTAAGTGTATGTATTGTATGGTCTGTGTGTGTGTGTGTGTGTGTGTATAAATAAAATTTTGAACGGATATCATTTTCGCCATCTACTAGGTGGGATCAATGGACATTTGAGAACATTTTTCGAAAATCGCGTCATAAGTACGACCTCAATAGATTATTTTCCTTTAGGGAAATCCGCTGATATAGTTTTGAACGGACCTCAGTTTCGTCATCTACTTGTTAGCATCGATGGACATTTTTTGAAAATCGCGTCATGAGGTGTCTAAGGGCTTTTTCCGCTAGTCTGATTACTACCCTCCAAAAAGGCCTTTGGTAACGTTTAAGAATTTAAGTATGTGACTTAAATCAAATTCCCAATATTGGCCTGGGTTTCTTTTTAATTTTTTTTTTATATTATATAATCAAAATATTTTTCTAGGAATTACGAATTTTGTAATGCTATTTACATATAAATTCACTTTATTTTATTTATTTATCTTTGTTTTTTAGAGAAAAACATTACTTTTACTGATAAACATTATCAATATATTCGGCATCTTCTCTCTGAAAAACGAGTGATTAGTTGTCAGAAATTATATGGGTTTATATAATTGTTTAATGCTGTACTGAAACTAATGCCCTGAGAGAAACAACCTGTTGAAACTATTTTCCTTATTGCATCATAACTGTCTGTGTTTACTATTTGCCTCTTTCAAACTGTAGTTTTCGAATTACTCTTTTCCACCTGATTGTTTCTTTTGTTTCTGGGTTCTTATTAATTTTAAAATATAATTCAGTTACATATTCTTCTAAAGTAACGAAGCTGACATGGCGTTTCGAGTATTTCGGTGATATAAGAAAGAACTTGTAATTGTATTTTTTTTTTGTACACTCATTTCGTTTGAGTTGTCAATGGGACTGAGAATGGACTTACTTCAAAAGCATATGAACGTAGTAAGGTAGTTCACAATAAAGTTGTATTAGGATGAGCAAACACTGCCAGAGATCCCGTCCATAATATGCAAATATTTCAGCTTATGACAGATGATGTCAAATTCTGATTATACTTTATCTAAGGTAATCAATCTTAACAAACTCCAAGCATGAAGTTATAATTTATAGTTAATAATTCCCTCAATGCAACGTTTGATGAGGATAAATTAATCACGATTTTTTTCCATATAAGTCTTATGTTCTGAGTATTGTTTTATCTTCAAGTTTAAAAAAGTTGAAACATATCTTAAAGATTGTCGTTTCAATTTGCTAAATTATAATTGATTGCATGGGGTCCTTTTGTTCCCCTCCCTTGAATATAATATCAAAAAAAAAACCCATAAATTAGATAATATAAGTGGCTATCAAAATTAGACTTTGACCTGACTACTTCCGTGATCCAAAGCTGAAATGCATTGTATAACTTCAGAGGTATAAACTAAGAGTTAGAATTTGTTATCTTCTGTCAAAGGCTTTGCACAAGATTCTCAAGTTTTAGAGGAGGATATCTTCCTTTACAGTTTAGTATATACTTTAGAAATGACTTTTACGAAAATTCATTTTATAAAATTTTCATTTTATTTCATTTTTTATCCTTTTCATGTACTAATAACTTCTCAAAATTTGTTGGCATTTAGTAGGAGGGATATTCCCCTACAGTTATCTCCCTTGAGCATATCCCTTCTTCTGCGTAGGGCATATAAGGCCTTCTTTCACTTCTGAGACTTACACTCTTCAACCCTCACAGTAAGTGTGATATTGTGAATGGATCTGACCAGTTTCGTCGATCCTTGTTTGAATAATTCGGCTGGTAGGCCACACATACTTGTGGCTTTGTTGTACTTTTGTCGCCTGGGAGGCTTCCACATCGTCAGGAGGCTCTAGGTACCCTTGGAGTGGTATCCTAATAGTGTGTTCGCCACAAATTCAATAAGTTAATAATCACTGGAAGTATTTTACCTTTTCCATTCCGCCATGCAGGATTCGGCATCTGTAGGGAGAACTTCATTTTCGGTTTTACATACAGAAGGTATTTACCTTCTAGAATTAGCTACCTTCTAGAATTTTCGAGAATTTTTTTCTGTTTTAGGCTTCTCTATTTCTACTAGTTCAGCGTGCTTATGTTGTATTTTTTTATTTTATTTTTTCAATGGAGTCTCTTCTCTTTCTCTTATTCTTTTCTGCAGTTCGTCGTGTCCTTCTGTTGGCGTTGTGTCACCTTCTTTGTATCTGTTGCAGTTTTACAATGATCATGAAACCACAGTGCTCTAGTTTCTATACGAGCTGTTCCCAGTACTTCTTCAGCTGTTCGTGTAATAGCAGGTGAGCTTCTCTCCCATTCTTCTTTCACGTCTCCTCTTTTGTGGCTTTCTGGCCTACTACTCTTCTGGATTTTTCAAGCTTATAAAGTGTGTTTGGGTGTGTGGCTCGTATGTGCATGACGCACAAACATACACACACACACACACACACACACACACACACACACACACACACACACACACACACACACTAATAAGCTTGAAAAATCCAACAAAACTTCCTTCCGTACAGAGACGCACTTAAAGACCAAAATTAAATATACAACAACAAATATAGTGTGTTATGCAAAGATCACAAAATATAAGAAAATAAGCGAAGATGCCGTAGATACTAATAATGGGTCCTCCAAATTGATTGCATTTAGTTTTCAATAGTTGAGTAATATTTTCATTTAGTCATCATTATTTAAATGCCTAAATCTGACTGCATCACTAACAGAATAATAGAAACAGTATTCATTCGTTTCTCTCTTTAACTATCAATATTTTTAATCATTAACAAGCTTTTATCTGGCCTCAATTACTCACAGCTGATAACCACTTCTGAGAATCCTTTCAAGTTTCAAAATGCATCGATTTACCTGCCTATTATAAATTTCTGTTTATATGAATCATGGAAATTCACGCTTGAATACATAGCGGCTATTGTTTTAGCGTATGTATCATCTCTGAAAAACAGGAAACACTTGTCTGGTTCGTTTTTCAGCCTGGAAATAAGCCTCCTCACAAAACTCCGCTCAAAAAAATCTGATATGGTCTTCACAGTTCATTGCTAAAATTAAAATTAATCTCGATTATAACTAATCGTGAACTAGATGAGGAAATTAATGGCGATACAAAATAACAGAAAATGAGAATGAAGTTGATGATGAGAGGGGTAGGGGTTTTTGTATTATATCAAATGACGGTGGTGTAATGATGATATAATATTTATTACTTTATTTATTATTTATTACTTTATTAATATTTACTTATTTTTACATACTATACCGTCAATACACACACACACACACACACACACACGTATATATATATATATATATATATATATATATATATATATATACATGCATGCATATAGGGTGTTCAAGGTCAAATTCTTTTAAACGGATGATTTAATCAAAAAATGACAGCGGAGTTGTCTTATCTCCAGGTTCATCATAGGGCATGATTTTTCAACTTTGACGCTCAATGAACGGTAGACGGGCGTCCAAATGTTGCGATCACCAGATGACATCTACTTTTTATTACGTTCTTTCAAAGTCCCTATGGATTTTGTTGATAGTAATTCTTAGGTTTCCCGCTTATAAAAATATGGTGGAGTGAGATCTGGAGACCAGAGAGGCTAAGTAAATGGACCCCTATCCACCTATCCTCAAACTTTTCTGCTAAAACTCTTCTAGATCCAATGAATAATGTGCTGGGCATCCGCCTTGTTGCAGCTGCATTATTCTTCCAAGTTGAAGTGGTAAGTCCTTCAATAAGGTTAGCAAATCCCTCTCAAAAAGTTGTTTAACTATGAATGTTTAGGGACCTTAAAAAAAATAATGAAGACCACATCCTCTCCGAGTTCCTCGAGGCACTGTGAGATGAAATATGAATCCTACAGATACAGAAGACCCTCAGTACTCGCCTCAGTAAATGAAATAGTTATTGTAATCTGTGACCGAGGGGGTTGCCCCTTCTTCAATAATTTTTTACACCTCTGATTGAGGGGTGAAACGACGACCCCCACGACTGTGACTGGCAACCGAAGAGATCCAGACACCAATCCATCAGTCTCTGCTCTGTAGGTGAGGCTTCTTATGCCAACCCCGTGCTACCAGTATGGTTTAAACCTCTAAGAAGCATAGACTAGACGCACGTCCGGCACTGTATTTTCAGAAGTTTAGCCCCCCCCCCCAGTCATGACAACGGACTTGTGTATACCGGGTGGGGCCTACTTGGGCGAGGCACTTACAGTATACCCAGCCCAGATCCCCCGCATTCTGTGTCTTGCTATGCCCCGGGTGAGTGGGGATAACTGCCACACCATGACACCATATGTCAAAACGTTACCCCAGCGACTCCCTACTGAAGCAAATGCATGCCATACCTCGTGGAAGCCCGGAGGTGAGATGGGTGCGAAGAGTAAAGAAGGACACTGTGGAGAGTCCGAAAAAGAAATGCCCAGATAGCCGTAGCCCAGTATAGACTAAGGCGGTAACGATTGGTAATAGTGGTCTATAAAATAACCGAAAAAAAAGGTCGGATGCGGACAACTTTCGGATGTTATGGAGTTCTTTGACTATTTCCTCCATCTGGTTAAAACAAAAATCATGCTCCATTTTCATTTTATCAAAGCTAAAAATTTCATCTTTTCAAAAGTTGTGAGCTGTTTTTATGTGTTTTCATAATATTGATATTAAGGTCAGTAAATCCTGGTGGGACAGTAAACCGTCTGAATCATATTTTAAGAGTGGTCCCGCTAAGTAGGGAATATTTCAAAACGACTCCCACGAAACATTACCCTTTATACGAAGTACAGCGCGAAGTAGCAACTTTGACAGTATCTTTAGATGACCAGTTGTTACATGTACATTTTATAACATATTTCTGTTGGGTGTTAGAAATGATTTCTGTAATCAACCATTTTGCCAACTGTTTGTATTTTAATAACTCTGCGTAGCATTGAGTGAAGTGATCCTGTAAATCTGTATTCTTTTTCTGGAGAGCTTCCACCTCTTTTCCTGCAGTTTTAGCAGATTTCCCTTAAGGCCATCGATCCTACCTAGTAGATGACGAAAATGAGGTCCGTTCAAAACTGAATATATATATATATATATATATATATATATATATATATATATATATATATATATATATATAGAGAGAGAGAGAGAGAGAGAGAGAGATAGATATATCTATCTATCTATATATTTGTCTGTTACCGCTCTAGCGGTCGCAATTTTTGTTTGATCGTTACCAAACTCGATATTTAGTCGTTTTTATAATTTGGAATAATATACCGGAAACGTCAGATTCACAGCACTTCGTGTTTTCAGAGCTAGTACCACAACTTTCCTAATTGCCAATTCATTTTGATGTATTTTTGGTGGTTGGAACAGCTCGCAACAGTACAATAAACCATCGTTTTACTGAATAACCTTTAAATACATACTCATAACTCGCTAAAACTGTGTAACCCTCCATACACTTGTCTAATTTCCTAAATGTAATTCTTTAAGTTCTAACCACTATGTATTTGTGGAAATAAACAGCGCACATTGAAAATCAGTAGAAATGCACTGTGGGCTGGGTACGCGATGACGTTATCACGCAGCCTTGCTCCTGTGCATCTTGCTTGGGTTCTCCAGAGCGCACTTTAGTATCCTTGATGTGAAATATTCCTTTTCATCTCTCCATTTTTTTTTTATAGTTGTGTTATTACTCATTGACATTAATTGAACTACATATTATCAGTGCAGCAATGGTATGTCACTTTAACGTCCCCTCGCATTTGCATAAAGCCATACACCTTAAATACATACATCCTCATAAAAAACGTTTAAGAAAACGATTCAAATGCGTCAATCAGCAAGGACAAGGTTACTTTATCACTTCTAGTCTAGTTCCGTTGTCCAGCATGCATTTATTTTGTGTGTGTGTTTTTTTTTTTTTAAGGAAACTTTGAATAAAAAAAATATATGAGATAAGTAGAAACGGACTGACGTGAAAATGTACCTCACGTGTTCAGGGGTTGGCTAGACAGTAAGGTTGATACCAAGGCCATAAACTCTTGTTGATTATTCCAATCGGCTAAACCGGTAACAGTTGATATTTCTACCGTTAGACTCTATCATGTAATTAATACCTGTTCTATTCCAAGTGTCCATTTCATTCATGAGAACATCCTCGACGACCCTTTAAGTATAAGATATATTTTTTATTATATATCATTGCCTGTTGGATACACCAATATTAGAAATTATACAATTTGCAATCTCTTCCCCATTTTTCCTGTAATATGATGCCTATGTAAACAGGGCTTAAAAATTTAAGCTTGACATGCGATATTTAGCGGACCTGGTGCTCGAAGTGAAAATCTTATTAGAAGCGGTGTTTGAAGAAGACCGAATACTAATTATAGCAAATATCTAAGTCTGGGTTAAAGAACGAATCGATTGAAGAAAATACAACTTTTAATAAGGTAGGCTATGTTATCTTTTGTCAATTTAAATAACTCAGATATTTTGAATTTTTTATTTACCCCTTCTTTAAACCAACCGACCCCCCTTCCTATTTGCCCGATGAATACAATGCATCGTACGCAATGTTTAAATAAGACTCACATTGTGATATATTGGCTTACTGCCAATGTGAAATGAGTAGATGTCGGGGTTTACTTATGAATGAAAACTAAAAAAAAAATATTTCCTTTAATAAATAGATTAACAGTTGTGGAAAATTAAGTTTCATGTCATTCATTAAAAAATAATATAAATTCAATACATAAATGACACATTCAGGATATTGCAGTCTCTTAATTTTCTTAAATTATTATAACAAGAATTTAACGACTAACACTTATTGAAATAAGTAATAAATTAAGCTACAGTCGTTGTGATGAAGCGTGTGGACGCAACAGGTTCTATTTAGTTTAGGCAAATTCGTTCTTATTAATTAATCTACGTTATAAGAGACAATAAGCTTAAATCTGGAAACTCCTTCTAGAATACTGAGATTGAGTAGTATAATGCCATCTTGTAATTAATATCATCTCCATCAATGTTTATGACGAATAGTTGATGAGCGTTAAATTACATTCAATCAACTTGCAATTATTGAGTAATTTCTATCTTCCTCTGAGTTCTCTTTACATCAGTTAAAGAACCAATTTAGTCGTCAACATCTGAAAATACATTATTAAGATGTAACATTCTTAAATCAAATATAAGAATGTACTATTAAAATACCACCAAGTTGTCTTCGTGCGTGTGTGTATGCATACAAACGTAAAATTTCTTACATGTTAATTATTTTAATTCATGCTCCTTCTATTAATCAGCACGAGTGGCCCATAGGTTACCATTCTTTTCTTGCCAGAAGTAGGCCTAAGGGGTTTTTTGAGTAAATTCGTCACTAAATAAATACTTACTGTCCTCATGGGAATCGAACCCTCAAAACTAGGTTTACCAAGACTCAATTAATGTATGCATTCCTTCGTTTATATATAAATATAATATTTTCTATTTCTCAATATTATCCAAAATATTTGCACACCCCCCCCCCTCTCATGTAAACTTCTACTCATACGATTTCCACTTCGAGCGCCTGAGTCACTAAACATCTTTAAATTTCATGTCCTGTTTGCATAGGCTTCTCTGGCTACAGGAAAATTGGAGAATAGATAGTGCTAGTACAGTAACGTGCCCAGTGCTTGAGAAATATTTTTAATTAACACACAGACCCTGCGCCGCGGACTTTTTCTAACTCAAACATTAACTAATTTACTTTTTTTTAATTTTCATTCTTCAGTGCTCGCGAGATTTTTATTTTAAGCAACTTCATCTGTAAATATCTGATTTCCACCTAAAATATTATGCATCCTTTGTGCATAGATTTATTTTTAGGATAGAATATTTGATATCTTCATCAGCCATGATAACAATTTTGAGTAACTTTATAAGAGAAATATCAACAGCATTTTTTTGTTAAGATAAAGTATGTATATTTTGTTTAAACTCGTAGTTGATTACATTGTTTACAGTTTTTTTTTTTTTTGGCGCTATTAAAAACTGCATATTAGAAACATGCAACAATTCCTCGATACTGAGCTTAATTTGCCTTGGTTCTTAAAGTTAAGATAAGAGATGTCTTATCACCACGTGCACAGCTTGCCTAATCTCTGGTGTAATAAGGGGCTATTAAGTATGTCTTACTATGACTGAGTGATTTAGTAAAACGACGGAACAAACATAAAATTTAAAGAAATAACGTTCACTTTTTGCAACTAAGGCTAATATTGGGAAAAAATATTATGTATTCACAGTCCTTTTAGGATCCCATGCCTCCATCAAGGACGATATTTAACTTTATTCCTTGCAACATAAACTTAGTTACCTTCAGCTAACCATCAATAACTATGCAATATTCATTTGAGCATACGAATGATAATCTAAAACAATTTGTTTAGTCAAAATATGTATATAGAAAGGGTCTTCAAAACTATTGCAATGTACCTTTAATTTGTAAAATATTTGTAGTATTTGAAAGTTCTTGTCCTAAAAGCTTATTATAAATACTAGTTTTCAATTTTTAGCAGATTTCCCTTAAGGGAATATATATATATATATATATATATATATATATATATATATATATATGTCTGTTAACGCTCTAGCGGTCGCCATTTTTGTTTGATCGTTACCAAACTTGGAATTTAATCGTTTTATGTAAAATGGAAGATCACGTTCGTTAATGGCTGAAATCGGACCGGTGGGAGGGGGGTTTAGAGGGGGGATTTTTGAAAATTTGAAATATCTCCGTTATTATGCGTCGGATCGAAAAATTGTGTAGAATCAATCTTATTGCAAATTAAATTTACTATAAATATTGTTCTATACACTTATTCTGTATCTTAAATATTAACCAAGATATTTGCATTTGTATGCATATTTGTGGTCGGCAGGAGTCGGCTACGATCGGGACTCTCCGCCGAGTGCTAGTGCGGACGTTTCGGTAACTATTCGTCCCTCGTGAAGAGGTTTAGAGATTCCTTACTACTACCGTTGTTATTAGGCGGATTTCTCTATTGTCAAACTTCACGTGGGAAATCTGCTTAGTTTACGCAGCCCCTGCGTGACGGTCTTCTTTTTTTTAATAAAAGTTGACTTTTGGAATAGTGGTAGACTGATCTTAGCTTTTATAAAACGTTTTCCCTCTCTCTCTTTCTGCTCCACTAAACTGTTCAAATAGTTTTAATGAGGTCATTGGAGTAATATACATTGTTCGAATGAATTTGATAGAAATGTTTTAAGCCAGTGTGCTACTCTCCTGCTCTTTAATTTATTTATCCACCTGGAGAACATCAGTCTACTTCATTATTCTCGGGAGCTCTTTATTTAGTGCGGTCGATAATAAGGCAAATACTTTGTGCAGGCTCGATACGAAAACATAACTTCTCCCTTCACTGGAATTGCTGAGGCACTTATTAACCACGCGTCAATTTCTTCCAAAATATATTACTCTTTCTCTATTTCCTGTATATTTCCCGTTATGTTTTGGCCATCATTTAACTGGGTCTCATTGTCGCCTTATGGTCATTAAGTTTTAAGATTGTGTGTAATCGCTGTACACCGTAAACGTGTATTCCATCATTTTTGACCGGAACGGAATTATGGGATTTCCATAATAGCTTACTATATCTCTTATTAAAATTAGTTAGAGTAATTTTTATTACTAAAAACAATAAACTCATAACATCAAGCCATCCAAACATAACATTGAGAGCAGAATATGAATAAATAATTCGTACAGAAAGCACGTTACCTCGTCTAAGATCTACGAGGATGGCCTCAAGGGCATTAGGACATGAAAGATATTATTAAAATAAAATCAATCCAGGTGGAAGTGGTGACCGCTGTTTACAGCAATTTGGAACTGAAAATACACTTTCGCTAGCCAGCCTCCAAGAAGAGACGTTAGATATTTGCCATGAAACTCTCAATGAAGTTAATTTAGGTACGACCCTTGATCAACTTTATGTAGTTAAGTAGTAATTGCAGAATGTCACATGGCTAACCTGAGCCCCCAGGGATGATTTAATGGGGCACGTGCAGAGTGATTTTTCCTCTTTGATATCCCTGACAACCAAGTCGAATAATGAGCTTTAGTGATTGTATGGCTATGGTTGAGGACATAGATAAGAGGATGTGAGGGCAGAGATGTGGGAGAGAGGCTGTTGCCTAACTAAATAAAACAAGTAAACAAATGCCAGAGCCGGTCCTGGAAGAAGGGGGGGGGGTGTATCACGTTGGCGGGAGTAGCCCCTGCCCCCGCTGCAGACACCCGATCCTCCCATCCCATTGGCCAGCCCATCTCCCCTCCACTCCGCCTTCTATATATACCACACCTCACTAACCGTCAAGGTTTAGTTTCCTTCTAAACTAACTTCGGTGTCGAAGATAGGTTCAGTTATTTGCCTTTGTCGACACTAATTAAGTTCATTTGTTGTTTGTTTAAAACAAGTAAATCCGTTGTTCTTTGGAGAGACATATATTATATTGTTCTCTCCTTTAAGATAGCGGTTTAGTGTCTATTGTGATTTTTCTTGGGATTTTGAAGAAAAGATAGCAGGTGAGATTCGATTCATTTTTTCTGCATGCATAGATTGATATTTTATGTGTACTTTAAAAACATTTAATATAAGCTTTTCATTTTCTTGGAAATTTGCTATGTGTATTCCATCCCAATCTGTCCGAGGTGTATTCTCTTTACTTTCTTATTGTTTTTTCAAACAAACTTAGTTTTCTGGACTTCCAATTAATTTGATTGATAATTTCACTGATAAACTTCGTTAATGAAAAATATTGAAATAATAACTGGTAGAAATAAATACCTGCAGTACAAGATTCATCATTCAATGTTCAATAGTCAGTATATTAATGGTAAATGTAATAAGTTCTTTGGACAACCGTTAACAATATGTTTCTCTAAGGCTGGAAAAAATAAACTTTCTCGAGCCTACCCCTAGGGAAGGGGTGAAATTCTCAACTTTCACCCTCTGGAAAGTAGGCCAGGGATGTTTGTAAACAGGGTTGTCACTTCAATAACAAACAACATCCATCAACTTGACACCTTTCCAATATACGTTTTGACCTGCTTCGTTTCACATATCTCAACATTTTGGATTATGTGTGATGCCTGGAATGCCACCATACCTAACTATTATAAAATACAGGGAATCCCTGAAAACGTATAAGAAGAACCAGTAATGGGAAATCCCTAATATAAAAATTTTATTTTATATTAAGAGGTATACTGATAAGATATTTTGTAATTATATTCAGACAATGTTCCAAATATATTTATACTAATTAATTTATGACTCTTAATAAGTACAATATCCTTTGTACCTACTCACCTGAAAATAATTTTACATAAAAAATTCTTGTAATAAAGATTTTGTTTGCGTTATTTTGAAATGATCAGTGATTTTCATTTCTTTTACTTTCATATCAAATGAAAATGTAATTTGTTAACGTGTGTCACAACTGTCTACGACCCTTAGCGAGTTGATTGCATAACAGAGGAAGTTCGACCGGAGGGAAAGTCACGATAGAAAAGAATAGTTTCACAGAGCGACCTATTTATCTAGCCCTAGCCATTGACAAGCCAGATTTCACAATAAATCTCATATACAGCTCTGACCTGAATCTTCTTATTCTTGTCTTGAGGTTACCAACACGTAAGTCGTCATTTAGGGTGCTCTTCTCATCTGGAGAAGAATTTGAATGCGAAAAAGAAGTTCAATTGTAATTATTTTGTTTCATTTGTATTTGTGATAATGAATTATTATTAATGGAACTAAGAAATTCTGCATACTTAACCCTGCCGTTTTTCTTAAATGCTACTCGTACTGTGTCATAATCAATTAAATATTGAAAAATAACATTTCATCGTTAGGTTACTCTCTACAAAGTAAGATTCCATCAACCTTAATGTTTAGTAACAGTAAAGCTAATTTGTATTTTAACGAAATATGAACTAGGCAGTGCAATAGTTGACTACTTTGTACCAAATCCTACTAATAAAATCTGACTGAGTATACTTTGGTAATCTACGTCGGTGCTCTTTCTGATTTAATGCTGAGGTGACTTAAGTAAAATGGCTAATTTTTTTGTGTAAACGTGATATTAAAGTTTTAAAATGTTTATTTTATTGACGAGTTCGCTTAGAAGTCGGTTTAGTATCGAGCGGTGGGGACGGCGCCGTCGCTTTGGCTCGAGGACCGCTATATGTCCCATATCAAAAACATCAAGTTCGGGTCAACCACCGCATCCCTAGGTGCAGCTTCAATTAGCAGTCTGCCAGCACACAGGTCTTCACTAATCCCATTATATTCTCATGTTAATCTGTTTGTCTTTATCAAGGACTTTTCCCATGCAATGAATTAGCAATACCCCGACCTCGTGTAACCGGGCAATTAAGGTGTAGTCAGTTCCTTTTCCCACCGACATATAAATTGTTGTTTATTCTTTCCGTGCCCCTGAACCGTGGCAGCTGCTCTCCTAAGGTACTCATTATATCTTCAAAGAAGAAAACGAAATAAAATTGTATTTTTTTTCTGCAAGTGTAAATTAATAATGTTAGTTACGATTATATCTAGAACCTTTGTACTAGTATAACGGTAATCATGGAATAAAACTTCCAAGGGTATTTGCTTATTATACAGTTGGAATAAATTAAAACGCTTTCTTAGGATTTACCTATATCTGTAGGAAACATTTGACTGTTTTTAAGCTTGTTTCAATAAACGTATTATCTCCTATTCAACAAATTATTATTATGCAATCATTCTAGTCTTTATCCTTGCATGATTACCACCAACACCGTTTAACAAATTAAAGGAAACGTTTTTGAAATTAATAGCCCTGTCACGTCATGGAAACATGATCCTGACGTCGCTGTGTGCCTTATCAGTCTCGTAAATAGTTAGACTAGATAAAGCAAGTACCCTTAAGCTTTTGGCCATTCTTATCAGTACGATGTTTTAATAAGAATGCCCAGGTGATTGTTATAGATTAATGGTTTCAATCTCGAGTCAGGTGGGCCTGACCGATTAGTCAAGGCCTTGGACTTGACCCACCCTGCTCCCAAATTCAAGGAACGAATTCCTTCCAACCCACGCAACTTCAGCCTTAAACTTTCGTTCTATCCCAATAAAAAGGTCGGCATGTATCAATTAATAACATTATAATTAAAATATTAATCTAATAAAAAAAAATCAATAGTTGCTAGCCTTGAAACTTCGAGCAATTTATTTCTTTTTTTATGAAAAAAACCTGTAAAATGGATTTTTAAATAAAAAGAAGATTAATGGTTTTGATGATTTTAAAAAAAAAAAAGTCTATTATTTCATTTATGATCTTTATTTTCCTTAGAACTCCTGTTGTTTCGTATCAAATAAATGACAAAAGAGTACAAACACATACTACTAACAATAAAAGAAATTAAATAAACAAATACTATTGATGAAAACCCCATACAATAATGCCTCAATGGATCGACTGTTACCAAACTTAGCATTGGTCATTCATAATTTTCTACAGATCTAATTGAGAAGATTATCAGTAACTGGCCTATCATCAATTATATTGTACAAAAGTACAAACCTAAGAAGGCACATAACCAACCAATTAGCATAACTATAGCACACTATGTCCATGCAGCATTCGTATGACATTTAATTTAAATACTCTATATTAACAAATACATACTCATGGAATTAAAACCATCAATCATAAATTTTCTCACATTTTATGAATCAATACAAGGCAGATCATCTAAAGTTGTGTAATAGAAAATGCCTTAAAAAAAAGTATTTCATTTTTTTTTATTTAATATTTTACTTGTTATTTATACTTTTAGTTAATTTTTCATTTCTCCTTTATGTTCAGGAAGAATGTCAGTCGCCAGTGTACATCCAGTCAGCGGTCTCAGCAACCGGAGCCAGAGTTTCAACTCCATCAGCTCACTTGATGAAGTCCCTAGCTACTTCACTTCTGAGACAGTGCTTTCAATTGAAGAGCTCAGACTTCAGCTCAACTCATGTTTCACGTGAGTCGTCAGTTCATTTGGCTGATACTTTAAATGCCACTTACATAGAGGTGTAATTTTACACCCAAAGAAACTGGCAGACTGACTATATGTATATATTGCTTCACCACAGGTGTGGAGTATCCTGGCACGAGGATCATGTTTCCCTGGATTGTGCCGAGTGTGGAGGCTACTCCTTAGAAAGGCCTTGCCCCATCTGTGATGGTCACTGTTCCTCCACATGGAAGAGGGATCTTACCATGGTAATTATTTAAAGATATACTTTACCTTTAGATCTGTAAAGAGTAAAAATAATATATATAGCATTCTCGGGTTCATAACATTATTCGTATTATAATTTTAGTTACGGGATAGATTCCTCATGTAGGCAATAGGAATATATTTAGTGCTTAGTCTCATCCTAGTTAAGAAAGGATGGAAACCTGTCTTAACTAGCCTCGGTACCACAGAGTGCATATTGAATAATAACAACATTATAATTTATTAACTTTCATACCTGATTCATGTAAATAAGGCTAATCTGATAAAATTATTTGCAGTTGGCCCTCCATCATTGCCAACTCATTTGATTAGACTATCTCCAGTGAGGTTTGAATGACTAATCTCAAGATTACTAATGTTTTAAAAATATTTATTAGTTCTGGAGTTTATGAATGCTATTCAAACTCTCCAGAATTGATATGTTTTCGGATTCATACTAAAATAGCAACTTCTATTGCCTTTATTATCTTTTCCTTTCTTTGTTTTTTAAAGTAATATATAATTAAATTGGACCGTTTCAGAGAGAATTAATAGTAACTTAGAATGTAAGGTGATCATAGTGAAAATTATTTCCTATTGCAGTAGGTATAATTAAAATCACTATAATTTTAAACTTTAATACTTACAACTTACAATCTATTTATTAAAATGTTCAAAAGAAGTCAGGTACATAAATATTTAAGCCCATAGATGTCAAACATATACGTACCTGACTTCTTTTGTGCATTTTATTAAATAGTTTGTACTTTATTTAAGCAAGATTTAGATTACAGTGAATTTAACTATGCATGCTTAAATATACTAGCTATTTTAGTTACTGGGATGTATTAGGCTTTTCTTGATTAGCTATGGTTGCATAAATCAGGTATTAATACTAATGAAAGTTTTTACATTAAATAGTTATATTTTGCCAATTTTAATATTAACAAAACTCTGTAGGAAATTATATTTAATAATTCACATTTTACTGTTTTGGAAATTCTAAATTGATTTGGTGATAGTTAAATTGTTTCAATTTCAAGTTTAGTAATTAACTTTATAAATTTATGCTTTTTAATTTTACCTTTGTACTATATCTCATTTTTATTGTTTTACAGTCCCATGCGTGTGGAAAGGCTCGATGGCAAGGTATCTGCTCCTTGAGTAAGCCGTGTTCCCTCCTCTCACCTTCTGATGACGAAGCAAGGCTTTGTAGTCGGCTTGAGAAGTTAACAGCAAGTTCCTGAACAAATAATCTTTATTTCTCGTTTAGCGAGACAACATTAGCAAACCTTGTTTGTCTTTCATCAGCTTTCCAATCCATTAGGGGTGCACCCAGCTTAGCAGGATTACTTCAGCGAATTTAAAATGTAAACCTATCTTTCAATAAAATTGAGGAATATGAATGTAAGTTTGTATAGTTATGATGTACATTTATAAATTGTTAAGAAATCTCATTGATGTTAAATTCTTCAGATTTTATTAAAGTCAAATTTATATTGCATTTATACTGCATATTTAAAACTATTTGTATATTTTGAGTGGACATTATCTTCTTTAGACATGTTATGGCTCTGCAGAGAACATTACTAGAATGTATTTCAAATGAACTGCTTAGAGGACAAGTGAAAAAGCACTTGTAAAGAAATAATTAATTTCAATAATTCAATAAAATCTACATATAATTTAAAAGATATCCTATGTCATATGCTTATAATTTTCCATTATTTATATCATCATCTAGATTAATTGAAAGAAAAAACTATAACAAAGAAATGAAATAATTTAATAAAAACAATAATCGGTTATTGATCATTTTTGAAGAGTCAATATATGCTCTTGACCTCTGAGTGGTTCAAATTCCTAATTTACAGTCTCTGCTAGCTTCCTTGTCTTGTGGGTGTCTATTTATTGTATTTTATTTATTGAAGTATTAGTGATGTGTATAGACTGGATTCCAAACAACTTGTACTTATTCAATCTTATAGGACTTATTTTTCTAATTACAATGTCAAAAAATAAAAGGCCTACTGTATATAGTATATATTTTTAAGGGGCCAATATGTTTAATGTTTATGATTTATTTGTGCTATTCAAGAATAGGTTTTGTATAAATCTTATATATTAGGAATCCAGCTCAGTGTGAAAGTGTCCTTACAAGTGCGAATGGATTTGCATTGGACTGAATGTCTAGTCCAGTTAAGACTTAAGTTTTTACTTTAATTGTTACCAGCATTATGGCAGTTTTTATACTTCTTTTAGTAGTAGATTCTTAAATTATGAATATTTTTTAATGCATTGGTTTTTTTCACAAATTGTCAATACATTTTAGGTTCAAAATCTTTTACTGAAAAATATTATACAGAAATAGAAAACCAATAGAATTATCATGTTTCTAAGAAACCCATACACAATTGTTTCATCTGTATTCATACAGCCAAACAAAAATAAATGTATTTAAAACATATGTGTTTCCTTAAATCCTTCAGAACTATATATCAATTTTTTATCTGATCTTACTTCATATATTTAACTTTAATAGTCATTGGAGTAAGGAGATGATAAAATTCAATGGTGAAATCACTTTTACTGATAATGATGAATTCCTTAAACACAGTTATACCCTTCTCTCCTCTGAGTTGAACACTGAGCATAGTCAAGTATAGCTAACTGAATCTGGGATTTTTTAATCACGTCAACCAGCATTACAATACACTAATAACCAAAAATTTAAAGTACTAGTTGTTTCCAATTAAAAATTTTAACAGCCGTTACTAATTTGTGATTTCTTTTACAAATTAAATTGTTGTAATCAGAATAAATTTAATAATGAAATTTATAAATACTTCCCATAATCAAGTTAAAAAAAAATAGTCAAACTAACCAGTAAGGTAACAATGATTTTGGTATAGTTTTCAGGATTTTTTAAAGGCTGAAAAGTCTAAAACTTTTTAAGCACATTTTTGATGAGCAGACATATACTCTTTGAAATATGTGTATGTAGTATTTACAGGCTACACCTGATAATTGATCTCATGATCAGGTAAACCGGATTTTCATGGGACCAAACAAGGGAATAAGAGGGTCATCGGTTATCATGATGAATCTTTTTATGCAAAAAACTCTTCCAGTTTTCCACTTCTTGAAGTGTGGTGATCCAAAGGCTCAAAATCTAAATCATAGACTGAATAAGAAAGAATATCTAATTCCAACAACTTGATTTTTGCTAAAGTATAGTATTGAGTGTGGGATCTCTTCCATTAAAATTGGGATAAAGAAATGTCATTCTATTCCTAATGCTGGGTACCAATTAGGCAAGGGTTGTGTGACCCCTTTCATGTTGGGCTGATTAAACCTATGAGGTAATTTTTCCACCTTCGGCAACTAAGTGTACTATATACCCTTGAAATTTCACCATACACATCATCATTTTTTTGTTGTCTTCGATAAAAAAATAGTTTTTGTTTAATAGCCAATGGTTTTTGTCTTAATTCAAAATTTGTTTCATAAAATAAGTGACTGTCAAATGGTGTAGAGCCCTTCTGTGGCCTTTTGAATTGAATCTAATGTCATTAAAGCAATGGTTTTCTGTATATTATGATACTCCAAGTTCTGAAAAAGTTTAAGTGAGCCTTTGCTTGAATATTTGTCTACACATTCTCACTGAGTCTCTGTATCATAAGGTCTAGGATTTACACTACAATATTTGCTTTCAAGATCCAAAACTCCTTGAATTTTTTAACCAAGCCTATGCAGCTCATGCATACTGCATTTATTCCCTCCACATTACAGACTACGGACTACACCAGTCCCTTGGCATGCTTTATTAAAATAGTGTGTCTGAGTAGGGTGAATTTCCAGAGTTGTCACTCGTGTTAAAAAATCTAATGTGGGCACCACGTGCCTTACTTCCTTGTACTACTACTAAATTAAATAAGCTAAATATTTTGCTGCGCTTGCTTTAGAATTATTAAACATTTTGTGATTAGAATATTTCCTTTACTTTGCACAAGGAAGTAAAAATGGTGAAAAATAATTGTTTTTAATTGTTGTTCCATTTCTTTGTGTTATAAGGAGCCTATTGTATTTTGTGTTTTTTGACCTATTCCAAGTGCATATTTAAACACTTGAAAGAACTCGTAATATCTGTGTTTATTGTTGATTAGACCTGAAACCCTTTTAATATTTTAAGTTGAGCATTTAAACTCAACTAAGGTTCTTATGATCATAGCTTTAATTGACTATCTCATTGCCCAAGTAGTTTGCAAGGAGAAATTAAGTATAGTTTCTTCTCACCTTAACTCTACTTGAAAACTAATTCCTACTTTAGTCACCACTCTTAAATGCCCTTTAAGTGATTCCTGTTGTCATAAAATTTATTTGCATCCTCTTCTTATTAACAATACTTAATAATTGGTTAAAACTCATAAGCTTTGCACCAATTGGTTATATCTCATTCTTATGAGAAGTATTCAAATAAATTAGCTTGTAAGAAATGTCAATGGAAACACAATACTCTTTCACATTTAAGAACCCCTTCCAAATTCAAATAAATTTTCACCTTTGCTATTGTATATTCAAATCCAGGTTTCTCCACTATCCGCTATTATTGTTTCACTATAGCCTCTTCAATCCCTTCCTATATCCAAATAAATGGTCTTATCCCATCCAACTTAACTTACTTGGTGAATTTGGGCTTATGCCAGTACTCATGGCTATTTATATTAGGATTTTAAATTTCAATTGATTATATCACACTATGTGCACTTCTGGATAATGCTTTTATTTTTCTTTAATTTCTGAGAAATGGGCTCAGGCTTTCAATATCTGCTCCTACTAGCTATCATAGCTCAACACATCTGGTGTGTGTAATTTCTTATTTTTCATTCTTCAGGTTAGTTTAATCTTTGATGCCTCTTCATTCATAACTATTTCTAAAATAGCTTCAAGCAATCCAACTTCTTCAAAGTCAACTGATCTAAAATTTTAAATGCCACCTCTGGAGGTTGACATAGTTGTGGAGATTATTCAGGTAAGAACCATTTTGTTCCCTCTATTCTAACATCATACCAATTATATTTGGTAATGTTCTTATTGAGCAAACTCCACTTCAAAATACATCAAAAGAAATATCTTCTCATTATGATTTTAAATCAACTCTGTCTGTCTTCCTATCTCACTATTTAGTCTTTAATCAATTGTAAATCAAGGAACCATAATGTTTGTCTCAATAGGTTAGAGGAACTGTTTCAAGGGCCAACTCTCAGCACAAAGGCCAACACCACTCAGTACAGACCAGATCATCAACCCAGACGTGAATCTAATGTAGATTGGAAGTGGAGCTAAGTCAATTTCTCTCTACCTCTACTATCATACAATATACTTAAGTTGATAGTCCAAAGAGCAGGGCTCCCGTTTATTCCTGTTTATATTTCAACTCTCCTCAAGAAAACTATACAGCCACTTTATTCTCCTCCTTTTTCCAGTCTGCATCTGTATTAAAAATTATGGTTCAATGGGTGTTAGCTCATTATCTAGTTTTAGCTTCTCCTAATTTCGACCAGAAAATGTTGTTCTTATCATTCAATTCTTAATATTCAACTTCAACATTTCTTCCAATATTCCAACTGAAGAACATATTCTACTACCAGTGACACTCTAGAATTCAATTTTATCAGATTTCCCCTAAGGGAATTATTTTCATTGAATGTTTACTGTATGTGATACATACAAATACGTAGTGTGATAACGTCATCAATTAAGATTTTGTGGAAGTCAATCGAAAATATTTATTTCTTCTATATCATGCTCAATATTTAACTGTATCATTACTTACTAAAGATCATATTAGTTAATGGCTTAAATTGGGGGTGGAACAGTGGGGATTTATAAGGGGGAATTTTGAAAATTCAGATATCATATCACAATCTCTCTTATTATGAGCCGTAACGCAAATGTTAAAGAACCAATCCTAAGCTATTGTTATTATTATTATTATTATTATTATTATTTATTAACGTCCACTTTTTGCAACTAAGGCTAATTGGGACAGGTTATCTACAGGTTACCACCCTTTTCTAGCCAGGGTGGGATTTAGGATGTTATTTAATGAATTTTGTCACTAAATAATTTCCTTTACCCAGGCGAGAATCGAACTCGCCACTCTAGTTTTACCATGTGAGATAAAGGTCAACGCTTTAACTCACATGGCTAACCTAAGCTATTGATGCTCAACTATTGTTGCTCTATACATTTTTCTTATCTCAAGTATTAAGCGAGTTATTTCTACTTTCTTGTTTTCAGTCTTCCATACCCCCCCCCCCTACAACCCTATTCTCATATGTTCTTTACATAGAAGTAGAGGATATGTGATGAGATCCACCGGTGTGTTATACCAGCATGTGGGAAATCTGCTTAGTTTACACAGCCAACGGCCAAAGACATGATGGGCTTGGCTGCTGATGCTATAATCATCTTTATCATTCCCCACTGTAACTCCTACTGTTGTTAATCCTTTATCTACTATATCAATTATTGTAGTATATTGCTTTCTTGTCTACTATTTCAATTGTTACCCATAGGAGGATTGGCTGGTTTCAGCCAGTATCATTTAAGCAGTTTAAACCAAATGATTTCTTCAAAAAAACTATTTAGAATAAAAAAATGTTGTTTTTTTCATTCAATAGAGTGCTTTTTTGCTTTCAATTGAATCCAATAAAAAGCCTTTTAGCTACTTTAAGTAAGTAATCTTTAAATTTGTATTACGTATCAGTCTGGAAGTCTGAAGGATGAAGCCCAACAGACTACCAAGGAAAAGTTGTATGGAAGGAGAAAGGTCAGGCCCAGAAAGAAGTGTCTGACCTGAGGGAGGACTTCCTGGAACTGTGTCTGGAATGGAGGATTTTAGGGCAGTAGACACACACCTGTGTAATATTGTGTTATACTTTTAACATAGAGGCTCAAGTCCTACAAGAACTGTAGCATATTGTAGTTAGTTATTTTCTCTTCCTTCAAAAATAATCATAAAATTAATCCTATTTAAACAAACGATTGCTTACAGAAAGAGGAGGGGTAAATAAAAGCACCACCTATCTATTAACTAATATTGTCTTACTATTAATTGTCTCTTGCTTTTGTACTATATTTTATATAAACAAAAATAATTAAATTCAAACAACATTTTTTATAATAGCTATAAGTATATCAGGACAATGTTACCTCTTTGGAATATCATCTAATTAAAAACTGGGACTATTAATTGCCCTTCAAGATATATTAAGGTCTGTCAGGAAAATTTTTCTAGTGTGTAAAAACTCTAAATGCAATTCCTCTTGAAGTGCCAAATGAGCTTCAAGCTCTACAATTCTATCTGTGTAAAAACAAGGCCTTTTTATTGATCCTTATCAATTGGTTCCTCTACCATCCAGCATATTCCAGAGATATCCAGAGTTTAAAACTATTCAATAAATACAATTATACCTGTGTAATTTTAGAAATGCATTTATTCGATTCAAAAATCATATTTAACTTGTTTTTAATTAGTATTATAATGCCAGAGCTTTAATATTATGTTATTTATTTACATCCACTTTGTACTGCAATGTCTAATTGGGATGGGTCATCTACAGGTTACCACCCATTTCCAGTCAGAGTGGGACTAAGGATTTTATTTAATGAGTTTGTCGCTAAATAAATTCCTATTGCCCAGGTGAGAATATCTCCTATTGCTCAAAAAATAATATAAATCTATATTTGTAATAATAAGCCATATGATAAATTGTAGAAATTCGAATGTATTCGTTTTTTATTAAACAGTTTCATTACAGGTATACCTAGAGCCATGATCTCAATTCTCAAGTAGGCAATAGGAATTTCTTTACTAATGATAATGAGTTCATTTCAAGGATTATTTTATTCATTCACTAAATTGCCACTCCTCTGGAGGAAACCAGGGTCTGATTCGGCCTTCATTGGAAATTAATAAACATAATCTTTAGTATCACATGAAACAGATAAATATCAAGAATGGTATCGATTACATGCTATATGTGTGCATGCTGCAAGTACGTGTGTTTGTCTGTGAGCGTCCTTGTATAATAACTAACTTTCACATGGTATGCCCATAATCCTTGAAACACATAATGCAAATGTTTTTTATCAATTTTTAGACCCAAATTTAAGTTTTACCACTTTAAAATCACTTTGAGGGAAGGGGAGTGTATGAAATACAAAATGGCAAATTTCTCCATAGCCTATTGGGGATACAGACAATGTATATAGGACTTCTATATAATTAAACACCAATCTCATTTTAATATAGTCTTGAATAATCTAGTTTTCCTAAAATGCTACATAAATGGATAACGCATTTATTTTACAGTTTAAAAAGCTTATGAAGGGGTGTAGGGAAGATTAACATTGTGACTAAATCAAATAATCATCACTAAAATCGTCATCCAACTTTCTGATTCAATACTTAGTCTTATTTTGTATTTAACTTGCAATTGGCATAACTAAGTAACTGTTTAGTTAAAAATTATACTCTTCTAAAAATTAACGGTATTCCACAATCTATAATATCATTTTTTTTTTCAGTTGGCATCGTATATTTTGAAGTCCATTAGTCACCCCAAAAAGAATTGGTCAGAGGTTTTATGTGCAAGCCTCAGTTAACCAAAGAGTACCACGATTGAGTTTTCTGGTAGACTGACAGGCCTCATCCATGGAGGCAATGCCCAGGACTCCAGAGGCCAGCATACCAGTCCGAATCTAGGAGAGTCAAAGTTCTAAGCTGGATACCTGCTAATTATCATCATAAATTATCAATTTATTATTATAATTATCATTATTATAACAATTGTTGTAAAAGGCGGTTTTTATGGGTTAAATGAAAGAAATTGAGACACTTTTGTTCTTAAATTGTAATGTTTTTTCAAAGGAAACATTCAATTTAAACTGTGGTATAAGCTTGTCTGGCTAAAGCCATTCAATCTTGGCAATGAGAGTCAATGCATTTTCAAATGAAAAATAAGACACTAAAGTAATGGATTACAAAAATTAATGTGGAAGATGGAAGAATAGCAACAGTTTTAAAAATAGGAGTTACAGTGAGGAATGATAAAGATGAAATAGTATCAGCAGCCAATGATGATGAAAATGAATTTAGAGAAGGAAGTATTGCTGGCGATAGAAAATGTTCCTGAGTTGGAGAGAGGAAATATTTTAGTTGAATATTAAGAATTGAATGGTAACAACATTTTCAGTTCGAAAGTAGGAGAAGCTGATGACATCCTTAAACTCAATGGACCACCTTTGGTAGTTCAGTGCACATTTAGGCAGTGAAAAGGAGGAGTATAAAATGGCTGTCTTTTTTTCTTGAGTGGAGTATTAAAACAAGAGCCCTGCTCTTTGGACTATCAACTTAGACATTATTCTGTTGTAGTAGAGGCAGAAAGATGTCCATCTCTAAGTTGACCATCTGGTCCTTCTGAGTGGTGTTAGTAGATTTTACTTGAATAGGTTCCTCTAACTCTTTGAGACGAAATGGTAGTCAGTCTACTCAGAACTGATTAAATAATTAACAGTGATATTAGAAGAAAGACTTGTTGACTTCCAATCATCATGAGAAGAGTTTTCTTCTGATGAATTATCCAGTTGTGAAGTTTACCCAAAAAAAAAATATCAAAGTGTAATTGGTGTGATACAGGAAAGAGAGAGGCCAAAAAGCATGGATATTACCAGAATTTCTTTCGCAACTATGTCAGCTAAATGCAGTTCATCAACAAAAGATGATCTTTGAAATATTGGATCACCTGACTTTAAAGGATAGACTATAAGGATAGATTGTTTGGGACAACTAGACTGTTTCAAGCTATTTGGCAATGCTTATGTAGAGCCTTTAAAGATTAAATTAACCAGATGAATGACAAATAATTAATTACCCACACCAGATCTAGAAACAGTATTTTGGTCAATGATGATAATGTCAGGTATAAACAGTTGGTGTTCAGCTTTGAACACTGAATAGGTTTTAACAGTTGGACCAACTTAATTTTAGGTTGAAAGAAAAATACTTCTCATGAGGGTATCAAACATGAGTGTTTAATATAGTAAACTGAAAGTCAATAGCATGGTGTTTTACTTTCATACTGTAGTGACCGTACAAATAATTAGGCAAATCTGCCTCATTTGTTGTACAAATATTATATTTTTGTTTTCGAACTCATGTTAAATTAAATGAATTTGAATTGAAAGAAATAAAATATTAAAACAGCTGGACAGTTGTACTCTTTGGTTGTCCTTGGGTCCCGGGCAACACTCCAGACTGTTTCTGTTCACTGTCGCAGAGCCCCTTTATGGTGTGAGACCATGAGTCGCGTTATACCCCTTGGTCGACCTCTTGGTCCCGGGCCTTACTTCAGGCTAAGTCTCTCAGTCGTATTACACCGCCTTAGATGACCAAGAGACTCCCATTATAAATACTATTTATAATGTCTTGCATTAAAAGAATAAAACTTATGAAATAAATTGGCGATAAGGATCTGTATTTTACTAGGCTACACATTTTGAAACACAGTTATGCATCCCATGTTAATAATACTTGAAGAAGCTAAATTAATACCACTCGCATATGTTAGATAAATAAAATCTGGCCTTCAAGACTGGACATTTATGGAGTTGTTCTTAAACCTACTATGGAGACTAAATATTTTGGTGTTGCTATTTGAAAACACCTAAATTATACAAAACATATAAACCAATTAGAATATGAGGATAATATGAAATAAGCACATTCGAGCAATCATGTGGGGAAAAACTTCTAAACTAGAAATGTAGAATTATTTTTTATAAGGCTGTATATTTGCCTATAGCCACTCAGTTTGGGGGGAAAAAACAGTAAAAATGATAAAAACTTTATTAGACTGAATACAAAGACCAGCTCTTCTTCTTACAATATGAGCATAATTTACAATATCAACTTACACTCTTTTAGTCACTGCAGGGCAAATGCATTGAACTAAAATAATTTTAAACATGGCTTACCCACAAAGGTTGCTAATAGTGTATATTTATGACTAAGATTTGCGTACATTAAAGAAATCATTGTGCCCATGAGAAGAGTAGCAAAGGAACAATGGCATTGCAGATGGGACATCTCATGGAAAGAAAGATTGACTCACAAGTTCTTTCCACTAGTTACAAACAGAATCTGGAATGAGCCAGACTTCTGGACTACACAGTTAATTTTGGGCCACAGTGATTTCAATCCTAAACTCTATGATTTTAAAAGAAGGTAAGACCCAAAGTGGCGATGAAGAGAAAATGAGGATTTGTGCCATATATTTTCTGTTTTCCATCTGTATACAAGTGAAAAACTTAATTTAGTTGGAGAATATTCTTTAGTTGATGAGCCATCAACATTCCTCTAAGAAAAAGGACTTTTCTCTGGCATTTAAAACATTTGTAAACATTATTTTCAATAATAAAAAATAAATACATGTAATAAATAATATAAAAATGTATGTAGTTTTCTAAGATGTGTATAATATCTAGTAATATTTAAGAATTTTTATTCTGACACAATAATTAATGTCATAATATTTTTGAGGATCTATTGGAATCCTACTAAACAGAGAGAGGCATTCCAATTATGAGAACCCAAAAGTTTACTGCCAAACTAGTTTTAAGGGAAATTAGCTTTTGAAGTTGTATTCATGAAGCAATTTTTGAAAAATTTCCTCAAATATCCATCGATACTACCTAGATGATAATGAAAATGATGTCCGTTCAAAATTACACACACTTATATATATTATTTGTTTAAATAATGGTAAAATAATCGGTTTTAATGCAAACATTCAAGGGTAGAAGGGGACATGCAATGCGATTTTGCTAACTACATTTGCGCAATCATGGGGCATTTAGTTACTTGCTAATTATTGCTACAAACTCTTTCTTTTTGTTAGCAAGAAAATAAAAAATTGAAATAGCAATGCTTGAATTGGCTAAGACCTTTCTTGAAATAGGAGCTAGTCCTAGTGGTAGATTAATAACCCTAAATAATTGAGTTTAATGGTGTGCAATTGGAAAATCTAATGAAGAGAAAAGAATATAACAGCCTTGATTGTATTCAATGGGGCTGAAACAGGGGAATAAAAATCAATGAGCTTACAGTTCCATGGCTGACTGTGATTAAGGATGACCAATTATAATTGAATGAAAGCATTATCTAAATTACTGGTTAAATTTAAGCTCTGAACTGGAAACCTAAAGGTAAGAGATATATGATCTGCTCAAAGTGATTGCTGAATTAAACTCTAACACAAAAAAAAATCCATGAAATACTGATCATGAATGTATTTTACAGTCAGAAGTTTTATGCCAGTATAATAATATAAACAATATAATGTAATAGTAAGTTTTGTATCTTCATAAACTCCTAATCCCTCAAAGACAAAATTACTTTTCCTCAGGTTTATCTAAATTATCATAGTTATTCCACTCAATTAAAAAATATGTTATGTTTGCCTTAAATTAAATTCAGTAAACACGTTCTAGACATTCCCATTTTTAGTTAGGGCCAATTTTAATGGTTGAGGTATCTCATTATATTTGTAAAGTAAGAACTACAATTTTGCCTTATCCATTGATATGAGAGCAGCATCTTCAAGTCATTATTTTAATTAGATTTATTTTAATATTATACTTTAACAACTAACAAAAAAATTAAAAAGTACATAAAACTATATTAATCTCACATTCTTATTGGATGGTTGATTTTACTAATATATTTTTATAATTGATGTTTTAAAGACATCTCTTTTCTATATCTGTTTTTTTTTTTTTTCAGTAAAAGATTTTGAACCTACAAATTTATCAAAATATATTCATATTTTAAAAATCCATAACTAAAAGGAGTATAAAATTGCGATAATACAAGTAACAATTAAGGTAAAAACATAAGTCCTATAAGTTATATACTAAGCCTATTCTTGGGTTATGCTTCTGATAATGTTATGAAATCAGCTATTGAGGACGTAGCCATACCGCGATTTTAGAAAAAATGTCCTCAAATATCCATCCATCCTACTAGGAGATGACGAAAATAGTGCCCGTTCAAAATGTTTTATGTATATTTATATATTTGTCTGTTAATGCTCTAGCAGTCGTAATTTTTGTGTTATCGTTGCCAAACTCGATATTTAGACCTTTTATATAAAAAGAAAGATCAAGTTCGTTAACGGCTGAAATCTGATATGGAGAGGGGAGTTCAGAAAATTTGAAATATCTCCGTTATTATACGTTGGGTCGAGGAAGTTTGATATTTGCAAATTAAATGTTCAATAAATGTTGTTAACTAAGATATTTGAATTTTGTAGTTTTCGGCCTTCAGTAAACCCCCTCCTACTCATGTCATATTAACAGTAAGCTGTTTTATCATGAAGCTCTTTATTTGAACCTTAAATACCAAATATTGTTCTCTTTGTACTTTTTTTTTGAGATAAATGCAAATACAGGCACCTGGGAAATCTGCTTAGTTTAGGCAGTCCCTGCGTGACGGACTTTTTGGATATTCTGTCTGTATGTACGCCAGTGTAGATATTAGATTAGAAACAAATTACGATTCAAAAACAAAGTTTATTTTGATTTTATCCAATTTTTAATAGTCGATTGGTATATTTCAATTCGATTTTTTTTAAATTTGTATTCTTTGAATAGACTATAAACATAGAAAACAATGTACAATTTTTTTTTATAAAGGGGAGTAAAGGATACTGATTTTATGTCAAATCCTCATTTTTATTAATTCTCTATATTCTTTTTTGACAAGAGTTGAACTTTCACTCCATACCCTTTATTAGGGCTAACTTGTGGAGATTCAAATCGATAATTAGAAAAAAATCAAACGTACCTACACTTTAACCCTGATTATTAACTTCATTTCCTTATTTATCTATTCTTTTTTATGTGTGGAATAATGCAATCTATACGTTAAAAACAAAAGTACCTTCAGTTTGCCCAAAACAAGAACTTAATATCTAGCTTTCTGGAAATTCTACAAGAACAGCAAATTTAACTTCATTAATCAAATGCCAAATTATTATAAAATACAACTTTCTTAATTAATTCATGACACAGAAGCATAAGAAATCTATGCAAAATGTGGTATGATGCCTAGTAAAATATATGGTAACAGCATTTTCATAGTGCAACGGAGTAAATAGTTTCATGATTTCGACAACAGAAATGCCAATTTTAAGAAGGATAATATTTCTAAAGACTAGTAGTAGTTTTCTTGCTATGTTGAATTAATCATTTTATTCCCAAACAATAAATGGCTTTGGGGCCTCAAAAAAAAAACTGATGACGTAAAATGACGTCACAAAAACCACTTTTACAGGAGATTTACTGCTCACTGCTTTAAGACAATGCCACATTTCACCGTGCTACATATTAGCTCAAATGCTAAAACATTCAAATTCACTATAGCATTAATAAACAATTATATATATATATATATATATATATATATATATATATATATATATATATATATATATATTAAGTTAAATTAGTGCAATGTCGGTGGAACGTCCCTCAATAGTAGTTGACCGTCCTCACCGACAGAGTACGCTAAAGTCGGCAATCGTTAATATTTATTCGAGTTTAACAGAAGTAAATTTAAAATTTGCTTTATATTTCAATTTGAATTACGTTATCTTTATGGTAAGATAACTACAATTCCATTGATAATTTCAAAGGATGTATCAATATAGCTTTGACCTGCCCTGGTCTTAACAAAATGGCCGCTGACAGTTCTGGTAAGCAGGCCTCTGAAGGTATTGAAAGAGTAAACACGATGTAGTCTAGAGAAATGGAGGTAGACCTCCGTAAGACATGGAAGAAGTGAACGATCCGATTATACGTGTTAAAAAAAATCAAGCGCAATTAGTTCGAGATAATGCCAGTAGAATAAGACATTTGTTTTCTGTTCGGTTATGTGAGATTGTCACAGATGAAGAAAATATTTCAGATGTAATCTTCAAAGTAGACTCAGAAGACCAGCCTTTAGATTCTTCAATAATTCATCACATACAGGTAAGATTCTGAGCTTGTTATGTCATAGACTACAACTTGTTTCACCTGACATCTATTTGATTATTATAAAGATTTGAATTAACAGGCCAGTTTTTGATATAGGAGTGTTAATAGAGTGTAATTTTCAACAATTAGTGTGGTGTATTCACATCATATGAAGTTATTACATAAAGTGACATAAGCAGCGTTTGACAGAGGTTGTAAACTGTCAACTTGTTTTACCGTAGTCAAAAATGTATTCAATATTGCAACAGCATCATAAAATCTGATAAAGAAATTGAGAAGTATTGATACCCACAGCTGTCATTGATAACAGTTCAATATTTTAGTACCATAATTATGTTGATAGCTATACTATTAGCTTAGTTAGTCAGGGTATGGTTTTACTTGATCATTCATCTGTAATTTCCCAGAATATAAATACCCCAAACCGAATCCACCAGTAACAATAACTATTACATTAGCCAATTTATTAATTCAAGTTTATTTTCCATTCAATAAAGTACTCTGCAATGGAGATAACCTCTAATAGTTACTTAAGTTGCTTATTTATTCTATTAACAGCTTTTTCTTTGACATGCTAATAGAGCTATACTTTATTAGCATTGTTATTGTTGGGTATGAGTTATTCTGGAATCTTTGAATTGGCGAAGTCATTCGCTACAAATAATATTGTTCTTGAATTTAAAACATTGTTCCGATCATATATGCATATGTACCCTGCTATATATTTATTTCAATTTTTATCATTACAGTATGGCCATACTGTTCAATCACAATTACTATTAAATATGGAACACAATTCTACATTAATATGAAAACAGATTGGTTATGTTAACAAGTTACAGTAAATTAAATTTCATGTTTTTAATTGTTGTACAATTTTGCCAGATTTATTGTACTAAAATTGATTTTTTTTTTAAATTTTTATACCAGCCTGTAGGAGACATACTTTCTCTTTATTTCAATGCAGTAAATATGAGTAAAATATTTTTATCTCTATTATTACAATGCTCCATTTACTGAGAGATTTATTTGTAGTAAAATATTTTGTATAATCTTATCTCAAATATCACATATTAAATGTCTTCATATACTACTATTAAAGAAGCCTATAGTTATATTTTATGTCTCGTTTTCTGAAGTTCTATAGGTAAACAATTTCAATTAATTTCCTTTAACCACAAAATAGTTTCAGTTATAAAAACATAATTTAACAATTTCTTTAATATCAAAGTATAGCAACTAAGTATTATAATGCCTTAGAGTTTTATGGTATATATGTACTTAATTTTCCTAAACATAATACTTTTTAGTGTCCATTCCATTTTCCTACAATGCTACTTCATAACTAGGCCTAGTCTTATAATTTCAGTAATGTTTCTTCCATTTTGGATGACAAAATAACCTATTCTTTTCTATTATCAAGAAATTAATAATCCTTTGAACCAATGTTATTTGATTTGATTTAATGGATCACTTTCTCGCCATATTCACTTAAGGTGCTTAATTTTGTAAAAAAAATCTGGAAATGATGAAGTCTCAATAGTAAATGATGAAAATGAGGACTGTTCAAATACATAAGCATCAGACATACACATACATACATGCACACACACACACATACACAAACACCATATATACAAACGTATATGCTTACATGTACGCTACACTGTCTCTCACACACACACACATGTGTGTGCGCAAACATATATACACGCATGTACACATACTCTCTCACACACATATAGAGCTAATGAGATCATGAAGGTAAAAATAGGTTCAGGAAGAGTGGGGATTTAGAGAAAGGACAAAATATAGAATCGCCAATATGTGCGTTATTATGAGTTGCTGAAACCTTTCATGTAGAGCAACTTCCTCCAATTATTGTTATACATTATCCTATGACTCAAATATTAGTAGGGTTATTTTGAACTCCCACTCCTATAAAGACAGTCTTCATATTAAATTTTTATTCAACCTAATAGGTTATGGTAAGTTCACAATTTTTTTACAAGCTCCATTGGGCGGATAGAATTCTTAACTTTCAATAGAGTATGACCTATAACCAGATTAATGTTTTTCTGGGTTGGTTTGTTGGTGCCCCTATTGTACATAAAGAATTCTAGCCAACTACTGGAACTTCTAAAAATTAGTTGATGTATTGGATTCTGACATTTTAGCAAGCTTTGAAATTGTGCCATTATTTACTAATCTACCAGTGATAGACTCCCTTGGCCTTGATAAAAAGAAAGGGTGGTTAAAGAACAAAATGATTAACTATTATTAATGTTGGTAAACGGGGGCTATTTCAGTAATGAAACACTCTTAAAAAATGGAATAAAACATCTTAAAAAATATCTCCACTCCAAGGGTTATAAAAAAAGGGATGGATTGCAATACAATTGAAAAAAAATATATAATATAGTATATTCTAAAAAAAAAAAAAAAAAAAATGGATCCTAGAAGCATTAAAGTATGAAGAAATTAAAACTGTGTTTCAAGGAAAAGCAGAATAAATTTTAGTAGAAAATAAGGAGTTTCCTAATGGCTGGGAGAAAATTAAAACAGGATTTACATGTGGCAGACGCGATCTTAGGTAAATAGAAACTATTTCCCAGAAAACCTTGGATGAGATTATTGAACTGATAAATCAAAGGAACAAATATAAAAATACAAATAATGTCACAAATTACAAAAGCCTTAAAAATAAGATTATAGGCGAATGCAGGGAAGAAAAGCAAAATTGGGCGATAGAAATTGCACAAGAAGTTGATGAAGATACCAAACTGGGAAGGACTGATAGAATATATAGTAAAATTAAATCCTTGCAGTTCAAGCCGAAATGTAAGTCTAACATAGTGAAAAACAAAAATGGCCAAACACTGTTTGATAATAATGTAATATGTGACTGTTGGAGAGAATATATTGAAGAACTTTACAGCGATTCTGATACTACTGACGGCAAAGTACTACAGAAATTGTCAGATTTAGATGAATATAACTTAGGCTCTCCCATTTTGATGGAGGAATTCAATCATGCTCTTTAGAGTTTAAAAAATGAAAAGGCAATTGGGATGATGAGATACCAGCTGAATTGCTTAAAAACTTTGATGGTGAAATGAAGTTGTTGGTTGATGTTATCACAAATTGCTATGAAAATGGAAGTATTCCATCCGAGTTTACCAGAAGTTGAAGAATCATTATACCTAAGAAAGGTAGCACAATGAACTACACTTACAGAACTATTTCTCTTCTTTCATATACCTCTAAAATATTACTAAGTATAATTGAAAATAGGCTAAACGATAAAATTGAACACTATGTTGATGAAGATCAATTTGGATTCTGATGTGGAAGAGAAACAAGAGAAAAAACTATTCTAGCACTAAGAATTATTCTGGAGAGAAGGAGAGACAGGAATAAAAAAACGATAGTTGCATTTCTAGATCTAGAAAAGGCTTTTGATACAGTTAACTGGAAACTGATGTTTCACTACATGCGTAAAGTAGGAATAGATTGGAAAGAGAGGAGGTTAATTTTTTTTTTTTCAAAAATCAGAGTACACAATCATTATTAATGAATCTGAAAGGGAAACTAGAATTAATAAAGGTGTAAGACAATGATGCCCTCTGTCACCTTATCTGGTCAGTATGTTTACTCAAGAGGCAATAATGAAAATGAAAGAAACAACTTAAGACATACGGATTAATGGTAAATCCGTTCATCGATCGACAATAGATTGCAACAGATTTACAGATAACATTGCACTGTTGGCCAAGTCTGAAGTAGAGGTGAATAGGAGGCTGCAAGTCCTAAAGGGCGCGGTTTAAACTCAAATTAAATGTTTATAAAACAAAAGTTATGATTGTAGAGGAGAAAGAATTTAAACCAAGGAAATATAAATATTAAAATTGGAAACATTGTGCTTGTAAAAGTGAAGGAGTTTTGTTACCTAGGGAGTGTCACCACTGAATACAATGGTAGTAAAACTGAAGTTGATAGAAAAATCGCACTTGCTAAACAAGCCTTCCAAAGAAAAAGAAGCATTTTAACTAATAAACATATTAGCATGGATGCCAAAAAAATGTTTTCTAAATCTTCTATATGGAGTGTACTGCTTTTAGGGAGCAAAAGAGAATATAATAGATTGGAAGCAATGAAAATGTGAATCTGGTGTAGAACCACTAGAACAAGTTGAACTAAAAAAAATCCAACATGGAAGTTCTAAATGAGGTAAGTGAGAGCAAAAGTCTTATCAAGGCCATAGAAAAAAGGAGAGTGAAACTTCTTGGGCATATCATAAAGTAAAATTACTTCATCACAAATTTATTTGAAGGTAAGGTACTAGGGCATAAGGGAAGAGGAAGGCCTTAAAATCCTTTTTTGAAGATATGAAACTTATTATGGATTTTTCGGTGAGTATAGTAATATGAAAAGTGCAGCTTCCGAAAGAATACAGTTGTTACATCTACAAGGCGTAGGCTTTAGATCATCATGATGACATCATTGGCACATTTAATCTCTGTTCCTTCCTTTGTAATTTCTTAGTGGTAAACAAGACTGGGGATATAATCTGGTTATGAAATGATAAGTAACATAATAACTTAAATCAAAAATTACATAAGAAGTGTGGGTTAAATTAATGCTGAAAACAAAATAAATACAAATGCCTTTTATATATTCAAGTTTTTTAAATATTTTTTGGTCTAACGTATAATAAGGGAAATATACATGAACATTTTTTTTTTTTTTATTCATTCCCTAAACCCCTTCTCCTCCTGGTCCTATTTCAGCTATTAATAAAATTAATATTTTTCACTTTCACATGAAATAGTTAAAAATTGAGTATGGTATTGGTCTGTTGTTTTGATAATGTTACATTACACATTTATTTGTGTATCTCGCATTACTAAATCCAATTAAATGAATGTGTGGGATATGTGCTGAAATAAGATGTTTTGTAATGTACTAGATTATTGTTAAAGTGAAATGTGTTCTATGTTTACTTAATGCTGAGAAATACAAAAATTGTTCATTTTTGAGCTGTTACAATACATATTCATTCTTCATAAAGAATAGCTATTAGACAGTAATATACAAAATCATGCACTCATCTTATTAGGTGTTCGATTAAAAAATGTCAAATTACTCAGCTTATCACTTAAATAATTAAAAATGTATTGCATTTGTTGTACTCTAAATTGAGTAATAAGCAAGTTTTTCGCTTTCAACCTTCAGTTATCTCCCACTCCTACTCATGCAATTTAAGCTATTACGTTACTTACTTGTCTCATATCCAGCTTAAACTCCAAATCTTGTTTACTTGGGATAATTACTAAACAAGAAATGGAGATTAGACTCTGTGCCATTCGCAACTGACAAATCTGCTTTTTTTATGCAACCCTTGTGTGAAGGATATTTTTCATCACTTAGGATAGCCCCCAATTCCCATAAAATACAACAGTGGCATATACATTGCATTCCGATAATTAAATTTGTCTAGTGACCTTAACAAATGTGTATGTGTTGGAACAGATACTTGAGAAGAGCTGAGAGCTTCAGAAAATATATTTACTCATAGAATTTTGTGTAAAGGTATTATTTTAGGTTCCTGCAATTGCTACCGTTTTATTCAACCAGTCCTATAAGACCATTTCTAATGCTCCCCTTTTAATAAAAACAAAATCTATTTTAGGAATATAGCACTGACCATTTCTGCAAGGAGTTAATTATGAATATGAATAATTATTAGGAACGTGATTTCACTCTGAAAGAGTCAACTAGCAATGTAGGTTTTTCTCGTTCTCTTTACAGTGCCTTAAACTTCACAACAAAACATCACAAGATTTTTTTCCCTGAAATGAGAAAAAGAAATGAAATTTACCTTCAATGCTGAAATCTTATTTCTGTTAGCACAAGTTGGACACATTTTTTTATTATTCTTTTATGGGGTTGCAGACCTGTCAGAAAATGGAAATATCTTTCGATAACACCAAATTAGAATGTCAAGACATTAATTGCTTTATTTTTAAAAGAATTGACTGCTTTAGAGTTGTGATAAAGACAATGTGATATAACTAACTACATGTATGTACCTCAGGTGATGAGTTTTTTATCATCTTCTATCTTCTACATAAATAAAAGGGTCATATTATAGAGTAATTACTAACCCTACAGGTTAGTAATTTATCTTTATATTTTCACCATTGAGCATTTTCATTTTAGCTTGTCTAAGACGGGTAAAACAGCTAGTGTTAAATAATTGTTTGTAATAGCACTCAACATTCCTGGATTCAGCTCACCCCCATTTCAACCTTAATAAGGTGAGCTCTACTAAGTAAATGGCTCAGGAAGAGCAGCTGTTGACGTCCTCGTGATTTTTCAAAGCTTTCTTTAAATGTCAGTCGATCCCATACTCCCAAACTACAAATTATTATATTGAGTATTTTTTTTTTTTAATTTGAAGTATTTAGTTTCTTAAATCTGTTGGGAAGCGAATCTGATAAATATTATACTTAAAAAGAGCAATTTAGTTTCGTGGCTAAGTGGAAAAGAATAATTTAATTACTTTTGATTTAAGAGAAAAACTTTTCGGGCAATATAGATGTCTACAATAGTCCAATACATTGTCATATGAGCTACAGCCACTCTTAACTACCCGCACCAAGAACCTGTCTCTGGAAGCCAAATTATCCAGGTACGACGTTATATTGAAGAGGGACAATAATTATCCATTAACGGGTTAACACCGGTTGCTCTTATATGTGTAAACACTGTAATTTATTTAATGCAATTAAAATACAGAGTTATAAAAAATGTTCTTCCATTTTAATGTGTATTTTACGAAACTTAATAAACAACTACATTTCCTTTGCCTAGAAAAAGATTTTTCTTTCCTTCAAGAGGTTTTATATTTGAAGGCCACGCCCAAATGAAGATTTTACTTAATAGACCTTTGATTCGATATAAAGGTATATTGGTTTAAATTGCTTTAGCTAATCACCACTAAATTATAGTAAAGCTAAAAATTCTGATTTGGGAACCATGTGACTTCTTTGTGGTGCTATTAAATTAAATAAACAAAGCTTTGTTGTTTTAAGGTAAGGGAACCAAGGTACCTCTTACCTTGGTTGTCCAGCATATTCATTTAAAGAGTATAAATTTTGATGGCCACATCGAAATCTAGAATAGAGAAGGGCCGAAACCCGAATCGCTGTAGCACAACAAACAGAAACTCCTCAGCGATGTGGACTGAAGAACTTAAAAAAAAACAAAATAGTTTGCTGCACTTCATTTAAAATCATTTTATTTGAAAGTCTTATTTGATATCTGTTTCAATGCGTCGGATCAACAAATTGCATAGAACATACTTTATAGATTTTTTAAGATAAACGAAAAATCCTATTCAAATCTTCTGTATCTCGTAATAGGAAGGGAGAAATTTAAAAAAAAAAAATATTATTCTCTTGCCTAACCCTCCCCCTTTCGTCGATTACAGCCAAAAGGCGTAGTGCACAACAGGTGTTAACGCTATATATGAAATTCTAACATTCTAAGGCTAGTTTGTCGTCATTGAATTAAGCTCGATACATATTTAGTACAGACGTCGAAACTATAAAGAGGTTCAGGGAAGGTCAGTTCAGGTAATTTCGTTGAAATCTGAAAACAGAAATATTTCGCTATCTAAGAGCCTTGGAGAAGATTTCATTAATAACTATAGATTTTAGTTTGCTTAGAAATAATGGCTCTGATATTTGCTTGGGGCTCAGGTTACCCATGCGAGCTAAAGCGTTGTCTTTAATCTCACATGCTAAACCTAGATTGGCGAGTTAGATGCCTGAGCAATAGGCATTTATTTAGTGGCGAATTCATTAATTAAAATCCTTAGTCCCACCCTGGCTAGAAAAGGATGGTAACCTGTAGATAACTCGGCCCAATTAGCCATAGTAGCAACAAGTGGGCATTAATAAATAATAATAGAACTATGGGACATGTATTCTGTACTATACGCAGTTACCTTGCCACTTATTAATATATATAAAACGATGTGAAAAACACATACACACGAACATGTGAGCACACAAATTATTAAAATTGAGATGTTAGTTGCACTGTAATACTGTTTTATTATATAATAGACACGAGAGCCAGCGGTGAGAGCAATTCGAATTGCGTTATTCTGGCTGAAGAGAGTAGTTGTGTAAACAAATATTGTGCTCTAAGATGATATTTTTATTTAACCTTGTTATCACTTTGGGGAAATTACCATATTTTATTGAATATATGACATGATAAATGTAGCCAGATGGAGTTAGGTTCTAGGCTGTACTAGCAGGTGAGCTGATGATTTGGGCTAGAGGCATGGTGGAGGTAGGATTGGAGGTCAGAAAGATCCGGCTCAGTACCGGAACTCTACAGCACTCGGTCTCTCTCGCCCTCACTTCCCATCTCTTTGTCCTCAGGCCAGTACAGAATGCATACACTAGCTCAGCCAACAATCAACTTCTATAATTATCGAGCAGTTAGTTTTGATAATGAACCCCCCCCCTCCCCCAGGTACCCGTCTTCAAACTTCTTTAAAAAGTCCGTCACGCTGGGGTTAACTAAGCAGATTTCCCACTTCCTCGTATCTCACATCACCATATGTTCTCTATTTCTATTAAAACAATCAGATGAGTAGAATTAGGGGGTTTCTGACAACTTGAAGCAAAAAACTACGAATAACTTGTTTAATATTTGAATTACGATAATATGTATAGACGGACAATTGTAGAGCATCAATAGTTTAATAAGTTTGGTTCTAAAATACTGTTCAATACGACCCTTAATAATAGAGAAATTTTTGATTTTCGAATTTCCCCTCCCCTATTGCTGGTCCTATTTCAGCCACAAACAAATATGACCTTATGTTTTGGATGAAACGATTTAGTGTCGAGTATAATATAGATCAAATGAACATTTTCGAGTAAAGAAATAAAATCTTAATTGATGACGTCTTCACGCTACATATTTATTTGTTGTCTCACATTATAAAAGTCCGCTGAAAACAATATTTGGAATTTAAACTTGGAAGAAGACGTTTTATGAAATATTTGCTTATTGTTAGAGCGCGATGACTAAAAGAGGGAGTTTAGTGAAGGCTGAAAATTAAAAAAATCCGAATATTTCGGTTAATATTTGTATTTAAGAAAGAGAAAAATGTCCATATATATATATATATGTATATCACATTAAACTTGCATAAGACCGGTTCTTTACAATTTTTTGATCCGACGTGCAATGACGGAGATAATTTGAATTTTCGATTTTCTCCTCCCCTTTTTCCAGTTTGATTTCCCCCTTTTATCGAACTCCATCTTTATTTTTACATTAAATGCTTAAATGACGAGTTTGGTAACGATCACAAAAATTGTGGGCGTTAAAGCGATAACAGACAAGTGTGCGCGCGTCGTGCACTTGCGCACGGTTTAAACGGACTTCATTTTCTTCTGTGTTATCGATCCATTAAATATGTAATCTAATTGGTTTCTTCGTAAAGCAGTCTTGGATTGTAGATCATTAAATTAAATTAAATATCATATAAAAATATTCTTTAACATTATTCAAATATATAGCTGTTAGACGAATATAAACCCCAAATATTCTCTCCAACGTAGTGTAATCTATTTTTGAATAAGCAATTATTATTATTATTTTTTTTTTAAAAGAAAAGAATTTTAGGGCTTAATCGCGACCCTCATGTTTTCTTGAATTTTTTTGTCATACTATACAAATGAAGAGAACAATAGTTTTTCGTTGTTCGATATGTCTTTCAGAATTGGAGATACAAAAGCCGAATTTCAAATAACTAGTCCTATTAACAGAAAGGTGGAGAAACAGCTTGTTCCTAGCTTACATATCAAATTTGGTGTACAATGAGTCTTTGCTATGTGAGACTTTTGCTAATGGCTTATGTGTGATGTTATAAATTGAGATTGTATGCCCCTGACTTGAAAATCTTTATTTAATCAATACCATATTCGATATTTAATCGTTTCTTGACAATGAAGGCCAATTTCGTTAATGGCTGAATCGGATCACGAAGGGGGAACGGTCTTTGTTCGGATATTTCTAAAAGTGCTATGTTATTTGCATATTGTAAGAGTCGTCAACAGCATGTCATATACTAGCTCCTGGGGAATCTGTTTAGTTTACGCAGCCTCTACGCGGCGCACTTTTCATCCCTTCGATTTGTCATTTCACCAGGTAATGACTGCATACTGAGAAACATACTAGAATGGACCACTGTAGATTTGTACCCAGATACCTGGAATTTGAAAACCATTTCTTTTGTGCTGTTCCTTAAATCGATATAATTATCTAACTGGTCGACAAATAACTCAAATTGGTGCCGTGAAGTTGACCAGTAGCATCGATTTGGTTGCTGCACGATGATTGCATCGCTTGATTTGCAGACAATCCAAGAAGAGAAGCCAATGAAATGTTTGCAAACCGTTGGGTTGGAAGAGGAGGCCTGTGGCTTGGCCTCTCGTTTCCCGGATTTAACGCCACTTTATTTTTTCATTCTGGTGGGGGCACTGAACATCTAATGTCCCAGAAGTCTTCATGAATAAAATAACCATCGCCAGTGAATCATGCACTTCTCAAAATGATTTCATACGCTGTCAAATTATTAGGGCAGCGGATGACGTTGTTGGCATAATATTGTGGAATGTTATTGGGAATACGACCGAAAAAAATAATAACTAAAACAATTACAAAATCAGAAAATGGTAATATAGATCATCTTTATTCAAATGAGGGAACGTTTATCATTGCCTGTGAAATAATAAGATATTTTCATAATTTGCATGTAAATTTAGTTAATGAATATTTTCCAATAGTCGTTTTAATTGTCGCTTTAATTTATGGATGTCCAATTATTATTTTGGTTATAAAATTTTTATTGGTACCTTTTTTCACACCAATACTGATCATAATCTGTTATTTTCGTCTTAAATTTTTAAATTTAAATAAATATTAATAACTAATTACTATTAAAAATATTTTTTAAATTAAATTATTAAAAACTTGTTTTTTTTCATTTGTACCTTTTTATACAGCAGCACCTACACATTCAAAGATATTTTTAAATGAAAGAGCAGGAAAAAAAAATACTATAGAATGAAACATTAGATCTCTATAATTCAAATTCATAAGTCACCTGAAAAATTATAATGATGTTGAGGATACCAGATTCTATAATGACATAGATTTAATTTGGAATATATCGAAATGCCGTTTGCTGGTTCTTTATAAACTTTTTAAGGATTTGGAAATAGCGTAATAAAAAAAACGTCCGTTGCACAGGGGCTGGGTAAACTAAACAGATTTTCCACGTGAAATTTTACAATAAAGAAATCTGCGTAAAGCACATAACACCACCGTGAGTAAGTACAAACAATAATGTGAAATCTTTCAGTTAATTTTAATAAGCTCCTAACGGAAACGGCTTCTGAATTGTAAACAAATAGGTCTGCCAGCCTCTCAGAGCTGAACAGATAGATAGACCTATTCTTCACCGGAAAGAAAAACAATTATTGATATATATCTGAATATAACACATTAACTTTATTCCAAACTATTTACTATATCTAGTACTGCAATTTATAATGAATCAGAATAATTTATATCTTAATAACTCAAATTTTAGTTGCCCAAGAACGAAAGAAGGGGGGGGGGTGAACAGATCGTATTTGCATATATCTCATAAAGTAAAAAAAAGTCCGTCACGTAGGGGCTGCGTAAACTAAGCAGATTTCCCATGTGAAGTTTTACAATAGAGAAATCTGCATACTGGTAACACAATACCACCGTGATTAAATACAAACGGTAATGAGAAATCTTTCAGTTAATTAAAATAAATTCCCAACTGAAACGGCTTCTGAATTGTAAGAATAATTTATATTTTAATAACTCAAATTTTAGTAGTCCAAGAACTAAAGAAGGGGGGGGGCGGATGAACAGAACGTATTTGCATAAATCTCACAAAGTAAGGAAGGTAAGGTAAGGTTAGAAACGACAGGTAAGGTTAGAAGTAGCCTCCCACCTGAGCCGACCAATGACGGAAATGACCGAACTATACCCGACCACAGACTTCATAAAAATGCAAATATCTCGTTTAATATTCAAGATTGAGAATAAATGTATATACCAATATTTATAGTAAATTTAATTAGCAATTACAATTTTTTGAACCGACTTATAGTAACGGAGATATTTTGAATTTTTTAAATTCCCCCGAACGATTAAATACCGAGTTTGGTGACGATTAAACCAAAATTGTGACCGCTAGAGTGTTAACAGACAGTAAACAGTACTCTGTTATATAATAAACCACTTTATTTGATGCTTAAATGCCAAATATAATATTCTTTTCAAGAGACCTTTTTTATACGAGATACATGCAAATATGTTGTATATGGATATGATGCCCCCCCCTCGTCTTAAGTTGGACTACTAAAATTTGAGTGATTGAGATAAAAATTATTCTGATTCATTATAAATTACAGCACTAGATATATGAAATAGTTTTCAATAAAATTAATGTTATATTCAGATATATTTCAGTAATTGTTTTTTCCCTGTGATTTGTTTGAGCTTTGTGAGGTTGGCAAACCTGTTTGTTTACAATTCAGACGCTTTCCGTTGGGAGGTTATTAAAATTGACTGGCAGACTTCTCGTTATCGTTTGTATTTATTCACTTAATATTCCCGGTGGTGTTGAGTGTTTCACAGGTCTGCAAAAAAAATTTTGTCAGCTAGATGAGATAGTTTTACTGAATTATATGTTTTAGAATGCTCTGATTTCGGAAGTGATGTCCATTAGTTTCTATAACATAAGGGGTCTATAACATAATATTTTTTTACCAATAAAACATTATTTTGAGACAAATAGTAACAATATCCACGTTTTTGATGACCCTTTCTCCTTTTCCTAGATACTTCGCCGAGTCCTTTTTCGATTTCCGTCTTTAGTTTCCTGCTGAAGCATCCAACAGTAGTCTGCAATCATAGTGACATCCCATCTTCCTTGGTACCGTCTCTTGATATCACCGACATCCTGGTGAAACCGTTCCTTTGTTCTTCACTGTATGCTCCCAGATTTTCAGCAAAATAGTCTATGTCGGAGTGTAAAAAATGGACCTTCAAGCTCATGTCGCAGCCTGAAACACAAACACACGACAGCCTGAAAGAGTGTGTCGGTTAAAAGTTTTCTTATGTCGTGGCCAGTGAAAACTCCCTCTTTCAACTTTGCTTCTGCCAGCTTCGGGAATTTTGTACATAGATCTTTAAAACAGTCCCCATCCTTTTGCAGTGATTTTACAAATTGTTTCGTCAACCCCAATTTGATATTAGGGGGTGCAACAAAACCTTTTCTGGTGGTACCAAAGTAGTATTGATTACATTTTTTTCTCCAGGTTTTAAAGTTTCTTGGGGAGGCCAATCACTTTTAGTCCAGTGCTGTTTTCTAGCTCTACTATCCCACAAGCATAAGAAGCATGGGTATTTAGTATAACCTGCCAGCTACCCAAGATCATGGGAGTATTTGAAGTCCCCACAAACCATCCATTGATTGTCCTCGTATTTGATTTTTTTTCCAGATAATGTTCAAATCGTTATAGTTATCTTCCATATGCACAGAATGCCCCATCGAAAGTCATGCAAATTTATTTCCATTGTGCAATAATACTACTTTAAGGCTAGTTTTGGATGAATCAATGAATAGGCGCCATTCAGATGGGTCATCATACTGTATATCAAAGCAATTCATGAGTGCTTCCACATCATTACAAAAACTAAATTTCCTTCTTCTGAGAAAAACTGGGCAAATACTTTTTCTCTGTGTCTGTACCATGAAAATGAGGTGCCAGATGATAAAAGGTTTGTATATTTTAATCTGGAGCCTAACAGTTCGGCTTTTGAGAGATCTATATTTCTTACTAGGTCATTGAGCTCACTTTGAGAAAATCGAACTCACTGGAGTATTCATCCAAACTGTAAGGTGGCTGTGGGTAGGTATTTCAGAGCTACCGGCCACTGAACGAATAGCTGAGTAAAGGTTAGTTACATCTTTTGTTTTTTGAAATCAATCCCTTTACGTCAACTGGACGGAAGTACTAGCAATCAGTGGTATGGTTTTTCTCCTCACGCCATATCATTGGAATTCCAAATCGAAATGCGTTTTTCTTACCCTTAAACCACAAACGAAGATCTTATAACACACCTTATGCGGGGCCCATGGTTTATCTTGATCACCAAGTTTTAATTTAAAGTAAGCAAAATAAATTTTTTGTCATATCTGTCGGCGAAGACCGTCGTTACTGACTGATGATCGAGTATGTCTGGCAAGAGCTTTCGATGCAAAGGCCACCATCTTCAAACCGTCTAGAGTTGGAGTACATCTGAACCCCCTCTCCCCCGTGGATTTCAGGCATTAACGAACTTATTCTCTTTCTTTTTACATTTAATGATTAAATATCGAGTTTGGTAACAATCAAACCGAAATTGCAACCGCTAGAGTGGTAACAGGCAAATATATATATATATATATATATATATATATATATATATATATATATATATATTGACCTCATTTTCGTCGTCTACTAGGTAGGGTCGCTGGACATTTGAGTATTTTTTTTAAAAATCGTGTCATAAGTACAACCTCAACAGCTGATTTCCCTTAAAGGAAATCTGCTAATAATACAAAATAAATTGACAATATGGGAAGACAATTCAAAGGATATCGGTGAAGATATTGGATTCCATAGTCTGTTTTATTATTTTAGTTTATCTGGAGTGTTAGTGCAAAAGATTGCATCTTTAATAACCTTACCATTTGGGGCATATTTGCATTAACAGGTAATGCATATATTTATATTGAGATAGGAAATACTCCAATTGAAAATGTAAAACATCAATGTACGTTTTGCAGTAGTGGCAATAATTTCTTCCTTTAGATTATTTCAGGAAAAGAAATGAATTTATATTAAAAAAATAAATCTTTGAAAAACATATTTATAATTAATTCATTATTCGGCTATACAATATTTAAAAAATAGCGGTGATTGAGGTGATGCAGTATGATTTGTTTGGAGTTGATTAAGGATGAGATGCGCTACCAGATAATAGGCGCATAAACCAGCATAACGGTGCTGCATTGAGCAGGGTAGGCTAACAACTGATTTAATTATTCGCCACTGTAAGACAAGACAGCATTGTAACGATGGCCATTGTTTCAACATACGACCCTATCGTCGCTCAGTCAAACCTATGCAAAATCCCTGCTTAACATTTTCTTAACAACTATATAATTCTTTGAGGCTGTAGTGATGAAATAAATTTCCTATCAGTGTTTATATGTTCTGCCTAGAAAAAAGTGCACATCAAAATACCCTTGATTAATATAAATCATAATTATGGATATTTTAAAATCTTCTCAACTTAGGTGGTGTTGCTCATTTCAATTTAAAAAAATAAAAAATGTAAAAAGAAAAACTAGTAGTAGAAGAATAAAAAAAAACGAAACATATAGAACAAAAACACTACAAAATATTAAATAAAAATTCTGAAACAGAACAATATTAAACAAAACTCGTCACAGCGAAAAACCTGCTGAACCAAATACAATTAAAAGAAATAAATAGATGATAAAAGAGTATTAAAAAAATAAATTAATAGATAAATAAAGAAATATTTCTGTAATACAAATTGTAAAAACCAAATCTTTTACACACACGCACAGAGAGGCATGTACAAACGTGCATGCGTATAGAATTGCAAAATTAATCTATTTTGTTAAAAATGCAATTTTAAAATTATAGCGTATTAGACCCAAATTGTTGTGTATATATTTGTGATTTTTAAGTACCGAATACTTATGGGCATATGTGGGCTACCTTCAGTCAGTAATTCGTGTCTTGGGGTATCCGTAAATGTTTACTTTTTCTGCAGTCTGTAAATATCTGGTTTATAGAAAGAAGTGCATTGCATACTTCACATTTTGGATGCTCTGTCTTTTCTATTAGGAATGCATGTGTTTGGTAGGAATACGATGTCGTGTAATAATTATTTGTTCCTTTCGTGCAAAGTCAGATTGTAGGTTTAATCTGTCTATATTAGTTGTCCGTCCGTAACCAGTCTTGTTGCCTTCCTTAATGGGCAATTTCTTTAACTGAAGTTTGTAAGCCTCCTGATGTCAGTTGATGAACGCCAATGTTAATGTTTTCAATAATATTGACGGACTATTTAAATGTGGAATAATGTTAATATGATGGACAGCATTCATCATTATTAAGTTTCATAACTCAGGTACACGGCTTTATTCCTGAAATATTTTGACTTATTCACACTTATAAGTGCGCATTCAGGGCAGTGCTACACCGTACCCCTATGTGTTTACATTTCCTGTATCACTATCTACATTTATGTCCTTTCTTTATACCATTCTCGGAGCAACGGAGAGCCAATATACTATTGTTGAGCCATGAAAAAGCAATGAAGCCGTTTCAAATTAATCCCATCTCTCTATTTAAAACATCATTGGGCATACAAAGCATACGGATAGCCATCTCTATCGAAGCCCTTGAAAAAAAAAAAATACTTTCCCCAAAAGTGGTCCCAATCAAAACTATCTTTCATTTATTTAAAAATCTATTTCAATGCGTAAATTCTTAATAATAATAAAACAAAGGCCATTGTTCATTATCGAAATCGATGGTATATATAAATTTATTGAAATATTTATATCTTTGAGACATTTTGTCTGGATTTTCGAACCATATTTCCTTAAGATATTTGTTATTGTCATTTGTTGTTGAGGTATATGTTATTGTTACTTGTTGTTAAGGTATTTGCTATTGTTTCTTGTTGTTACTTTTGAAAGGGCAAATCACCTTCGATGTGGTGTCCATGAATAAATAAAACAAAAAAGTTCTGTATTACTTTGGAGATTGTTTCCAGTCTATATTCCATTTTCGAATTCTTTCTTATGTCAAGTTTGATGTATGTTCGTGGGGCTTAGGTGAATTCAGCTATGTGTTCATTGTCCAGTTTTGCTACTATAGCTGCTCGGTCCTCAATCAGTTGGCTGAGGATCACCTTACACCTTCATAGCCTTTTGCGAGAATTTTCTTATATTCGGAGTTATTGCAGTTCTTTTCTTGAATTGGAGGAAACCTACAGGGACGATTTTTTTTTTCTCTTTTTGAGCCTTCACTACTTGAGATTGTGGATGATAGATCCGGTGTGCAATGAGACCGGATGTAGATGAGAGTGGAAGAGGGGACCTTGACTCTGAAGAGGATTGGAGCGAGAGGGAGAAAGCGAGAGGCACTTTCTCTCTTTTCTTGAGTCCTCGATGTCTCCCGGATACGCCTACGCTCCCGCCAAGAATTACGAGCTCTCAGGACTGTCATACAGCCTCGATTTCTTGTACATCAAGTGCATATATAAAGAGAGCTTAAGCCCAGGGTATATCTCCATAATACTTGCCAGTTTATAAGAAACACAGAAATGAGATACTGTAAAGTTCTAAAATGGCAATCATCAAATTGATGTATCACATTTTCGAAAGTATATCCAGGTTACAAATGTTCTAAAGAAGCTCTTGGCTAAATAACTTAAATCCTGACTGAGCTTAGCAAAATGAATGTTGGATGTCAAATATGATTTTTTGTAGCAGTAAAGGAGCGGCTAAGTTGCAATCCATCATACTCTTCTCAGAAAAACCAACGTAATCGCACGCAATTTTTTTTATGTAATACTTATAATTGCTCTTTCAACTTCAGACCTCAGAAAAAAATGTTTTTAGAACATTCTGACCAACCATTTTCTTTGTGTCCTTCCATATGTACATTTTATGGAAGTACCGGACTTAGCAATGGTGTATAAAATGTACAAAAAAAAAATGAAGAAAAAAAAAAGAAACAAACATTTGTTTAGTATGAACCTTCTTCAATATGACACTATATTATTATTGTAATCTATTATTTGGTATTGTATAGAAAATTTCACCAGAACAAGAAACATAGTTTTACCGGAATTGGTATGCGCCACAGCATTCTTGATCTAAATATTTGAAGCGATCTTAGTTGATTTTACTGTTGAATGTAGCTTATGGCCACTTCTGAACATCTGTTAAGCATTAACATACTTAAAATGTTTATGTTATTTATTGACGTCTACTTTGCGCTATTTAGGCTAATTTGGACGGGTTATAAAATTACCTTTGTATATCTTTGTATGATCGTATCCCATACAAGAATATCAGTTTTGATGGGAAATTCCCGCCGTTGAGTTATTTTTCTTGTGCTTTTCTTAATACCCTCTTGCTCCAAGATAGAGAAACTTAAGTGGGCATACATTTTTAAGACTAAAGGGAATGTCTCATGAGGAAACTAAGACGAAATGGCTGGATAAAATTGAACTCCTAGCTTGGAAGAAGCTCTTGCGGTGCTGAACTGTTGAAGCATACTAATGTTACATAATCAGGAGAAAATGGGGTTTCTCCAGCTTTCATTTGGTCCATAGGTCCGTGATCCAACAATAGGCTAATCAGCTGTTAATTAGACCCCCTCCCGGCTTTTGAACATGATGGAAGACTCCATGGGAAAGTGAAGAGACGATCTGGATATCAAATCCTTCATAGGAACCTTCCTTATTTGTATCCGCTTTAAGAGATTTAGGTTACTTGGGAGGCTATCTTGATTTTGCTCATTCTTGTGCCGACTAAATGGACTTGAGATACTTATCTATTCATTCATCCAAAATTTTAAGCAGGTGCTCATTTTCATTCTGCAACATAAACGTTGTTGAAACATTTAATGTCCCACACTTTCTGGCATATAGTTTTTTGAAAATTCCAATATTGAGTTTAAAATGTCTTCATAAATGTAAACAACGTTTGGAGCCGAAGAATTCTAAACACAATTTCTTCTTTTCATTTTTTTTTATAACAATTATATCAAGGAAGATATTGAAGTATTTATGTTTATACTTCAAAGCCCACCACTGAAAAAGGTAGTGGAGTATCAAATTTGCAAAATTCATTTCCCTAATACATATGTAAAGGTTTCTCAATTCTGTGGAACCTTCCTGTCAAACAAATTCAATATGGCTACCGGAATTGGGAAATCAAATGTTTCAAATCCATAAATTTAATTGTTGTTTTAAGATCAGAAACTGTATTCTACACAATTTGCTCTTTACATATCTCGAAAATGAAGATATTAAAAGTATTATAGAAGATATTGACGAATGTATTTTGAACCGAAGTAAAACTCTAGCTCACATTAATTGAAGTAATTCAAATTCTCATATTTCCTATATGGACTATTTGACTCTTAAATATAATACAATAGTCCATTCAAAGTGGTTCAGTTGCAAATTGGCTGCCAGACGGGCTTGGCAAGAATTTCAGTTTTAGTGCCAATCTTATAGGATGGTCTGAAACAAGAAAACGTTAGCTCCGCAGAATTTAAATAGAAAACAGACAAACCATTGAATTTTATTTATATAAAACATTTCATTTCAAGCTTGGATGCTATATATTGTTTTTATTGAAACATTTTTGTATGTTAGAAACACGTAGGATAAATGTTCCATATGGCGCTATTACATGAACATTCTGTGATCTGAAGGTTTTACTTTATGCTTGCTCATACTTAATATTTAACCGATTCATTTAAAACTAAAGTTAAAATTATTTAATGGACATAATCGGGCCAGAAGGAGTGAGAGATTAGATAGGAGCCTTATTGTGGACAAAAACATATATATCACCGTTATTAGGCATCGGATTTGAAGATTTTATATTATTATTTATTAACTTCCACTTTTTGCTAATATAGCTAATTGAGACGGGTTATCTACATGTTACCTTCCTTTTCTAGCCATGATGGGACTAAGGATTTGAGCAGATTTCCCTTACGGGATAGAGGAGATGGCGAAAATTAGGTCTGTTCAAAATTGTGAGTGTGTGTGTGTGTGCGCGCGCGTGTCTGTGTTTAGGGAGGGAGAGAGAGATTTATATATTTGTTTGTTGACATTATAGCGGTCTCAATTTTTCTTTGAACGTATCAAACTCGATATTTAAACGTTTTTCAAACATTTACGTATCTTTAGAAATATAGAATATATGGTAATGATAATAGAGTTTCGTACCAGTACGAGGGAAATCTGCTTAGTTTACGCAGCCCCTGCGTGATGAACTTTTTATTATTCAGTGGGTTCGTCACTATATAAATTTCTAAATTTTAAGTAACAAAATTTAATATCACATTTTGCACTAAGTCGACATTATTTTTCTGCATTTTTTCCCCTTATTGATGGAATTAATTAGTAGATAGAAAAGGGGGTTACGAGCGCAGTTTCAAAATACCCCAAATCACCCAAAAAATGCTCACGAAAAAAATCCTCAATTTTTTACAAATATGTATTTAAATACATATAAAACATCGATTTTTTGTAAAATACATATGGAAAAATCTATAAAATCATTGATTTTTTACGAAATAATCTAGAAAAATTACTACTTGAAAAGTCACTTTAGGCATGAGCATCATGGATGTATTTTTCGAACCTCTAAAAATTTATCAAATGACATTTATTTTTTATTACCATTACCATTACCTGCGCTATAACTTTAATAAATTAATAATATATGTTATATATATTTTTAGGGGGTTCCTAAACGACTTTTCAAAATACCCTAAATCCTCCAAAAAATGCTAACGATCAAAAATACCCTAAATCCTCCAAAAAATGCTAACGACTAAAAATACCCAATAAAAGGGTATTTTAGGTCGTTAGTATTTGGAGGGTATTTTAGGTCGTTAGTATTTGGAGGGTATTTTAGGTCGTTAGTATTTGGAGGGTATTTTAGGTCGTTAGTATTTGGAGGGTATTTTAGGTCGTTAGTATTTGGAGGGTATTTTTGGTCGTTAGTATTTGGAGGGTATTTTTGGTCGTTAGTATTTGGAGGGTATTTTAGGTCGTTAGTATTTGGAGGGTATTTTAGGTCGTTAGTATTTGGAGGGTATTTTAGGTCGTTAGTATTTGGAGGGTATTTTAGGTCGTTAGTATTTGGAGGGTATTTTAGGTCGTTAGTATTTGGAGGGTATTTTAGGTCGTTAGTATTTGGAGGGTATTTTTGGTCGTTAGTATTTGGAGGGTATTTTTGGTCGTTAGTATTTGGAGGGTATTTTTGGTCGTTAGTATTTGGAGGGTATTTTAGGTCGTTAGTATTTGGAGGGTATTTTAGGTCGTTAGTATTTGGAGGGTATTTTAGGTCGTTAGTATTTGGAGGGTATTTTTGGTCGTTAGTATTTGGAGGGTATTTTAGGTCGTTAGTATTTGGAGGGTATTTTTGGTCGTTAGTATTTGGAGGGTATTTTTGGTCGTTAGTATTTGGAGGGTATTTTAGGTCGTTAGTATTTGGAGGGTATTTTAGGTCGTTAGTATTTGGAGGGTATTTTTGGTCGTTAGTATTTGGAGGGTATTTTTGGTCGTGAGCATTAGGAGGGTATTTTTGGTCGTGAGCATTAGGAGGGTATTTTTGGTCGTGAGCATTAGGAGGGTATTTTTGGTCGTGAGCATTAGGAGGGTATTTTTAGTCGTTAGCATTTTTTGGAGGATTTAGGGTATTTTTGATCGTTAGCATTTTTTGGAGGATTTAGGGTATTTTGAAAAGTGGTCTAGAAACCCCCTAAAATATATATAACATATATTATTAATTTATTAAAGTTATCATAGCGCAGGTAACGGAAATGGTAATAAAAAATAAATTTCATTTGATAAATTTTTAGGTGGGTCGAAAAATACATCCATGATGCTCATGCCTAAAGTGACTTTTCAAGTAGTAATTTTTCTAGATTATTTCGTAAAACATCAGTGATTTTATAGATTTTTCCATATATATTTTACAAAAAATCGATGTTTTATATGTATTTACATACATATTTGTAAAAAATTGAGGATTTTTTTCGTGAGCATTTTTGGGGTGATTTGGGGTATTTTGAAACTGCGCTCGTAACCCCCTTTTCTATCTACTTTAATTTTTAATGCATTTGCTTCTTGAGGGTGTTTCTTGTTATCATAGTTATGACTCCATTAGTTGTCCTAGTAGTCTTGAGTCTATAAGTGTTTCCCTTTATAGAATAGGACGTATCGGATATCGTCCCCTGCAGTTTTAAAAATACTAACTAAAGAGTGGTTTGAAATAAGAAAGGGAGGATAAATAATGAAAATCAAATCAAATGGATAAAAAGTCCGCCCCTCAGCTCCTGCATAAGAACAACGTCTGCGGAACGTTATGTGCCCAGAAGAATGATCATCTTATATTTTCCATAACAGAAATATTTTTTTTAAATATTTATTTTGCCCTTTCTCTAAACCTTTACAGAATTTGAAAATCCCTCATTGAGTCCTCTTATGAATCTAGCAATTGAATTTATAAAATCCGAAATTACAAATGAAGAGGACCGAAGTTCTTGAACTAGCCCCAATCTATTTCTACCCCTGTCGATAAAATTTGTTGGAACTCTTACAAATAAAATAACAACTCAATTGTACCAAAATATAAAGGTTTCTTTATTCTTTTTAGTTTTGACGTGTAACTGTTTCATTTTTTCCTGATTTTTCTCCATTTTTTTTAGTATTAAATTAAATATCTAAACTATTGTATTAGCATTATAAATAGGGAAGGCATTTTTTTTTAATTAATATCATTCGAGTATTAGGAACTGCTTGGTACTAGCTACGTGTACAGTTCCTTTTCTCCTTCTTTTGCTGTATCAATGCAATATTTCATTCTTGGAGTAGAACATTATAATAGTAAATATAAATATCTAGAAGAAGAATATTTGTTTATGCCCCACACTCTTTTAGCACAACAGATTCTTCACCTCGACTGCATGAATAGTCAATACTTGGCCTATTTTAAAATACTCTCTAACTTACGATAATAAATTAATAACGACCCTGTTTATTTTCTTACCGACGTGTTATTCTATTGGTTATACTATATGTTTAGCTTGTAGGCCAGTTTCGCGGTAACTGTTGAATTTTGGCTGAACATTTGGTTAGACGAACTGGTTGGTATTGAGTTCGATCCGTGCCTATCTCCCGCAGCCGACCAACTTCCATAATTAAAGGGTTCCGGGATGGTGACCATTTTATCCATTCTACACCGCCCCCATATTCATCTCCTCCTGATGACCACTCTCCTGACCTTTTTGAGCTACAAAATTAATTTTCTAATTTTTTATCAACACGGTTTTGTCCTATTGAGCCACACCGCTCTCGAAGACATTGTTTAAATCGAACTTGTAAACCTACTCACCTTTCGAAATTTATTTTTCAATAGCTGAATACCCGACCGCTAATGCAAAGTCTTTTCCGTATTCAAATTCTTTTTTACTTCCATGATTTTGTATTTTCCATATTCACCAGTAATAAATAATTCATCTATAAATATACAGATATGTGTGTATGTGTATATATATATATATATATATATATATACATATATACATATATATATACAAACACACGGGGTGTCCCAACTTCCCATGCCACCCACCTTAAAATCTCCAATTATTTTAATACAAAGCTGAGTCTTACTGTGTTATAATTGGGACCCCTGAAGAATTTTTTCAGTACATATTCAGCCTTGTAACCTTCTCCAGTACTTCTCCAGCGACTATAACTTTGACATTTTCTATGGAATGCCCTCCTACTTTTTATGGCGGTTTCTTGTAGATAATGAAGTCTAATATGAGTTTATAACGGTTAATTTTTCGATTTGAACCATCTTTAGCCGTAAATGCACAAATCTTTATTTTATTGAAAAATGCTGCGACATAAAAGTTGTAGTCAAGTCGTTGAAACAAGTCTAAGGGGAAAGGAGTCCGAAATTTAAAAATAAAAATAAATAAATAATAAAAAAAAAGTATTTAAACGAAATAACGTAAAAGTATTCTTGAATGTATCCAAAAAATGTTTACTTCAAAAAACGTTCTTAGAATTAATTTATTTTAAACTCATTACTTAGTAATTATTTGAAAAGGAATACATTTTTCCAACTCCAAAAAAATGGTTTCTGTCTTTTTACATGAAACTATCATGTAAAAAGACAGAAACCATTTTTTTCTTTGTACCAGAATATTCCATGTATTAGTTCCAAAAGTTCGAAAATCCTTCCTCAATTATGCAGTTCAAAAGACTATATCTGAAATCCCTTTTGGCACTGTGTATTTCTGCTACTGAAATTGAATTTATCGCCAATCTGATTTTATTTTTCATGCCTTCAATATATATATATATATATATATATATATATATATATATATATATATATATATATATATATAGATAGATAGATAGATAGATAGATAGATAGATATATCTGTAAATATAGATATTCCAAGTCTGTTTAGGGCCCCTGTTGTATTTTCAAGGTAAGACCCGTATGTTTTTGTTCATGCGTGTTGTTTTCACGTCCATCGACAGCCGCTGAGATGATCTCTAACTTTGCAAAGGTTTGTGAAATTTTGAAGCTGAAAATTTCACTTTAATTAATTTATCATTCCTCGAGTACCCGAGGCTTAGACATAGCGCAAATTCTTGACTCTTAAATCGGCCGATACCGGGATATTTTATTTTTTTTTTTTGCCGGATTTCGAACTCAAGGTGAGTCTAAACAGTATAGTGCACGTAGTCTCAATGTTATCTGAGCATTATCTTTGTCAAACTTATAAAAAATTGTTAGGCGTTCACAGAGACCGCCCACTTTATCTTTTTCACACTTCAGATGTTGCAGATCTACATCTTACTAGTACGATTGCTGTTTATTATTAATAACAGTACCTCGTTTTTCATTTATGGTATTGTTTTTTTCAGGTACGAATAATAATCCCCCAAGAAAAGGTTAAAATTGGCTCATCATTGGACTAATGGGAATAGAAAAATGTATGTAACCTTTTTTTTTTACTTTATCTCTAATTCTTAGGTGATTTATAAGAAAAAAATAAAATAAACAAATTATTAATTTCTCTTGAGATGCTGGTAGGTAGAGGAACTAATTTATTAGGGTAAATAACAAGCCATTTTTTATTGATCCTAATTAATTATTAACGTCCACTTTTTACTGCTACGGCTAATTGGATCGGGCTACCTACAGGTTACCACAGTTATCTAGCTCTAAGGTGTAAGGATTTTATATAATCTGCTCGCTACTAAATATATTTTTATATGAGCAGGATTCGAACCCACTACTAAGTGCTTTACAATGTTTATTTTGGCAGAGATTAATAGGTATGTAGGTAATAAATGGATTCCACAATCACTGTTTCAATTGAGAAAGTTTATTTTATAAGTAGTTCACACTTAAAATGTAATTTATACATTTAGCATAACAAAGTTGACTTTAAGTAAACTTTTCCAAGAGGTTTTACTAATTCATAACATCCTGAAAATCGGCCCTGACACTGTTTCAACCGATTCTTCTGTATAATGACCTGAATCGGAATATGACCTTGGATTTCCACCATCACCCATGGTTTTTAGGGTGACTCCCCCCCACCCCAAAAAAAAATTGTCTTGCGCAGCAAACCGAAGTACATAGAAAATTTCCTATAACATTTACCACTTTTAATATTATAATACTTTTAATAAAATTATAGCGTCTTTGTCCTCTAGGGAATTCGATGTGATAACTGCATGGTCCTTCACTTTCATGTATCACCTTTGGGCCTTCCCATGCGGCCTAAGATAATAGCGTATAACCTAAGTAAGAATTCAACCGCTTTGCGAAAGTCTTAAAACTGTATGCCCTTTATCTATGTCCAAAAATGTAAAACCATGTTAAAATGTAAAACATTTATAAAACCACTAGTGGACCCGACAGACGTTGTCCTGCATGATATTTCAAGCGATTAGGATATTAAATTTAATAATGTTTAAAACAAAAGCTATTTTACTATATCTTGTTTATACTTTGTTATACGACAAACGTGAATATAACAAAAGTTACTCTAAATAACAAAATAAACAACTTTTATCCTGTGCATATTTGCCGAAAAACCCTTACAACCCCACTCCTGCTCTATCTGCTGGGCTGATTTGTGAATCTAAACCATCCAGGGCGTCACCCAAACGCATACAAAATTCATTCAAATCGGTCCAGCCGTTTAGGAGGAGTTCAGTGTCATACACACGTACAGTAGAATTATATATATATATATATATATATATATATATATATATATATATATATAAAGATAATAAATACAAATTTAGTAATGATTAAAGTTATCAATGAGCATTTTACGATATTAAAAATGTTGTTACTGTATGAATTACCAATTCAAGACGCCATTTCACTATCAGTCGAATCTTCCGATTTTTCTTATATCTTTGATGAGCACCCCACTCCTATTCATGGTATATCACTAAATATCTCTTATAAGAGTAAGAGATATTTATATCTCTTGTAAGAGTTTTATGCCTTATTTGCGTCGAGTTTGAAGGAAGATTTAGGGAATAGCTAGGTTAAATCTGCGAATCATTTCAGCACTTGGCTTAGTTTAGGTAGCAACTTATGACAGCCTTTTTATTCTTCATGGTGCATTTAAGTCCACACCAATTGCAGCCCTGTATGCCGAAACGGAATTACTTGTTTAGAATGAATGGTAAATACTAATACGTTTTAAGAAGGGGTTAAATATACTGTCGCAAATAGCTCCGTTATTATGACTCAGATTGATAAACGTTATATAACTAATTGGGTTGGGCTATCTACAGGTTGTCTCTCTTTTCTACTAGCGTGGGGGGGGGGTTAAAATCCTTCTCATTCCGTTTTCACTTATTATATCATTAACCATTTTGAGTATTTCCTCTACATAGTAACCCTATGTGGAGGGATTTTATTTTCTGCACATCCCATGCATACGTATTTGCATTATATGTGCATTTTGTCAAAACATTTAACAATTTTATTTAATAATATATATACATATTAAAATTTAAATAAGAACATGAAAATTAAACTTTAAAAAAAACATTAAATAAGAACAATTAGGAATACAATTAAATAACCAATAAAACCATGCGGGAATATGAGTCTTTAACTGTCTTTGTATGTCTTGAGCCAGTCTACATTCATAAATCAGGTGAGTGAATGTCTGTTCAGTGTGACTGTCGCATTTACAAGTATTTGAGTCAGTAAGTTTGAATCTGTATAAGTAAGATTTTGTATTTCCGTGTCCAGTTAGTATTTGTGTGAGATAAAATGTATTTTGGGATAGTGGGATATTGGTTTTTAAAATAGGAATATATAATTTTAGATGTGATCCTTTGTCTGTTTGATTCCATCTCTGTTGCCACAAATTAATACTTCTTTCTCTCAGGGAAGATTTCAACACAGTTGGAGTAATTTTATTGTAAATTACCTCTTCGTTACTTTTAGAAGCACTTTTGACGTGGATATCAACTATTTCATTGCCCATTATTCCAGTATGTGCCTTGACCCATTTGAAGTGAATGAAAGTCAGTCTGTTTTTTAATAGTGTTATATTATGGCGAATTTGTTCTATATGTTCGTCGTGTTTTTTCATGTTGTCTAGTTTGTGTAAAAGCATTTGACTGTCTGTGTGTAGTAGAATGTAAGTGTTTGGTGGCAACGCCATTTCATTTACATATTTTAGAGCCTGGCAATAATTTCTGCCTGGTTATTAGAACAATGGTTGCCTAATTTAAATTTTTTACATTTTATAACTTCATCAGTTTTATTGCCTACAAAAATGATAAAGGCAGCTCCTGTGTCCTGTCCATTCTTGCTACCGTCTGTGTAAATTGTATATTGGTATGAGTGATTTGTATTTTCAGTAATAATTACAATGTCGGGTGTTAGTCCAGGATATGTCCATTTTTTATACAGCACAAATTTCAAGTTCTCTTTACATAGAGTTTTTCTGAGGAGAAATGATAAAATAAATGTGTAATTAAATAATCTGTGAGTTACTTTGTCGTGTAGGAAATCTTAAATTATGTAGCACCTCACGGATTGTAGACCGCTCATCGACGTTTTGACAAACTTTTGTTATAAATTTTCACTTTCTGGTAAGTAAATATTTCTTTTGTTAACTGGTAGGCGTGATTTTCCTGAGTCTGTCTAATTTTCCCCAGTTATTAGAACGATCAGAAGACGCACATGGTATTTCTTCTTGTATCTCCCATTTCTTGGTGTTAAGTCTTCAATAATTTAGCTCTATTTGTGATTCCTCCTATTTAGTAAACCTCCCTTTTGTTATGAGCCAAGCACATGACGAATAAAGAGGGAAATGACGGATGAAGGGGTTTAACGAATAAATTTTTTAACGGAAGTTAAAATCCATGTTGAGGATCAGGACCTACGTCAATGTTTGACGCCTAGGGTCCATTTCAATGCATTTTTCTTGTTTTAGTTAGGTAGTTATGATAATAAAACAAATTGGACCAGGCAAACAGCTGTTGCGCATTATTTTTCCCAGTCTACGATTTAGTTTCTCTATTCCGGATAAGAAGTGTTCATTTTTTTTGGAACTGCATTAAAATAGACCCTTAAGGTGATCAATGAAGTTGCAATATGTCGATTAATGAACTTATACCTGCCAGAATTTAGTTATTTTTCTTCATAACTAAAGAATAATTATTAGTTCACTTAAAACGGAAACATAGCATTATTTGTTTTTTGTTTTAATTAATCCAGTTTACTCTCGTTTAATTAAAAGTAAACTTAGGTGCTCGACTTTGTTCTTTCAAGAGAAAACTTGTTAAATGAGTTCATTTATTTTTTTCGTCTTCTTCTGTGGTTAAACAATAATTTAATTTAATTAGTAATCGTTTTTCTCTCTTTTCTTAAATTCAAAGTTTTTAGATCAGAAAAAGTCGTCCTGGAAAATTCTTGGTCTAAAGGCATATATGTATCCCTCATTGAACTGAGCCTAATTATTGTCTAATGTAAATATGCCTATTTCAATCGTCCATTTTCCATCATATTGAAACTCAAAGCTAATATTTTTTAAGAGTACACAATTTGAGCCTTTGATACGCGTGAATCAATTTGTGTCTCCTATCAAAAGTTCGTATTCATGAGCGTAAAACGAGTTAAACGAAATTGTCATTATTGACAATGAGGTTATATATTTTAGCGAATTTCGTGATTCCAGTCGTTACCATTTTCTATGAATTAAAGCTCCAAGCCAGAAATTCATAATTTGAAACCACTGTTTTAGAATTGTTTCCTGTTCCTTAAGCTGAAACATTGTCTCTTCGGCCGCCAAAGGTTCTTGTTACTCTTATAACAATTAACCGTTTCTGCATGTTTTTCCCTTTGTTTGGGGTATGAAACTCAACCAAGATGTTTTCTTTCTTTAGTAAGAGGTGATCATTTAGAAGTGGGGCGCTTCTAACACTGGTGTTTCTAGAAGTGGAAGAACCACATTGGTTGTCAGTCCCAAGCTCTGGAACGACAGGAGGGATAGGTGAGAAGGATGGGCGTTCGCTCATCTATTAAAAAAAAACTGCCCCTAATCTGCCAATGTGACAGATTAAACTGAGTACAATAAAAGAACGGTAATAAGTAGCCTTGAGGGAAATATATAAAATAAACATTTATAATAAATGCCTAGGCATAGGGTTTATGTTAAATCTGTCATTTGCTTTTGGGATACTGCTGTACCAAAGACAGAATGAGGGGAATCAGACCAAAGGGGGTATATGGAGGAAAAGAGCTTCGTACTAAAAGTACTGGTTTTGAAGCTAGAAAACTATATGAGTTCCTCGTTTTCAAGCATGAATGCGCCAGATTTTCTTTGGTACGGAACTCAAAATATTCCCTTAAATGATTTGTCAGCAAACTGGATTTTGTTTGACACCAAGAAAACCTCCTCACAGGATGTAATCAAATTAGGAGTATGTAGTTCAGTTCTTTTGCAAAAGTCTGAGACCTGCCGTTTGGTGCCCCATTGGATGGGCCAGTCCTGATAGCGGTGAGATTAAGGAAATAGTTCTATCCCTGAAGAATAACAAAACCACTGGGATATAGCCTATCGAAATTCTCTCAGAATTAATTAAGAGTGCAAAAAAAGCCCATGGAGATAATTGAGTAATGAAAATAGAATGTAACCATGGAACTAAAAGGGATAAATATTAAAATTTTTGGGAGGTTAGGCAAGGTTTGACGGCTATTTAAACGCTTAATGCTTCGTCAAAATGTTCCAATTGAATTTGTTTTTTGTTATTGCCTAATTCAAATAAATTAAATTTTTTACTAGGTGTAAAAAAAAAGCGTCGAGATCAAGCCGTTAGCTTTTATACGTTCATAGATGGTGATGTTTGGGGGGAAATGTATTAAGCCGTCCCTTGGAGAAAGATTCCCACTTTGCCTGCCAAACATTAATTCTGATTCCATTATTTGATCTATTAAATTTTTCACGGCATAGAAAACTATTTGTTTCCTACTTGCACAGGTTTTTGGGGTTGAATATTCTTCTCTGTTACTATAATTTCCAAATTCAAGTTAATCAATATGGTCCCGACTATTACTTGTAATGCTTCTGTCAGCATTCTTTGTTAGCCCTTATTGAGTCTAGGAGTGCTCGCTGTTTGATAGCAATAGTGGTGCATCAGATGTAAAAGCCTGGGTAGTCTCAAGGACCAAATGCTTCTGTTATTATATATTTAGCAGTTGTATAATTCACAAAATGAAATGAAGAGTTGAACTTGTGGAAGCTAGGGTCCCCAATTCCAGGGTCCTAGTAGCAAATATTACCGAATGTTTTAATCCAGAAGCCGGAAATGGTAGAGGCGCAAGATCTGAAACGCCTTAAATTTTCATAGAAATGAACTAATATAATACCTGCAATATCAAATTTCTGTGAATGAAATCTATTTATGAGGAGTATAGTAGTATTAATCTTACAACGTTGGCAATGTAAGGGAAATCGAAAAACATAGTCACAAATATCTTCGTCTCAATGCATGTATCAAGAATTTATCTTAATGTAAGTAAAATACATGCATACAAACCCCATACAGTTTTGCTTCTCTGAAGTAAGCGTCAATAAATTTATTTTTACCCCTTCTAAGCAACTCACAAAACCCCAAGCGCATGCACGTACTCGCACGCGAAGAGATATCAGCGAATAGTTTCCTTTGTCGTGGAAGGGATCAAAATTTAAATGATCTTTGACCGTTTCTGTGTCAATCAAACCGCTTATGGTAGGTAACTAATTTTGTATCTCTTAAAGGGAAATTCTTTAAAAATAAGAGCCTAATTTCATTGGTTCCTCAGTACATGTGTATTGGATGGAGGGAGAGCTTATTTGCAGGTGCACCCTGACACATATACCTCCGGTGTCCATATAAGAGCTTATTTAAAAGGTGCAGGAACCAAGGTGCTGCAGCTGCGCCTGTCTCCCGTTTATTATTACTTTGGCCATCGGTGTGCATAATATGGTGATTCATTCTTGTTCTACGTTGGACAGTTTTTCAACCTAAATTTTGTTTTATAGACATAGGTTTTTTAATACTTCTTTGAATTATGTGAATAACTTGTTTTGTTTTTTAAACATAAAAACATGGGTCATTTTAATGTTCTTAACTCTTATATTAACAATTTCATGTTTATTATGTGAGGGAATTGAGGATGTAGCTCGAATGTTAACGAAGTGGTCGAGTGCGACCAAAATGAACGTAAACTTCATTCTATAGTCCTAAGAACCTGGGACCAATCTGGGTTGATAATTTAGCCATATAGAATCCCACTCTGGTTCCAGACACCCAATGGATCTTTGTATTACATTGGTTACTATGTAAATCAGTAGAAATATATCCTTATGATGGAGAGAAGGATGTTTTTGTGGTAGAAGCGGAGGAGTGTTGGTAAAGCTGTAGGAATGATCATGGACCCCCCTCCAGGAACCTGTAGGAGCGGAGGGGGTGGAGGCCAGGAGCAGACCTCAGTACCGGGAATGCTCTTGCCTGTGTTGTGTGGGGTTTGTTAGGGCTTAGCTGCTTCCTCTCACATCGCACGTCACTCCACCATAAGCCGTCCCCAACACACATGGTCATCGTAAGTCAACTATTACATCACTTTTATATGACATATTCTTATGAATCAATTTCAACTGACGCTGTTAATTTAAATTCGTTCGTTTAAGTTGTGTTTGTTCGACTGGAACAGATGTACACTTTCAAAACGACGAAGCTCCTTTTTCCCTGTCACTTAATTGCTATTTGCAATTATACTAGTTACAAACCAGAACTCCTTTTCATATTATTACAAGCGGCACTCATTTGATAACACGATTCAATTCAATAGCTTTTGGTCACATTGTAGAAGGCAAGTTTAAAAATATACAAAACTAGCTTTGAGTCCCGTCTTTTCCAATGCCTTTTGAGCTCTGTGAACAAGTAACTCAATTTTGTCAAGTTTGATTGCTGTCAAAAAAAAATAAAAACAAAATAAAGCTCTTGGAAACCAATATTTATAGCTACCAAATTTCTTTCCCCCGAATTCCCTTTGACTGTTCACTTTAGAGTCCTTCAGAATCGTCCAAATCCTCAATAATATAGGTGGCGTGGGAGCAAATGGTTAATTTGGTTGGTTGATTGGTGGCTGTTCATACTCTTTGGAAATGTCGGATGCTCGATTCCCGCGTGGACAAAACCATTTGACTTCGTTAAAACTCATTAAATATAATCCCTAAAGGATTTTAACGTGTAGATAGTCCGGCCCGAATGGTCTTAGTTACTTAAAGTGATGTTTAATTTAAAAACAAAAAAAATAATAATATACAGTCCTTGCGTCATCTTATTTGATAGATTATTGCTTCATTATTATAGTAACTTGGGTCCTTGATTCATTTGCATGTCCGTTTGTGACGTTTGGAGTGTCGGAAGCTGTGATTATGTAAATAGAATATTAATTGTAAATCCATCCAATGAAGTACAGGTATTGGGTATTACACTTGATATGTAAGATTAGATTCCCATTTTTGTCTATAATGATTGAGAAAACCAATAAATCTTTAATTACAATATATAAGATTACTTATCACTGTTGTAAAGGATCATATTTTTTAAATGACTACCCTCTATAAAACTATCAAATGCTCTAACTGCAAATTTGTCTTTATCAAATTGCGAAACTATTGCTCAGCGCCTACATATGCTCTTATTGTGGTCACTACTGTAATAGTTAGCATTGAACTTGTGTATGTTATTGGTTACTTGTTTCACGTTATATAAATTAATACAGTTTGCGAATGTTTAATCTTTTATTTGGTTTAATCTTAGTTTACAGGTACCTACGTGGCAGAGGTGCCATTCATCTTTGACTCTCATTTTGCATCCTGTTTCTTAACGTTTTAAGTGACATGAAAACGTACCGTCCTACTCAAACATTAGAAACTAAGTTTACCAGCAGATTTTATATAAGGGCCAAACATGAGCATTCGCGGCTACCTGCTGGAGTACTAAGGGGTAGGGGGGGGGCATGGGTAAGAGAGAATAAATAAGAAATATTTGATAATAATTTACAAAATAAAACAAATTATTTTCTGTTCTTTTATTATGATTACCATTAGATGACTAATTTAGCAGATCTTTTAAATTTGACCCTCCCACCACAGCTCCGCAGATTATTTACTTGTCAACACTAGCGTTAACTGTATTGAAAATGATTCAATTCAAATTTCTATATTCATGGAATAGTTTTCCAAACAATCAAATCTAAGCATTTTGAAATTATGATTTATTTATTTTGTGCATCCTTCCTACATTATGATGTAAACTCGCTGACATCCTTCTTGTTCTCTTTATCCTCCCCTTTCACCATTGAGCAACAATAAGAAATAATCTGCTAAAAAGATTTTTTCGTTATTTTTTAGCTCCTTGCTATGTATATACTTTTGTTTTGCCATTTTCAATTACTAAAACGAATGGGGATGGAAACCTCTTGTATATTTAACGTTGTCATTCATGTATTGTGCGCTACCGCGAGAGAAATGTTCAATTGATGGAATTAATTAAAACTCATTTCGAATAACTTTCTTTAGGAACTTAGAAGGAAATAAAATCAGAATATATGTGTACTTTATATATAGTTAAAAATATTTACTTAATACTTCTTTCTGCATCAACGTTTTTATTTTGTTACTTCACATGGCAACCCAGGAGAAAATGCACAAAATAGTCAATTGACCGTTACACTGAATAATTCTATATCTTATAATTGTGAGTAATATACATTCCATTGTGTGGTTTGCATGCGTATCTTAAGGGAAATCAGCTACTGAGGTTGTACTCACTGTACTTGGTGACGTTTCGAAAAACTTTCTTCAAATGTCCATCGATCCTACCCAGGAGATGGTGAAAATTAAGTCCGATCAAAATTTTACGTGTGTGTGTGTGTGTGTGTGTGTGTATATATATATATATATATATATATATATATATATATATATATATATATATATACATACATACATACATACATGTCTGTTACCGTTCTGACGGTCGCAATTTTTGTCGTATCGTTACCAAACTCTGCATGTACACTTAGTGTATGTAAATCTAAAGAACAAGTTAGTTAACGGCTGGGGGGGGAGGGTTTGAAGATTTTAGATATCTCCGTTATTATAATTTGAATCTAAAAATTGTATGGATTCCATCTTGTTGCAAATTTACCTATAAGTGATTTGTATAGGCATTTTCTCTATTATGAATACTAACCGACATATTTGGATATTTTAGTTTCCAGCCTTCAGTAAACCATCACTCCTACTTTTGTCATATTAACAATGAGCTATTATATCATGATCCACATTATTCTAAGCTTAAATACCAACTTTTGTTATCAAGGAACCTTTAATAAGGGTGTTACATGCAATTTCAATGTGTGATGACGTCATCAATCAAGACCATACTCGAAATTTAATCGTTTCAGTCAATTCTTAAGATTATATTTATTACTGGCTGAAATTGGAATAGTGGGGGTTTACATGAGAGGGGAATTCGAAAATTTAAATATACCTGTCATAAGATTTGGATCATAAAATATTATTCAACCATCTTGTTAAAATTGATGCACTACGATTTTTGTTCTATGAGTTTTTTTGTTACTCAAATATTAAGAGAGTTATTCGCACTTTCTTGTTTTCAGCTTTAAGTACCCTTTCCCCTCCTTGTCCTCTTCTACTCATCGGTTTTTTACATAGAAATAGAAACTATATGGTGAGATGAAGTCATAAGTGTTATACTAGCACTTGGGAAATCTGCGTAGTGACTTACTTTTTATATATAGAATGAGGTACCTCCCCCCCCCCTGTAAATATAAATATTTAATTTTAGACGCTAGAGTCTTTGCAGAGATATTGGGCATTACATTATAGATTTTCTTTTTCTTTTCGGGGTGTTGTTTTGAAGTTGGGTCTGTGTCCGTCCTCCATAATACGGCGGGGATTAAGACAATCCTCCGCCCGCTTGGCACTTCCACCAAAATTCATGAGCTGTTGAGCCAATTATTTTCATAATCCTAGTCGCTGGAAATAAGAGTCTTCTTGGGTTCAAGAGGTCTAGAAATTACCAGTTAAATATTCACCAAGGATGGCGAGGCTAATATTGTTATCTTCTCACTAAACCCATTACACCCCTGTTATCGCCCTACCAGGAGTAAGGAAATCCATCCAAGACAACGTCGCCATCCTTCTCTATTTCACAACTTCTTTACTCCTGCAAAACTGTGACTCATTCACTAAAATCTTTTAGAACAGGACTATACTGTTCACTGTTAAGGTTCGATGGATTTCTTTTAATCTCTAACCACATTAGATTTAAGGCCGAAAAGAAAAGCAACTCTACAAACATCTGTGTTACATCCTGGAACTAAATTGACTATGGCATCTTCTTTTTCTTTTTATTTGATTCTTTAATCTACCCTTCTATCCCATTATTCGTAGGTAGCCGTATCTGAAATGTCTGAGCAATATGCAAGGCAATATAGAATGAGTAAAGAAAAAATTTTGCAGTTATATTATGCTTGAAAACCACAATTATATTTTTATAAACTCCACACTTATCTAACCTGAACTTTCGGTGGAATGTTAAAATTTGATGTGTAGAACCATACTCTTACGCAACAAACTTCACTTGTTCCGTTCGATTTTATTTTTTTTTTGTGTAAGTAAATTCACGTGTGATTGTAAAAGTAGCTGGAATTAAATTGATGATTTTAGCATAGTGCTAAGTGAGAGGTTGACGAGATCTGCCGGGCTCAACAAGAGACGATATGAGCTCAGCGACAACCTTAGAGAAAAGCAACTCTTTAGCGAATGATTTACTTGTATATTAGATGTACAAAAACTGAATGGGTTAATTTTTTAATGATGATGTTTAGAATATGTTCTTTTCTTTAAAAAAATATGATTTTTCAAAATGAATTCCTAGAACTAAATAGAGAATAGTATTATATGTATATGTTGCATGGGCGAAGGTTTGAAATGCATGTGCTTTCAGAGAAATGTCGGCTTGGAAAAAAGGTAGCTTATCTTTAGATATGCAGCCCGATTAGTCTCAATGGGTAAGTTAGCCCTCCGAAAACAGGGCGAAAAAGTCCGTCACGCAGGGGCTGCGTAAACTAAGCAGATTTCCCACGCGAAGGTTTACAATATTAAAATATACATACAGGTAACAGTACCGTGAATGCTCAGTAAATGTACAAGGCTGAATTGTAAACAAACAGGAAAGCCAACCTCGTAGCGCTGCATAGATAAACAGGAATGACAAACAATTAATGAAATATATCTGAATATAACATATTAATTTTATTGAAAACAATTTACTAAAGCTAGTGGTGTAATTTGTAATTAATCAGAATCAGTTTTATCTCAATCACTCAAATTTTAGTAATCCAAAAACAAAAGAAGGGGGGGGGGGTCAATACAACGTATTTGCATGTATCTCACAAAGTAAACGTTCAATGAAAACAATATTTGGTATTTAGACTTCAATTAATATCTTTTATTTTATAACAGAGCATTGTTTATGTAACACTAGTAGAAGTGGGGGTTTACTGAAGGCTAAAAACTGAAAAATGCAAATATCTCGGTTAATATTCAAGTTAGAGAATAAATGTATATAACATTATTTATGTTGCATTTAATTTCCAATAAGATTAATTCTATACACTTTTTCGATCCGACTTATAGTAACGGAGATATTTCGAATTTTCAAAATTCTCCCCCTCTAAACACCCCCTCCCCCTTGTCCGATTTCAGCCGTTAACGAACTTGATCTTTCTTTTTACATGAAACGACTAAATATCGAGTTTGGTAACGATTAAACAAAAATTGCGACCGCTAGAGCGGTAACAGACAAATATATAGATAGATAGATAGATAGATTGATATATATATACAGTTTTGAACGGACCTCATTTTCGTCATCTCCTAGGTAGGATCGATGGACATTTGAAGAAAAAAAATCGAAAATTCCGTCATGAGTACAACCTCAATAGCTGATTTCCCTTACGGGAAATCTGCTAAAAGTATACATTAACTAGCGGATGGAGCTATAGGACCCCACTCCTTTATTCTCAATTTTTTTTTAAATTGAAAAGAGTAATAAATGAGTTCATTGAACAGAAGAAAGCTAGTTCCTTCAATCCTAAAATATTTTAAAACTTCATTTCTTACGTAATATTTGAAGTACTAAAATGAATAAACCAAAAAAATGTTAGTTGCATTTTTTGCATGCTAATGTTTTGACTTCCTTTGCAGTCAAATTTCTCTTGTGCAAATATTGCACGAATAATAATAATTAGTGTCAGTGTTCCTATGGAAGAGATGCACCATGATCTCCTTCTTTGCCAATTGCAAAGAAACAACATTATGGCTGTTCGAGTTCCTCACCTGAGACATCTTTTCCTTTTTTTCTCCCATTTGTTCCTCCGAAGCGCGTAGTTGTGACCTTTTTTTTTATTTATTGCGAAGCTCCATTGACACAAGACGTTCTTTTGAAGCCTGTTCAGAACACCCGGATTATTCAGTTGTTTCTGCATCACGGCTTTTTGCCGATTTCGAGAAAAAATATAAGTGTCGTCAATGATCATAGGCCTGGGTCCTATTGATTCCGTAAAATACCCGTAGATGCATATGCAGCAGGAAGATCAATGAAATTGGCAAATTGAGCTAATAACCACATTTAGTCTGTAGTTAGTTACAGTTCTGTGGTATATTACCCTACCACTCTGTCTGTTGTCAATAGGACGTCTCACTAAAAGACCTAAATTCTTTTTAAAAAAGTCCGTCACGCAGGGGCTGCGTAAAATAAGCAGATTTTCCACGTGAAGTTACAATAGAGGAATTTCAGAATAGAGAATCGAACAGTTACGGGAACGGCCCGAACTAGCTCTTGACGGAAACTCACGACTAGACCCGAAGTTAGCCGATCTCATCTCAGAAGCTGAAAACAGAAAAATGCAAATATCTCGGTTAATATGCAAGATACAGAATAAATGTATATAACATTAGTTATAGTAAATTTAATTTGCAATAAGATTGATTCTATATAATTTTTCGATCCGACGTATAGTAACGGAGATATTTCGAATTTTCGAAAATCCTCCCCTCTAAACCCCCCCCCCCTCCCACTGGATTATACACAGTCAATATCTGGAAACCGTTCAGGTGTATGAAACGAAGATGCATGTATACATCCCATGCTTATGCTCCAAATTGTATCATTTTTATTTCACTTTTTTTAATTTATATTTTTTATATATTTTTTTGCAGATTTCCTTTTCAAATATTTTAGATAGGCCATTCTAATCGATATTTAAATTAATATAAATGAGGAAAGGAAGGCTTCATTAGACTAATGGAGGCTTTGTTCCTCCCCTCCCTTCATTATAGATTCTCCGCCGGAAAAAAATATTCAGCAAAATGCTTAAAGCGAGAACTATATAGACAAGCTTTTAGATTTATAGAATCCTTGTCCAGTAAAATACAGCCTGTTTAAGAATAGGGGGAAAAAAGGTTGTTCCCCATAAAACATTACCAAATTTTATATATTTGATCACAGAAATTTAGGGTAATCGGAGAAATCCGGAACATTAAATTCGGTCTTAGGGTAGTGTATTTTCAGAAGTGAACTCTATTCGTACATTCGCTCGGGAATCTTTAGGTTATTCATAATCAAAACGTTTTTATTAAATAAAATTACTAAAAACTTCATTTTCTGAGTGCTACTTCGTTTCGAAACGACATTTGAACTATTGACTGGAAATAATGGCCTGAAGAATTCAAACCCCAGGAGGCTAGGATATTTCCTCTGTTCTTAGTGACGAATTCAGTAGGGAAGAAAACGTTGTTATACTGCCCTATGTCACTGGAAGTGTTAAGGTTATAGTGGGAGTAAAATATCAGAAACCATTGGAACTTAATTCTTCTCAAATGCATTATTGGGCCCAAGTTGGATTAAGTAGCTACCCAAAAGTGTTTAAAGGAAGGGCCTCTTTTATCAACTGGAGGTTGCAGCAATTTGTTTTTACTTTCGAACTGGTAAACAGATTGAACTTGAAACTTCACAAATACTCGCTAGAACGCTTGGCTTCCCATCATAATTACTTCCCATTTTATTGAGGCGTGTAAAAGAAAAATCGTTGTCCACTTTTAACCCCCAGTGACGTATTTGTATTGGAGTCGTGAGTGATTCATTCATTCCTCTTGCTTGGTTGGGGTAGTCCAGTGTTGATGAGACAGTTGTTCTATTTGGGACTGGTCTAAAAATACTCAGCTGTAGGTAGTGGGCTGAGAGGGAGGCAGAGTGTGGCGGAAGTGGTATCCGGGTCAGGTAGGGCATCCACCCGGATGCATGGTCCGCCCTCCTCTCGCCACTATAGTCTTTAGGTCTCTTCTCATACTACACAAGTATTTATTACAGTCTCCCTCAATATCCTTTCTTACTCCCTCTATTTCTTCACTTCTATTTCTTCTTATAACGGTTCCGCTATAATTGTAAATTTACTAAAGCCTTTAGGTCAGTTTACATGCAGTTGAATATATATACCACTATTAAATTACCTGTAGAATTCCTATTTAGATCAGTGTTTCACTCCATTTAAAATAATATAATTAAGGTGTGTGCTACATTTATATGGTTTTGAACTATGAATGTACGTACATACATGAATACACACACACGTATCTATGTATACATATAATTTTTTTGAGTCTATATTTAGAGCATCATTGGGACTAATGTAACCAGGGTCACATCATTTTTGAAACTTAATGGCGTGTGTGTAAGAATCTGTGCGTACCTGCGAAAATACCCCTGTGTGGCGTTACATGTCATTTGGCATGCGTTTGTGTGTTATTTTATTTTGTAATTTCTTTCCAAGCCCAAAAACATAAATACTCATCTTTTTAGAGTGAAAATGTAAAGAATACTATTAGAGAATGCCCATAGAACCTACCTAGAATATGACAAAAAAGTCCGTTATGCAAGAGCTGTGTAAACAGCAGATTTCCTATGTACTGAACGCCACCTATCTATTCTACATTTTATTCTTATAAGAAGCATATTTAAAAGGGTTTTACACATTTAAGATGGACACGAAAGATGATCTACCTACCTCAAGCTTTCATTTGCCTTCGGGGAAATCTAAGCGACTTCTTTAAAAAAAAAAACCGTTCAAACAGTCAAACAAAAATTGCGACCGCTAGAGGGTTAATAGGCATATATATATGTGTGTGTGTGTGTGTGTGTGTGTGTCGGTCTAGAGGCATACGTTTTTGTTTGATCTTTTCTAAACACAATTTTCAAGCGTTTTATGAACTAAAACTAAAAACAAAGTTCATTTAAGGCTGAAATAAAACCAGAAGAAGGAGGGAGAAAGCGTTCAATATATATCTCCATTATTATGAGTTATATCGAAATTATATATCCAATCTTATTAAAAACAGAATTTCCTACAATTGTTGGTTTATTCTTATTTTCACTAAAACATAATATTTAGGGAGACACGCGCACTTGTTTGTTTTCAGAAAATTTCCACACTTACTCGTCTTAATGTAGCAAAGATCCGTAACCTAAGCAGATTTTCCAAGTTCTGGAATGGTACCCTTAAGTTGTCATCTGAAGTACAGTTTACCATTTCTCCACAAAAAGAAGCCTATATAACTTCAAATTTAAGATTGACATGAGCAGCAATTCAATGGCTGACAAGTGAACATTTTTATATATACTTATAGTAGAGCCGATTGCAATAACTAGATAGCGAAATAAAGGTTTTGTTGCGGTAATAAACCAATATATCGTGAAACCTCATGTTCCAAGCTTAAATTCCATATATAGTTTTCTACGGGCCTTTACTGCGTGAGATAATGCAAATAATTTGTGGGATGGCGTCATCAATCAAAATTTTACGTTCAAGACTTGAAAAGGTTTATTTGATAGTATGCTCGTTACTTAACTCCTTAAATAAAATTCGGAGTACATTAGTTTTTATCTCTTATCGAAATATTGTATGGAAATAATCTTGATAAACATTTAATTTTATACAATAATTGTTCAATGTATATTTTTTTCTTGTCCCGAACGTTTAGAAACGAAATATATCTCGTGGTATTTGTATTTCTGTTTTCAGCCTTCAGTAATCCCCCTCCCCTTCCATTCGTCTGATTTCTCTTTTAATAACGGTCATTTTCAGATTAAATTTGATCTATATTGGCTTCTTACTCTGGGAGAATTGCCGAAGAGATGTGAGATAAGATCACCGGTGTTTTATTCCATTACTTGGAAAATCTACCAGATTCACGCAACCCTGCGTGGTGGATTCTTTATTGTTTACAGTGTGTATTCCTTAACGGAGAGATCGCATCTTTTGACAAAAATTAATATTATTTAGGGGAAACAGACAATTTTTTACATTAATGTAGTACAAAAGTTGCTCTCTAGAATTAACATATATCTTTTTCTTTCCACTGCTCCCCCATAATTCGCACAGATCACAGGAGTAAAACGAATGTAAAACACGTTTGTAACTTCAGTCAACTTTTGATTATACGTTTTTAAGGGGAGTTGATTCCGAATTAAATTTTGATTATTTATTAAGATTTTTTGTTTAGTTTTTTAAATGAAAAATCAAAGCTGATATTTTAGCAGCACTTCGTGAATTTCGTATAAAACATTTTTACTACTCTTTTTCTACGAGCCCACAAAACAACACTGAATTTACCTTACATAATATTTTATTTGGAAGTGTACAATTTCTGTTTCCTTCAGATTATTTTACTATCTATAAACTAAAATATATACATACATATTGCGAGCTTCACACACCACACCACATCACACACACCACACCACACACTACACTTGAGAGGTGTGTGTGTGTGTTTGTATATATATATATATATATATATATATATATATATATATATATATATATATAATGTAAAGTTCAGTACGAAAAATTAATCAATACATTTTTTGGCGCTAACATTTTTAGCAGAAGTAAAACGAAAACATACTCAGTCAAAGATATGAGAGACCGGTGAGAATAAACAGATGTTGGCAGAGTAAAGGATTCCTTGACCCGGCTATGGTAGGCTAAATGCCAAGTGGATCCTGGTATGACGTCACGTGTCATTCCTGCCTAACAGTTCCTTAGGTCTAGGACTGTTATTGATGTAGTTTGCTATTACACCGCTACTGGTTAGTCTGGGTCAAGGGTTTATCTATTCCTCCCATTCGGAGATAACTCTCTACACGTATGCCACGGGAGTCCGCTTATAAGGTTAGCCCGAGCTTTAATTTAGGATGCACTTTGTGATCCTCTCTCTTAGGAGTTTTAGCAGATTTTTTAAACGTTTAGCTCCATTACTTGATTAAACGTTCGTTAGAATTTCTATTTTCATAAATTTAAATTTATTGGGCTTTCTTCAGGTTAATATTTTTTTTAGCAGATTTCCTTTAAGGGAAATCAGCTATTGAGGTCTTACTTATTTTTCTTCAAATGTCCATCGATCCTACCTAGGAGATGACGAAAATGAGGTCCGTTCAAAATTATATATATATATATTTGTCTGTTACCGCTCTAGCAGTCGCAATTATTGTTTAGCCGTACTCCGTTATATAATAAACCACATTATTCGAAGCTTAAATACCAAATATTGTTTTCAAGCGACTTTTATAACACGAGATAATTGCAAATATGTTTGGGTGACCCACCCCCGTCTTAAGTTTTTGGACTACTATAATTTGATTGATTGCGATAAAAATTATTCTGATTCATTATTAATTACAGTAGATATAGTAAATAGTTTCCAATAAAATTAATATGTTATACTCTGAAATATTTCAGTAATTGCTTTTCTTTCCGCTGAGATGTTGGCAGTCCTGTTTGTTTACATTTTAGACACTTCCCGTCCGGAAATTATTAAAATTGACTGAATGATTTCTTATTACCGTTTGTATTTATTCGCTTAATATTCACGGCGGTGTTGTGTTACCAGTATGTAGATTTATATATTGGTAAACTTCACGAGGGAAATCTTCTTAGTTTACACAGCCCCCGTGTGACGGACTTTTGTAGTCAGCGAGGAGTTACTATAGAACGTTTCACTTCGAAATGGCAGTATGTATTTTCAATGGGGTGCTCTGTCTCCCTCTTGCATATGCCTCGCTAGATAGCTCTGTCCTCCTCCCTCCGTGCGGCGTTGCCGCTATATCTCAAAGTTGTCCAATTTTTACGGGAAAAATTCTGTAACGTTCAGAATTTATCGCTCCATCTGCCTATGCTAAAAATTTATCAAGAAAATAAAATCTGTTTTTGCAATTAATTGTTTTTTGTCCATTTTTTACATAAAATTTTTAATGGAAATTCTTGTTTCTCTCGTCACTGTGATCTTATTTTTTATGATATTAGTTTGAAATTCGACATGAAGTTAGTATATATTATCTTTATCCGTAGCAAGGAACAATTTTTTTTTCAACGACATTCCTTTCCATGGTTTTGCCATAATAAAAATAAAAATTGAGAAATCCTATTTTTAAAAAGTAGCCTGCGGGGAATTTCCGTTCTATAATTGTTTATTAAGTTTTGTTATACTCCTTTTAAAGAGGACAATTCAAATTTAATTTTGAGCCTCCTCCGAACATTATGGGACGCTGACAACTGATGCAATTAATGTTTATATGTTGTGGGAGCGTCGCGGCACGGCGGCAGGAGGAGAGCTGGACCCCCCCCCCCGGCTCTCTCCCTCCCGCTCTCCCGTTCTTTCTTATAACTGTCTATTCTACCATGATTATTTAAAAAGCCTCAACTCAGAAATTGTAAATTTTACTGGGAAGCACTTTTTTTATTATGCTTTTTAATGTGATTTGAAGTTAATAACTTATTATTATTATTATTTATTAACGTCCACTTTTTGCAACTTAGGCTAATCGGGACGGGTTATCTACAGGTTACCACCCTTTTCTAGCCAGGGTGGGATTTTAGGACGTTATTTAATGAATTTCGTCACTAAATAATTTCCTTTGCCCAGGAAAGAATCGAACTCGCCACTCTAGGTTTACCATGTGAGATAAAGGTCAACGCTTTAACTCGCATGGCTAACCTGAGCCCCGTTAATAACTTAAATATATCTTTCAAAATGTAATTTTCGACAAATATTGGAGTTAAGGCCTTTTATAAACTGAGAGCAATAGAGGACTGTGAACAAACAGGATTGGGATGATTATTTATAACAATAATATTAATATATATCTTGCTTAGGAAGCTTGCTTATTGACTCCGAGAGGGTCAAATGTTGTCCCAAACAGGTAGGGGGAATAACCCCGTGGGTAATACTCCATCACTGGCCAACGCATCAACCCTTGATCAGCAGGTATAACTAAAGGACCATTGTATTGTAAAACAAGAATGTCATGTTAAGGAAAGAGAGAATTATTAGAAATATGTTTCCATACTTGCATTAGGTGTTATTTAAAAAAATGTAAACGTTTGGAGAACAATGTATTCTAAACATTATTTTGCCAGAATTTCCATTAAATTTTTTAGGTAAAAAATTGGCACAATACAATTTATTTCGATTGTGTATCTTGTTTTGTTGATTTATTCTTAGTATAGGCCGATAGAAGATTAAATTCTGCACATTTCAGAATTTTTCCCGAGTTTTTCAGAAATTTGGCGGATTTGAGTGAGATTTGGCAACAGCGCACGAGATCTACTGCCATCTCGAAGTGAAACGGGCTATAGGGATGTTATTCCTTGAGTCTGTCGTAAAATAAATACTCTTGCGCAGGCGGACCTACGGCTCAATGTTATCTTAGATCATTAAAAGCTATGCCTAATCGCGCTTGTCTATCCTACGCAATGATTATTTTATAAGGTGGTTAACCTGTCACTTTTAGTAATAGTTACGTTTTACAAGACTATTTCATGCCACTTATTGTCCTACATAAGCAATCATTGCAGATAGATAAACCCTTAGTTAAAGTTGAAAACATTTTAGTTTTATTCAATATTAATACCCATGTCCGCGCACGTCTTTATTTTCGCTCTTCACTAAAAAGTAAAGTTTGTTTAACAGATAAATAGCGATGACGTAGCAATATTGATACGTTGAGAGTAAGGATATATAGGTAGGTAAGGAAAAAAAGAGGCCTTTCTACTTCACAACAATTTTCCCAAGTGTTCTCAAAAGATCCTACTACAGAGCTACGTTGTTTACGTGAGTTACTGGGATGCCGAAAAAAACTAAATATTTTCTAATTGGTAAATAGGTTCTCTCCGTTTCTACCTTTCATGAAGGAGCACTGTCCTTTTCATTCCTTTAATGTCCTTTGTCAATATTTTTATGTTTCTTTCTATCAAATTTGTGTCGTTGTGTGTCTACGTAGTAAAATTGTGACCGCTAGAGCGTTAACAGACATATGTATGTGTGTGTGTATATATATATATATATATATATATATATATATATATATATATATATATATCCGTTTGAACGGACCTCATTTTCGTTATCTCCTGGGTAAGATCGATGGACGTTTGAAGAATTTTTTCGCAAATCCCATCATGAGTACATCAATAGCTGATTTCCCCTAAGGATTGTATAGGGTCTTTTTTTTATCATGAAAAGATCTATTAATTTTCTTCTATGCCATTTTTCGATTCGGTTCATTGGAATAGAGATATCGAATATCACTTTTAAATTAAATAATTTAAAATGATGTGCAACCTAACTGTGTGTTTATTTAATTTATTGGAAGTACAAGGAAGTCATGTGATGCACACATTTTTTATTTATTTTATAAACAACATAAAAAGCTGTGGGTACTCCATCAATGGCTTTTATTATCAAAATCATACAGTGTTTTTGGATTAAGCTAAATAATAGAGATGACGGTCACATGGTTGCATTTAAGTGCGTGAAACTCGGTGAAGGGGATAGGGTCATTGTCCGGCCACTGTAGGACTGTCTGTTCGCTCACCTTTTACTATTTATTACTTTTACCTTATTTATTACTTAGCCCTGGCACCTTCAAATTATTTTTATTTTATCTATTAGTGCATTGTTGTACATATATCATTCTCCCCGGATCAGGAACAACCACCCTGAAATATTTATTTGGCAATTAATGAGTTGATGGCTTAATATTTCAGATGAACAGGGAAGGCGGATTGTCTGGAGTCCTCTTGTACTAACAAAACCAAAGAATAATCTTATTAAAAAAACAAAAAACACCATCTCTTTTTCTATCTTTCCCCTCTCTTCTTCAATAGTACCAACTTCATTGTTTCCAAGTAGAATCCTAATTTTCTGAATTTGTTAATTATAAAACACGTTATGGTCTACATTATTTTAACCAATCGATAGTGATAAGTCAACAAAACAGAAATACATCAAATGATTATTAAAACCATTTTTATTTCTCAACTTGTTTCGCATCCACTTAACACCTCATCAGGAGCAAATAGAATAATAAGAGGCAACTATAACAACGACTAGATCGTTACAAAGGACCTCCTATTTTCTCCTGTTGGGCGTCAGGTGGACGTGAAACTAGTTGAGAAATAGAAATGGTTTTAATAATCATTTGATGATTTATTTATTTTTCCTGCCCTCTGCTATCATTTCGTTATGTGAATTTAAATAGGCCATATTTCACAATGGATTATTTTAACTTACTAGCTAATAACCAGTCTCAAGACTGGTATCCTCGTGCAATGTCTTCGTTCAAAATACAAATTTCAAACCATTTCTTCTTCCCAAGCTTCTTTTTCCTTCTCATCCATACTTTCCATAAAGAGAGTGTCGGTTAAAACGTTTCTTATGCCGGGGCCAGTGAAAACTCCCTCTTTCAACTTCGTTTCTGACAGCTTTGGGAATTTTGTACATATATATTTAAAACAGTCCCCATTCTTTTGCATCGATTTTACAAATGGTTTCATCGACCCCAAAGTAGTATTGTTAACATTTCTCTCTCCAGGTATTAAAGTTTCTGGGGGACTTGAAAATACAAATTTCAAACCATTTGAATTTTTTCATCTAGACAAAACATGACATTTGTAATCATTTTTATTGGTAGTTACAACCATTTTCTCTATCCAGTTTCTCCGAAGCTATTACAAGATCTCAACAAAAATAACGAGCTCACTCACACCCCTAATCACTCTGGCTAGAAAATAATTACTGGTTTTTAAACAGAATGTGGGCATTATTTTTTAAAAGTAAGTTAATCATGGACGAGAAAAACTATTAGGAACAGGAACAAGGTAATGCTCGAAACGAAAACATTTAGCTCGTGTTATCTCTGAAAAGAGTAACCGAAGTCTGGTATAATGAGATGGCACCATAAAGCTAGAATACCCAATGAGTTGTAAAGGAGCTTTCAAAAAGGAGCTGTACGGTCTGCAATGACTTCAAATACCTGAGACAGATATATACTGACTCCCTTATTTGCGAAGAGGGGAACCTTGTGATAAGGTGAAGTGATCGAATCGAGAATGGAGATATCTTTAATCAAGGTGCCAGTAGAACTAACACATATAGAGAAATTTTTGTACCCCCAATAATTCTGTGAGGATAGGCTTATAAGCATAAATGTTAACAAATCCTGTTAGTGTCATATGGTTAAAGGTCCTTAAAGTATGATGCACTGACCATAGTTAGAAACTCGAGATGAGTTCGCTGGAGAAACTGGTGACCCTGACGGCTTAATGTTTCATAGATGCTCTACAGATTGATGGCATTGTTCGTTTGGCGTTCCAGCACGTGAGAAATCTTAGTTTAGGCTGCCCCAGGCTGACGGAATTTTATGAAAACAATGACATAACATTTACACTTGGCCTCAGTGTGTTTCGCATTTACCTTAAAGGATATTTTTAAAATAATGGGCGTTTTTGTTAAGCAGTCTTTATTCACTTGCACTAATTTCCCTAGCCGCCTAGGAAGGATGTTTCCGTTCTGACTGAAATTTGCATTTGAATGTTGGAGCACCTGTTGAGAGAGAGGCTTGGAGACCAGTTTTCCACCCGTTTTCTCCTTGCTCTAGCCAACGCAGCCACTATGCATTATTGCTCTCATTAGGATTTATTCTTTTTTAATATCATAGAAGCTCGGATGCACTAATATATTTGAAAATAAGGTTGAACCTAATCGGGTTTCTAGGAGAGCAGGATGTTGTGAACCTCCTGAGTTTCACTCCGGACCTATTTCAACACCCCCAAGTTTCACTTCTCACGAGCAAAGCCTACTCTTCATTCCTCTCCCTTATTATTTCTTCAATTTTTGCAGACTTAGAAAAGCTCAAGTTTTCTTGATTCCCCCCCCCTTCATTTTCGTAGTATAACTGAGATGTCCTGTAGCATGCACGGAAACTAGTCATTCAACTAGTTAAACCCCTGAAGTAAACAATTAGCAGTTGGACGGGTATTGTTGAATATAAATTTATTGACGAATGTTTAAAATAGCCGTTATCCGTCATCATAGTTTAATGACAAGGTTACCAATAAAAACACCTTACTTTCCTCGCAAAAGTTATTCACAATTGCCATACATGTTTCTCGGCTTAAGTACCACATCTTCCAGGGCCATTCAGTTGTGAAGTACTCGTTCCCTCTCACATTCGTTGAAACTACACTTCCGCACTGGGGATGTCGTTGAAACCGCAGTTGCCTGATTATTATGATTATCCTAAGACCGATACAATTATAATTATAATATGAAATGATATTTTACAGGTTATATATTACAGGTTTTCGAAATTGAAACCAATATTGGCAAGTATATTTTGACTTCTAAATAAGCCCCCACTCTCAGTACAAAATTAAAATGTTCATATTGTCTATTTGTTGGAGTAGTAGTATTGGCTATAGACAAAACTTACGAAACATATTTAAATGATTGAGTAAGAAAAGAGCCACTGAAAAAACGTGGATTTCAATTCTGATGCCACTGTTTAAATTTATTCCCACCGAATCAAAATGGAATTTCAAACAAGTCTGCAAAGATGCATTGACAAATGTACGAGGGATTATTTAACTTTTAAATAATTGATTATTAAATGAGAGTGGTAATTTTTAGTTCCTCCTTAATGTTAAAATGATACCCCCATCTTCGCAATTTATTATGAGACAGAAATATAAAACACTTTTTTTCATTTATAACTCAAGATTGGTTAGCCCAAGGAAGGATTATTAATTTCTATTAGAACTACTATGTGTTTCTTTCACTCTAGTCTTCGTATTTAATATATAATTATTTCGGATTTTGAGATTGAGGAAATGTCGATCCAATTACGCAGAATTGATGCTGAGTCTTCATGGCATAAAATGTTATAATTCTTTCATTAATAACGTCTGTATTTTTCATGCTGCTCATATGGTTAACCAGCATCCAAATGCAAGTTGAGTGGAGCCCGAGAAAGTGGCCTCTGATCACTTTCTCATTAGAAATCAGAAAATGTTTCACTACAATTGGCTTCTAACTTAGCTAGGAGAGTGTTGAGCATATAAATTGGTTGACAATTTACAATTAAGTAGCTAGTTAGTTTAGGTAAAAGCTAAATTCTTTTGTACAAATTATTTAAATAAGTTTAGTTACTTTTAAATGAGAGTAAATGTAATTTACTGTACTTGTTTTTTAATGTAGCTAATAGATAAATAAAAATAAACTTTCTTGAAATTAAATCTCGTTTTGTGGCGTCTATCCAATTTTTTGTAGGTTCTGGTGCATGACAAATTTTTAATTTAGTTTCGTCATAATGATCGTTTGCAGCCCTTTATACGGATGGGCGTATTTAGCTTTAATTGTTCAAAGGAGTATAAAATGTTATTCTTCCCTCATCGTCCTTACGGAATGTTCCTTACATAAGGCATGAAGGATTCTTAAATTTAGTTGTCACCTAATCAAGACATCTGAGAACGTTTGGAGAATTATAAAAGTTCTGATTAATTGAGTGGTTACTGCTAATCTCACGAACCTATTGATTCACAAGTTTGAATAATGCAATTTTACAAATAGTAGTAACTGACAGACATCGCCTAGTTGTGGAGCTCATCAAATAAACAAAACAAATACTAATATTTTTGTATATAACACAATTCATGTTTTCGGTTGAGTGATTAAGAAGGGACTTCTATTCATTACGTACCAATACTTTGTAGGTACTGCAGGTGCCTAAACGATGCCAAAATCTGCATAATCTGGAAGACAAATTGGCTATTACTGGAAAAGGAAATATGTAAAACGCTTCGATAAGGTTCTGAAAGCTTGGACCGCTGATTACAAGATTCCTTTCTGCTTCTGTAGAAGAGGGTCCTTCAATGTCTTTTAATGGGGGTTTAAGGACGGCTAGCACTGCAACTGATGTCATTAAATCATCCTGAAAATTAAGCCCGTAGTCCCTAACCTAAAAGTTTGCCGGCAGTGGTTATTTTTTCCAGATAGCTTTAGCTAAAAAAAACTGACCTGACAAGTAATGCTTGATTATCTTTTAAAGATCTCGGTGACTTCAAATCTGTAATTGCATGGATCGAGTGTATGTGCACTATTTAGTCCATTAAACGATCTAGAAATTCCATTTTATTCAGCGCCATTCCAGGATCTAGAATCATCTTTAAAACTTACCTCAGCCGTTCGTCTTTATATTATCTAAATAAATCAACGCATCAGTAATCATAATAAATACTACTTCACAACCTTTCGGTACTTCCATTATTCACCGTTGTTTTGTTTGTCCATTATTCAACCTCTTGTGCATGGAAGCCAATTTACCTGAACCGTTCAAAATGTTTTATAGAAATTGTAACTTTTTTTTCCCTAATAAACATCTAAATCCATCCGTTGAAATCAAGGTTCAGCATCCAATTCCCCTGTGACTTTGCCTTCCTTAATAACACAGGTCTACAACAAATTTTTGTTTGTCAGTTGCATGAGATATTTTTACATGTCCATTTGTTTCTATCACATAATGGTATTTTTTATTCAAAATTACCAAACATAATATTTTTTTTTTTACAACCAATGAAACATTATTTTGAGACATATAGTAACTATATTATACTTATTCACGTTTTTTGTATGACCTTTTCTTCTTTTCCTTGATACTTTTTCTCCTTTTTCTTGATACTCGTCGAGTCCTTTCCATCTTTATTTTCCCGCTTGAGCATCCAACAGTAGTCTGCAAGCATAGTGACATCCCATCCCATCTTCTTTGGTCCTGTCTCGATATCACCGACATCCTGGTGAAACCGTTCCCCTTGTTCTTCACTGTAAGCTCCCAGATTTTCAAGAAAAGAATCTATTTGGGAGTGTAAAAAAATGGAGCTTCAAGCTCATGTTGCAGCCTTGAGCTTCGTATGCTGCTAGCTACCCATTGAACAATGGGTTTGTAGTCATGATCCTTTGAATTTCCCAAAAACGTTTGCACTGCATCCTTGAACGATACCCAAGCTTCTTTTTCCTTCTCATCCATACTTTCCATAAAGTGAGTTTCAGTTAAAAGTTTTCTTATGTCGGGGCCAGTGAAAACTCCCTCTTTCAACTTTGCTTCTGACAGCTTTGGGAATTTTGTACATATATATTTAAAACAGTCCCCATCCTTTTGCATCGATTTTACAAATCGTTTCATCGACCCCAAAGTAGTATTGATACCATTTCTCTCTCCAGGTTTTGAAGTTTCTCGGGGAGGCCAATCACTTTTAGTCCAGTGCTGTTTTCTAGCTCTACTATCCGACAAGCATAAGAAGCATGGGTATTTAGTATAACCTGCCTGCTGACCCAAAAGCATCGTGAGTATTTGAAGTCCCCACAAACCATCCATTAATGGTCCTCATATTGGGTTTTTTCCAGGAAAATGACCAAATCGTTATAGTTTTATTTCCACATGCACAGAATGCCCCATCGGAAGCGATGCAAATTTATTTCCATTGTGCAATAATAATACTTTATGACTAGTTTTGAATGAATCAATGAATAAGAGCCAAGTTTTTTCATCAATTATAAAATTAAAAAAAAACACATAGGTTTATTACTAATGAGCATAAATACTGCAAAACACATAAAAGCCAGTGTGATGGAATTTTTTAAATATTTCTCCTGTTTTTGGGAGGTCAAAATCTATAAGAAAATGTTACAATATTCTTTGCAGTTATTTGTCGGAGGCCTATGTGATCTGTTCTGGATCAAAGGCGCAAGATGGTTGAAGTAAGAAAGGAATCTTTTGACGCAGGATTATTTTGGCGTTTAGCATATTAAAGGATTACCTATTCTCACTTTCTCGTACATAAGTAGACCAAAACTTCTAATTTTCGTTTGGTTTCTTATATTTCTCTCAAAAATATGAGTATTGCCCAATCACTGATCGTTCCGCTAAGAGCATTACGAGTGAAACGTTTGGCCACATCTTGTAAAGAAATAGTCGAATTGATTGGTTTAACTCCGATTCAGTTCAGATCAACTAACAAGGAAGAAGGGTGGGGGGGTAACTGCTGCTTATGAACGTTTTCCAGTCGGGAGGGACTACTTTTTTTATTTACTGAGTACTTTATGGTATAAATTCGTTTCCCCCAAAATATCGACTCAAAGTTATCCAAATGCTCTGAGACTAACACTCGTAGCTAATGCCTTAACTCGCATACCTAACATGAAAATAATATTAAAAAACACGTTCAGATGCAACAGAGATAAAATGACAGTTGAATTTTATTCTATTCATTCCAGCCTGCGAAAATTGTTGTTTATTTTCATCACTTTAGAGAAGCTCAGATTTATTTCTATGTTCTAAGGCATAGTTCATGTTGAGTATCTTCCTCCGAAAGGGTACGGTTCTTACTTCGGTTATTGATTTTAGGCCCAATTATTTGATTCTATCCTCTGCAAAAGGTTGATTTAGCAGTAGTAGATAAGAAAATTATCTTAGAATAATTACAAACTATTGATCATTTTTGCAAACAGTAGTAGTGTTTTAAAAGTCAAATATCGGAGTTTATGAAGTATTGTATCATGAATTATCGCCTGAATTGTTATTTAATCGAAACATTTTGTTGAATGATTAGTTAAACAAGTTTATTTAAGATTTTGTTCAAGTGGAATCTCAATATAATTTCTATTGCTTAATTATCTCTGCTATTTGCTATAGGTAGTAGAATGACGTCATCTAACCTTAAATATAGGTGGGGGCTAGATCCGGCTTCAGTTGCCGGGAAAACTGGCTGAAGGTCTCAGCGTGAAAGCGCTAGCCCAGAGAAAGTCAAACAGGAACCACCCTCAGCAGACTCTGGATGGTTTTTAGCAAATTTTCATGGACGAGCCCTGATAAGTTCCTCTTCCTAAGTGTATTACTAAAATGTTGTAACTTCTAGTATTTGACTCTTTTAGGCAGTTTACTTAACAGTTTGTATCAGTTCACGTCTAATGACAGCCGTATTAGAACAGCAATGATTATTTTAATTATTGCCCTATTAAAGTTATAGTTGCTAAACTTATATTTAATATGACTCATCCCATTGGACCTTAACATCAAACACTTTCTTCATTTATCTCTAGATTTTTGTTTACCTAGGAAACCTATTATACCGTACAAATCGTCTGCAATAGCACAGGATATATAATAAAGAATAAAGAATTATCTCTTGATCTAGTTAAGTACATCGTCTTACTACATTTTCTTTACATTCTCGCTCGACCAACAATATTTACTGTGTGTTAGTACAAAAAACAAACTGTACAATGGCTAATCAGATTCTTTTAATATCCCAATTCTATTTATTATTATGAGTTATTTCTTCATTTAAATAATCAATCCTAACTTACATATCTATCTCCAATTTGTTTCTACCTCTGTATCGAGGTAGTTTTTTAACAATCCATACATAATTTGCATTAGTTGACAAAGAGTTAATTTTTATTTGCAAATGTACTCAGTGAGCAGATGTGGGATGTGAAACATTTCCTTCAGGATGGGTGAACATGGGACTACCCAACTATATAATTTAAGGACTTGGGTTGAAGGAACCTACGCGAGGTGGCCACGAATTGAATATTCCTTCGGCTTGCAAGAGGCGAATATAATAATCAATTGTGCCCCCAAACCCTAGTTTGGTGTTATTTGACAAACCGAATGTCATCATCCCAGAGCCCAGACTGTTGAAAAGCTGAAGGAATGCCCACGAGTGGGGCTAGCTAATGAGACTTTGAAGAATTGTCATGTAAAATTCCTCCAAATCATGAAGCGTTGCAAAACATCTCGAAATCCTAAGGCCCGGTCCATATAAACTGCTTTAGAGCCAACGCATTTAAAGATGGAGAAATATTTTTTTGGCAACAGAAGGATGCATGTTGGTAGCTTTGTCATGAAGGAGCATGCAAAATGTGTTGTTCTCAGTGTAATAGATTTGTATTTGCAATTCATGCTGAGAAACACTATTTATATTACATTTAATTTGCAATAAGATTCATCCTATACACCTTTTCGATCCGACTTATAGTAACCGAGATATTTCGAATTTTCAAACGAATCGGATTTTCTCCCCTCTCTGACCCCCCCCCCGTCCGATTTCTGCCGTTAACGAACTTGATCTTTCTTTTTACACGAAACGACTAAATATCGAGTTTGGTAACGATCAAACTAAAATTGCGACGACCGCTATAGCGGTAACAGAGAAATATATATATATATATATATATATATATATATATATATATATATTTATATATATGTATATATATACATACAGTTTTGAACGGACCTCATTTTCGTCATCTACTAGGTAGGATCGATGGACATTTGAAGAAACATTTCGAAAATTGCGACATGAGTACGACCTCAGGATATAATATGGAAATAACTCAGTTAATATTCAATATTGAGAAAACATGTGAATATCAACATTTATAGTACATTACATTTGCAATAAGATTGATTCAATACAATTTTTCAATATGATTCAAAATAACGGAGATATTTTGAATTTTCAAATTCCCACCAAGGTCCCCCACCTCCCGCCTGTCGGATTTCATCCATAATTAATAATAATGAACTTGATCTTTAATATTACATAAAACATTTAAACATCGTGTTTGGTAGCGATTAAACTATAATTGTGAACGGGCCTCATTTTCGTTATTTCCTGGGTAGGATCGATGGACATTTGAAGAGGTTTTTGAAAATTGCGTCTTGAGTACAACCTCAATAGCTGATTTCCCTTAAGGGAAATCTGCTAAAAAGGAAATATAACTTGGTTAATTTTCAAGTTAAAAAAAAAAAAGATAGTAGAATAATCAAAATATTTCATTTCTAGTAAAATGGGTTTTATATGGCATTTTTTGATAATACTCATACAATAATAATGTTGATTTTCAGAATTTTATTTTCCGTTTCTCGAACTCCCCACTCTTCCGACTCCATTTCAGCCCTTAAAGAACTTGACCTGTATTACATAAAATGTTAAATATGAGGTTTAGTAAGGTTTTCACCACCCGATTGTTACTCAGTCATTGCTCAATTTATTTCGACGAATTTTTATACTTGGGGGTCAACTAGCCCATGGTAGTTGACAAAATTCCATTTGCCTAGGCCTCATTTTATGTTAGTCCAGGAATTTGGACCTGCATCCTAGGGAGTTGTTTTTATTTACTTCCATGATGCTTATTTATCAAGTGTATGCAAATAGCATGCATACTTATATGCTATACTTTTCTAATAAATTGATCTGTAAGACAGTTATATAACGACACATATACAGGGTGTCCCCAAACCAAACGGCCAAACTTTAGGGATCGATAGAGGATCGAAAAACTAAAACAAAAACTCCTCTGGCATATGCCTCGTTTTCGCTTCGTTTTCGAGAACATCACAAAAAACTAAAAATAGTTGTGCAAAAACTAGTTAAGACCAATGGAAGAGCGGATTTTATTCCTTGAATGAATTTTAGCAATAAATGTTATTCCAATACAATTACCTATTTAAAGTAGATAACATTATGAACAATAACTGAAGATTAAAACATAAAAAAAGATTAAAAATTTAGAAAATTAATAAAATAATTAAATATTCTTACTTGGAAAACATAAATGTTTCAGTTTTTTATGGGTCTACCTTAGTGAGAAAAAATACCTGAAAATTTTGAAGGTTTTACCTTCTCTAAAATTACATCGTTAATTTCTAAAGCGTCAACGTAAATGTTGTTCGAAGTGCTGGCCTCTCGCTGCAATACACGCATCACATCGCGTACTCACAGATCGCACTGCATCTAAACATTGTTCTGCGGTGAGCTGGTTGCAAACCATTCTGATGCGCTCGATGAGGTCATCCCTTGTGCGGACGGGCTCTCGGTAGACATTTTCTTTCACGTATCCCCACACGAAGAAATCTAGTGGTGTGAGGTCGGGAGACCGGGGAGGCCAATGCACCGGCCCACTTCGTCATATCCAGCGTCCTGGGTAGTTGATGTCCAACCAGTCTCGTACGGCCCTTCCGTAATGTGCAGGACAACCATCGAGTTGAAACCAGCTCTCAAGCCTTGTTTCCAAAGGGATATCTTCCAAAAGTGCCGGTAAGTCATTCTCCAGGAATAGATGATAACTTTCAGCGTGAAGTCGAGCAGGTAAAAATACGGGACCTATTATGCGATTATAACAAAGACCGACCCACACGTTTACAGAAAACTCATGCTGGTAGTGAAATTCTCTAACAGCGCGGGGATTTTCATGTGCCCAAAGGTGGTAGTTTCTTTGATTGAATATGCCCGCACGTGTAAAAGTCGCTTCGTCCGTCCAGATTACTTTCAAACTTAAGTTTACATCGTTTTGCAATTGTTCTTTGTACCAATTACAAAAATTTAATCGGCGGGGATAATCAGGGGGTATTAAATTTTGTACCTTTTGTACATGGTAAGCATGCCTGCGGTCAGCCCTTAATGTGCGCCAAATGGTTGTCTTTGGTATGCTTAGAACTGAAGCAGCTCTCCGGACGCTTGTGCCAGGGATGGTATTGAAGTACATACCTCAGTATCCTCTCCCTCCGCCTCAGGTCGGCTTCCATCGGTGCCTGCATACGGTTTCCACGACGATTACATGAGAAGGACACAGTCTCTCGAAGCCTTCTGAAAGTGCTGGTAAAAACACCTCTGTGTGGGGTTTCTCCCCCTGTGGGGGGCCTGACGTGCATTGCCATCGCAGAATCCGTAGACGTAGACTATGTCCGCGTATTCAGCGTTGGTAAATCTAGCCATATTTGTTGACTTCACTGAACAGTACTAGCAACACCACTAATGTGAGAATGCGAGGCTGGATTCCCCCCAAAAAGGATTAAAATGATAGTAAACATTTTAATCCTTTCTTTTTAAGTTTAAACACTCAACCTAAACGTTTTATTGATAAGGAAAGCGTGAGAATATTCATGTTTTCTAAATGTTTACTCCTCGTAAATTAAAAAATTAAGCTTACTCAAAAGCCAATAGTTTTTTGTAATTTAAATACATTAAAAAAAAATACACTTTTTGCACAACTATTTTCAGTTTTTTGTGATTTTCTCAAAAACGAAGCGAAAACGAGGCATATGCCAGAGGACTTTTTTTCTTAGTTTTTCGATCCTCTATCGATCCCTGAAGTTTGGCCGTTTGGTTTGGGGACACCCTGTATATGCTTCCTTTTATGGAAGTTAATAGTTATTTTCTATTCTGCTGCCACCAATTATGTTGAGATCACACTTAATAATTAGATCAGAATGGACGATCCTTTTATATGGTGGCCGTTAAGTATCTCCTATTTCATTAACGAAACTATTTTATTTGTTTAATATTTTGAGAATTTTTAACAATGTAAATAAAGTATGATGTCAGATTGAGTTTATAGATCAGGTATGGCCAACCTTTGACATGTTGCGGGCCAAACTTTATCGTGCAAATACGTTCGCGCGTTAAATTTAGTGCATTTTAAAGTAGTGTTCATCATGTTTAACGTAATTATACAATTTATTAAAATACGTGGGAAATCTGCTTAGTTAACGGTGCACCTGCGTGAAGGACTTTTTATTTTGAAATTGAGGATATATGATGAGATTAGTAGTCTGTCGTACCAGCAAGTAACAAATCTGCTTAGTTTACGCAGCCCCTACGTAATGGACTTTTTTCCTTTGGGGTGGAAGGCGTCACTTTCATTATTCGGGTGAAAGGCTTTACCTAGAGGTCAGTGTGTCCAATGGCACAATTAGTAACACTATTTTTTGGAATACGTACGAGCCCCTATCATCAAGATGCCCTTCCATACCCGCATTGGCAATCGTGTTGATAGATGGCGCTTTCATAGCATCAGCCTCCTTTACCACTTGCTCATGAGTTAAATGATATGAGCCGAGCCATCCAGGAAATATTTACATTAAAATAATGAGTGTGCTCCACTGTAAACATTCTGTTTACATTTCCTGACCCAGTATTTACAGGTATCTTGTGTCTTCGTAGCTCCGTTAGAACTAAGGAGAATTGACGTATCTCTTCAAATTTTAAATTCATAATAGTACGTCTAGGTTCCAGAAATTACAGGGTATACCTCCCTAGTACTTTCACTCGTTGTGTTTTAGCAGATTTCCCTTAAGGGAAATCAGCTATTGAAGTTGTACTCATGACGGAATTTTCGAAATTTTTCTTCAAATGTCCATCGATCCTACCTAGTAGATGACGAAAATGAGTTCCGTTCAAAACTGTATATATATATATATATATATATATATATATATATATATATATATATATATATATATATATATATATATATATTTGTCTGTTACACCTCTAGCGGTCGCAATTTTTGTTTAATCGTTACCAAACTCGATATTTAGTCGTTTTATGTAAAAAGAAAGATCAAGTTCGTTAACGGCTGAAATCGGACCAGTGGGAGGGGGGGGGGGGTTTAGAGGGAAGGATTTTCGAAAATTCGAAATATCTCCGTTACCATACGTCGGATCGAAAAATTGTACAGAATCAATCTTATTGCAAATTACATTTACTATAAATATTGTTATATACATTTATTCTCTTAACTGAGATATTTGCATTTTTATTAAATCGACGGCTGACGGACGAGAGCGACTTTCCCGCCAAAAGCTCGTTAGGCCGTTTTTTGATTGCTCGGCTCTCGTGAAATTTCTCTATTTTAAACCTTCACGTGGGAAATCTGCTTAGTTTACGCAGCCCCTGTGTGACGGACTTTTTTTTAATATATTTATTTCATAAAACTAAGCAGTAATATGTTTTAAAAATCACATTTATGAGGATAGTACATAATGTTAATAAAGTGAAATTATTAGCAGATTTCCCTTAAGGGTCTGTTACCGCTCTAGAGGTCGCAATTTTTGTCTTATCGTTACCAAACTTGATATGTAATCGTCTTATGTAAAAAGAAAGACCAAGTTCGTTAACGGCTGATATCGTACCAGGGGGAGGGGAGGGTTGAGGGGGAGAATTTCTAAAATCTCCGTTAATATGCGTCGTATTGAAACATAGTATAGAACCAACCTTATTGCAAATGTAATGTTCCATAAACGTTGTTATGTACATTTCTTCACTACCTTTATTATTAACTGATATATTTGCATTTTTTAGTTTTCGGTCTTCAGTAAAATCCCACTCCTACTCATCTCATATTAAAAATAGTCTATTATGTTATGAAGCACTTTATTTGAAGCTTAAATACCAAATATTGTTCTCATTGAACTTTTAAGTTTTGAAATAAATGCAAATACGTGGCGCACGTGGGAAATCTGCTTAGTTAACGCAGCCTCTGCGTGACGGACTTTTTAATGACATGTATTAACAAATGTAAGGGGAGAGGGAATCCATGACCCTCCCAGCAACCAACCAGATGCACTTTTCGAAAATTGAATTAAGTTACAAAAAACAATTTTCACCGTCATAATTAATTAGCAAGTAAAATGTCTTAAGGACATTCTTTAAATTTGTGTTAACTGGACTCACCATTTGATTGTTGACTTTGGTTATAGTTTAAATCGCTTTTCATGTACTTCATTCAATGAAAAAAGTGTAAATGGCAAATTACTCTAAATTCCAGTCTTGGTATTGAATATTAAATAATCAGTTTCTAATGAATTTTTTTTTCACTCTTGTATCACGTTAGATAGTATAAATAAATGATTATTATTATTTATTAACGCCCACATTTTGCAACTCAGGCTAATCGGGGCGGGTTATCTACAGGTTACCACCCATTTCTAGCCAGGGTGGGATTTTAGGATGTTATTTAATGAATTTCGTCACTAAATAATTTCCTTTGCCCAGGCGAGAATCGAACTCGCCACTCTAGGTTTACCATTTGAGATAAAGGTCAACGCTTTAACACGCATGGCTAACCTGAGCCCCATAAATAAATGATATGGATAGTATAAATTCATTATTAGGTATCAAGTAAAATAAAAAATTCTTTCGCACCAAAAGTCGCCCAGCAACTAAAAAGTAACTTATAATCAATCTGACCCATTGTTAGAAATACTGATTTAAATAAAAACAATGATTACGGACGTTTTTCGTTCAAATATCGTTATGTATGCCCGTACCGAAAGACCATGATGATTTTACATTTCAAACCACTCTTACATCCTCCACTCCTGTTTGTCCGTAATACCATAAATATAGGCGCTAATCTTTGATGTGTTAATACTAATTCACAGTTCCTTTTGGTTCAATTCAGTCACTTGCCCACCATGTCTCAGCATTTAGCTTTGTGAATTTATAAATTGACTAGCTCAGATACCCGGCTTCGCTCGGGAATTCATTTGAGGCTGAATGGTGATGGTATTTTTTTGGCAAGGCTTTACTTTGCACAATATTTTGACATTTATCCGTTACAGTATTTAGGGTTAATACTCGTCGTTTCTGTGGATTTGGTAATATTAAAATTAATTTTTTATGTAAGACTTCACTGTCCTCTATATTGTTATATTTCCCGTTTCGTGTGCATTATGCATAGATTTAAATTATTAAGGACAAAATATTATAATAATATGTTATAATTTGAATTAATTTTTCCAGGTGAGGTACCTGGTAGTTCATATTGAAAAGAATTGTTGAGCAAATTTCTCTAAATAAAAAAAATAAACAACTTTTGTTATGTGCATATTTGCCGAAACCCCAATAAGAAACGAAATATTACTATTTTTAATTTCAGGCCTTCCTTATAACCCCCACTCCTGCCCGTCCCTAGAAATGTTAGTATGGGTTATTATAAGGATGGCGTTAGTGCTAATACACATACCGAGTGTTTTATTTAGTTCGGTTGAGTCTTTTGTGCCAAATAAAATTGTTGACTCTCGCTATAATTGTTAGCGTAAAACGCCTTTATACTTCGGTATACGACGATAGTGTATATAACAAAAGTTTCTCTAAATAACAAGATAAAGAACTTTTGTTATGTCCATATTTGACGAAACCCCAATATGAAACGAAATATCACTATATTTAATTTCAGGCCTCCCTTATAACCCCCCACTCCTGCCCGTCCCTAGAAATGTTAGTATGACTCATTATAAGAAAGGCGTTAGTGCTAATTCACATACCGAGTTTGGTTTAATTCGGTTGAGTTTTTTTTTGCCAAATAAAATTGTTTACTCCCGCTATAATTTTTAGCGTACAACTCATTTATGCTTAGGTATACGACGAAAGTGTATATAACAAAAGTTACTCTACATAACAAAATAAACAACTTTATATAAGGGAGGCCTGAAATAAAAATTCGCGATATTTCATTGTCTATTTGTTTTTCGACAAACATCCATATAACAAAAGTTGTTTACTTTGTTATTTAGAGTAACCTTTTTTTTATATACATTTCTTCAGGAACAATGTGTGGAGCAAGTAATTTGCGTAGAAATATTGATATGCTCAACAATTCATTCCTATTTGAACTATCAGGTACCTCAGCTGGAAAAATTAATTCAAATGTATGTCAATATTTTCTCCTTAATAATTCAAATCTATGCATAATGCACATAGAAATATGACAATATGCAGGACAGTGAAGTCTTACATAAAAAAATAATTTTATTATTAACAAATGCCAACAACGGGTATTAACCCTAAACACTGGAACGGGTAAATGTCAAAATATTGTGCAAAGTAAAGCCTTGCCGAAAAAATACCATCACCATTCAGCCCAAATCAATTCCCGGGCGAAGCCGGGTATCTGAGCTAGTATATATATATATATATATATATATATATATATATATATATATATATATATATAAATGTATGACGAAATCGAATACAAAGTTACTTTAAATGACAAAATAAGAACTTTTATTTTGTGTATGTCCTTTATAAAACGAACAGGTAACGTTATAGTACAACGCATTTTCTAAATTTTTGAATGGTTCCTTTTTTTTAGACGTACTTCTGCCCACTTGTCATGGAAACAGTTCAGTGAATCATTTTGAAACATTTTAATATTATTAAAGCTAATAGAACAGTTAATATTTTTGGGCATTGAATGTTTAAGAGTTCATAACGCAGGGATAGATTTCCACGTGTGTTCACGACATGAAAAACGTGTTTCCAAAACGGCTAAAAATATGGTGTTCATAGTATTGCTATTTTAGCAGATTTCCCTTAAAGAAAATCAGCTATTGAGGTCGTACTCATGACGCGAGTTTTGAAAAATTTCCTCAAATGTCCATCGATCCTACCCAGGAGATGACGAAAATAAGGTCCATTCAAAATTATATATATATATATATATATATATATATATATATATATATATATATTTGTCTGTTAACGCTCTAGCGGTCGCAATTTTTGTTTGATCGTTACCAAACTTCATATTTAAGCGTTTTACGTAAAAAGAGAGATCAAGTTCGTTAATGGCTGAAATCGGACCAGTGGGAGGGGGGGGGTTTAGAGGGGGGATTTTTGAAAATTCGAAATATCTCTGTTACTATACGTCGGATCGAAAAATTGTATAGATTCAATCTTATTGCAAATTAAATTTACTGTAAATTTTGTTCTATACATTTATTCTTTATCTTGAATATTAACCGAGATATTTGCATTTCTATCCATGTTTATGGTCGGCAGGAGTCGGCTATGTTCGGGACCCTCCGCAGAGAGCTAGTGCGGGCCATTTCGGTAACTACGTCCCTCGTGAATAGGTTTAGAGATTCCCTACTACTACTGTTGTTATTAGGCGGATTTCTCTATTGTAATACTTTACGTGGGAAATCTTCTTAGTTTACGTAGCCCCTGCGTGACGGACTTTTCTACTTTTCAAATATAGTTTTAGCAGATTTCCCTTGAGGGAGATCAGCTATTGAGGTTGTACTCATGACGGAGTTTTCGAAATTTTTCTTCAAATGTCCATCGATCCTACCTAGTAGATGATGAAAATGAGGTCCGTTCAAAACTATATATAGTGTTGCGAAAATTAAATAGATGAATAATCCTTCAGAGAGAGAGAGAGTCGCGTATTTGGAAAGTGTGACGTAGATCAAAGAAACCGACAGAATCTTCTAGGCCCGACCAGTACCTTCCAGCCAGACGTCGAAGAGTCCAGACAATTCCCCTTTGTTGTATGCCGCCGCCCTTTATAAAGAAGGGCTAGCCGCGAGCGAGTCAGTTTTATTCTCACCTGTCTTGATGTTCACATCAGTGCTACAGTGCGACTTAGTGCAGTGCGGTAAAGTGTTTTTATAAGAAGAACAGTGTTGTGCCGTGACTGTAAGTAACAGTTTAGTGCCGCGAAGTAAAGGACAGTGCAGTGCTGCGAAGTAAAGGACAGTGCAGTGCCGTCTTGTTGTGAATCTCAGTGACCGTGAGTGAATTATTGGGCTGTGTAATCTGAAGAACAGTGACGCTATCAATCTATACTGTGAGTAGTAATTAAGAATAATTACAAAGTCTATTGTGCATTATCCAAATAAATTGTGCAGTGATAAAAACTGTGAAACTTGCGAGTATTTAATTTTCCAATCCAAAAGAACTCTTATTAAAAACGTTTATTCCTTTTTTTGGTAATAAAAACGTAACAATATAGTTGTCTGTTACCGCTCTAGCGGTCGCAATTTTTGTTTGATTGTTATCAAACTCGATATTTAGTCGTTTTATGTAAAAAGAAAGATCAAGTTCGTTAACGGATGAAATCGGACCAGTGGGAGGGGGGGTTTAGAGGGGAGGAATTTTTGAAAATTCGAAATATCTCCGTTACTATACGTCGGATCGAAAAAATTTACAGAATCAATCTTATTGCAAATAAAATGTGCTATAAATATTGTTATATACATTTATTCTCTATCTTGAATATTAACCGAGATATTTGCATTTTTATTAAATCTGGGCGGCTAACGGACGAAGTGACTTTCCCGCCAAAAAATAGTTTGGCCGTTTCATTAACAGCTCAGCTCTCGTGAAATTTCTCTATTGTAAAACTTTACGTGGGAAATCTGCTTAGTTTACGCAGCCCCTGCATCACGGACTTTTACTGGGTTTTGGTTTAGTACTTGACAAAACTAGGGATTTGGTTTGTTTTTTATTCTCTTTTTAAGATTATAACATTTATTTTTCGGAACACTTTTAATTTTCCAGTTCATTTATTCAGCTCTCCATTTGAAATGAATTGTTTTTTCAAGATAAAGAGATAAGGAAATTCCGCGTTGCTCTTTGGGTGCAGTTAAAATTAATATTTGTTTAGTTTGAATTAGAATGGTGTATTTAATAGGTGACGTTTTCCTTATACCATTCATAGTTTTACTGTAACACCTTGATAGACATTAGTCTTATTGTGTTTGAGACAGCTGATGCGTGGGGTAGACGTAGGCAGATCCTGTTGCTGGACATGGCTGAATTTAAACTCCTACCTGTCCCGTTCCATCAAGGACTTACTTTTACTGCTTTCCTCATACTACTCCCTTCTTGTTTTGTTGTTTTTCCATGACTTTTTGTTTCTGATTTTGGATTATCCTTCATTCAGGACCATTATATTGCCTAACTACTAATGTAGTCATTTAACATCTAATATAGAGTATATCGGGGTTTCCGCTGTTCCACCTAATGTAAATATTGCAGTAATGGCTCCTATTATACCGCCGTCATTTTGTAAGTCAATTTTATTTGAGCAGATTTCCCTGAAGGGTTGTACTCATGACACGACTTTCGAAAACATTTCCCAAATCTCCATCGATCCTACCCAGGAGATGACGAAAATGAGGTCCGTACAAAATTATATATATTGTCTGTTATCGGTCGCAAATTTCGTTTGATCGTTACCAAACTCATCAATATTTAATCCTTTTATGTAAAAAGGAAGATCAAGTTCGTTAATGGCAGATAACCGAGGTATTTGGATGTCTTAATTTTCATCCCCAAGAAAACCCTCAATCCTACTCATGACATATTAAAAATAAGCTGTTAAATCAGGAATATCTTTCTTCTAAGTTTAGAAATTATTTAGTGACGGAATTCATTAAATAACATCCTAAATCCCACCCTGGCTAGAAAAGGGTGGTAACCTGTAGATAACCCGTCCCAATGAGCCTTAGTTGCAAAAAGTGGACGTTAATAAATAATAATAAATACAAAATATTGTTTTCAAGAGACTTTTATTATGCGAGACACATGTAATTTTGTAGTGGAATGACGTCATCAATTAAAATTTTACGTTTTTGTCTCGAAAATGTTTATTTGATTAATACTATGCTCCATATTTAACCGTTTCAGTCATCAGTAAAGATCGTATTTTTTATTGGCAAAATCGCGCCAGGTAGGCGGGGGGGGGGGCGATTCGAAAATTCAAAAATCTCGGAATTTATGAGTTGGGTCGTAAAAGGTTTTTAAACTATTGATGCTCTACAATTGTTCTTCTATGCATTTATTCGTAACTCAAATATTAAGGGAGTAATTCGTACTTTCTTGTTTCTGTCTGAATAGGCAGTCAGATAAGATCACAAGTGTTTTATACCAGCATGTAGGAAATCTGCTTAGTTTATGCAGACCCTGCGTGACAGGCTTTTTTCACTTTAATGCTTTCAAAATTCCAGTCCCTCACAACGGAAGAGGATGTCCATGAAATGCGATCTATAGTGGGTTGATGAACCCTTTCGGAGATATTAACACTTCTGAGTTTCACCATCGACATTTGGGATATAGTGGCTACCTTCATAGAGCACAAATCGATTAGGCTGAATTATGTAAAGCTCATTAAAAAAAAGAAGAAAAAAAAGGTATTGTAGCTCTTATTAGATATTTATGACTATGTTACGAGCTTATTCAGCCTTACGAATGGATGAAACTGCAAATCAACAATCCTCATCACAAAGAAATCTATTCCAGGTGGATTATAGCTTATCGTTATTGATTTTTTTACTTAATGCCCTTTAAGAAAATCATCTATTTTCCTTGCTGGTGTTGCATCTAATTTCCAACATTCCTACCTACCCATGAGATTACGACAATGAAATCCATTCAAATTTATATATATTTGTACTTTACCTCTCCAGCGATTTTAATTTTTGTTTAATACAAAATACACAACTAGATATTAAGTGTTTCTTGTAAACTGAAAGATCGAGTATCGTTAATGCTAAAGTCACCCCAGGAGAAGAAGGTACAAAAGTGCAAATGCTTAACTACTTGTATTATTTTCATCAGCACCTGAGCCACACGTATGTTGAGCTTAATCACTTCTACTCATGTTACATAAACAATACTCTCTTACATAAAAAATAACTTTATTCGAAGCTTAAATACCAAATATTGTTTTCAAGAGACCCTTATTATATGATATACATGCAAATATGTTCTGGTGACCCCCCCCCCTTCTTGGACTACTAAAATTTGATTGATTGAGATATAATTTCTTATTTTCAACAAAATTAATATGTTATATTCTGATATATTTCAGTAATTGTTTTTCTTTCCAATGAGACATTGGCAGACCTGTTTGTTTACATTTCAGACGCTCTCCATTTGTATTTATTCACTTAATATTGACGGTGGTGTTGTGTTACCAGTATGTAGATTTATCTATTGTTAAACTTCACGAGGGAAATCAGCTTAGTTTACGCAACCCCTGCATGAGGGATTTCTTTTGTGTTAGCCGTTGTGCAAAGATAGTTGAAATATATTTTAATTATTCATTGCAATTTGATTAAAGTTCTAATAGTAATTTAGTGTTAAAAATAATTAAAGGGAGGGAGAAGGACTTTTTTTTTATAAACTGTGGAATCGTGCTAAGATGAATTTGCTAATATGAATAGAGATATTTTTATTTTTTTATTTCTTAAATCTTAAACTGCTGTTGAAAAGACATACTAACATTCAATTTATGATTGTTTCAGAGATACGTGGACTGGCTTCCAGGCAAGGAGGGAGGAGGGGAGGGTTGTGGTGAGGACAGCAGTTATGACTCCGACTATGATGGTGAGGAAGGGAAGCACACAGAAGTGTCGAGGACTACCTCTGACACTTTGGGGGCTGAGTTTGCAGAGTATGTTACCTCAGACACCGGATACACTGCAAGACTTGAGTTTGCTCTAAAATTGGGCTACACTGAGCGACAGGTCCAGGCAGCTTTGGCCAAACTAGGGCCTAATCCTGACCAGAATGAGCTCCTTGCAGTAAGTGATTTTTGCCTTCATTGGCTTCTTTCATTCATAAAGACTTCTTTCTATTACCATATCCTTGCCAATTCTAGAATAGCAATATCTGCGATCATATCAATTACATGGTCACCAAAAGAATCTCAGTTCTCATCATTTATTGTTATTTTGAGTCCTTATCACAGTTTCATGCCTCAAATCTTTGCTAAGCTAATTATTCTTGTATATTCTACTTTTAACCTCATTATCAAGTTGAGTTTGATTCAAGTTTGTTTTTCCTGGTCTTTTGCCTTCAGAGTCCATTCTTTTGCAGATAATTAGTAACAACATTGTGATCTTTGATTGAATAAAAGATGTCTTTGCTACAGTGTTGTCAATTCCAATTGATTGCAGGCTTGAATTAAAAGTCTTACTCCACACTAGATTTCGTTTTGGATTCATTGTCAGATTGCCAATCATCATCTATATAGCAGCAGGGTCTGGATTCATATCCCGGCTAAACCAAACATTTTCTACTTAGTCATTCTAAATTTAGTTTTGGGTTCATTGCCAGGTTGTAGAGCCCCACCATGGTTAGCATAAGGACCTGTGTTTAAATTCCAAACATGTTAGAAAATACCATTTTATTGACGCTGGATGTAATTTTACTTTTCTTGGCAAGATGCTTAGTTAGTAGTACTCAGCCTAGAGAGTAACTGGACATGGTTTCAAATCTAGTGGACTCAAACTTCTTTCTCTGTTATAAATATATTAGAAATAAATATTGATCCATTAAAATTATAAAAATAAAAGATTAGTTAGACATAATCACAAGCTCAAAATAAACATTATTTTTCTCTTTCTCACTTCTAGATTTATAGTTATTATTGTACTATGACATTTACTAGTTCTTAAAAATTTATTTTGAATAATCTGTTATAAAATCATTACTCAAACTTTCAAGAAGAAGAAATGTTATCTATTGGCATTGCTTGAATCAATTATGTGTTTAGCTGTGTCTAATAGAAGTTTACGTCCAATAGCTTCAGGCACTATGGGTGAATTGGAAGTATTATAGCTTTTAACAATTTTTTAATTTATATTGGAACTGCATCTGCCATGATATTGATCCCCAAATTCAAAATAAAAATCTTTGTCTCAACAGCCCATGAAGGCCTTGTTACACTTTTTTGGTAGGTCAAGTCATCAGGTGTTTTGTTGCTCGATGCATACTCAGATGTATTGTGTTGGCATTACAGACCAAAGATTTCTACTTCTTTATACAAGTAGAAACTCGAATGCCTCTTGATGCTGAGTGCAGCTTAACTATGTTTACCTGAGTTGAACCATCTTACTGAGATCATTCAATAATTTTTTGAAGAGACTGATTAGTGGTAAAATTATAGAAGAAATTCACATAAAGATTCAATGTAATGGATTTTAGTTCAGACCTCTAAGTGATTTCAGTCCAGTGATTTTCTTCTATTTTTTTTCAATAACTATATCCATATATTATTAAGGAAATCACATTGGAAACATTTTGTAGGAACTCATTAAAATTGGTGCTCAAGGACAACCATTAGGAAGTGATGGAAGTTGTGATTGGGAGGAAGAAGAACTATTGAATTATGAACCTGCCCTTCAGGAAGATACAAGACTGCGGCCAGTTGTCATCGATGGCAGCAATGTTGCTATGAGGTGAAAACAAAAATTAAAAGTTATAATTTTATTCTTAAAAGTTGTGTGATAATAAATTTAAAGGACATTGACAATGGATCATAGCTTTATTTAATTATATTGTATATATAGGAAACGTCTTTTTGATGACCTATATATTGTTATACATCACAGGACAGCTCTCATTGAGTACTGTTTAGAAATACTCTTTTTCTTTTTAGTAGATTTCCCTGGAGGGAAAATTGAGGTAGTACACATGACACAATTTTTGAAAAATTTCCTCAAATGTTCATCAATCCTACCTAGTAGAATGAGGTCCGTCAAAATTATATATATTTGTCTGTTTCCGCTCTAGTGGTCACAGTTTTTGTATTAATCGTTACCAAGCTCAATATATTAGTGTTTTATGTAAAAATAATGATCAAGCTCGTTAACAGCTGAAATCGAAGGGGGGGGGGGGGTTAGAGGGAAGGAATTTACAAAATTCAAAATATCTTTGTTATTATACAAAGGATTGAAAAATGGTATAGCATCAGTCTTATTGCAAATTTAATTGTCTATGAATATTGTTATATACATATTTTCAACTATCATGAATATTAACCGAGATATTTGGATTATTTAGTTTTCAGCCTTCTGTAACCCCCCCTCCCTCCTACTCATGTCATATGAACAATGAGCTGTTATATCATGAAATACTTTATTCAAATACTAAATGTTGTTTTCAAGGGACCTTTATTATGCGAGAAAAATGCTAATTCGTTGTGGGCTCACATCATCAAATAAGATGTTACATTCTTGTTTCGAAAATGTTTACTTTATCTATATCATACTCAAATATTTAACCATTTCAGCCAAAACAAAAGTTTGTATTTTCTTGGCTGACATCTGATAGTCCTGGGAGAAAATTCGAAAATTCAAAATATTTTCATTATTATGAGTCAGATAGTCAAATGTTATAGGACAAATCTTGTTAAAAAATTGATGGTCTACAATTGTTGTTCTAAGAATTTTTTTTTGTAACTCAAGTATTAAGCGAGTTATTCGTACTTTTTTGTTTTCTGTCGTCAGTAACCCCCCCCCCCTTCTACTCATCAGTTTTTACATATAAATAGAGAATATGTTGTGCGTGGAGATCACAAGTATGTTAAACGAGCATGTGGGAAATTGCTTAGTTTACACAGCCCTTGCATGACGGACATTTCTTTTTTTAAATTTCACAATGGCTGACATCTGGAGGACTGAATTAGACAATTTCCTCCCCGCACCCTTTTATCATTGGTCTATATGATTCTTTATTTACAATTTTAGAGACAGTATAACATCATAAGTATATTTGAAAATATTTTTGTTTTATTATTTTGTTCAGTTATTAAGAATTTGAGTTCAAATCGCTTTTCAAATTAGTTGTTAACTCCATATATAATTTGTATTATTGGTAACTAGATAGCAAAGTTAAAATAGATAGAAATAGGACTTAACCCATTAAATGTATTTGTAGACTTCCTTGGTCCTTGTCAATATTGCAATCCAAGTCTTCAGGTATTGACCGAGTGTTCATGTTTCTGGATGATGTCTCACTAGAAATACTTCTAGCATCCTCAGGGAACATACACCTGAATAGCAACTCTTTAGTCTCAGAGATGACCTTAGTATGTCTAGTGAAACGATGGCAAAAAACGTGAACATATATATGGTCAATACCTGAAGACTTGGATTGTAATAATGTTACCTCTTTTTGTATTTTTTCTAAATAGAGATTTGTTTTTAAATAGCCTCCCCAATAAAAGTACTTTTTTTTGGAATAAACAAAGCTCCTTTATCCTAAGTGTATTTGGCAATTTTGGCAACAGTGGATTACTCCAAAGAGATTGGCCTCCTACATTTTGTGAAGGAGTTAGTCTTCCATTTTTTTTTTTAGTTAAATTTCCATAATCTGTAATTAAACCCTATCGCTCACTCTTCTTTAGCAGACTGATGCCAGTGGTTATCATTTAAAGCTGAATTAATTTTTTTTTTTTCAAATTATTTTTAGTGTTAACACATAATTCTAAGTTTGATACTTATATGAAGCAGATAGATGTGATTACTGTTGTGTAGTTAGTATATTATAACAGGTACACTATTTACTTTAAAAATCGATATAACAATCTTGTATTTTGATTTTATTGTAGCCATGGAAATAAAGAAGTATTTTCTTGCCGTGGTATTAAAATTTGTGTTGATTGGTTCAGAGCCAGAGGTCATAAAGAAATAACTGTCTTTGTTCCTAAATGGAGAAAAGAAGCATCAAGACCCGACAATCCAATTACTGGTGAGTATTTTTATTGTTTTTAATAAATTGACTATTTTATTTAATATACTTTATATATTTATATAAACAAATAGGAAATTCCCTAAAAAGTAGGAATTGTACGATAGTCGAAGAACCCTTAGAAGTATATTCTACTTCCAAACTATCCCTAAAAATCCTCATTAATAAGTTCACCTTATTTTTCTTTAAGCATTCTTAATCGGGTTAAAGCTTGTTTAAGTCCACTCCAATCTTAATGCAGTCATGACTTCATCTTTAGCAATCCTTAGCATTACTTGTTCTTCTACATTAATTATTCTCCCTCATCCCTTTTGGGAAATACACTTCTAATCAGTGATCCAACATATCCTCCTCTATGACTTCCCATCATTCTTCAGTACCAGGCTACTAACCCCCTTAGATTTGTACTAGTCACTATTTTTGCTAATCTCGTACTCGTAAGATGTGCCGTTAATGATTTCACATTAGCTCCCCCTTCTTGCCATAATTTATTTCTTAAACTCTCCTAATTACTAATTTCTTCTCCCTATAAAGAGGCCTCTTTTTATACCTTCTCTTACTATTTTAACCTGTTATTGAATTCCTCCTTGCTCTGTATTTTCTCCACTGCTTGTATCTCTTCAACTATTAATGTTTTCCTAGAGTTCCTATATCAACCCTTATTGAGCCTAAAATAATATTCTATCATCCTATGATCAGAGAGAGGTACCTCTAATTTACTTTCCATCCTTCCATAAAAGCTGTGTTACTTTCCTGGTAAAAAACTTAAAAATTGATCTCAATTATGAATTCAATATTCTATCATCCTATGATCAGAGAGAGTTACCTCTTATTTACTTTCCATCCTTCCATAAAAGCTGTGTTACTTTCCTGGTAAAAAACTTAAAAATTGATCTCAATTATGAATTCTACAAACTCAGCTCCCTTGTTTTTATCAGTACTACATCAAATTTTATAGTTTGGTGATTATGGTACTTTTCCCCTAAATTCTTCTATCTTCTTAAAAGCTTTGTCCTAAGCTATATATCTCAAAATGACAATAACCTTTTCAAATTTGTTCCACGCTTAATAATCTACTAATATAATACCTGATCTTCATTAGAGAGACGTCACTAGAATCACCTACTCGCCATGATCCGTCCCAGCCCGTGTCTGTGCCACTGCTCTATCAACAACCTCCCATCTCTACAATCCTGGTCACCTTGAAATTTTCTCACAAGCATTCCTCTTGTCATAATGGCAACTTGTTTTGATTTTGTCTTTGCACAGATCCAGTCAGGAGAGAGATTCATGTTGGCCTCTCCTTTCTTCTCTTCCTTTAGAATTTTTTAGATGATGGGCTTGCCTAACATCCTTAGTCTCCTTACGGCTCCAAAAAGATGGTAACATAGGGATAAGGTATCCTGATTGGCCTTAGACTATTAATTTTGTTAAACAATAAAAGTTATATTAAAGGATTGTGATTCCCTTCAAAGCTTTAAAAAATACATCTTATGATGAAAGGTTAAATACTCATGATCCATTCCTATATAAAAGCATCTTTTAATCAAATTTTTGATAACATAGCATTATTTAAATCAAATTCTTACTCTATTTATTTATTTTGTCACTGATTCAATTTTAATATTAATTTAGATCAAGAAATTTTGGGAGAACTTGAAAGAGAAAGATTACTTGTATTCACACCATCTAGACTTGTGGGAGGAAAGAGACTAGTTTGCTATGATGACCGCTATATATTGAGGCTTGCAGTAGACAATGGAGGAATTGTTGTTTCAAATGATAACTATCGAGATCTGGCTCAGGAAAATCCAGAGTTCAGGAAAGTTGTTGAAGAACGGATTCTCATGTATTCCTTTGTAAATGATAGGTAATGCTTATTATTTTTTGATTCAATCTTCTCTTACTTAACAATTTTACTCTTAAAAATACTAATGGTCGTAGCTGTTGATTGTTGTGACAGAACGTGCTAAACTCACAGTCCTATGACTAAAATTGTGGCCACAAATGATTTTTAATAAATTTTCATTTAGCAGGGAGGTTTAATTTTACTTATTTTTACTAGATCTCCCTACCCATTTCTTTATATTAGTCATACATTACGCAAATATTAAGATCGCCTCTACTAAGCTATTGGGTTTATATCCATATTAATTATACTGTATGGTGGTGATATTAAAACTAATTTTAGCCACAGAAAAGACAAGATTAAACCCAAGGAAACAAAATGCAATGCATATCAAATTAATTGTAATTGTTGCAAAACATTTTATAACGAGAATTGGCACAATTGCATACAAAACTTAAAATAGATTCTAAAAATATTTAAAAAATGAATAATAAAACATCCATTACTATCATGCTATTAAATTATGACATATTTTTAAGAATCAAGACAAAGATCAGAAATTCATCTAACTAAATATAGGAATATGAGCCTTCATAAGAAAACCGAACTAAGGCTTTCATCTCTCCAATAGTTTCATAATCTGCTGACTGCAAAAATGAATTTTTTTAACTTTTATTATTTGGATAATTACTTTACTCATTAATCATACACTACACCTTCTGGCTGTATAATATTTTAGCAGATGTAGCTATTGAGGTTGTACTGATGACATGTTTTTTTTTTTTAGCAGATTTCCCTTGAGGGAAATCAGCTATTGAGGTCGTACTCATGACGCGAGTTTCGAAAAATTTCCTCAAATGTCCATCGATCCTACCCAGGAGATGACGAAAATGAGGTCCGTTCAAAATTATATATATATAATTCTGAACGGACCTCATGTTCGGTGTATATATATATATATATATATATATATATATATATATATATATATATATATATATATATACTAGCTCAGATACCCGGCTTCGCCCGGGAATTCATTTGAGTCTGAATGGTGATGGTATTTTTTAGCAGGCTTTACATTGCACAATATTTTGACATTTACCCGTCCCAGTGTTTAGGATTGATACCCGTCGTTGCCCGTGATTTGCTAATAATTGAATTATTTGTTCGATAATTCTTCACAGTCTTCGATATTTATATATTTCCCGTTTCTTATACATGTAAATATGGTGAATTTTTATTTCAGGCCTCCCTTATAACTCCCCTCCCGTTCGAACCTAAACATTTTAATATAACTTATAATCATGGAAGAATTAATGCTAATTGACATACCGAGTTTTGTTAAGTTCGGTTCAGCCGTTAGTGCCCGCTAAAGTTTTAACGTATAACTCATTTATACTTAGGTATACGACAAAAGTGTATATAACAAACATTACTCCAAATAACAAAATAAACAACTTTTGTTATGTTTATATTTGCGGAAAAACCAATAGGAAACGAAATATCGCTATTTTTAATTTCAGGCTTCCCTTATAACCCCCACTCCTGCCCGCACATAGAAATGTTGGTATGGCTTATTATAATGAAGGCCTCACTGCTAATATACATACCGAGTTTTATTTAGTTCGGTTGAGTCTTTTTTGGCAAATAATATTGTTGACTCTCGCTATAATGTTTAGCGTATAACGCATTTAAACTTCGGTATACGACAAAAGTGTATATAACAAAAGTTACTCTAAATTACAAAAGAAACAACTTTTGTTATGTGCATATTTGCCGAAAAACCAATAGAAAACGAAATATCGCTATTTTTAATTTCAGGCTTTCCTTATAACCCCCACTCCTGTTCGTCTCAGAGAAAATTAATATAGCCTAAAGTCTAAGTTGGGTTAGTAGTAATATACATACCAAGTTTCATAAAATTCGGTTCAGCCGTTTATGCGTGAAAAGGTAACAAACAAAACAAACATACACGAAAGAAACAAAATGCAGATATGGTGTCTATGACATGTGAAACGAAAAGTTATCGTGAAATTTCGCGAAAAAATCAATGTACAGACAGAGGTTACAATTTTATATATATATATATATATATATATATATATATATATATTTGTCTGTTAACGCTCTAGCGGTCGCAATTTTTGTTCGATCGTTACCAAACTCGGAATTTAATCGTTTTATGTAAAAAGGAAGATCAAGTTCGTTAATGGCTGAAATCGGACCAGTGGGAGGGGGGGGATTTTTGAAAATTCACAATATCTCCGTTATTATGTGTCGGATCGAAAAATTTTATAGAATCAATCTTATTGAAAATTACATTTACCATAAATATTGTTCTATACATTTATTCTGTATCTTCAGTATTAACCAAGATATTTGCATTTGTATTCTATTGTGTCGTCGGCTATGTTCGGGAATTTACGCCGAGAGCTCTGGCGGCCGTTTCCAGAACTATTCGTCCCTCTTGAATATGTTTAGAGATACCTTACTTCTGCAGGTGTAATTGGGCAGATTTATCTACTGGAAAACTTCACGTGGAAAATCTGCTTAGTTTACGCAGCCCCTGCGTGACGGACTTTTTTTGGGATGTTTAACAGAAATCTAAAAATTATATTAGGTATTGGCCTTGGTGGAGAAGTAATAATTGAAAATTCGAAATATCTCCATTTTTATGAGTCAGATCCAAAAATTTTAAATAACCAAACTTATTGATTTTCTTATTGTCTGCAACTATTATTCTATACACGTTTTCTCCAACTCCAATAGTAACCGAGTTATTTGTGTATTTATTTTTTTTTCATTTGATTTTCCCTTTAAGAACCTCGGTCAATTAACAACTCATGTTCAGCTAACATTTTAATTCCTGTTCATATAAGGTTTGCTACTATGGGAGAAATACATAATAGATGGTGAGGTGAAATCACCTAAAATTAACCATTTTGTTTATCGATTGTAAACAGTTGATGTGTGCATAGTAAATAGCTGATTTTTATCAGTATTGACTGAGCCTGACCTAAAGAAATGTTGGATCACTTGGACCAAGGTATGAGGAACCAACATATGTATTTAGTTTTACACCTGAAAAGGTGTTTTAAGTAACATGGAGAGCATTACTAAAGTATAAATGAAGTGAAGAAATGCTGGTTAAAAAGTTTTATTCGAATTTTGATCCTATGCTACTTTCAAAAGTAGCACTTTATTATTAACATTTGGGCTAAATTTTAAGAATAATCTATTCTACATACATTCTAAAGTTTCAAACATTTCACAAAGGTCTATATTTTAAATTCTTTATTTATTCACTTATTAACACCACTAAGTTTGTTTGTTATTATTATTGCTTAGAAATATTTTTTATTATTCTTATCGTTTTTTTGTTGTTGTTTTTTTAGATTTATGCCTCCAGATGATCCTCTTGGTAGAAGTGGACCTACTTTAGATAACTTCCTAAGAGTAAGAAGAAGTGAGCCCCCACCTCCTTGTCCATATGCTAAGAAGTGTACATATGGTGTAAAATGTAAATTTCAGCACCCTGAGAGGGGGGCCTTTCCTCATAAAACAGTGACTGAAAGGCTCGTTGAGCATGCACAAAGGCAGCTTCAAGCACGAGGTGTCGATACTAGTCCAGGTAACATACACCCATCATATGTATGAATTATATTTTCGCTATTCTTTACTTTTATTTATAGTTTTACTAGCTAAGGTGCCCATCTTTGCTTTGGTTATCAATGACTGCGATGACTTTAGACTGATCAATGATGGTTTCTTTTGCAAGACTTCATTAATACATAAAATGTTTACATTTCCTGTCTATGTTTTGTTAAGTCAACTATAGCAAACTTATGGAATTTTCTAGTCTTTGAAAATACATGAAAATGAGTTCCTAATCAATCCTCTTTGCTGTTTAAAACACTTTGGATAATATGAATCAATGCTGTTCATAGCTCTCTAGACACTACTGAGAATCAATGCACCATTGTAGAGTATTGAAGAATAAACATTTAGCAGTTTCTAAATAATCATATCATATATCACTACTCCGGGTTTTGAAGCTCAAAACTGCCTAAAAATTATTTTAATGTACAATCTACAACTAAATAGTGTACACCCCACACTCTCATTCAATTATTGATTGTTTAAAAACCAGCTCTAGTATTTACTCTCATATTTGAAATATGTTATAAATCTAATGAATATTTATGTTTAAATCTCCTAATAAATTAATTACTTTGAAAGCTTGGCCTTGTATTGTAATTATCAAGTCTTTACTGTAAAGGAAATTTATCATAGTTTAGTTGAAAATTTCGAGTTGTGTGCTACTTTTCTTAATTTAATTATAATTGCAAAACAAATATAGCATATATTAGATTTCACTATTAAGTAACTTCAATTATACCAACTATATGTGTACATTCTTTTATTTTAGGTAAACAGTTAAAAGGTAAATCATTAAGTTTACCTCTGCAAAGTTCTGAGGGTGATAAACCTTTAAGGAAAGCTCCCCTTGCTAGAACTAAGTCTGTGGCAACTGGAGGATCAGAAGTAGACCCAAGTTTTCTTAGTGGTGTAAATCTTCACAAAAAGCTACAGAGACAATTGACATTGAATCCAGGAGGAGATCCACGTCTATGGAAGCACCAGGGTGTCACACGGCACTTGAGCAGCGAAGCAGCTTATTGTAGCCTTGGTGCAGCAGCTGCTGCTGCAGCTCAGCAACACAGCAGTGTGTCCAGAATATCGAGTGCTCCAGCCCCACATACTGGCCTTCCTAGACCCAGACCTCCTTCATCAGCCTCAGACCCTCAGCTTGGAAGAGCGAGCACAGACGAGGCTAGGCGGAGGCTTTTGCATTACCACCTTGCTTCAATATTTCCTGAGGAACAAGTTTCTGCAGCAATGCAGCTCTATCCGAATGAAACCAATCCTCAGAAAATATGTGCAGCTATTCTTTCACTCTTCCCCGCTAAACAGTGAGTGTTTTCCCCTTACCTTGTGTCTGTCTCTCTTTTGCCTTGATACAATTTTCATAGAAGATGGAATTCTATATATTTTCAAGCATTGTATATGGTGTGTCTTTGTGTAAAGTATATATTTATGTATATGACTCTTGGTGTGATGATATAATTTAAAACAAAACATTTTGGTCTGAATGGATGCATTATACCCTTTTGCTGTTCATAATGTACAGGCTTTCAGATCTCTATCCTTCATTATCATTTAACTATTTAATAGAATTTCATCCTTTAATTAATGAGTTACCAAAATTGCATGTCTTTTGAATTCTTTAAAAAAGGTTTAAAGCCATTATGTTTTTCGATTTTTTTTCTTCTTTGGTGTGTCAAAAAAAGTATTAAATTAATCTCTAAAAATAGCATTTAAAATGTTTACTAAGGTCGGTAATTGCGAAAAACATTTTTGTTACTGGTTCCATATTTATAATTTGTTAGTGTAATTTTATAACTTATACTACTACTATTTCATTCCGTCTATTTTAAGCCACTTAAATAAATAAAAACAACCATTAACTAGTGAACAAACAACAGGGGTTTTAACAATTTTAGAGAGGAGAATGAAAAATAATTGTGTGACTGATTAAGCAGATTGTAAATCTTATTTTTAAAGGTCATTTTTGGTAATAATAATACAGAAAGTATGGGCTTAATGTTTATATATGATACACTACTTTGTTTTGGCCTTTCAGAATAAATAGGCAAATGCAAGTTACAATGTGATAATGGGTGTAACATATTTGCTGTAATACAATGTAGCAGAAACAAAATAATTATTTATAATTTGAATCTTTATAAGTAGTGATCATTATTTTTTATAAAACATTTTTTTCACACATATAATAGATAGTATAATTTTTGGGAGATTATGTAAGATTTTCATCTTTTTTTTTGTTTTCAAGTAACACATTGCTTTAAAAAAAAAAAAATAAAAAAAATAAAAAAAAAAAAAAAAAAAAAAAAACCCGGGCATACAATAGGAAATAATAAAAAACATAATAAGGTATATTTCATGAAATTTTAGGTGGATAGTAAACTTTTTACAATTATTTATGACTTTAGTAAACTCTTGAAAATTACTGTAAGAACAAGTTTAATTAAAATAATACTGCAAGTGAAGTATTTCTTGGGGAACTCTTGCTAATTAGCATAGACTATTATTTTGACACTTTTGAAACTCTTAAACTATTATTTAACCAAGTAAATTTCAGTCACTATATAAGAAGGAAGAAACTCATGTGGTTAACGTTAGTTAGTCACATTGCAGTTTTGTGTTTACCTTTCCTGACCTTCTCACATATTTAATTCTAGAGATTCTTGTGAAACTGTTATTTTTATGCAAGCCAGAGCTACCATCATTTTTCTTAAAATTAATTCTTCATTTTCCTTTTTGTAGATTTTTATTATTCCATCTTTATAATGTCATTGTATTTTAATTATTTGTGATTGAAATTGAAGAAGTTTAAAAAATGAATTTGCATATGCTCTATTGTTATCCATGACAAAATAGGGTTCTAATGTCATATTGTTTTGTCTACAAAGTTAATTATTTCTTGAGCCATTCAATTTTAGTTTTGAATATGTAAGTTATTATATATCCATTCACTATTTTCTTTAACTAATAATTAAGTTTACCTTGTGATAGAAGCCTAATTACAAATTGTGACTTTTCTTTATTTTTATAAGTGAAGGTATAATAATTTTATTCATGACAATAATTGAACTCTCTTCCCGCTTTATTAATAATTAGGCCTCATTTTTCTCTTCATAAATTAGTCTATATTTTTAATGTTTGTTGAAATTTTGTCTCTGACATTTTAATAAAATGCCACTATTTGGGGTGGGTTAGGTTGATTAATAGAATATTTTTTTGGGGAGAACATAATAATCACATTATCAGAGTTATTTCTAATTGAGCTCATCTCGAATTTTACTGCCTATAAATATTAGGAATTTTAAGTTTTTCACGAAACTGAATGAAATTGTAACTACCTTTTGCCATTCCTTATTTCACGTTGTTACATTTGTTTTCTTCATTTTGTTGGCTTAGGTAAATTATTATTAATGGATTTGACATATCTGATGTTTGAAGGTAGACTGGCTTGTAGGTTGTGCCATCATGCTCCATTATTGAGTTCATAGAGGGTTTTAAATTTTAAGTATTAATAACTTTTAGAAATTTTGTTTTTTATTTATCTATATACCATATAAAAGTCTTACTGCCATTTTTTTAATTTCAACTTTACATATGTATTATAGTAGTCAATCCTAAAATTACGGTGGTTTCTTCCTTTTCTCTTTAATGATTAATGAGAAAATTCTCATAGCATTAAAGAGTGATATATCTTCATATTGAAGAATATTTGTTAATAAATTTGAATTATAATTTAAATGTGTCCATTTTATTATATGATACCATGTATCACAATAAGATATGTATTTATGTGTGTGAATGCAGAGTTCTGAAAATTTGTTTACTGTTAATGTTGTAAATATTTATTGTTATATAGTTTATCTGAATCTTATTTAAAGATTGTATTTAATCAAGTGTAAATCATAGATATGATTATATATATTAAATGACTTATTTAAATGTTTATATGTGTCCTTCATCTAGAAGATGTTATATATTTGTGTCTAGTTCAAATTTTAAAAGAAAATATATCTTTAAAAAATGACTAAAAATTATGAATTCAAATGTTCATTGATTCTTATAGATTTTTTTTTTTACTTAACAATGACTAATAATTATATCTAAACACAGCTGGTAAAGGTTAAATCATTTAGACTATTTTTATTTTATGATTACTTACGTTATTTCAGTCCAAAATTTAAATACAATACTGTGTATTGTTATGATAGGGCTATAAGTCCACTGTACTATATTTAAGGTACCAGTTTTTATTTTTTAAGAAATCTAAATTAAAGAAGAATAATTAAATAAATTAATACAAATATACTTAAATGTTTGAATGAGAAACAGTACCTGGATATGCATACTCACAACAGTGTTTTATCTAAATAAAATCATAATTATTGATGTCATTAATGTTGTTTTGTTTTTTTGTTTCCTCCCCATTTTGTACATCTCTATTCATAGGTCCCTCTTCCATTGGACTCGTAAAGCAATACCAGTCAATTGGTCCATATTGAAATAGATTTAAACAGAGCTGTTTCAAGAGTGGCTTTATTACTATTATTGCAGATCTACAAAACAATCTGACTTTAATCAGTAATATAATATGAATATAATTAATATATTGTTGTGAAAATTAAATACGTGAAAGATTGGCAGAGAGGGAGCCGCGTGACTGGGAAATGCGAGGGACATGAAAGGAGCCGACCGACTAGTGACGCCAGCAGCATCTAATTAGGGCCGCGTATGTTCCAGGAACTTCTGGCCCTTCCTGTTTAGCCCTTTCCGGCCATTCTGTTTGATGTTTGCCGACAAGCATATTAAGGGACTCTGACAGTGCCCAAGTCAGTTTACTCAGGCCTTTGACTCCGGCGACCATGCCAAACTCCCATCTATCCTATCTGAACACCGCTGCCCCGAACAACTATATAACATCCTCAAATCCTTCCTCGGCGGCCGATCCTTCCAAGTGAGGGTCGGCGAATCCCTCTCAAACTCCTACACTTCCAACGTCCCTCAGGGCTCCGTCCTATCACCATCCCTCTTCACGGTATACACAGCTAATATAGTTGGTTGACGGTATCACAGGACTGCCTCCAAATATATGTGTGAAATAAGCTCCATTGGTTCAAATGTTTTAAGGGTTTTTATGAACATACACTGAAATATTATATTAAAAATATCCGCCACTCAGTCGCAGCATAAATTTAACTTGCTACAATGCCATGCTGATAAAAACATTCCACATCCTATTCTCGATTTTTCCCATAATAAGAAGCCATATGACTTGAAATGTAAGCTGGACACGAGATGTTTTTGATATAGTTGATTAAAGTGAAAATCACATGAGTATTAGTGAAAGTGGAGAACTAAAAATAAAGAATACAAATAACACTGTTAATATTCAAGTTAATCCCGATATCAGAAATTCCACTCTCTCCTTCCCGCACATCCTAATCCTCTAGTCGAATCACTTTCATCTACCCATATTCCAGGAAACCCAAGACGACGACTGAAGCGTAAGTGGCCAAGAGATCTCCTTGTGTAGTGCTCAGAATAACTCCATGTAGTACCAGCCAATGTTCCCTCCAATGTGGGTATTGTCAATGGACAACTTCCCACCTCAAGTGAATAATCAAGCCAATTATTTTATCATTCACATCATTTGCTTGTAATATGTATATATGTTGTTGCAAATAAACGAATAAATATTTAAAAAAAAAAAAATATTCAAGTTGAAGGGAAAAAGTATAAAACAACAATTGTAGTATATTCCATTTTTAACTAGAAGAATTATATAAAAAAAAATTGATTTGGCTCATATTGTAATAAGAGATATTTTGAACTTATTTAAATTCTTCTCTAAACCTCCTAATTCTAGGAAAACTAAACATTTAAGCTTGAAATAAGGTGATTCGAGATATATTGGCTTATTACTTATGTTAGATACGTGGAAGTGAGATTAACTAAACCCTAAAAATGAAAAAAAAAAAAAAAAAAAAAAAAAATTTCTGTTAATATTGAAGTTAGAAGGAAAAAAATGTCAAGAACCACAATCATAGAAGATTTAATTTCCAGTGAGATTATATAATATTTTTTCATCCGAAAAAAGATATTTGATATTTTTGATTTTCCCACTCTAACCCCATGACCTCCTGGTCTGATTTTAGCCATCAACAAAGAAATATTTGGTATTACCCCAAACAAAAATGGAGTTTTGGTAATAATCAACCAAAAATTACGACCGCTAGAACAGTAATTTACAAATATATATGCACATATATAATACACAGGGTAAGGCAGCATAACCTTTTTTTCAAAACTTAATGAAACCTATTTTGTGAGTCAGAAAATTTGTATTTGTTTTTTATAATATTGGCACATCCATGAACTTTTTTTTTAGTTAGTTTTGAAGATCAAATCAGGTAGGTGATGTCCCCCATTTTCATATACCGAGTAAACCGATTTCTGGTGTTTGTCATGAATCGTGTCAGTTTAGCAGGCATTATGTTGTCAATTTCTTCCTGGATGTTGGCCTTCAAATCTTGTAGGGTCCTTGGACGGTTCACATAAACATGGGATTTTCAAAACCCAATTTCTAGGGGCCAAATTGTGAACCCCTAATGAGAGGAGGTGCTGTGTAAAGAGCTCCCTCAAAAATGCCATCGATGCTCTTGAAGTGTGTGCCATTGCACCATCTTGTTGGAACCAAGTGTCCCCAAGTCCAACCCATCTAGCCGTGGGGGAAAAAATCCGTGCTGATCGCAACATTGAAGCTCTAGCTGCTTTTATGTTCTCAGGTGATTAATGGGCCAAGAGACTCCAATTCTTCATCTTGCAGTTTGTCTGAACTTGATCACATAATAATAGATGTCCGTACAGGGGCCAATGGGGCTAAATTAAAGTGATTCTAAATGGCATGCTGGGTTGCAATCAATGAACATCTGCTCATTGACTATTCAAAGCTGACTCAAAGTAACTATTCAACTTGAAATGAGTCCAATCCAACTTGTCCAATGCTGTAGCCAACCAATCTCATAATCATGCAATATCAAATAGAGGGTATCCTTTAAAATAACAGCACTACATTAAAGCATTCAAATTAGTCTCAGTAGTATTTACATTTTCAGAAAATTAGTAAATATATACTGATTACCAACCATAAAGGGGAGGGGACTCCAGAAAGAAAATTCAATATTTGTTTCTATTATTTGTTGAGCAGGAAATTGTTTTAGATTATATTTTGTAGGTCTTGTAAGGACAAACAAGACTGTTCCTTGCTAATTTGGCACAACTATTGTGAGCAGAGAAAAGTATAATATTCTATTTATTTTTCTCACAAAGCCCCCTCTTCCTGATTTATTTGACTGTTTAATGAATTTAGAAATACAAATTCAAAAAAAAAAAAAAAAAAAAAAAATTGTATTCCAAGTCTCATAGATAACAGATTATATTTCCTGTTTTATCTTCTCTCAATGGAGAATAACACAATTCAGACTTAGAGCTAAATGAATATTTGTGATTTAATAAAAAACAAGATAAGGAAGATTGAAAAATAATTCACAAATAAATTATATCTATTGATAGAACAAGTTCACTTTTGACGGGCTTGAAGATGTTGCTCTTGCATCGAAAGTAGCTTGCCATCTGTATTCAATCATCAGCCAGTACCAAAGGTCTCCACTGACAGATATGACAACAGTATCATATATACTGGCGGTACTAACCCTTTATTTGATATGCCATAGAACAAGTATGATTGATAAATATAAACTGTATAACCAATAACTATTACTTCTTCTTCTTTTTATGTCTGTGCCTCTTTTGAGTATTATTTTGAATCCTGAGAACTTTTGGAGGTTCATAATACCTCCCTTTCTTTGTAACTATTTTATCTTCATCTTCAGAATAACATACATTCATTTCAAATGTGCGGTTTACACTTAAATTACTTTCTATTTGCTTAGAGGGAGAATTTGATAATTCGTTTGGTTTGAAAACTCTGTACGTTTTTGATGTTCTACAAAGGTAAATGTCGTCTAAATTTATTTCTGAAGTAGAAATCACAGGACTTTCATTTTTGTCAAAAATAAAATACTTCAGGTTGGAACACAATTTGTCTTCATCTTCACATAATTCATTATTTTCTGCGGAAGATTGAGTATTATAGGTATAGTTCTTATAGAACAAATTAATTATTTCATTACAGAGTCTATGCATCTCATGGGTTGGGTTCTCCTGGATTTCATTCTGTAAAAATTAAATGATTAATTAATTACATTGTAACTGTTTTTATAAATGGATGAGAGATAATACTTTTTGGATTATCTAAGAGCTATGTCGGTTCTACAGTGTTTGAAATTATTTTCATAAATTTGTTGGACTCAGATTACCTTCATCAGTATCAGCTTTTCATATGGCAATAAAAATAATGGCTAGTATAATAACAGTAAAGCTGAATACAATTAGCTACCAGTAGACAAGAAAAGCAAGAAAGAGTTAAGTTACTTCATTTATATTACCTAACTTGAGTGTGTGGCTTAGTTTACCTTGACCAAACCAGAAAGAAGCAAGAATTGCCCAGCGCAGAGCTGACTACAAATACAGCAGCGTCAAAACATCAGCCATGGTCTTGTATGGTAATTCATGCGGAGGCGAAATGATTTTTGGCAAGTGAAGGGACTGGCCCGGGAAGGAAATAGGATGAGAAGATTAGTATAGGAGGCAGTGGAAATTTTTAAGAGACTAATACATTTCAATAAGGAAGATGGATACTCCCTGCCCGCGATCTAGAGGCCTCTCTAACCTCAAGAAGGCACTCTGACACCCCTAAACGTCATGAAGAGCAGAACCACCCAATTGCTGAAGATATCCCTACCACCAGAGAGAAAACATAACAACAGCGGCTCAGCAGGGCCTGTCATTAGATGCTGCCACAAAGCAACATACAGAAACCGATCTGTAAGCACAAAAATCTCAAGAAGGGTTCCACAAAAGAACCAACATTTTAGCTGATCTATTATGATATAAAAAGGAATAGGAAAATTGGTTATAAGTCACAATATCTACCAATCAATAATGCTAACAAGAAACTCTGATCAATTTCAACCCAATTTTTCAAACTAAAATATCTTTTTCTAGCATATTAATCAATTTTTGCTTGAGTACCAAGCCCCCTCAATAGTGTTGATTGAATACAAGTCATTCATGTAGTAGTCCTCGAGTAAGGCTATGGAAAGGACTTCCCCCTCAACAAGTCTGAGCAATTGAATTACTGAATGAGGTAACTCCATAAGTTACAAAGTTAATCAAACTCTGGGAGGCCATCTCTCCAGAAGATTGTATCCTTGTTCCAAAGATCTTTTAATATAACAATATTACTATATAGTTGAATAATATCTACTATAAAAACAAATTATTCAACAATTAATTCCAATTTGGGTTAGTAGTAATGTACATACCAAGTTTTGTGAAAAGGAACAAACAGACACCAAAGCCAGAATTGCAGATATTGTGTCTATGGCATGTGAAACGAAAAATTATCATGAAATTTCGAGAGAGAAAATCAATGCACAGACAGAGGTTATAATTTTATTTATATAAATAAACAATGTCTCTTCTCATGAAAGGAAGCTACTAGTGTAACTAAATTTAAGGGACAATTGTTCATAGTATTTAGGTCAGAATATAATAAAATTACCTTGAGTCCAATGGCAAGAGCTGAAAACCCAAGTGAGTCTTTAATGTTCTCCTTAAGTGAATTAACAATAAGAACAGGTATTCTTTTAGCTTTGCATAAATCAGCAATATGAGAAACAAGCAACTTTGGATTGGTATTTCCTGATATTAGGCAGCAAGCTATCTCACTATTCTCCACTCCTCTGCTCACTTCATTTATACCAAGAGTCAAGTCCTTCCTGAATAGATATGAAATTAATGAATTTGTTTCTATTATAAATATAACACTTAGATGATTATGATTAATTTGGAAAAATCTCATTTACTTTATTAATCTTTTGGTTAGCTTGGTCAAGTAGGTTTTTATTTATTTCATCTTTGAAGTGACCCTTAAAAGAGAGAGTTTATTTGCCACTTGTCCTGCTTGGCTTAGCCACAAGTATCAAATGAATTTAATTCTATTATTTCAAGTTTAAGGAACAAAAAAAAAAAAAAAGATAAAAAAAGGTGTTATGAAATAAAATACTTCTGAAATGTAATATAAGTCAAATAAGATAGTTAAAAATTAGTTCTATTTCATTTCTAAAAAAATAAATCCAATTTAACTCTCCATAATGACCTCAACTTTCCTTTTCTCCACACCCTCACAAAATCCCGATATCAGAAATTTCACTCTCCTTCCCGAACATCCTAATCCTTTAGTCGCATCACTCTCATCTACCCATATTCCAGAAAACCCAAGACGACGTCTGAAGCGTAAATGGCCAAGAATCTTCTTGTGTAGTGAAAAGTATAACTCCAATATGGTAGAATCCAATGTGGGTATTGTCAGTGGACAAATTCCCACCTCAAGCCAATAATCAAGTCAATTGTTATTATTATCATACATATCATTTGCTTGTAATATTTATATATTGTTGCAAATAAAACAAATAAATAAATAAAAAGTAAAAAAAAAGATATGAACATTTTTAAATGGCGTGTTGTTGTCCAGTATTGTTACCATTTGTTTGAGGGCTCAGATTTAAATAATAATAATCTGCTGTAAGTGAATAGTGAAGTTTGTATGTTGTTTTAATGAAGTTGTTGACTAACCCGTTCTGTAATTGGAGCATGTATAAAGTAATTTGCCAACACTTGCAGAGGTCTTTTACAGCCTGTGAAAATAATAATTGAATCATGACCTGTGTGATTAGAGTATAAATATGACAAACTTTTAATTATTGCTATTTCTTCAGCATGTTTATTAGTAACTAGTCACCAAAGTCTAATTTTTTGTATAACAATCAGTTCCTCTCTTCTAAAGGTTATAAAGCACAACCAACACTTGGGTCCCAACAGTGTAGATAATTACGTCAGATTTTTCTCATTTATTTAAGGATATTTTCAGATAATGAGCAAGATGCGTTTCTGACTATATTGTACAGGGAGTTCAATATCTCCTGAATTAAATGTTGGTTAGAAATTGCCTAAGCTTTAAAAAGATTAAGCACAATTAAATTTGATTATTATGCCAATGATTGATTAAAAATCTATATATATAAAAATGAATCCCTACTTCCCTTCATCACGGCATCACGCATGAAGGTCTGGACCAATTTTGCTAATTCTTTTGTTATTGTGTTTTTAATGTCAGGAGAAGGTTCTTATGAAAGAAAAAATTAAGAACATTGTGTGGAACATTAGAAAATTTAAGAAAACTTGACAACCATTATTACTTTTCTAATGCCTGAAATAATTTCATAATATTTTGTTTCCTATTGGTTTTCAGCAGGCATGCACATAACATAAGTTGTTTATTTTAATATTAAGAGTAATTTTGGGGGCTCAGGTTAGTTCATATGAGTTAAAGAATTGGCCTTAATCTCATATGGTAAACCTAGAGCTGCGAGTTTAATTCCCTCCTGGACAAATAGGAATTTATTTAGTGAGGAACTCATTAAACAAAATCCTTAGCCCCAACCTGGCTAGAAAAGGGTGGTAACCTGTAGTTAACCTGTCCCAATTAGCCATTGTAGCAAAAAGTGAATGTTATAAATACTAATAATAAAAGAGTAACTTTTATTATATACACTTCTGTCTTATAACAAAGTATAAATGGGATATACACTACAAACTACAGCAGGAGACAACAATTTTATTGAGCACAAAAGACTGAACCAAACTAAACAAAACTCAGTATGTGAACCAGCGTCAACTCCTCCTTGAAAATAAGCTATATTAACATTTCTAGAGGCGAGCAGGAGTTGGTGTTCTAAGGCATGAAATGAAAAATCATCAAAATTTGTCCCATAATTGTTTATGTCAAAAAAGCACATAACAAAAGTTGTTTTAGGTATTTAAAATAACTTTTTTTATATACATTTTTGTTGTACAACACAGTATAAAAATGATATACACTAAATACTATTGCAGGAGACCAAATTCATTAGTACTAAGTTTATTACAGTAAAGTAGAATTTTATTAGAATAAAGTTTATTAGATATAGGCATATTATGACAAATGATGTTATGTTTTTAGACTTATATGAAAGTTCTAAGTATGATTTGGATTAGTGAGGTTATAAATTGCTAGCCCTCCCCCCCACCACATTTGTTATTTATTTTTACTACAAAATAACTTTGTTTTTTTAATTTCCAATAGAAATGTAAACTATATTACCTACAAAAGCATATGTGGTAAATTTGCACTTTAGAAAATGTTATTTTTATTTATATATTTTTAATATGTTATATTATATTAACAACCTTACTAACAGTAAGTGGGCAGACTCTTGGCTACAACATAAGCCAATAAAATATCAATCTAAAAATAAAAATAAAAAATAAAAAAGTCATGAGGAATTAGCACGTGTTTCTCCATTATTAGAGTTATCTTATTTCCTCCAATATGTCGATGTTATTAAAATAACTAAGTACTATCTATAACTATTAAACGTTACTTGGTAATTCATTATGGTGAAAGACAATATCCTTTTAAGCTATATATGAATGTTTAAAGTGTTATTCAGGAAGCCCTGCTATATAAATAACATCATTGTTCAGTGAACAATGATTCCCCAAGCAACACCGGTATCTTAGTTAGTTCACATATAAAAATATATTGAAAAGTTTTTTAAGCAGTTACTCTTTAATAGTTTGCAATTTGTTCTCCATTATTTAAAACCTTATTTAATATTAATTATAATTCTAAAAATATAATATTAGAATATAACAAGAAGTAATATTTTATTAAGAAAATGGCCGAAGTATAAGCCAGATCTCATAACAGCATCATACTGCTACTTCAATAGTGCAAAAATAGTTTATACAAAATTTTGTAAATGAATATACTAAATATGCTGAAAACAATACTTGTTTGAATAATGCTCAGAAAAATTTGTTAATTCTGGCACTGACTAAGAACACAAGTATGATTAATAATCTCAATCATACTTCTCATTGCAGAATCTCATTTTGAAACATTTAGAAAATGTACAATGTGAATGTATATGTAGGATAATTTAAATTAATAGGCAATTAATTTAATTACATTTATTATATAAATGGTTAAAATAATGACCAAAAAGTTCACCTGAAATAAAAAAAAATGTGCAGCTAGAAGAAAAAGCCGCACAAAAGCCATTAAGCCAGACATCTGAGAGTTGAATAGGGGAATGAACCAAGGCACCATAAAGGAGAAAAGACCTGAAAGGGGGGTTATCAAGTTAGGACCAAGAAGATGGCAGTACCACAGAGAGAGGGGAATCCCAGTTGTTTCAACAGCACCATGGGAAAATGTAGGGAAGCAGTCTATAAACATTTTAATTAGTTGTTAGCAGATTCCTCTTAAGCATGGTATAAAATAGCTATGATTAAACCGTCAGTGCCTCATAAAATTCAATTAAACCACCAATACAGGACCAACTCATCCATGCAAGAGTTCGTGGTCTGGTGTAGACTGAGTTAACTGGATAAATAGCAGTCTAGGTTTGAAGTATTAAAAGAGGTCAATTGTGTCACTGGAAACTAATTTAACACAGAGAAGGATTTATTTTTAACTGTCGAGATGTCTATATTTTTGTAACTTACTTTAAATTTAGAGCTTTCTGGTGAAGGATAAATGAATCTTTAGGAAGGTTTTTATAGAATTCTGCAATCATATTTTTTCTTTCTTCTTTAGAAACTTTTTGTTTTTTATTCCAAGGAATTTGAGGCTGAATAGTTCTCACTTCTTTCAAATCACTAAAAATAAATAAATTTGTTGATTAATTCAAACAGTACTGGAACAGTTTGAGTATTTTATAGAGTAGGATCACCAGTTACTTTTCAAGAACTACAGTGATTTTCGTAATTCCATAACCATATGTTTAAACTGTTAACTTTAACCTTTAGTCAGAGAAATGAAATTGTTTCAGCTACATGGCAAACTAAAATATGAATGACTAAAATATGAATCATTTTTAATATAAAAAAGAAAGGTAAATGAAAGTGTACATTGTAGTGTGAAGGACATGTAAAGAAGTTACAATAAATAAAAAATGGAGGTTTTCAAAAAGACAATAAAGGAAATTCTCAGGTATGTAGTCCAACAATACAAAATTGAAATGCACTCGTTAAAAGCTGAATAATGGCTCTAGAGAACGTGATCCTAGAATGCCACCCACTTGACCAGGCCCACGAATCTCTCCACTCCAGCCCTTTTTACTTACCCTTATTTATTGTGCTTTATTTGTAACCAGCAGTTTTATAGAAACTGTATTAAAACATTAATGCGTTAGTTTATTCATTAACTTTTGTTTCTGATATGCGAAATAATTACATTTTTGATTAATCAAAAGAGGTGTACTGAACTGCCAGATTTCACAGAATTAGCAAAATTAGGTAAGTCCTCTGCTTATATAGATTTGTGGTGCATTCTAAAGATTTGTTTATATGACGTCATAATAACTACTAATCAACTGGACACTAGCACAGAGATGGCCAAACTAATAATGGAAATATCAGGAAAATTCTAACAGAAAATGCTCAGAAGGGTGAGAAAAAAGCATGCCCCACTGCCTGCTGGAGGTGAAAAATAACTAGAACTTATAGTTACGTTATAACCACCAGATAACTGTGGAAGAGGTGACGTGTAGTTTAGTCCCACCCATATGCCATCTTGCTTTTTTAAAAGTGTTTTGTTTTTTTTTAAATTAAGTTAAAATTAAAATCTCCACCCTTGGTGTAAACCACCGATGGCATATTTTGGAAATTTTTGAATGCGGTCACTAAAGTCTAGTGTTAAAAAAGATAAAGTTAGAAAAACAAAATGGCTGCAGTCGTCATTTTGAAGTGCGCAGCCAAGGGTGGGACTAAACTACACTTTCACCCTGTGGAAGTCATCGGGCTAAACACTTGAGCACAGAAAACATTTATAAAGTACATGACCTGTGGAGCACTACCAATCCCAAACAAAAGAAATTGGTAACAATCACTGCAGTTACTAAAAAAGTAACTGGTCAACCTATTCCGTAATAGACCCAGCAACTTCATTAATATATAACTTCCATGTTAAAAAAATGTCCAAATCCTTCAAAAGCAACATATTAAAAAAAAAAGTAATTTAATGACATACATATTAAGAAAATAAGGCTAATTTACAGCTTACCACCTTTTCTAGCTAGGGTGGGACTAAGGATTTTATTTAGTGAGTCAGTCACTAAATACATTCCTATTATCCACACGGGAATCAAACCCACTACTGCAAGCTCACCAAGTGTTTTGATACTAACTCCTTAACTCACAGCTACCCTGAGCCCCAAGTAACAAATTAATAAATTAGTTAAAAATCTGGATTTTTAAAACCTGTACCAAATATCAGAACCACATGTGTGGCACTCATTCATATTATTGCTAGAACAAAATTCACACTGAATGAGAAATAACAAATAAAAATGTTGCTGGTGAAACCAGTTATACTACTAAATATTCAAGATAATAAAAATTAGTACATGTATGTCTCTATTTTAAATCTTACTTTTTTAGTAGCTCCAATAATGAAGAAGAATCAGGTTCTTGAAGAGCTGGCCTAAGCAGAAAAAGAATTAATCCTTTATAACGTTTACCTTTAATGCAAGAGATTATATTTAGTAAGTATAAATCTATCTAAAGGTTTATATATGGAGTATTCCTTCAAACCGTTTCACAGAAATTAACAAATTATATATTTAAAAAAAAGTTAATTGAAAAAGAAAAACCAAAATAAAAACATCTTGGTAGCAATCAGAATAGTAAGTTTTTGTTTTTTTTTAAATTAAAATTACAACCCTATATTATAAGTACCCTAGTAAAAAATTATATTCTATTAGGCAGTATTTAATTCAGTCATTCCACATAAAACAGACTTAGTCAACCAAACTTAAAAATAGATTACATTTAAACAATGAATGTTTTATATTGATTGCAATAAAATTGTTGACTAAAAAGTCCATGAAGTGCCAGGGCAAATTGCATAGTTAAAAATAATTTAGCATTTCACCATTCCACGTTCAATAATCCTGACCTAGTTCAATCAGACAATGTTTAAATATTTTGATGAAAACTTAGAGAATATACCATATGTGTGGTGGTTACATATTGATTTTTATACTATTTGAAGAATTGGATTTTTTTTCTAATTCAAATATGATTTTTTGGAAAGTGTAAAAACAAATCATTTTTATTGCATGTGTATTTTAAAATGTGTCACATTTGTTATGTATTCTATTAAAAAAAATTATTTAAAAATGTAAACTTTTATTGTGTGGGTCATAAGAGACCCATGGTAGTACTTATGTAACTTTAAAACATGGTAGTAGTTGAAGGTTAAACCCAAATAATCTTGTAGGAGGATCCTTTCATTCAAAAAAGGTAACTACTAAAAAAATAATTATCAGAACAAAGCTATAAAAAAAAAAATATTCGAGGTTTCCTAAATTAAGACTTACCAGAAAGCTTCTTTAGGCAATGCTAACACATTTCTAGCATTTTTAATAAACTTTTTCTCAATTTTTACACCATGTTTCTGAGACATTGCTGGATTTTGTATTTTATATCGAAAAACTTAATTCATTAAAAGGATAATTTGTAAGATACATTTATCAACTTCATTCCCATATAAAGTACCCCAAATTAGTTATAAAATAGAATGGTCCAGCAGTTTCCTCACACTCAAATTGTTCTTCTTAATTTATTTAAAATTATAATTTTTTACAATGCTACGTTATGTTTGTCGAGACAGGCATACAGAGATTTATTGAACATGTAAATAAAGAAATTGACAATACCCAATATTTTGAATTTTACTAAAGGGCACCTTTAACTCATCGATACGTTAAAAACATCGATCCTCCAAAGAACTAAAAATGGCAACATAAGTATTATCGTAGGAATATGATCATTGTATGAATTACTCTCATTGAAAAAGCCATAAATATAACTTTTCCTTAATTAATAAAGCGCCCTTACAACAAAAAGTACGCCAGTTTCCTAGAACTAATTCTCCTTAGCGTCTTTATTTATAGTATAACAGCATATTTCATAGCATACTTAAGTTAAAATTACCTAAAATGAAAACAATCTTCAACTTTTGAGTAGGAAGTAGAACTTTTGAGTAGGGTTAATGGGAGGAAATGAATGATCTGTTTTTCTGGAATTGAGTTAAGAATTTGTCTCCTCATCGGAAGAGGCTTTGTTGTTTCATTGCGACAACTACTATAGTTTTGAACACATATCATTTTCGCTATATCCTAGGATCAATGGACACTTAAAGAAATGTTTCAAAAACCGCTTCATGAGTTACAATCTCAATGACTGATTTCTCTTAAGAAGAAAGAGGAAGAAAGTTCCGAGGTAGACATTGAACTATGAAATTTTGTCGTGAAAACATGGCCTATTTAAATTTACTTAACTAATCTATGGTGGAAGATGGACAAAAAAAATAAAATTAAAACTTCAAATAATTATTCAAGTATTTTTAGTACAGATACAGCATTTTAGCAGATTTCCCTTATGGGAAATCAGCTATTGTGGTTGTACTCATGTCGGAATTTTCGATTTTTTTCTTCAAAGGTCCATCAATCCTACCTAGGAGATGACGAAAATGAGGTCCATTCGAAACTGTATATCTATATATATTTGTCTGTTACCACTCTAATCGGTTTGTAATCGTTGCCAAACTCGATATTTAGTCGTTTTATGTAAAAAGAAAGATCAAGTTCGTTAACGGCTGAAATTGGACCAGGGGGAGGGGGGCGTTTAGAGGGGGGGAGAATTTTAAATATTCGAAATATCTTCGTTACCATACGTCGAATCGTAAAGGTGTTTAGAATCAATCTTAATGCAAATTAAATGTACTATAAATATTGTACATACATTTATTCTCTATCTTGAATATTAACCAAGATATTTGAATTTTTCAGTTTTTAGCCTTCAGCAAACCCACACTTTTACTCATGATACCAAATATTGTTTTCAAGAGACCTTTATTATACGAGATACATGCATACATATGTTCTGGTGACCCCTCCTTAAGGGAGGGATCTTAAGTTCTTGGACTACTAAAATTTGATTGATTGAGATAAAAATTATTCTGATTCATTATAAATTGCAGTACTAGATATAGTAAATAGTTTTCAATAAAATATATTCTGATATATTTCAGTAATTGTCTTTCTTTCTAGTGAGAGGTTAAATCTGTTTGCTTACATTTCAGACGCTCCCCTTCGGGAAATTATTAAAATTTACTGAAAGATTTCTTATTACCGTTAGTATTTATTCACTTAATATTTATGGTGGTATTGTGTTACCAGAATGGAGATTTATCTATTGTTAAACTTCAGTAGCGAAATCTGCTTAGTTTATGCAGCCCCTGTGTGAAGGACTTTTTGTATTAGATTTTCTCCTGATGAGGAATCATGTGGGCGCTAGACTACCATATGGAGAAATAAAAATAATTTTAATAATCATTTGAGGTTTTCATTTTTTGTTGACCTTCTACAACAAACTAGTTACGATTGAAAATTGGACAACCAGTTTCCAAAACAGCAAATTGAGATAAATAGGTAGACACGAAATTTTGAAGAATCCTTGAATTATAATTTTATTAAATTTAAATTATTTATTAACGTTCACTTTTTGCTACTAAAGCTAATTGGGACGGGTTATCTATAGGTTACCACCGTTTTCTAGTCTTGGTGGCACTCAGGAATTTATTTAATGAATTCCGTCACTAAATAAATTCCTTTGTCCAGGCGGGAATCGAACTCGCCACTCAAGGTTTTCCATATCAGATTAAAGGCGACGCTGTTCACTCACATGGCTAAACTGAGCCCCTATAATTTTATTAAAAATAATAAAATTAATGCTCTTGCAGTCAACAATTTATAATCTCTTTTACCGAACAAATATCGAAAGACGTTACAGCAGAAAAACAATATTAATATTAACGAACGCATATTTAAATAAAGTTAATGTTCATGATATTGACCTTAAGAATGGGGTTTAGAGAATGGTTTTAATATATAACCATAAATAAATCCGTAATAAAGCAATGGTCGTGTAATGTTATACAATAACATATAATAATATGTTATGACAACTTTAATACAGTAAATGGCTACTTTATTTTTTATTGTTGCGAAAAATGTTTGCATTTGAATTATATTTTGCTTATTGACGGCGCTCAGGTTAGCCTTGCGATTTAAGGCGTTGGTCTTAATCTCACAAGATAAATCTAAAGTCGTGAGCTAGATTCTCATTTAAGCAATGGGAATATATTTAGTGACGGACTCATTAAATACAATCCTTAGTCCCCACCTGGCTAGAAAAGGGTGGTAACCTGTAGATAACCCATCCCAATTTGCATTAGTAGCACAATGTGGGCATCAATAAATAAGTAAACTGTTTTTTTTTTTATTTTACGTCCACTTTATGCAACTAGGCTAATCGGGACGGGTTATCTACAGGTTACCATCCTTAGTAAAGTGTACTCAGTAACCAGTAAACTGCTTATTGAATTGTGAGCACCTTGATCTTATGACGTCATTTACTTGGAATATATATACTACTTTAAGCTATTCCTCTTTGATCTGTTATTTTGAAGAACGTCAGCTGTTATTTTTTTCAATTTAAAGCAATTGAAACCTCCTCTTTATAGTTCTTATAATAGTTAAAAGAGTATTTATATTTTTTCTATTATGGCGATTGTTCCAGATCCTCGAAAACTTCTTCTGCTAGATCCTGAGTATCGCCCAAGTTTTCTCAGTGATAAATTCTTCCCAATGTTCGCAGGGGTTCTGGGATTTAGTGCAGTTGTGGCAAGCAGATATGCCTCTCGAAGGCCCTTATTCAGTGGTAATATATTTTTGTGTGCTTTATATGCACAGACATAATTATATTGTATTATTAAAGTAAACCTTACTTTAAATTATGGCAGTACTATAGCAAATAGGCATTCTGTAAACACGTTATGTTTAAAAAAAATATTTTTAGAGCTCATTGATTCCTTTCTTCGACTTTAATGAAGAAGAGTAATTTCCAGCAGAGTATTTCATCCATTGGTATTACTTCAAACCATAAAGTTACATCTATATTCAGTAGCTTCTCTTCAAAATATCAAATACTGAGTTGGTCTTACCAGTATACATAATACTAATGCCAGAGGATGCCATAGTTACTAGTAGAGATCATTGAGTAATCTTGGCAAGTGCTTTCAAGAGTAATGTTGTATTTCGTTCAACAATTAGTCCTTTGGAGTACATTTGGGAGGCCCGAAGATGGTGACCTCACATTGAAAGTTTACCAGGTGTACCGACAATCAGCCAGCATCCACAGAGAGAATTGACAATAGTTCTTTCCTAAGTTTTGCTAATCTTTCAAACATTTAGTATGTTCATCTTTTAATATGATTTGTAGAGGTCAAAGTTACTTTACCATTAATGGCAAAATAATAATAATGTTGACGGATATGACTGATCAGTCATGTCCATCAACAATGTTTTCTCATGACTTAACTTATGATCAATCCATTAATAATAGAGTACGTACTAATTTCCAACTCTTTAAGAAACAAAGAGAGTATTGAGCATTCTGTTAAGGATTAGTGGCCATCTAGACCTCTCTTTAAATTCTGTGAGATCTCAGTATTTTGTGTCACTAACACTCATTGCTTACGTGTTACTTTATTTTCCTATTATTTTTTATTTAAATATTTTCTAACCTTTGAAAAAAATCCTTTATATGGATGGTTAAGTAACCATATATAAGGGCTACTAATGATTTAGATAATTTGTAACCCTATCTATATAGTTATGTAACATCTACATATAAGTGTACATATTTTCATACATTTGAGTCCTCGGTTGAAAAAGAATTTATTCTATTTATGATCAAATAGAACAATTAATCAATCTAACCTCACCAAAGAAAAAGACGGTGACTGTAAATCGTAATAGGTAATGTTGACAATAAAGAAGGTGAAAAATATGGCCTACCAAATAGAACATCTCTAGATAAATTAGTCTATTTCATTGGGTAAGCAGCATGATTATGTGATGACAATAAATACATTTTACGAAGTTTATAAAATGCAAATTAAAGTCGATTATAATCAAATTAAAAAAAAAAAGCTATATAGTCATTCAGGTGCAGAAGTGACACAATTTAGTTATGGCTAAATATATATTAAGGCTAAAAACTATAATAAATTCTATTCCAAGAAATTGGACCTTAGTGACATTTACAGTAGAAGAAATTCCAGGAGTATTTCTATGAAAAACCAAACACATTTTAGCTAAAAATCAAGAGATTGCATATCACTGGGATGAAATAGAATCAGGAATGAACTACGATATCAAACAAATAAATGTGAAAATGCAAAAGATGCCACAAATTATAACGGACTTTGAATTAAATACATACAAATATAGTTTTAAAATGTTGGTCACTTAGTAAAAAAGGCTGAATATTATTTAATAATGGGGAATATGTGACTGTTGGAAAATATTCAAATATACCCCTGGGTGTATTAAAGAAAAAGAAGTGGCTCGGTTTAATAAGATACCAGCAGAACTTATTAAGAATCTTGATGATAATATAAGTTATTGTATGAAGTAAACAAAATTTGATATGAGAGTTGAAAATCATTGTTGTCATTTACTGGAAGATGAACAATCACTCTATCTATAAATGGTAACTCAGGGGACTATAGTACAGAGGACCTTCTGTCTCAAGGGAAGCAGGAATTAAGAAAGGTATATGATGGGGGTACTCTCTCTCACTTCACATCCGCTATTTATGCTTGCTGAAATGGTAATAACAAATATTGAAGAAGAAAACAAAGGAATACAGATTATTACAGGGATTGCATAAAAAAGGCAGATTTCATAACACGCTTGTGATCTCATCACACCAAATATTCTTTATTTATTTGTAAAAACCTGATGGTAGAAAAAGGAGGAGGGGGGTACTGAAGGCAGAAAACAAGCAAGTACGAATAACTTACCTAATATTTAAGGTACAAAAAATGCATAGAACAATCGTAGAACATCAATAGTTTAACAACAGTGGTTCTGTAACATTTTACGATCCAACTTATTATAATGAATATATTATGAATGTTTAAACCCCCACTATTCCAGTCCCGATTTTCCCGAATTATGATCTATAGTTTGGCACGGACTTCATTTTCATCATCTCCTGTGTAGGATCGATGGACATTTGAGGAGATTTTTAGAAAATTGCATCAGAAGTACGACCTCAATAGTTGATTTCCCTTTGGATAAATCTGCTAAAATGAATAAAATATTCCAAATCCTAAATAATGTCTTAGCTCAGTTAAATCTCGAGACATAGAGTCTTGTCAAGGCCTTGGAGAAAAGGAGGCAAACGCGTATTTATTGGGCATAATTAAAAGGCTTAAGTCATAAAGGTTTCATCACAAATACATTTCAATGTAAAAATATTGGCCATAGAGGAACAGGACGACAAAGAAAGTCATTTTACAAAGACAACAAACATCTCTGAGATTATGATGAATATAATTATTTATAATAATATGAAATTAGTAATATCTGAAGGAACCCAATGATTGCAACTCAAAGCTTTAAGATCTTGTTGATAATGATGAAGATTTTTGGTCAGTGTGCTTGTTTTCTTTTAAGTTATTTAAAAACTTCATTGCTTAAAATGTTTAGGAATTCAACATCATATCCTGAGTACATCTATTGCTGGTGTCCTTGCAACAATAGCTCAACAAAAATATCAATCTCATAATGCTGAAAAAGATGCTATTTATCGACACTATATAGAACTTCATCCAGAAGACTTTCCAATTCCAGGTATAGTATTATTGTAATTTGTTAATTAATTATGATTGATTCTTTGATCAATTCATACTTTTCTTTTTATGTCACAAATAATTTTTTTTCCCCCCCACATCATTTACAACTTATTAAACTATATGCTATTAATATATATTAAGTAGGTAATTAAAGAATTTGAACTATTAAAACCATGTAAAGACTTCACTATAAATTAAAAATAATTAAATTAATGGTTTGGTAGCTAAGGCATATTAAGGATAATCAAAGGTCCTCTAGGCTTTGGGTAATCAGAGTTTCTTCCTCTGGCCAATATATAATTCTCACACTTAGATCACTTTCTTTCTGAACACCAGTGTAGGCTAATATTGGGCTGTGGTCGACAAAGGAGTTACGAATGCATAGTTAGGCCTTTCTTTCTGAACACTAGTGCAGGCTAATACTGGGCTGTGGTCGGACAGAGGAGTTACGAATGCATAGTTAGGCCTTTCTTTCTGAACACTAGTGCAGGCTAATACTGGGCTGTGGTCGACAAAGGAGTTACGAATGCATAGTTAGGCCTTTCTTTCTGAACACTAGTGCAGGCTAATACTGGGCTGTGGTCGGACAGAGGAGTTACGAATGCATAGTTAGGCCTTTCTTTCTGAACACTAGTGCAGGCTAATACTGGGCTGTGGTCGGACAGAGGAGTTACGAATGCATAGTTAGGTCTGTTCCTTATTCAGTAATATTTGCAAATTTATGAAGACAGCAGTTTTTAGTAATGGTTTTCTGTATCTGGTTCTGAAGATGAGACATGGTCTTAAAAATCACTTTGAGTTCTCATTGACACTATACATGTAACTTGCTGTAAAACAAGAATCCCTTGATAGCTTAGAAAAGTGTACTTAACACTTAACAATTTATTTAAGTAATTTATACTTTTGGTTCCTTTTATATTTTTGTGTTGACTTTATTTTTATTCTATATTGAATAAATTATTTATTTATAATGAGTTTTACTTTTATTTTTCAGAGAGAAAAAAAATTGGAGAGATATTTCCTAAATTTACTCCTGTACGATGAATACTAGTTTACACTCTTTTGAAATATGATAGTTTGGGTTCCAAGAGGAATGTCCATTGTAAATGTAATGCCCATGCTGATTATTGTAAATATTTTTTAGTTGTTCATGTTTTCAAAATAAAATATAGCACTAATTATTCATTGTATTCATACATTTAATAACCCCTACCTTTTCCTTTTATTGTCTATTAATACAATGTTGGTTGAAAAGTATGCAACATTTATTATTTAAATACAATTCATCATGTAATAGCTGTGGAAACATTATAACTACTAACTTCATTTATTCTCTTTCTTTATTTCATGCCAATTACTAGTTTCCACATTCCAAGTGCTGGTAGCCATTAGAACAGCTCTGCCTCCGCCCTTTCCCCAAGAGTTCTACATAGTTACATCTCTCAGTTACTCACTTATTATCTAAGTGCTACAGGATACATCATTCATTTCAGAATTACTAGATAACCATAACTGCTGAAAAGTAATAGTTTAAATACATTTAGTTTGATCCATATAGAGGGAATTTAAACTCTTTTTTCTTTTTTTTTTTTTGAAGTATTTAATCAGGCTCAAAATTTGTTTTAAAGCTTAGGCTTAAAGAAAACTTTACTTTTATATAGTTTTTCTATTTATTAACAACCTATTAAAATTAAATAGTTTTATTAAATTTGTGATTAAACTGAAATATCTCTCAACAAATAAAAGCTACACATCTAAAATAATCTTTCTGAAATTAATCTAATTTTAAGTTAACACTTATTTGATTTTGCAGTATTCTATTATAGTTCGGGAAATAAAATAATACAGGGTATTTTAATATAAAGTGAGGTACATATTGGCTTTTTATTAAATATTATTAATGTAAAATGAGAAGGGGTGGGATTTTTTTAAGCCTGAAACATAAATACGAATAACTCCATTAATTTTTGAGTTACATGAAAATGTATAATACAGTAATTGTAAAAGATTACTATATTATAAAGTTGGTTATATAACATTTTTTTACGACTCATAATAATACTGAAACCATAGTAGACTATAAGGTAATAGTAAATAAACATTTAACAAACGTAAATCAAGGACTATTATTTTTGTATTGTAATGGCCAACTGGGGCCAAAAAATTGCAACAGAAAATATGAACATGCTAGTCCCCAGTGTACAAGTTGATCCAACATACGAATGATTCAAAAGTCTGTAGGATTTTCAACATAGTTTGTTAACAGACACATAGCCACTTTTGTACCACATGTTCTATGCCATTCCGGTAGCATGGTGAATCTTTTGATGCAAAAACTCCTGTACTCATTTTCCTATTCTTCAATTATGTTGTAACAGCTATCATGGAATAAGTGTATCATGGCCCAAAACAGGTGGTAATCGAAAGGTGGTGCGAGATTGGCATAATAGAGTAATATGGAAAGCAATTGGTCCCAACTCCTTGTTTTTATCTGTGGAAATTTTGGATGTTGAGTCTTGTGTTGTATTGTCGCAAATGAAATATCTCGTATTCAGTAATGCCAGATACCGTTGTGCTAGAGCAGTGAGTACTTTCTCAAAAACATACCTCTGAGGTAATTGCTCGATCTTCAAGTAAAGTTGAATTCCCTTAAAAGTCCACCATACACAGATAATACATTTTTTTTTTGTCCAAATTGCTCACATCTTGGGACACTGGGGAATCAACTTGATTTGTTCCCATTTACTTTACTCATTTCATGGGCCGCATTAGTCGTTTTGTATAATTTTTCAAAGCAGCACCTCACAATAGCACAAGTTTCCATTTCAAAATTGTTAAAAAATTGAGGGAATGCCTGTTTCTTTGTGAATGTATAATTTAAGGCCGACTAACATAGATTATCAATAATTTAGGAATACAACAAATGTAAATACTTTAGGTATTTTTTAAAATCATCTTTAGCAGTTAGTTAAGAAATGAAGATATTTTTGAATCACCCTATTATAACCAAAGGATGGTAGATACTGGTTACATCAGAATACTTCAGTATTCTAAAAGCACAATAATGTAACCAGTTTATTTAAGGCTTCATTGTTTGATTTCAACCAGCAATTCTGTTGAAATTTATCATGATGGACAATAAAATACTGTATTATAACAATAACCATTTTAGATTCATTGAAAAGTATGATATTTAATGGGATGAAGCCCACAAACATGAATGGACTGAACTGTTCATTATAACAGACTGACTGAATATTCACATCTCAAATTAAAAAAAAATTGCAATACTAAAAATGTTTTAAAAATAATTTTGTTTTCATAATCATTTAATCATAATAAAATTATGTTAAAAATTATTTAACTTTATTACAAAACATTGTAACAATGATTATTAAACTGCTGAAGTACAACGAAATATCAAGGAGAATAATGCAAAATTTTCTGAATCACATAAAAATAAATTGTAATGCTATTTTAGCGAATTTCCCTTGTGGGAAATCAGCTATTGAGGTAGTACTGATGACACAATTTTCGAAATTTTTCTTCAATTGTCCATCAATTGTTGGTCTCTGCCAGTCAAAAATAGGTTCAGGCAAATAATATGATATAAAAACATACTGTGGGGCTCGGGTTGACCGTGCGATTTACGGCGTTGGTCCTAATCTTGCATGGCAGACCTAGAGTGGCGGGTTCGAATCCCGCCCTGGGCAGTAGAAATTTTATTTAATGACGGACTCATTAAATAAACTCCTTGTGCCCATCCTGGCTAGAAAAGGATGGTAACCTGTAGATAACCCGTCCCGATTAGCTTAGTAGCCTAAAGTGGACGTAAAATAAAATAAATAAATAAAAACATACTTAACCACAAAATTAAATATGTAATGTAAAGCATCAAGTGACTACATTAAATTTAAATGGCATGCTGAAGAATTAAGTTTTTTTGACTATATTTTGTATTTCAAATCATTCAGGGTCTTGGCAATAGCAGAAAAAGCCATATAAATAGACCTCACTGCCCACCACAACAAACGAGATTTGTTCCTAATGATCAACATCCTCAAATCTTTTGTTGAGAAGTGAAGACATCAAAATAATTTCAATAGTACTAGAAGTGTTACTCAATAATACTCCCCGGCTATACAGCGCCATCCTCCCCGGCTGTGCACCGAAAAAGCATGCCAAGAATATTGAATTAAGTTGCGAAATTTGTGGATTATTGAAGACTCCATTGTACTGTTAATGGCTGGGTCGGTGGATTGGAAAATGGTCGGGGGAACCTTGAGACTCTTGTGGGGCGGGATGGCCACGCTCGGCGGAGAAATCCACGGCGTCCTGAGTACGCAAGGATCCAAAACCTTTGGAAGAAGGATAAGAAGGCTGAGATCCTAGGAGAGAGCCGGCCTGGAGACGTGCATGACGTTGACGAATTAGAGGCCTACTGGGCCTAATATGGAAGAGTGTTCTAGTCAATGGACGGCTCCTCGCGTAATGGCCCTAGGATTGACGATGCCTCAGGAATTTGGGCGCCTATTTCGCCGGAGGAGACTGCTAAGCATTTACCCGGAAACGATAAAGCGGCTGGGTTGGATAGTATCACCTTTGCTAGGTGGAGGGATATTCCTGGTGTGCTGCGTGAGGCGGTTCTTCGAAGTAGGGAGAGCTCCTGAAGGGCAGCTTCGTGCACGCTTCACGATGATTCGTAAATCGGACAGTCCGGCTGGTTCTGGTAACTACCGGCCGATTGCAGTGGCGTCTGTTATAGTTCGACATTTGCATAAAATCTTGGCATTTAGACTGATGTCTGTGTTCCGGAGCAAAAAGGGTGTGTAGTGGGCGTTGATGGTGCTGCCACCAATGTGTATGTTTGTTTGTTTGTTACCTTTTCACGCATAAACGGCTAAACCAAATTTTATGAAACTCGGTATGTGTATTACTACTAGTCCAACTTAGACTTTAGGCTATATTAATATTCTCTGAGACGACAGGAGTGGGGGTTATTAGGGAGGTCTGAAATTAAAAATAGCGATATTTCGTTTCCTATTGGTTTTTCAGCAAATATGCACTTAACAAAAGTTGTTTATTTTGTTATTTAGAGTAACTTTTGATATATACTTTCGTCGTATTCCGAAGTACAAATGCGTTATACGCCAAAAATTATAGCGGGAGTCAACAATTTTATTTGGACAAAAGACCCAACCGAAATAAATAAAATTCGGTACGTGTATTAGCACTAACGCTTTCATTATAATAAGCCATACCAACATTTCTAGGGACGGGCAGGAGTGGGAGTTATAAGGAAGACCTGAAATTTAAAATAGTGATATTTCGTTTCCTATTGGTTTTTCGTCAAATGTAAACATAAGAAAAATTGTTTATTTTGTTATTTAGAGTAACTTTTGTTATATACACTTTTTTCTTATACCAAATTATAAACGGGATATACACTATAAACTAAAGCGGGAGTCAACTATTTCATTGGGCGCTAACGATTAAACCGAACTTAAAAACTGGGTATGTCAATTAGCATTAATTCTTCCATGATTATAAGCCATATTAAAATTTTTAGGTTAGAACGGGAGTGGGGGTTATAAGGGAGGCCTGAAATAAAAATTATCGGTATTTCATTGTCTATTTGTTTTTCGACAAACATGCAAATAACAAAAGTTGTTTACTTTGTTATTTAGATTAACTTTTGTTTTATACATTTCCCCAGGAACAATGTGTGGAGCAAGTACGTAATTTGAGTAGAAATATTGATATACTCAACAATTCATTCCAATTTGAACTATGAACCTGGAAAAATTAATTCAAATCTATGTTAATATTTTGTCCTCAATAACTGAAATCTATGCATAATACACAGGAGACGGGAAATATGACAATATAACAAAATATGAAATATGACAATATAACAAAATATGAAATATGACAATTTGGAGGACAGTGAAGACTTACATAAAAAATTAATTTTATTATTAACAAATGCCAACAACGGGTATTAACCCTAAACACTGGGACGGGTAAATGTCAAAATATTGTGCAAAGTAAAGCCTTGCCAAAAAAATACCATCACCATTCAGCCTCAAATCAATTCCCGGGCGAAGCCGGGTATCTGAGCTAATATATATATATATATATATATATATATATATATATATATATATATATATATAATTTTAAACGGACCTCATTTTCGTCATCTCCTGGGTAGGATCGATGGACATTTTAAGAGATTTTTCGAAAATCGCGTCATGAGTACGACCTCAATAGCTGATTTCCCTTAAGGAAAATCTTCTAAAAGAATGCCGACGAATTGCGGGATTTTGGCGTGAGCAGTACAGCAATGCAGTGGATCAGCATCCTGGTTCTTCATGGTTCCTGGACAGTCTGGGGCGTGTTTGCAGCGCAGAGTGGACAACTGGGTGGAGGACAAGGCACTGGTTGAGGCTGGAAGAAGAACTCTTGACGAACGATTTCCAAGGCCAAGATATGTAGTGACATTTGTTATCCTTTATGTTTCTTGTTGTTGTTCTTTTTAATGTATTATATTATTATTCCTGGTTTTTTTTTGTGTGTATTTTGGCAAGTAGATAGGCTGAACTCCTTCTCAGGGTGCTTGCACCTTTATTAATAATGTCCCCTAGGGACAATGTTAGGGTTAGGGAGCCCCCAGTTTATGTAAGGAGTTGTTTTGAGCCTCAATGTATTGTGATATTGATAATGGTTTATTGTATATATTTTGTATTTATTTTTGTATATTCTTTTTGTATGAAAACCCAAATAAATAGGTAACTGTACTAGAACTGGCACTCAATAATACTCGAACTGTTAATGGAGTCTTCAATAACCCACATATTTCCCAACTTAATTCAATATTCTGGATGGAAACACATCCTGGCTTATTAAAACCAAGGAAACAAAACTATCATCCCTCCTGATATTGTGATTGAAAACCTAACTTATTCTAGCTGTAAAGAGGTTCAACCAAATCAATTCTTCCCCTATACTTTTTTATTCCTGAGAATTCATTAATTTTTCTTGTGCATGATGATATATAAATAAAAAGTTCGTCACGCTGGGGCTGCGTAAACTAAGCAGATTTCCCACGTGAAGTATTACAATAGAGAAATTTCACGAGAGCCGAACAGTTACGAAAACGGCCGAACTAGCTTTTGGCGGGAAACTCAATTTCGTCCGTTACCCGCCCACATTTAATACAAATGCAAATATCTCGGTTAATATTCAAGCTAGAGAATAAATGTAACAATATTTATAGTAAATTTAATTTGCAATAAGATTGATTCTATACAATATTTCGATCCGAGATATAGTAACAGAGATATTTCGAATTTTCGAAAATCCTGGCCTCTAAACCCCCCCCCCTCCCACTGGTCCGATTTCAGTCATTAACGAACTTGATCTTTATTTTTGCATAAAACGTTTAAATATCAAGTTTGGTAACGATTAATCAATAATTGCGACTGCTAGAGCGGTAACGGACAAATATATATACAGTTTTGAACGGACCTCATTTTCGTCATCTCCTAGGTAGGATCGATGGACATTTCAAGAAAAAATTCGAAAATCGCGTCATGAGTACAACCTCAATAGCTGATTTCCCCTAAGGGAAATCTGCTAGAATGGAGAGATTTAAACTAATATATTAACTCTATACTTTTCAAACCTTTAATATCTGAAAAAAGTCCGTCACGCAGGGGCTGCGTAAACTAAACAGATTTCCTATGTGAAGTTTAGCAATAGAGAAATCTGCATACTGGTAACACAACACCGCCATAAGTAAATACAAACGGTAATGAGAAATCTTTCAGTTAATTTTAATAAACTCCCAACTGAAACGGCTTCTGAATTGTAAGAATAATTTATATTTTAATAACTCAAATTTTAGTAGTCCAAGAACTAAAGAAGGTGGGGGGGGGCGGATGAACAGAACGTATTTGCATATGTAAATCTAACAAAGTAAAGAAGGTTAGAAACGAGAGGTTAGGTTAGAGGCTTCCGCTAGAGCCGAGACTTACGAAAACGGCCGAACTAACCCGAACAACACCCAACCACAGACTTCATAAAAATGCAAATATCTCGGTTAATATTCAAGATAGAGAATAAGTGTATATAACCATATTTATAGTAAATTTAATTTGCAATAAGATTGGTTCTACACATTTTTTCGATCCGATGCATAGTAACGGAGATATTTCGAATTTTCGAAAATCCCCCTCTAACCCCCCCCTCCCTTTCGTACGATTTCAGCCATTAACGAACTTGATCTGTCTTTTTACATAAAACGGTTAAATATCGAGTTTCGTAACGATCAAACAAAAATTGCGACCGCTAGAGCGTTAAAAGACAAATATATATATGTATATATATATATATATATGTATATTGTTACGTTTTTATTACCAAAATCAGTAATAAACGTTTTTAATAAGAGTTCTTTTGGATTGCAAAATTAAATACTCGCAAGTTTCACAGTTTTTATCACTGTACAATTTATTTCACAATGCACAATACACTTGGTAATTATTCTTAATTACGACTTACAGTTTACACTGATAGCGTCACTGTTCTTCAGATTACACAGTCCAACAATTCACTCACGGTCACTGAAATTCACAACAAGACGGCACTGCACTGTCCTTCACTTCGCGGCACTTCACTGTCCTTTTCTTCGCGGCACTGCACTGTCCTTTACTTCGCGGCACTGCACTGTCTTAAACACGGCACTAAACTGTTACTTACAGTCACGGCACAACACTGTTCTTCTTATAAAAACACTTTACCGCACTGCACTAAGTCGCACTGTAGCACTGATGTGAACATCAAGACAGGGGAGAATAAAACTGACTAGCTTATTTTTTGTTTTTTTTTTTTTTTTTTTTTTTTTATCAGAGTCCAGATTGCCTCGAAAAAATGAATGTAAAACAAGGAAATGTAGGACCTTGTAAGCCCTACGTGGGTTTGAGTTGACTGACTGGCTCGCAGCTGGCCGCTCTTTATATAGCTTGTCGGCATACATCAAAGGGGAATTGGCTGGACCCCTCGACGCCTGGCTGGAAGGTACTGGTAGGACCTAGGACATTCTATCGGTTTTTTTGATCTACGTCACACTTTCCAAATACGCGACTCTCTCTCTCTCTCCGATTCATCTATTTAATTTTCGCAACACTATATATATATATATATATATATATATATATATATATATATATACATATATCTATATCTATCTATATATTTGTCTGTTACCGCTCTAGCGGTCGCAATTTTTGTTTGATCCTTACCAAACTTCATATTTAAGCGTTTTATGTAAAAAGAAAGATCAAGTTCGTTAACGGCTGAAATCGGACCAGTGGGAGGGGGGGGGTTTAGAGGGGGGATCTATATCCCAAGATAGGAATATCTCCGTTATTATACGTCAGATCGAAAAATTGTATAGAATCAATCATATTGCAAATTAAATTTACTGTAAATTTTGTTCTATACATTTTTTCTGTATCTTGAATATTAACCGAGATATTTGCATTTGTATGGTCGGCAGGAGTCGGCTATGTTCGGGACCCTCCGCCGAGAGCTAGTGTGGCCGTTTCCGTAACTGTTCGTCCCTCGTGAATAGGTTTAGAGATTCCTTCCTACTACTGTTGTTATTAGGCAGATTTCTCTACTGTAAAACTTCACGTGGGAAATCTGCTTAATTTACGCAGCCCCTGAGTGACGGACTTTTTTTTCCCATGGCCTTGATCAACTTCAGTCTACTAACACTGTCCCCAATGATGCTGCTTTCTAGATGACAAAACTCATTCATTTATTCAATTATCCAAGTAATATTTCAAAATTTAATATTTATTTTCTCTTCGCGTTTTTCTACCAAAGTTTGTCTTTTATGTGCATTTATCTTTTTACTACCAAAATTTATCTTTTATGTGCATTTATCTTTAGTTTAGGGGGCTCAAGTTAACCATGTGAGTTTAAACATTGCCGTCCATTTTACATGGTAAACCTAGAGTAGCGAATTGATTCCCGCTTAGGCAATAAGAATTTATTTAGTGACGAACTCCTTAAATAAAATCCTTAGTCCCACTCTGACTAGAAACGAGTGGTAAACTGTTGACAACACGTCCCAATTAGCCTTAGCTGCAAAACGTGGGCATTAATAAATAACAATAAAATATCTTTAGTTTGAACTGACCTTGGGCATTCTTAGGACTTGCAGGGTTCTATTCATTTCTAATTTGAACTTTGCCACCTGCGCAATGTCATCTGCAAATCTGATTCAATGGACAGATTAACCTTCTATCTTTCCAATCTATTCCTATTTCAAGCATGCAGTCAAACACCAGTTTCCAGTTAATGGTATCAAACGCTTTTTCTAAATCCACAAATTCAACTACCATTTTTTGTTCAATATGTCACCTTCTCTCCAGGATAAACTACAATAGTTTCTCTTGTTCTTACTTTGGATCAAAATCCAGATTGGTCTCCATCAATGTAGTATTTAATCTTATTTCTTAGCCTATTTTTAGTCATACAAAATAGTATTTTAATAAGTCTTAGTTTTTTTATCACAATTGATGGTATAAATTGTTTCAATCTGAGTCATAAGAATGAAAATTTAACACATATTATCTAAACACCTTCTCCTTTTGATCAAATTTCATTGTAAAATATATTTCATTTGATAAAAACTCATTGTAGAAAATCCCTCCCTCTCTCTATCTTGAGTTCTATCCGCAATTTGATTATATTGTGTACAATAATTTGAAAAGTGAAGAGGTATTGAGAACAGCTTATTCCTTAGTTCTTTAAGAATCTTTTGTTTTTCCTTCGTGGCTTCAGCGCCCTTAGGGGCTTGCCATTGCACTCAGAGAGCCATGATAGCAAAAGTCCGTCACGCAGGGGCAGCGTAAACTAAGCAGATTTCCCACGTAAAGTATTACAATAGAGAAATTTCACGAGAGCCGAGCAAGTCAATGAAACGGCCGAACTTGCTTTTGGCGGGGAAGTAACTTTCGTCCGTTAGGCGCCCAGATTAAATAAAAATGCAAATATCTCAGTTAATATTCAAGATACAGAATAAATGTATAGAACAATATTTATAGTAAATTTAATTTGCAATAAGATTGATTCTGTAATAGTTTTCGATCCGACGTATAGTAACGGAGATATTTCGAATTTTCGAAAATTCTCCCCTCAAAACCCCCCCTCCCACTGGTCCGATTTCAACCGTTAACGAACTTGATCTTTATTTTTACATAAAACGACTAAATATCGAGTTTGGTAACGATCAAACAAAAATTGCGACCGCTAGAGCGGTAACAGACAAATATATATATATATATATATATATATATATATATATATATATACAGTTTTGAACGGACCTCATTTTCGTCATCTACTAGGTAGGATCGATGGACATGTGAAGAAATATTTCGAAAATTCCGTCATGAGTACAACCTCAATAGCTGATTTCCCTTAAGGGAAATCTGCTAAAAGTCCGTCACGTAGGGGCTGCGTAAACTAAGCAGATTTCCCACGTGAGGTTTTACAATAGAGAAATCTGCATACTGCTAACACAACACCACAGTGATTAAATACAAACGGTAATGAGAAATCGTTCAGTTAATTTTAATTAGCTCCCAACGGAAACGGCTCATGAATTGTAAACAAATAGGTGGTATGTCAACCACTAAGAGCTGAACAGATAGACTTATTCTTCACCGGAAAGAAAAACAATTTCTGATATACATCTGAATATAACACATTAACTTTATTGCAAACTATTTGCTATATCTAGTACTGCAACTTATAATGAATGAGAATAATTTATATTTTAATAACTGCAATTTTAGTAGTCCAAGAAATAAATAAGGGGGGGGGGTGGCGGATGAACAGAACGAATTTGCATATATCTCACACGAGAGCCGAACAGTCACGGAAACGGTCGAACTAATCCGGAAACTTACGACAATAGCCGCACTAATAATAATAAAAATGCAAATATCTCGGTTAATATTCAAGATAGAGAATAATTGTATATAGCACTATTTATAGTAAATGTAATTTGCAATAAAATTGGTTCTATACAATTTTTCGATCCGACGTATAGTACAGGATATATTTTGAATTTTCAAAAATCTCCCCTCCCACTGGTCCGATTTCAGCCATTAACGAACTTGATCTTTCGTTTTACATAAAACGATTAAATATCGAGTTTGGTGACGATCAATCAAAAATTGTGACTTCTAGAGCGTTAACAGACAAATATATGTATATATATATATATATATATATATATATATATATATATATATATATATATATATATATACAATTTTGACGGGCCTCATTTTCATCATCTCCTGGATAGGATCGATGGACATTTGAAGAAAAATTTCGAAAATTGCGTCGAGTACGACCTCATCAATAGCTGATTTCCCTTAAGTGAAATCTGTTAAAAACGAAAATATAAATCATTACAGAAGACTTATGCGATTGTTTATAGCACCTCTCACTCATAATTTTGAAATTAAATTCTCCAGTTCTAGTGAAATTAAAGAGTGCGAGAAATACTAGGCCCACATACTCCATTTATTTCCTCTTTAGTTCGTTAAAATATTTAAGGAAAACAGTGTGAGAAAAATTGTGGCATTGAAACACATATAGAAGAAATGGTGGAGAAAGAACTTGAATTTAAAATATTGTAATAATAGGATATAAAACGTTTAAAACAAGGTTTTATTTATATTCCAATTCGATTATACATACGCTTTTTTTAGACTCAATCAAAGTACCTCCGAAAATTGATCGACGGGGAGGGGGTAAATTATTAAATAAATTTGATTTAAACCGCCTACAGCATCATTGACCATGGATGGTGTGTGGTCACAAATAGCCTGCAGCTTGAGCAAGCAGGTATAAAATGGGTCCAGGCAATAAATGCCTTGCTGCCCGGAACGAATTGGGCTAAAGGGCACTTCCTGAGTTTATGGCCTACAGTCGAATAGAAACTCAAAGGCCCTGAACAAAAAGAACCCCTCTTGCTGACCACTCTTTGTGTTTCATTGCTCTTCAGAAAGTTAGTTAAAGCTTCATTTTCTTTATCCCCTTACTTCTAGCGTTCTCACGTTCTGTATTTTCACGGAGCTCCTTCTACATTCAACAGAGTACATTCAATGATTATCAAAATTTTTTACTTAAACGTATGCCTAGGAGCATTTATTCTTGCGGCATCTGATGAATAACCACGTTCCACGGTATCTTCCAATCATCGGTATATGGCTCACCGACACTACTATTTATTATCATTGAAGACCATCAAGCAGCTGCAGTGTGAACTAAGCAGTTTTCCCACTTGTCGATTTTAACTATTAACAAATTTAAATAAACGTTTTAGCAGATTTCCCTTAAGATAAATCATGACGCGATTTCCAAAAAATTTCTTCAAATGTCCATCGATCCTATCCAGGAGCTGAGGAAAATGAGGTCCGTTCAAAATTATATATACGGGTATATTAATATATATATATATATATATATATATATATATATATATATATATATATATATACTAGCTCAGATACCCGGCTTCGCCCGGGAATTCATTTGAGGCTGAATGGTGATGGTATTTTTTTTTTGGCAAGGCTTTACTTTGCACTATATTTTTTGACATTTCCCCGTACCAGTGTTTAGAGTTTATTATACCTGTCGTTGCTATGGATTTGTTAATAATAAAATGAATATTTCTTGTAAGACTTCACTGTCCTCCATATTGTCATATTTCCCGTCTCCTGTGCATTATGCATAGATTTGAATTATTAAGGAGAAAATATTGACATACATTTGAATTAATTTTTTCAGGTGAGGTACCTGGTAGTTCATATTGAAAAGAAGTGTTGAGCAAATTTCTCTAAATAACAAAATAAACAACTTTTGTTATGTGCATATTTGCCGAAACCCCAATAGGAAATCATTATTATTAATTTCAGGCCTCCCTTATAACCCCACTCCTGCCCGTCCCTAGAAATGCTAGTATAGCTTATTATAATGAAGGCGTTAGTACTAATTCACATACCGAGTTTGGTTTAATTAGGTTGAGTTTTTAGTGCCAAATAAAATTGTGGACTCCCGCTGTAGTTTATAGGGTATAACTCACTTATGCTTCCTTATACGGCAAAAGTGCATATAACAGAAGTTACTCTAAATGAAACGAAATATCGCTATTTTTAATTTCAGGCCTCCCTTATAACCCCCACTCCTGGCCGTCCCTAGAAATGTTAGTATGGCTTATAATAAGGAATACGTTAGTGCTAATTCACATACCGAGTTTGGTTTAGTTCGGTTGAGTCTTTTGTGCCAAATAAAATTGTTGACTTCCGCTACCATTTTCAGCGTATAACGCCTTTATACATAGGTATACGACAAAAGTGTATATAACAAAAGTTACTCTAAATAACAAAATAAACAACTTTTGTTATGTGCATATTTGCCGAAAAACCGCTAGAAAACGAAATATCGCTATTTTTAATTTCAGGCTTCCCTTATAACCCCCACTCCTGTTCACCTCAGAGACAATTAATATAGCCTAAAGTCTAAGTTGGGTTAGCAGTAATATACATACCAAGTTTCATAAAATTCGATTCAGCCGTTTATGCGTGAAAAGGTAACAAACAAACAAACAAACATACACGAAAGAAACAAAATGCAGATATGGTGTCTATGACATGTGAAACGAAAAGTTATCGTGAAATTTCACGAAAAAAATCAATGTACAGACAGAGGTTACAATTTTATATATATATATATAGATATATTTGTCTGTTAACGCTCTAGCGGTCGCAATTTTTGTTTGATCGATACCAAACTCGACATTTTAACGTTTTAGCAGATTTCCCCTAGGGGAAATCAGCTATTGAGGTTGTACTCATGACGGAATTTTCCAAATTTTTCTTCAAATGTCCATCGATCCTACCTAGTAGATGACGAAAATGAGGTCCGTTCAAAACTATATATATATTTGTCTGTTACAGCTCTAGTGGCCGCAATTTTTGTTTGATCGTTACCAAACTCGATATTTAGTCGTTTTATGTAAAAAGAAAGATCAAGTTCGTTAACAGCTGAAATCGGACCAGTGGGAGGGGGTGGGGGGGTTTAGAGAGGAGGATTTTCGAAAATTCGAAATATCTCCGTTACTATACGTCGGATGGAAAAATCGTACAGAATCATTCTTATTACAAATTAAATTTACTATAAATATTGTTATATACAGTTATTCTCTATCTTGAATATTAACCGAGATATTTGCATTTTTATTAAATCTGAGCGGCTAACGGACGAAGTGACTTTCCCGCCAAAAGCTAGTTCGGCCGTTTCATTAACTGCTCGGCTCTCGTGAAATTTCTCTATTGTAAAACTTCACGTGGGAAATCTGCTTAGTTTACGCAGCCCCTGCGTGACACTTTTTATGTGAAAAGACAGATCAAGTTCGTTTAGGCTGAAATCTTCGTTACTATACGTCGGATCGAAAAATTGTATAGAATCAATCTTATTGCAAATTAAATTTACTATAAATATTGTTATATACATTTATTCTCTATCTTGAATATTAACCGAGATATGGGGGCGGATAACGCCGGAAAGAAAAACAATTACTGAAATATATCAGAATATAACATATTAATTTTGTTGAAAACTATTTACTAAATCTAGTACTGTAATTTATAATGAATAAGAAATATTTTTATCTCAATCAGTCAAATTTGTGTAGTCCAACCAACAACTTTAGATGGGGGGCACCAGAACACATGTGCATGTATCTCGTATAATAAATGTCTCTTGAAAACAATATTTGGTATTTAAACTTCGAATTATGTGGTTTATTACATAACAGAGTATTGTTTATGTAACATGAATAGAAGTGGGGGTTTGCTGAAGGCTGAAAACCTCGGTTAATATTCAAGATAGAGAATAAATGTATATAAACATATTTATAGATCATTTAATTTGCAATAAGATTGATTCTATACACTTTTTCGATCTGACGTATAGTAACGTTAAGTTTTGAATTTTCGAAAATCCCCCTCCCACTGGTCCGATTTCAGCCATTAACGAACTTTATCTTCCTTTTTACATAAAACTATTAAATATTGAGTTTGGTAAATGGTGTGATTTTATATATATATATACACACACACACACAATTTTGAACGGACCTCATTTTCGTCATTTCCTAGGTAGGATCGATGGACATTTGAAAATCGCGTCATATGTAGGACTTCAATAGCTGATTTCCCTTAAGGGAAATCTGCTAAAACTGGGAGTAATGAATTTTACCGTTAGAATGGTTCACTAATGACTTGAGAGAGCTAGCAATCTCCCTTAAAATGTTTCAATATCAGTACTCAAGTGAACAGTGAATGAAGGTCATGTAGTGACTACATAAACTTTGCAACACGGTTTGAAGGGTTATTGAACACACAAATTTAAAGGTGAACAAAACATTGTACAATTATTATATAATGTAAGTTTTTACCCCCCTTCAAACCGTGTTGCAAGATTCCACTACTTACTTCCAGTTTACAATACCTTCGTTTTTATCTCGTCTTTCTTTCAGCGATCGTTTTTTTTCCCCCACTGTTTTATATTTTCTTACCGATATATATATTTTTTTCACTTCATTATTTGGGGCCACACATCATAATTCTTCGTACAGTTACTTATTTTAATCAAAAAATTAAAAGGTATATACCGATTAAGTTTGCTTCAGTCTGGCTAATTTACACACGCTGTAGAGTTGAGTAGGGATCATAATGACACCTACTTTTTCCAGTGCTCCAGATACTCTACTGTGAAGTCGTCCTCACTTAGTCCATGATTCACTTAGAAATATCTAAGGGATATATCAAGCATATTTTAGGTTTGCTTACTCTTTTAACAGCTTAGACGCAACACATTTGTTTTGGTCCTAAGTGCAGTCCGCGCCTTCCTTGTCATAATGCGTTGTTGACTATAGCCTTTGAAGTGAGAGAAGCATAATTAAATGCATTTGTTTATACTGGGCTTTTGGTAAGTAGATAGGAAAACTTCAAAAGGTGTTTCTACTCTTCAAAAAGAGCATAATTATCCAAATGTTGTATGCTCTTAATCCTAATAGTTATGGAGAAAATCGATTTTTGAGATTTTTCAATGTATGTTTTATTACATAAATTCAGCTTCAGCAGATAAATTATTACTATTGAATATTTTCTGGTTATGTCATTTTGAAGGGTATTAAATTATCTCTAATAATCGTTTATTTTTAATAGAAATTTCGGTTTTACAAATAGTTTTAACAGAATTTGATAATTAAAAGAATAGAATTAATTAAAAAAAACAACCTTAATTTTGAAACCACATAACCCATCCTTTGAATAAACTTAGAGCTTTTAGAATTTAAGGAAAACTTCTTTAATAAATATGCTATCTAATCGTACAATCCTGTTCCACTAGACTTTAACAAGTGTTCAAAAGTAGCAAATTTATTTTAAAAACAACGGGCATTTTGAGGTTCAGTTTTCATTCTTATTCTTATGTTCCAATCAAGTCTCGCAGAAGAACAAGAACTCATTTTTTAGCAGATTTAACGGAAATCAGCTATTGAGGTCGTACTCATGACGCGAGTTTCGAAAAATTTCTTCAAATGTCCATCGATCCTACCCAGGAGATGACGAAAATGTATATATATATATATATATATATATATATATATATATATATATATATATTTGTCTGTTAACGCTCTAGCGGTCACAATTTTTGTTAGATCGTTACCAAACTCAGAATTTAATCGTTTTATGTAAAAAGGAAGATCAAGTTCGTTAATGGCTGAAACTGGACCAGTGGGAGGGGGGGTTTAGAGGGGGGATTTTTGAAAATTCGAAATATCTCCGTTATTATGTGTCGGATGGAAATATTGTATAGAATCAATCTTATTGAAAATTACATTTACTATAAATATATTGTTCTATACATTTATTCTGTATCTTGAATATTAACCGAGATATTTGTATTCTGTGTGTGGTCGGCAGGAGTCGACTGTTCGGTACTTTCAGAAGAGAGCTCTGGCGGCCGTTTTCGTAACTGTTCGTTCCTCGTGAATAAGTTTAGAGATCCCTTACTACTACACTTGTTATTGGGCAGATTTCTCTATTGTAAAACTTCACGTGGGAAATCTGCTTAGTTTACGCAGCCCCTGCGTGACGGACTTGTTATTATTAATTCTAATTATTTAAGCTGCAAATTCATGTGTAAAAAACGTTCTTTTACCAAAAAAAAAAAAAAAATTCCTATTTTGAAGAACTAGGCAATAAATCTTAAGTTTCTCCTTTTCTCTTCCTTAGTGGTGACGCTTCAAGACGAATAAGATTCTACCGTTGTCTATTGCATATCGATATTGAGGATGGAGTTTTTTGGAAAGCATATTATGGACCGACGAGCCAAAATTTACGACATTGAATAACCACAATCTCGATTTCTAGGAAGATGGTGAAAACCTACATAAGAAGAGGTACCATAAACTTCTTTCCAACACAGATTTATTATTAAATTGTGGGGATATATATTGGAAATAAAAATAAACGTTATTAAAGATAACTCAATGCCTTTCAAAATGACATATACTAATAACATCCAATAGCAATAATTTATTTGCTGCAGCTGAATTTATGTAATAAAACTTAGACACAGTGAAAAATCACAATAATCGATTTTTCTCCAATACTAATAGGATTAGAAATATACATCATATAAACAATTTAGTTCCTTATGAAGAGTCGAAAGACATGTAAACGTTTGTCTATCTACTTACCAAACAAATGATAATACCCCATACTATATATTTCTTGTTTTATACAATTTCTTTCATAATCTCTAATATTAACCGAGATATTTGAATTGTTTCGAGCTCAGTCTTCAGTAAACTCCCACTTCTACTCAACCGGTTTTCAATTTTGGGCAACTGAGCTTATATTTTAATCCTTGCTTATATTAAATTTTTAGGGAAAATGGAGAACTTTGGAAATCTGCTTAATTTACGCAGCCCCTGCGCGACGGACTTCGAATAAGAGAGCAGGGACGGAATGAATGGGTTGCTGCATTAAACCAGCAGAAAGTAAAATAAACTTGTAAGCTGCATTAAACCACTAGAGGAAAAGTGAATTTTCTTTAGTCGATGTATATTATTTGCGTTGGGAGTCAGGATCAATAATGTCCAGGAAAGGTTTAGGGCCCCTCTCCTCCGGGTGTTGGGTAATAAAAGTCTGACTACAGCTCCAGCTTTATAACCCAGCTCTTATCTTTAGGGAGGGGGGGGGGGAGCAAGTTTATTAAGTTACAAACTTTCATCGAGGCAAAATGTTTTTCGATTTAATTAAATAAGGACTAAACTTAAAATAACACGCTCTTCTCCATATCTTTTACATTTTCCTCAGCGGGTTTCTTTTAAGGGGTGCTATCAAATCTTCTTCAGACGTTCACTTATCGTACTAAGTAGATAAGAAAAGTGAATTCCGTTCAAATTAGTGAAAGAGTGTGTCTATCCGCAAGCAAACGTGTGTGTGATTGCTGATAGGCTATAAAAAATGCAAATATCTCGGTTCAAGATAGTGGAAACACTTAAATAACAACATGCATAGAACATTTCATTTCCAATAAGATTGGTTCTATACAATTTTTCGATCCGACGAATTGTAATGGAGATATTAAGAATTTTCGAAATTCCCCCTCTTCTACTGGTTGGATTCAGCCATTAACGAACTTGATCTTTAGTTTTACTTAAACCGTTTAAACATTGAGTTTGATAACGATCAAATAAAAATTACGACCGCTAGAGAGTTAACAGACAAATGTTCATACATACATGCATACACACACTTATATATTTGTCTGTTAACGTTCTAGCGGCGGTCGTAATTTTTGTTTGATAGTTACCAAACTGGATATTTAAACGTTTTATGTAAAAATGAAAATCAATATAATTAACGCTTGAAACCGAACTGGGGAGGGAGTATTTAGAGGAGGAAAATTTGAAATATGTCCTTTATTATGCGTTAATTGCGTTATATTATACGAGAAAGTGTATAGAACAAATCTTATTGCAAATAAAATGTTCTAGAATGTTATTTTGTAAGTTCTATTACCATTTGCATTTTTTTTAGCTATCAGGCTTCAGTAAACCTCCACTCCTACCCATGTCATATTAACAATAAGCTGCTATATAATGAAGCCCTTTATTTAAAGCTTAAATACAAAATATTGTTCTCATTAAATGTTTACTTTTTGAGATAAATGCAAATACGTGGCACACGAGGGAAATCAGCTTACTTTACGCAGCCCCTGCGTGACGGACTTTTACTTACATAGGCTTCGTACTATGGAAAAATAGAGAAATTTGCAATGTGATCTCCAGCCTGTCATTCCAGCACGTGGCCATTATTTGAATATATCATGTTAAACCAAATAGCAAATTAGTTTAGTGGTGGAGGGAATATAAAATTTTAAATATCGATCAGCGTTGTATACCTAGTGTCTCCTATAATTGTTTACACAATGCGGACTCAATTATTTGTATCTTTTGAGTCTTCAGCAACAGCGACGCATAATCATGCAATTTTCACGTTTAAGCATTATATCTCCTGCCCAGTTTATTAGTTCAGTTCAATTAGTTAAGGCAGCTCCTGCGAGACACATTATTCATTATTCCAGTGAATATACCAATTTATCAGAAATATCAATCATATTTATTTATAAGTTGTAGAGATGATATTGGTTCCAGAATATTGCGAGGATATATAGTTCTAATGAGAGCGGATGTTGAGAGGGGCGTGGAACTAGTTAACTGTTTAGTCTGCTTGGCATATGCCTGCGGGTGTGGGGCAAAAAAACACTGGACTGGGATGCTCGTCGTCCTCTAAAGAGCCCTGCAGCATTTCCTCAGAATTATAATAACTTAATTTACTAACTGAAAGTTACTTATTTATTATGCCTATCCACATTGAATTAGCGTTCAAAACAGATTTATTTGAATAGATATAACCATAAATATATGAAGCAACGTTTTATTTTTTTATACTCTCTTTCTGGCACACTACACTTAAGAGTACAGACTAAAGAAAGAACTATTTTAAAGGAGAATTTAGAGAAGGAGAAAAAAATAAATAAAATGTCGCATATACTGGTGCATTTCAAAACTTCCTAATTCAGGACAACAAATACATGTACCATGAAAATGCACCATTGGAATTGAGAACGTTTTAGAAGATTTCCCTTAAGAGAAATCAGATTTGTGGGAGGGGGATTTGAAAATTATAATATCTCCATTATTATGAGACGGATCGAAAAAAGTCATATAACCACTTTTGTTAATCTATTGATGCTCTGCATTTGTTGTTCTATACATGTTCTCGTAACTCAAATTTTAAGTGAATTATCCTTACTCACAGCCTTCAGTGATTCCCCACGTCTACCGTTCAGATTTTTATTTAAAAAGTCCGTCACGCAGGGGCTGCGTAAACTAAGCAGATTTCCCACGTGAAGTTTTACAATAGAGAAATCTGCCTAATAACAACTGTAGTAGTAAGAAACCTCTAAACCTAAAACATTATTTAGGGCGTAAGAACCCAGTAGTTTCTAGCCCCAAAAAACAGTTAACCTAACCTCTAAACCTATTCACGGGGGACGAATAGTTATAGAAACGGCCGTCAGAGCTCTCGGCGGAAAGTCCGAACATAGCCTACTGATGACTACACGCAGAATACAAATGCAAATATCTCGGTTAGTATTCAAGATACAGAATAAATGTATAGAACAATATTTATAGTACATTTAATTTGCAATAAGATTTATTCTATACAATTTTTCGATCCGACGCATAATAAAGGAGATATTTTGAATTTTCAAAAATCCCCCCTCCCACTGGTCCGATTTCAGCCATTAACGAACTTGATCTTCCTTTTTACATAAAACGATTAAATTCTGAGTTTGGTAACGATCAAACAAAAATTGCGACCGCTAGAGCGTTAACAGACAAATATCTATATATATATAAAATTGTAACCTCTGTCTGTACATTGATTTTTTTCGCGAAATTTCACGATAACTTTTCGTTTCACATGTCATAGACACCATATCTGCATTTTGTTTCTTTCGTGTATGTTTGTTTGTTTGTTACCTTTTCACGCATAAACGGCTGAACCGAATTTTATGAAACTTGGTATGTGTATTACTACTAACCCAACTTAGACTTTAGGCTATATTAATATCCTCTGAGACGAACAGGAGTGGGGGTTATAAGGGAAGCCTGAAATTAAAAATAGCGATATTTTGATTCCTATTGGTTTTTCGGCAAATATAAACATTACAAAAGTTGTTTATTTTGTTATGTAGAGTAACTTTTGTTATATACACTTTTTTCGTATACTGAATTACAAACGAGATATACGCAAAAACCTATAACGAATGTGAACAATTTTATTTGAGACGAAAGACCCAACCGAAATGAATAAAACTCGGTATGTGTATTAGCACTAACGCTTTCATTATAATAAGCCATACTAACATTTCTAGGGACGGGCAGGAGTGGGGGTTGTAAGGGAGGCCTGAATTTAAAATAGCGGTATTTCGTTTTCTATTCGTTTTTCGGCAAATATGAACCTAACAAAAGTTGTTCATTTTGTTATTTAGACTAACTTTTGAGATATTCATTTTTGACTTTTAACGAAATATAAACGAGATATATACTATAAACTAAAGCGGGAGTAAACTATTTTATTGGGCGCTAACGATTGAACCGAACTTAACAAAACTCGGTATGTCAATTAGCATTAATTCTCCCATGATTATAAGCTATATTAAAATTTTTAGGTTTGAACGGGAGTGGGAGTTATAAGGGAGGCCTGAAGTAAAAATTCACGATATTTCATTTTCTATTTGTTTTTCGGCAAAGGTGCACATAACAAAAGTTGTTTACTTTGTTATTTAGAGCAACTTTTGTTTCGTTCACTTATGTCATAAAATTAAGTAAATACGAAATATAAGCTAAATCTATAGCGGGAGTCGACGATTTTATTAGTACTTATTTAAGTGTTTTTAATATAGGCATATTATGTCAAATTATGTTGTGTTTTAGCCTTATCTATTTCGATTATTTAGTACTAAGTATGATTCGGATTAGTGAGATTATAATTCCCCCTCCCCCTTCGACTCTTTTATTTATTTTCCCTAGAAAATAACTTTGCTATTTATTTCCAATAGAAATTTAAACTATAAGAGCATTTCCATTATTTAATTTGTATAATGTATTATTTAAAAAAAAAATCGTGCTGAATTTCCTCAAGGAGTGATAGGGGAAGTAGTAGGGAATCAAACTCTTTGATTTTGGTTATATACTATCTTATTTCCGATATCTTCATGTTATTGAAACAAATATGTACTATCATAACAATTAAACGTTAATGTCATTATGACAAAAGACAAAATGCTCTTAAACTCGATATGATTGTTTAAAGTATTACTTAGGTTGCAGGGACGGCTACGATCTCTTCCCCCGACTAGCTTTTTGAATATAATTTAAATTATTTTTAGGGTAACACTATTATTTAATTCCATCAGGTAGATAAATTATTACAATAATATTTTGAATTAATAATTTAAGGAGAAGAGTGTTGATAGCTCTAATGCGAGAGCGGAAATAGACGGAGGCTAATAGAGTTAATTGAGTTTACTAATTTCCTGTGAAATGCTGGTATTACGGGAAGTGATTACCACTGAGATCTCCTATTATGAATAAAACCTTACGTGCTAAACTATGCTTAAACTATATATGGCTCGGATTGGTTTTTGACAGGAAATAAGTTTCATTATAGACGATATTTAATTGTAATAAGTACTATCCATGATTATGGTTTGAAGTAACCAAAAAGGTGAGTTAAAAAGTGGCAAGGGATAGATTAGGAACACATTTTTATTTATTCTTCAAATATAAAATTTCTCATTCATAAGTCGCCTGCCTGACCCTCCAGCAAAACAATGCGCGCCGACGGGAAGTGTAGTTGTAAACATTGAAGCCTTGCCCAAAAAAATACTATCATCATTCAGCCTTAAATGATTTCCCGAGCGAAGCCGGGTACCTTAGGTAATATATAAAATTGTAACTCTGTCTGTACATTGATTTTTTTCGCGAAATTTCACGATAACTTTTCATTTCACATGTCATAGACACCATAACTGCATTTTGTTTCTTTGGTGTCTGTTTGTTTGTTTGTTTGTTTATTTGTTTGTTTGTTTGTTACCTTTTCACGCATAAACGGCTGAACCGAATTTTATGAAACTTGGTATGTATATTACTACTAGCCCAACTTAGACTTTAGGCTATACTAATATTCTCTGAGACGAACAGGAGTGGGGGTTATAAGGGAGGCCTGAAATTAAAAATAGCGATATTTCGTTTCCTATTGTTTTTTCGGCAAATATGAACATAACAAAAGTTGTTTATTTTGTTATTTAGAGTAACTTTTGTTATATACACTTTTTCTGTATACCTAAGTATAAATGAGTTATTGGTTAAAAAACTACTGCGGAAATCAACAATTTTATTTGGCATAAAAAACTCAATCGAACTAAACCAAACTCGGTATGCGAATTAGCACTAACGCCTTCCTTATAATAAGCCATACTAAGATTTCTAGGGACGGCAGGAGTGGGGTTATAAGGGAAGCATGAAATTAAATGTAGTGATATTTCGTTTTCTATTGAGGTTTCGGCAAATATGAACATAACAAAAGTTGTTTATTTTGTTATTTAGAGGAACTTTTGTTATATACACTATCGTCGTATACCGAAGTATAAAGGCGTTATACGCTAAAAATTATAGCGGGAGTCAACTATTTTATTTGGCACAAAAGAATCAACCGAACTAAATAAAACTCGGTACGTGTATTAGGACTAATGCCTTCATTATAACAAGCCATACCAACATTTCTAGGTACGGGCAGGAGTGGGGGTTGTAAGGGAGGTCTGAAATAAAAGCGGTGTTTCGTTTTCTATTGGGTTTTCTGCAAATAAGCACATGCCAAAAGTTGTTTATTTTGTTATTTAGAGAATTTTTCTCAACAATTCTTTTTAATATGAACTACCAGGTAGCTTACCGGGAAAAAATAATTCAAAAGTATGTTAATATTTTGTCCTTAATAATTCAAATCTATGCATACTGCACAGGGAACGGGAATTATGACAATATGGAGGACAGTGAAGTCTTACATAAAAAAATAATTTTATTATTAACAAATCCACAGAAACGATGGGTATTAACCCTAAACACTGGGACGGGTAAATGTCAAAATATTATGCAAAGTAAAGCCTCGCCAAAAAATACCATCACCATTCAGGCTTAAATTAATTCCCGAGCGAAGTCGGGTATCTGAGCTAGTATATATATATATATATATATATATATATATATATATATATATATATATATATATATATAATTTTGAACGGACCTCATTTTCGTCATCTCCTGGGTAGGATCGATGGACATTTGAAGAAATTTTTCGAAACTCGCATCATGAGAACGACCTCAATAGCTGATTTCCCTTAAGGGAAATCTGCTAAAATAGAGAATATATGGTGAGATGAGGTCACCGGTGTAAGAGATGTGTGCAATATCTTGAGTGCGTGGGAAATATACTTGAGTTATAGCAGCCCATTGCATTTTGGATTTTTATTTTAACCGGCAAAAATGGGAAACGGCAATTGTGTTATTGATGAATATTGCGGCTTTATTTCGAGCATCCAGTCTTTATATTTATATGGAAAACCATTTTTATTTCAACCCGTGAATGACAGGGTTACATGCCAAGTGAACCAGTTAACGACGGGTAACCGGCTAGTGTAGAATATATGTATTGACTTCCAACGTAACCCCACCCGTCAGTGGAAAGAAATCATCATGTTTTCCGGAAACACGATCAAAATCTATTTAGCGGTAAAACCTTTGAGACATTTTATGTGACAAACTGGCAGATAGACAGGATAAAATTTAAATTGTTATGCCATTCTTCATAGAATCAGCTGAATGTGAAAAAAAAAAAGTACCCTCACATTTAAATTGAATATCAGAGAAGCCTTAGAGTTTTATTTAACTCTAAAAGATAAAAAGTTTATTAGTTTTTTTTCCCCCTGAGCTAAGTCTTTATCTCTCAATTTTTAAGCTTCTTTCTGCTATCCAGGAAGGAAATTTTCGTTGACAGTATAGATATTTTTTTTACTGTTACTACACTAGGCATAGGTAGATAAGACATCAATTGTTGAATTACACTGGGTAATCTATCCGTTTTCTTTACCTATGTAACAGAATTTTTTAGAGCACTTTTATTTCAAAATATAGTGTTTGAATGTGTGTATATACATTTATCATACTCATACACAATAGAAGCCACTGACAAAAAAGTCCGTCACGCAGGGGCTGCGTAAACTAAGCAGATTTCCCACTGAAGTTTTACAATATATAAATATACATACAGGTAACACAACTGTGAATGCTTAGTAAATGCACAATACAAGGCTGAATTGTAAACAAACAGGCAAGCCAACCTCGTAGCGCTGCATAGATAGATCGGAAAAACAAACAATTAATAAAATATATTTGAATATAGTATATTAATTTTATTGAAAACAATTTACTAAAGCTAGTGGTGTAATTTGTAATGAATCAGAATCAGTTTTATCTCAATCACTCAAATTTTATTAATCTGAAAAGAAAATAAGGGGGGGGGGGGGTCAACAGAACGTATTTGCATATATCTCACAAAGTAAAAGTTCAATGAAAACAATATTTGGTATTTAGGCTTCAATTAATAGCTTTTATTATATAAGATAGCATTATTTATGTAACACTAGTAGAAGTGGTGGTTTACTGAAGGCTGAAAAATGCAAATATCTCGGTTAATATTCAAGATAGAGAATAAATGTATATAACAATATTTATAGTACATTTAATTTTCAATAAGATTGATTCTAAACACTTTTTCGATCCGACTTATAGTAACGGAGATATTTCGAATTTTCAAAATTCTCCCCCTCTAAACCCCCCCCTCCCCCTTGTCCGATTTCAGCCGTTAACGAACTTGATCTTTCTTTTTACATAAAACGACTAAATATCGAGTTTGGTAACGATTACACAAAAATTGCGACTGCTAGAGCGGTAACAGACAAATATATATATATATATATATATATATATATATATATATATATATATATATACAGTTTTGAATGGACCTCATTTTCGTCATCTCCTAGGTAGGATGGATGGACATTTGAAGAAAAAATTCGAAAATTCCGGCATGAGTACAACCTCAATAGCTTATTTCCCTTAAGGGAAATCTGCTAAAAGAAAAATAAGAAGAAATGAAAATCATAATATTTTTATCATAATCTTTTAGCTCACCTTAGAGAATGAACCATGATTGATGTGTACTGTACTGTTGTGTGTATTACATGTGGGAAATCAGATTAATTCTATGTGAAAGAATTTTAAAATTATTATTGGAAAAGTATTTTGCCCTGCATTAAATTTTCTTTTCTGACTACTAAAACAACATATAGTGAGAGTCAACGAACTATTAAATATTAAACTCTGTGAAATATTACTAATTTTATTTATTACAAAATATTGAAACTTTTTAAATAGAATTAGGTTTAAAAGAATTTTACATTCATAGCATAAATTCTGGTTTACTAAAATATCCCAGTTGGCCTTAGTTGCAAAAAGTGGACGTTAATAAATAAATACTCAAATAAAATCTCTTGAAATACAACAATATTAACTTAACTCAAAATAAATAAAGAAAACTATAGAAATTTGTTCATACTTTGGTAGTAAGCAAATATATTAAAAAGTCCGTCACGCAGGGGCTGCGTAAACTAAGCAGATTTCCCACGTGAAGTAATACAATAGAGAAATCTCCATACAAGAGCCCAACAGTTACGGCAAAGGGCCGAACTAGGTTTTGGCGGGAAAAAATCCGGTATCGGCCCAAATTTAATAAAAATGCAAATATCTCGGTTAATATTCAAGATAGGGAATAAATGTATAGAACAATATTTATAGTAAATTTAAATTGCAATAAGATTGATTCTATACAATTTTTCGATCCGACGCATAATAACGGAGATATTTCGAATTTTCCGAAAATCCCCCCTCTAAACCCCCCCTCCCACTGGACCGATTTCAGCCATTAACGAACTCGATCTTCCTTTTTACATAAAACGATTAAATTCCGAGTTTGGTAACGATCAAACAAAAATTGCGACCGCTAGAGCGTTAACAGACAAATATATATATATATATATATATATATATATATATATATATATATATATATATATAAAATTTTGAACGGACCTCATTTTCGTCATCTCCTGGGTAGGATCGATGGACATTTGAAGAAATTTTTCGAAACTCGCGTCATGAGTACGACCTCAATAGCTGATTTCCCTTAAGGGAAATCTGCTAAAAACATTTATCAATAACACCGAAGATAATAAAGATATGAGGAAAAAATTAACTATATATTAGAGATTGTCAAATGTATAATCACACAATATAGGAAAACAGGTTCAAGTACTGCAAATTTCTTTGTGGGGAAATTATATGAACCATTAGCTTTAGCCATTTTATTAAAAGAAGGCAGAATAGTCACACTTTTACTGACAGAAAAAAATACTAATTCTCACTGGGTTATTTGCTTTAAACTGGTACTGAACTGACTGAAACAAATTTACATACTACTGATTCATAAAGAAGAATTACATACTCCTTAATGATGAAAACATAGACACCCATTTTAATGAAGACATGGTGCTTATAATTGAAACACTCTTAGTTTAAATCTAACTGACTTTTACATTAAAAATTGCAGGACATATAGATGTAACTGCTCATTGCAATCAGCTATCCTCACTTTCCTACCATCTTCTTTAAAATCAGTTCCCCTCTCATCCCTTTCATAGTATAACCATTTTATTACTTCTAGCCATTCACTTCCTTATCACAATATCAGCCCATATTCTGCTATCGTAACAAGTCAGTTTCATCCTCTACTTTTCATAACTTCTTAGGTTACCTTGGTTCTCTCTTCGTATCCAGTGGTTGTTATAATTCGAAATATTTCCTGTGGGGCTGTCATGTAGTGGGACCCTTCCTCCTCATATAAGGCACATGAGTCAATACATTGGTCTTAATCTCACATGGTAAACCTAGATTGGTGAGTTCGATTCTCGCCTGGGCAATAGGAATTTATTTAGTGACTCATGCTTTATAATACTTTTTTTAACCTCATTAAATGAAATCCCTAGTCCCACTCTGACTAGAAATGGGTGGCAACCTGTAGATAACCCGTCCTAATTAGCCATAGTTGCAAAATGTGGGCGTTAATAAATAATTATAATATTTAGTTTCATCTTGCTTACCCTTACACCTAGTCCTTGTTGATTTGTCCTTAGAACCAAAACTTAATCTAAGTATAACAAAAATCATATATTGACATTAATGAATCAGTCTATCACTTTACACAAGCAATAGAGACTAGTCTACAAACAGCAGTTATTCGTTAATCAGTACAAACAAGGCAAACCAAAAGAACAGAAAAATGACGAGCACAAAAGTGTTTCCAAATACTCATTATTCATCAACAAAAAAACCGCCGGAACTTCAATTGTAAACAAACGAACAGTTTACGGTTACGGGAAAGTTTACACTGGAAAACTTACTACTACCTACAAATCACTAAGGCAAGTACCACTCCTTTTATCTCTTCCACCAAAAGCATTTTCTATTAAGCCCTTCTTTCTTCAATAGAATCCTATCCCCCCTCCTTAAAACGTGCTGGGATACAACCTCACCATTCATAAAAGCCAATCTTCTATAAAAAGTCATACTATTCCTAACTTACTTATACATTGATGTTCTTAGAACTATATATTTCCTGATCACCTTAAAATATTCCATAATTCAATCTTTCATAAAGCCTGTAAACCTTTCCATCTCCCCTATTCTTATATTCCAATAGCTAATCTCCACATTATGGGTGTAATGGACAACATTATCCTCAAATGCCTCTGTCCAAAACATGATCCTGTCAAATCCAAATATCAGTTTGGCTTCTGCAAATTCGAGTCCACAATCTACCAGTAAGGCCACATTATGGACACAATTCCCTCATTCTTTGGGAATATACAGTACTGTACTGGTATTTTCCTTGTAGGTCAGCTCTCAATCGGATGTGGCTCTCGGGTTTTTAATTTAAACTCAAACCTATCCTTTCAGCCTTATATTTCCTCATAATAAGAACCGGCAGGCATATCTGATATTTTTCTAGGTAACAGAAATTCTTATGGTTCTTCATTTCCCCCAATCATTCCTCAGCTCATTGGCACCTGAATGTAGAATATTTAGCCCTCTCATGTACCTGGATTATAAGGCTGAATTTCTGGTCTCCCCAATACCTCCCTTCATACAGTTGCTGACTAAATTCTAACTTCATACCATGACCCTTTCATTTCCTTCAAGAGCGCCTTTTACTCATAGAGCTTTTGCTAGGCAAATGGAAAATTAAGGTGAATGTTTAAAAATCGACCCATGTAACATTTACACTTATGTTGTCAAGCAGCCTGACTGTGACTGATGAGTAGTTCTCAATGTCATTTTACTTCCTTAGAAATCTCAAATTCTGTACTTATGAGTGAAGCGGGCAAAAGTTTGACATGGAAAACACATATACCCAGAAAAGACAGGAACTGAACAGACAATTTAGGCTTTTAGTCTAACTATTATATAAAAACAAAACTTTCATTTGCAAACAACTCTATATTGCCACACTTTAACCATTGTGATCTTATGTACTTGAACTGTGGGGTTCCACAAAACAACCCAGCTCCTACAGAATCCAGACAATGCAATCCGACATCCTCCAAAAAGTTACCAATAATGAACCTTCCTATGTATCCATCTTATCCCAGTGTAATGCTGTAAACATCCCTTTTGTTCAATCTCATTCCAATTCCATTTACTGAAATTCCATTCCCTCCTCCCTGATCAAGGGATTGATATCCTATTCTCAAGACACATCCCTCATAACTAGCCCAGCAGTTTAAAGCACCAGTTCTTAAGTGATCATCTTCATAATTAAGCAAAAAAACCATATGAATAATTTACTATTATTATTCATACTATACTATTATATCTACTATGTAATTACATATTCCATCCACCTCATGATTTCCCCAAGCTATTTTTACTTTTTTCAACTGTTTACTAAAAGTATTTTATACTTTTGTGAAATCAAACAAATATATTAAAGGAAAATAAAATATGTAATGCACAACTTTTTATTTAAAAAATACTTGGAGACTACAAAATGAAGTTTTACAGATATTGTAAAAGTGAGCTATTCTCTTTTCTTCAAGCACATATGCTTTGTACACACATTTGACACTCTGGGCTGAGCAAATAATTCAATCTTCAACTGCTAACACCAGCATATAGATTAATGGCTGTAATAATAATAAAGGCTACTGGAGAAAGACCCATATTCCCGCATGGCCTACCAGTCTCGATATTTTATTTTCAAAACACCTAAATTTATTAAAAGCAATAGCCTATGATATTCTTAAGATGAGAGAGGAAAAGATAATATAATATTAATATTATTTAATTTTTTTATTGGTTATTTAATTAATTCCTTAATTGTTCTTATTTAATGTTTTTTTTGTTGTTGTTTAATTTTCATGTTCTTATTTACATTTTTTAGTATGCATATATATTATTGTATAATATATGTATGTATATTATTATATGTTAAAAGTTTTGACAAAATGCACATATAATGCAAATATGCACTGGATGTGCAGAAAAATAAAATCCCTCCACATAGGGTTACTATGTAGAGGAAATATGTAAAGGCTACTGGAGAATTTTTATGATGATTTATTTTATGAGTATACTAGATAATACAAAGTATTAAAAAATTATACCATTTATAAACAGATCTTTTAGTTTATTGATATGTAGTGCAATATACTCTTTCAAAGTTTCAATTGGCAACAAAATATATATTTTGAAGCACCCTGTATAATATAGTCCGTTTACACATTGCCCATTTTACAAAAATATCTTTAAATACACCAGATCTGTAATAATCTGAACTGAAAGCATTCAAGAAAGACAAAGTGTAATTCAAGAGAGGAGCTGATTGATATAAATGAATTTAGACTTGGACGACAATAATGTAATAAATAGGTACATTGAAAAAAACTGCAATCCTCAAAATTTGACCATGAATATACTCTGATCATAATTGTAAAACTATTTTCACAGGCAGTAAAAAGTAAAAAATCATTATAGACCTGAATAATTATACAATATATGATTGGGTCACGAAACAGACTGGCTAAAGTATTGAGGGATATAATTGAACAAATTGCGCCTCCAAGATTAATTTATTTTAACTTTTGAAAACACATTTAACAATTTATTTTACCTTATCCTTTGAAAAATTAGAAAGTATTTTGTCTGTGTTAATTTATTATCTTATCTTTATTTCTTTATTGAATTTTAGTAATTAAATGATAACATGTTAACTTTGAATTATATACAAATCAAATCAAAACCTGTAAGAACCATGCAGCAATTCAAACAACTTCTCTTTTGAGGGAGTGGGAATTTATTAATAAGTAAGTATATGCTAATAAAAGTGATTTAACTATACAGTTGTATTTATTATCTTGCTACACCCATTAAGGCCTCTATTAAAGTCACAAATAAACTAAACTTTTATTAATGGTCATTAATATTTGTAATTATGCAGTGTGTGAAAATATTCAATGTGAGCATTGTTTTTTTTTTAAATATATATTCTATATTTAAATATAGTTTAAATTGACAATTTATTAGGGTTTTTGACCGTAAGTGGGAAGAGTAAAGCACATCAGAGGTCTAAACAGAAACTACGTGTGCCATCTTGTTTATATTTTATTATAAATTACATATTAGAGCCACATTTAATCAAAAGCAATAAATAAAGGAAAGAATACATTATTTCTGTATGGCTAATTATGTGTAAATTTGTTTTGTAACAAACCATAAAAGTTTTTATATGAGTTTCTGTAATGTTGTGTTGGCAGTCTGAGTTAGTGCATAAACTCGCCACCTTTGGTTAGATTGTAGCTTTGAGAAGCGTCGTATTGGGGCTTGTCAAACTTAGGTTGAGAATGCTGGGCAATGGTGGCTTTGGTTGAACCATGTTCAGTCGTTAGTTTGGCCGCGATGGTTTATTAAAGTTTTATTTGGGATAAACTTATTCGCTTCTGCATAGGAAAAGGGTATTCAGAAATTTATTTGTGTCTAGTTTAAGAATACAAGCCCGGTTTTATCTTTGTACGCAATTTCATTCACATTAAGTTGATGTTCTGTCAATACGCAATTGTTTATATAACTTTTTATTTATTATTCTCATTTGTAGGTTGAAGTGCTGTAAGATTTCATTATGTGTGACCAAACAGAAGTTAGGTATTTACCAAACGACGTTGTTTGGATAAAATTATCCAATGTATGGTGGCCTGCGGAAGTTGTAGATGAATCGAGTTTAGAAGAAGATATCACTTCAGGTCTGAAAAGGAAACCACTGGCAATTGTGAAATTCTTCAATGAAGACTACTAGTAAGTTAATACTTTTATTATCTTTCTGCCCTATAACCACATTTCATCTGTAGAGGAGGTGCACTTCAGTAATGTTGTATAATTTGATATAAGTATACATTTTTAGTATGATCCAGTCATTCATTTTTTCTAAATAAAGGATTTGTTTTAATAGAAAGTCATGATGAGGTTCATAGTTGTTATGTATTTGGTGTTAAGTTGGTTTGTCTTTAAAAAATAATAATTTATTAAACATGTAATACAAATTTACTTGTGTAACATGAATAATTTACAAGTTAGTGTTGTAACTTCTTATGCTTATGGAGATGTATTACAACTTAAATTCTGTACATTTTCATATTTGAAGAGTTTAGCAAATAATTAAATAAATCTCCAAGAAAGAAATTGTTAGCTGGGTCTTTCTTTAGATAAATCAATTTCAATATTTATAAATGTATTACATCAAATTAGCACCAGGTAGGATATCTGTTCTTGCTTCAGTCATCTGTTAGTTCATAACATATTTTCACTTAATCTTTAAATTCAACTGCCACCTATTAATACTTTGTACTTTATTTTGTATTATTAGGCTACAATTCTGATTTGTATGTAACTCTCAATTCATCTGAGAAATAACCCTTAATTTTTTAATATATTTATGAATAGTTAGTCTCATTTAACTTTTGCTGGTTAATGTCTTCGAGAGCTTGATGGGGATTTAGATTTCTAATTAATTTAAAATTGAGGTTAGTCATTTAAGCTTTAGGAGGTTAAAATCACAATATAAGTGATTATATACCACTAATAACACCTTGAAAATTGTTATTCATTGCCATCCCATCCCTTAGTTTTTTTAGAATTACTCGAAATGTTCATTGTGTCCCTGTTTGTATCAAATGGTTTATATATTTGTAATTTATCATCATTGGGAAGTGATTTGATGGAAAAAAAGTTAGGTTAGTTTTGTTTAAAATATAATGAGGCAGTATTGAGTGTTACTTCCACATTGAGAAACTATTATTATGAAGTTTTTCATTAAATCATGTTTGCAATATTCAGTTTTAAACTTAAGCTGAATAGTTTTTTATGCAATTTAATAGATCTATGTGTGGAAAAATAATAGTGTGCTCTTAGTTTCCTTGTTTAATCTTATGGATTCAAAGTATTGATAATTGTTTTTAATTGCACAGTTATTGGTGCTATTTTTAACAGATTTACCTTAAGGGAAATCAGCTATTGGGGTCGTACTCGTGGCATTATTTTTGAAACAATTTTTTACTTAGAAATTGAAAAATTTGATGAGATGACGTATCATTCCAGCAGATGGGAAATCTACTTAGTTTATGTAGTCCCTGATTGAGGAACTTTTATTGGAGTAGGTTGTCCTGATCATACAAGGTTAGGTTGATATACCTTCAAATGATATTTACAGTTGCAAACCTTATTTCATTTGTTAATTTTTATTTATTTATGTACAGTTATTCTACTTGTTATGGGGCATATCTGTTAAATGATGAAAATAACAGTATGATTTCTTCAGAAGTAAATTCTGCCTTTATATTTCATGGAAAATCATTTCTATTAGTTCCCAGCAACACGGCTAGAATATGAGGGGATAATTTAGCACATCCAATCTTTATATTAACATAGGAAACAATTTATATTTAAACCCGTCAACAAAGGATAACACAGCTAGTATACAAAGGGGGAAAATGCTACAACATAAAAGTTGTAGCCAAACTAAATTATCTTTGAAACAAGTTACGGAAAAAGAGGTGAATTCTGAAATAAAAAAGTATTTAAAACAAAATAACTCAAAAGTACTCTTAAATGAATTAAAGAAATATTTACCTTAAACAATATCTACATAACAAAAAACATTCTGAGAATTAATTAATTTTAAATTAATTACATGGTAAATATTTTTCTAAGGAATACAAGGGAGGGGGGCATGTGAACTTGAGACACCCTGTATATATAAATGATGTCTGTTAACACTCACAATTTTCGTTTGTTAACAGACTAGATACTACTAAATGTTATTTGTAAAACTAAAGATCAAGTTTTTTATGGCTAAAATTAGACTAATAGGGGAGCAGTTATAGAGGATTAAAAACAAAAATTTGGTCTCAGTTATTAAGTAGAAAGGAAAAATGTCTATAACCAAATTAAATTTTGAAATTTTCATTGAACTTTTACTGTACATAGATATATAAAATAAGTTGTGGTGGGACGTCACCATTTATGATTTTAAGTCCTCAACTATATGATTTTTATTTTATCAGTACTATGCTTGATATTTACCTGTTTCATATAAATTGAAAGATTATATTAATGTAATGCCTGAAATTGGCCTGGGAAGTGTTGTGGGGGTGGGGGGCTAGGATGCTTATAAATTGTAAATTCAAAATACCCCTGTTATTATGAGCCCGGCCGATAAAATACAACTTTCGATTTCAGTAACTCGAATTTGTATTTTTTTGGTTCCTTACTTGAGCAAACCTCCACTTTAACTTCTTAAGTTACTAAATATCTTGCATCCAGCTTAAATTTGAATTCCTCCTTTGTGATAACAGGATTAATAGAGAATATAGGTCATAATTTTTGGATATTTCTTTAAAAAGCTCTTTTACCTACAAGTTTATTGAGAACATCCTGTAAACAACTTTGTTTCTCTTTGGCGTTTGTTTGTATGACATAAATCCCTAGGCGAGAGGAAGAATAATGATGGAATAGAAAAAATGGTGTTTTTTAGTGGACATGATGTCCAGTAGCTGTGATATGGTCTAGTTGTACTGGGTGCTAGGAGCATTACCCAATAACAAACTACCTATTGAACTAGATCAAGATCGGGCCCATATTGAGTTAGGGATTAGATAATGCATCCAATAAATAAAATATATGAATACTCAAAATTGGTTGAAGGAGCTGTCTGGGGGAAGAGACAGTTCATACAAAAATGAGATACGTTTTACAATTTGTTAATAGAAAAAATGTATTAAACAACAATAAGAGATAATTAAATTTGCAACATTTTTTGAGCTGATGCACAGTAATGGATATTTTTGATTTTACTCCTTGACTAAATCTTCCCTACTTCTTGTGCGGCTTGGAATTCCAAAAAACATTGCAATGCAAATATTTCTCTTAACACGTTCGCTGCTGCATCGGTCCCCGGGGTCCGATGGTCATCTAGTCTATCAGGACGGGCCCTTCTCCTTCAGTCCACTCCAAAAAGACGAAGGCTCTAGCAAGCTTATTATAGGATATTTTAACGGGGATGTTCATTAGTTGTAGACGACATCGGATGCCGGGGACTTCTCCTCGCTTTGCTGGTGCTAGTTCTAGGTTTGGAGTACTGATTGCTCTGCTAATTCATTCATTTAGTTCACTTGAATTGTCAAGAAAATGCGATAACTTCGAAAACTATAACGGTCCCCGGGGTCCGATACAGGTTTTAACGTGAGGACAGGCATCGGACGCCGGGGACCGATGCAGTTACTGGTGGAGTAAATTTTATATATACTGCAGCAGCGAACGTGTTAATATTGAAGTTAAGAAAAAATGTATAGAGCAGCAATAGTAGTTCAATGTTTGATCTCTGTAACCTGTGTTCAGTTTCGTTCTTCCCATGTTTCTTGTATTTCAGTTATCTGTTTCTCTTCAACTGAATCACATCGGAAGGTTAGCACCATCGTTTAATTTGGCCTTCTAAATTCTTGATTTTGGATTGAGCTTTCATTGTCACAATGTTCATTCAATTCATAAACACTGCGACTGAAACTCATTTCAGATAACTAATGACCAAGTAAGTATATCTGGGTGAATGGGATCCAGAATAATTAATCAGATTTTTACTTTATAGGTGTTGTTGGAAGCTGCAAAACATGTACAAAATCACTAATTAGTAAATAAAGATGTTAATTAAAAGACTTCGAAATAAAATGATAAAAAAACTCGAGGTGCATGAGGCATCTGGGAGATAAAAAATAATTTCGTTAGCCCAGTTGTATAGTTGTGTGGGGTTAGCTGTGAACTAGTCAGACTTCCTGGGTGTGGGGTATCAAGCTAGACTAGGTACTAAATGTCTTCCGACAAATCTGACATAGGGAAAGGCGCCTATAATTGAAATAGATGTGACACGAATCTAAGGATAAAGTCTTTTGTAACTTGCTGTACTAAATTTTCACATTTGTCAATTAGTTTGATTCTCTGGTTTAACAGTCAGGTTTGTTTTAGAAATAGTTTGTTTTTGCCTAAATTCTTGTTTTATTGTTACTTTTTCCCAGCATTTCATTAGTTTTCATTCAAAATAGCCATTTAAGTTCTTTATTTTTTTATGTCACTCTTTGTTATAGTTTTGCTGTATATTGGGCAATCTGCAGCATTTCATTTTAAGAAAATAGTAATAGATTTATATCTCTTTTTCTTTGTTTGACTAACATTGTGTGTATATTTGTTTCAGTGAATTTCCAAAGAATCTTGATCAAATTTATCACTACAATTGCCTTCGAAAGGATGAGTTCATTAAAAAAGGGTTAGGTAAGTTGAAACCACTATTATGATTATTAATTAATGATGAAATAGGGATAGTATTATTCATATCCTTTGTTTGACACTACTGCTAGCAAATTTTTCACTGTTGATATTTTTGTGATATTACAAAGATATCGGACTTGATGGTTAAATTAAACGATTTTTAAAATTTGGAATCTGCACCTATTTCTGCCAACATTATTTCTCAGAGTGGGTTTTACTTAAAATTACTGAAAGGCCTATAAATATATCATTTTGAGGAAACCATTAAAGATTTACAGCAGCAGTCTTGCTTCATACTGTCCACAAAAATTCACTATTGTGTATAATTAGCATAGTACCGGTTACAATATTTCTCATGAGGCACTGTGGATGGTTTGGAACATGAAGAGTGATGTGGTGATAAACTCATTCATGAAAGAATGCTTTATCTTTGACCTATAGCCTATAAACGGGACTTTTCAGTCCTAACACATTTAGTTTAGATTTGTGATTTCGAAATTGTTACTTCCTACTTACGATTCTATTTTTGTGTTACCCCTTTGAAACACGTCTAAGTGATTACTTCCAACTTTCAGTCTCCACACCTTATTCTTTTATTATTCAAGAATGCTGGAACAGAATGGTTTTTATTTTAAATTCAGAATTTGACAAATCTTCATAAAAAGTATAAATACAGGTCACAATTAATGTTTTGATAATTGATGATAATTGATTTGAAAAATACATCACTGAGTACGAATGACTACCTGAGGAATTGTTGGCATTTCCACTGTAAATTCAGTGAAATATTGCTATAATTCAACGTTTTTTTATAGCAGACTGAATATTTTGGAAGTTATTTAACAGATGAAAGCATTTATAACAGAAAAATCAATCATAAGCACATTTATTGAAACAAAAATTAAAAGTACTATGTTAACAATATAAATAGAACATTAATTGATTTAGAGAATGAAATAAAGCATTTTTCAGTTTAGTATATGAAAAAAACATTTTTCATGTAAGTGATTTGCATTTACTGCAGTATTTTGTTGTTGCTGAATCAAAAATATCTGGCCCTTAAGGGAAATCAGGTATTGAGGTCGTATCCATGACATGATATTCGAAAAAGTTCCCCAAATATGCATCAATCCTACCCAGGAGATGACGAAAATGTGATCCTTTCAAAACTATATATATATATATATATATATGTGTGTGCATGTATATAATCTGTTACCGCTCTAGCAGTCGCAGTTATTGTTTTATCGTTGCCCAACTCGATACATAAGCATTTTATGAAAAACAACTTCCAAAGTTCTTAATATCTCCTTTATTATTCATTGGATTGAAAAATTGTATAGAACTAGAAAATAGGAAATATAAGTATAAAAGAATAAATGTAATGGTCTATAAATGTTTTTATGTACGTCTTTTCTCTATCTTGATTATTAACCGTGATTTTTGTGTTTTATAGTATGTAAGCTGTTTTATGCCCTTGAAGAACTGTAAATGCTGGCAGACTTTTTTATTTTTATATTTTTCTTTCAATCTGTCATTTAGGTCCCGGAAGGGAAATGTAAATTTCAACTACTATAGCATGAATTCTTATTGTGTTTTTATTAACCGTAAAATAATGGGGGGTCGTGTTGTGAAGTTATTGAAGTAATCTGTATATGTATAAAATTTTAACCTCTGTCTGTACATTGATTTTTTTTTCGGAAAATTTCACAATAACTTTTTGTTTCACAAGTCATAGACACCATAACTGCATTTTGTTTCTTTGGTGTCTGTTTGTTACCTTTTCACGCATAAATGGCTGAACCGAATTTTATGAAACTTGGTATGTATATTAATACTAGCCCAACTTTGACTCTAGGCTACATTAATATTCTCTGAGACGAATAGGAGTGGGGGTTAAAAGGGAAGCCTGAAATTAAAAATAGGGATATTTCGTTTCGTATTGGTTTTTCGGCAAATATGCACATAACAAAAGTTGTTTATTTTGTTATTTAGAGTAACTTTTGTTATATACACTTTTTTCGTATACCGAATTATAAAGGCGTTATACGCTAAAAATTATAGCGGGAATCAACAATTTTATTTGGCACAAAAGACTCAACCGAACTAAATAAAACTCGGTATGTGTATTAGCACTAACACCTTCATTATAATAAGCCATACTAACATGTCTAGGGACGGGCAGGAATGGGGGTTGTAAGGGAGGCCTGAAATTAAATATAGCGGAATTTCGTTTTCTATTGGTTTTTCTGCAAATATGCACATGACACAAGTTGTTTATTTTGATATTTACAGTAACTTTTGTTATATTCACTTTTCTCATATAACTAAGTATAAACAAGATATACACTAAAAACTAGAGCTGGAGCCAACAATTTTGTTGGACACTAACGATTGAACCGAACTTAACAAAACTCAGAATGTGAATTAGCATTAATTCTTCCATGATTATAAGATATATTAAAATTTTTAGGTCCAAACGGGAGTGGGTTTTATGAGGGAGGCCTGAAATGAAAATTTGCATATTCCGATTCCCATTGGTTTTTCAATGATTTTCTATAAAAATACCATCATTAGTTAGTCAACGATGATTTCGTTTATTCTTATAAATTTAGACTTATTTTCATTTATTCTTCAAATCTAAAAAATGTTTTCCATAAGTCGCCCAACGGACCCTTACGGGAAGAAATGAGCTGAGATGGGAAGAGCACTTGTACACGTAGAAGCATTGCCAAAAACAAAATAGAATCATTCCGTCTCAAATGATTTCCCGAGCGAAGCCGGGTACCTTGGCTAGTAGTCAATAAGTTTGAAAATAACCAAAAAGAGACTAATATCACACCCAACCACTTTTATGAACAAATATAAGTTTACTTTAAACTTTGTAATGTGGATAATTTAAGATAGCACAGTACTGCTGTAAATAGTGGAGGGAGGTTAAATTTTGCTTGGGTCTGTACTTTTCAGGCATGTATACTGGGACCTCCTCCCCCCCCCCCCTTCTCTGAACAATCTTAAATCTTCTCTGAAAATAATATCTAAATTGGAAAAGTCCTGTGATCCATCATTGGGCTAAAGCAATGCATTAATTTTTAATGAGTGGTAATACGTTGATTAGTATTCGTCCAAAGGTCCTTCCATGCCTCAAATTTAAAAACATAATATGACTAATTTGATAAAAATAAAGGGACTATTTAGTCCTTACACTAATCCAATCATTTTATTTTGATCGGAATTATTATTATTTCAATTTGTTTATGTATAACAGTTATTTAAAAATGACTTTGACAAATTTTCCACCGTTTATTTTGCAGGTATAAAAACTGAGTGATTTTATAATTACTAACATGTTATAGGACATTTGGGTTTTGTGATGAAAATCACATGATCATTTTGTGTATAGGTTAAACCTATCTTCTTTGTGAAACCATTTCTATTAAACCTGTCAATGTGTCACCAGTCTGAAATAAGTCTTAATTTCTGAATATCCAGTAAAATAAACTAAATATTAGTACCAAAACTTTTCGGATGAATTAGTAAGAATGTCTCAGCAGTATTTTAGAGTCTGCTAGAATTGTTCAAATATTACCCAATGATGGATAAAATTAATTCAATATATTGGTTAGAAATGGCCCCGGAATATTAAATCCTAGGTAATTCAGGTTACCTACAAATTACTTGAATATGGTAATTTCATTTTAGCTTAGTCCAAGATTCAAAAAAAAAAAAATTGTTATCATGGATAGCTTATCTTAATGCCTATGATTTTTCCTAGTGCATTCTTGATTATTGAAATATTAGAACAGATTTTAAACCAATTAAAAATTTGATTCATTAAAAAATATAATGAATGTAAAATGTACAACCATCTCTTCTATCCCCCCCCCCTCTAAACCTCTATTCTCTGCATTTATTTATTGTTCTTTTAGAAGAATCATCATGATCTAAAGGCTACGCCTTGTAGTCCGGACTTTGCCATCAGTGCAATATCATCTGCAAATCTTATGCAATGAATGGATTTACCGTTAATCTGAATTCCTAAGGTTGTTTCTCCATTTTCATTATTGAACATCTTCAATGAAAATATTGAACAGATAAGGTGACAGAGGGCATCCTTGCCTTACACCTTTCACATTCATTAATAATGATTTGTTTAAACTGATTTTTGTAAAAATTCCAAATTAATCTTCTGTCTTTCCAATCTATTCCTATTTTATTCATGCAGTCAAACATCAGTTTCCAGTTAACTGTTTCAAAAGCTTTTTCTAAATCCACAAATGCGACTATCGTTTTTTGATTTATGTCTCTCCTTCTCTCTAGAATAATTTATAGAAGAATATTTATAAAAAATTAAGTATTTTGTTGGTATGGGTCTGCCAGTGGGGTATGGGGGAGCACAGTGGGGGAGAAGAGAAAGCTAAAAATGTAGAACAATTTTTACCAAGCATGGTAACAATTAAATATCAAGTATGGCATTGATCAAATAAATCAATAAAAAAATGTATTTCTTATGCCTTATTTGTGTTGCCCTTAGTATCTATTCTTTTTTTTTTTTGGCCTTCATAAATGCCGGGCTATACCAAACTTTTGGGCTATTAATTCTTGAGGAATAACTGAATATGACTCCTAATCAGTCCCCCTTCACATATCAAAATACCTGGACAATAATAATCATAATTATGGATATTCACATGGAAAATATCTTTGCTTGACTTAATTATTATTGAACAAGTGATTCACTGCTTCTATAAATACGAAATCGTATATTCTTGATAATAATACTCCATGCAAAGATAAAAACAAGTAAAATGCCCTGAATTTAAAAATAATTTTTGACAAAAAGTACCTGTATGATTTTTTAATAGTCCAGGAGGATCACCAGAAATGGGTTCTTCAATTGCTGAATTGAGAGTTGGTCTAACCAAAGACTGACCATTTAGTGATTCGTACAAATTAACCCTTCAATAGGGACTTCTGAGACCAACTGCTGCTGGGTTATATTTTTTATATTAACATTTGCTATTTTGTGTGTTGTTATAAGTGCAATATGTGAAGTACCTGGAAAGGAAATATTTAGACTTAATAATGACTGTGAATGTTATTCATTGCAAGGCTACACTATACCCAATCTATTTTTATTTCCTGCCTCAATATTTACATTCATTGTTCACCTATCATCTGGCAATAAGAATTTCTTCCCTGTCAAAAGCCGATATCATCACACAGACACATAGCATTAATTAGATATGTATAATAATAAACTAGCTCAGATACCCGGCTTCGCCCGGGAATTCATTTGAGGCTGAATGGTGATGGTATTTTTTTTTTTTTTTGGCAAGGCTTTACTTTGCACAATATTTTGACATTTCCCCGTCCCAGTGTTTAGAGTTTATTATACCTGTCGATCCTATGGATTTGTTAATAATAAAATTAATATTTCATGTAAGACTTCACTGTCCTTCATATTGTTATATTTCCCGTCGCCTGTGCATTATGCATAGATTTGAATTATTAAGGAGAAAATATTGACATATATTTGAATTTTTTTTTTTTTTTACTTTGCACAATATTTTGACATTTACCCTTCCCAGTGTTTAGGGTTAATACCCGTCGTTTCTGTGGATTTGACAATAATAAAATTAATTTTTTATGTAAGACTTCACTGTCCTCAATATTGTCATATTTCCCGTTTCCTGTGCATTATGCATAGATTTAAGTTATTAAGGACAAAATATTATAATTTGAATTAATTTTTCCAGGTGAGGTACCTGATAGTTCATATTGAAAAGAATTTTTGAGCATATTTCTCTAAATAACAAAATAAACAACTTTTGTTATGTGCATATTTGCCGAAACCCCAATAGGAAATCATTATTATTAATTTCAGGCCTCCCTTATAACCCCCACTCCTGCCCGTCCCTAGAAATGCTAGTATAGCTTATTATAATGAAGGCGTTAGTACTAATTCACATACTGAGTTTGGTTTTATTCGGTTGAGTCTTTAGTGCCAAATAAAATTGTGGACTCCCGCTATAGCTTATAGCGTATAACTCATTTACGCTTCCGTATACGGCAAAAGTGCATATAACAAAAGTTACTCTAAATAACAAAATAAACAACTTTTGTTATGTGCATATTTGCTGAAAAAGGAGTAGGAAACGAAATATCGCTGTTTTTAATTTCAGGCCTCCCTTATAACCCCCACTCCTGCGCGTCCCTAGAAATGTTAGTATGGCTTATTATAAGGAAATCGTTAGTATTAATTCACATAGCGAGTTTGGTTTAGTTCGGTTGAGTCTTTTGTGCCAAATAAAATTGTGGACTCCCGCTATAGTTTTTAGCGTATAACTCATTTATACTTCCGTATACGGCAAAAGTGCATATAACAACAGTTACTCTAAATTACAAAATAAACTACTTTTGTTATGTAAATATTTGCTGAAAAAGCAATAGGAAACGAAATATCGCTATTTTTAATTTCAGGCCTCCCTTACAACCCCCACTCCTGTTCGTGTTAGAGAATATTAATATAGCCTAAAGTCTAAGTTGGGCTAGTAGTAATATACATACCAAGTTTTATAAAAATCGGTTCAGCCGTTTATGCGTGAAAAGGTAACAAACAAACAAACAAACAAACAAATAAACAAACAAACAAACAAACAGACACCAAAGAAACAAAAAGCAGTTATGGTGTCTATGACATGTGAAACGAAAAGTTATCGTGAAATTTCGCAAAAAAAATCAATGTACAGACAGAGGTTACAATTTTATATATATATAGATTATCTGTAACAATAATAATAATAACAAAAACATCAGTAGGAAATAAGTTCATGAATATGACATTTAACTATGCCCCTCCACAATGTCTGTTCCTGCATGATGTGGGAATTCAGCAATTGTTTTGTTTAACTTGTACATTCTAAAAAGTAAATTATCAAAATGTTCTAATATTCTTATTTTTGTGACAATAAATAACATTTAGCATAAACCAGGCTTATTTGGGTTTAATAAAGAGAGGTGATGAGAAGGAAGGGCTTAGAATCCTCCCAGCAAGCCAAATTCCACTTTGAACAATCATTTTAAGTGTGAGAACACATCTCCTTGTATTGTCTTTGTTAAATAATATTGAATGAATACTTACACTTGGTTTATACTTAAAACCATTCAACATTCCACCTGAAGTATAATTTAGGGTGAAAATAAAAAGGAATACATTTTCGTAATTTTTAATTCTGATCAACCTTAATACTTCACTTGGCCTGTTAAAATATTAATATGGTCAATAAATATGATTCAACTATTAATGCATCATTGAATTTCTATCTCAAATTATAAATGTATGGACAGATTAAATTGGGAGCAAGATTTGTTGTAAAATATTATTTTACCTTTATTTTGTTGTATAATATTATTCTGGGGGGGGGGGGGACACCGCTTGACTTAAAAGTTGTGAGCTGGGAGTATTGGCCCCTGCTTCCAGCTGAAGGCTGGTCCCTGTGGGAAGTTAGACTATTACTCCCTAATGTAGGGGAGGCCTGCAGGTAAAACACCTGTAAAAGGGGAACAAAAAATTATTTTACCTCATTCATAATAATAAAGATATTTTAAATTGTTACTTCCAATTATAAAAATTGATCTCTAGTTTTACATAAAACATTTAAGATGTTAAATTTGAGAAAGAATTTCTTGGAATTTTCCTATTTGAAGTAGGGGAATTCCAAGAAATCTCTCATCCATTCCTACCCTTGGTCCCTAGCATCTACTTTCTATCTTTACACAGAGTTAAAATCTGGCCTTTATGAGAGGCTATAAAGGGGTCCAAGCAGCTTTGGGAGACATTCTTTCTAGCAAAAGGCCAGAACTATTTTTTTTATAGTATAGAAATATTACCTAAGCATCGTATTAAGTGTGTATACTGTAAAAGGGTATATATTGAAAAACAATAAGAGCAGTTTTAGCAGATTTCCCTTATGGGAGATCAGCTATTGAGGTTGTACTCCACAGTTTTTGGAAAAAAAATTCAAATGTCCATCGATCCTACATCAAAAGATGACGAAAATGAGGTCCGTTCAAAACTGTGGTGTGTGTGTATGTGTGTGCGTGCGCAACAGATATATTTTCGTATTTTAGTTTTTGGATCCTATGCTTATCTGGCATATATATATATATATATATATATATATATATATATATATATATATATATATATATATATATATAGCTGTTATGTCATGAACCACTTTATTCCAAGGTTAATAAAAATCAAAACTTGTTCTTAAGAGACCTTTATTATACGAAATACGTCCTGTTGATCTCCCCTCTCCCTGTCTTTTTTTCTTGGATTATTAAAGAGATTGGAATAAAAATTATACAGATTCATTTTAGTATATTACAGTACTAGATATAGGAAATAGTTTTCAAAAAAATTAAAATTCAAATATATTTCAGTATTTATTTTTCTTTCCGGTCAAGAATATTTCTATCTATTCACCTCTGAGAGATTGGATGACCTGTTTTTTACTATTCAGACTCTTTTTGTTGTGGAGGTTATTAAAATGTAAATTGACTAATTGATTTGTTCAGTTATTATTCACAGTGGTGTTACAAGTATGTAGATTTACGACTTATAAGTTAATATATTTTATGGCGTGAATGGAATCACTTATATTCTTTTAATTTTCACATTTTAATTTATTGTCTTATTTTTCATATGAATAAACATAGTTACTGAATTTCTCCATTCCAGAAGCTTCTTTTTCTTTCATTACTACGAACATTCCATTTAAGCATTCAGTATTGCATCTGCTGCATGTTTCAGCAGTTCCAAAGGAATAACTCAGGTCCAGTTATATTATTTTTAAGATTAAATCTTCATTATTCCATTATCACCTTTATTGGGTAGTCTAATAAGTTGTTATCTGATTGGTCTCTGCGATAAGTTGGATTTGATCACTCTGTGCCTATGTTTCTTCATGGTCATGGCTGACCTCAGTCACTGACAGAAAACTCTCTCGAGGCACTTAACACAATTTTAGAGTTTACAGGTCTCTAGTGTGTAAATATGATTTTCTATTTCTTCAAGTTTCTTAGCTATACATACATATATATATACTAGCTCAGATACCCGGCTTCGCTAGGGAATTCATTTGAGGCTGAATGGTGATGGTATTCTTTTGGCAAGGCTTTACTTTGCACAATATTTTGACATTTACCCGTCCCAGTGTTTAGGATTAATACCCGTCGTTTCTGTGGATTTGTTAATAATAAAATTAATTTTTTATGTAAGACTTCACTGTCCTCCATATTGTCATATTTCCCGTTTCCTGCGCATTACGCATAGATTTGAATTATTAAGGACAAAATATTAACATACATTTGAATTAATTTTTCTAGGTGAGGTACCTGGTAGTTCATATTGAAAATAATTGTTGAGCAAATTTCTCTAAATAACAAAATAAACAACTTTTGTTATGTACATATTTGCCGAAACCCCAATAGGAAACGAAATATCACTATTAGCAGATTTCCCTTAAGGGAAATCAGCTATTGAGGTTGTACTCATGACGGAATTTTCGAAATTTTTCTTCAAATGTCCATCGATCCTACCTAGTAGATGACGAAAATGAGGTCCGTTCAAAACTGTATATATATATTATTGTCATACCTCTCGGTGGAGACCGTCGTCATTGGCTGATGGTTGACTACCGCTGGCAAGCGCTTTCGATGCGATGGCATCATCTTCAAGCCTGTTGATAGTGTACTTGTGTGTATATATATATCTATATATCTATCTATCTATCTATCTATATATTTGTCTGTTACCGCTCTAGCGGTCGCAATTTTTGTTTGATCGTTACCAAACTCGATATTTAGTCGTTTTATGTCAAAAGAAAGATCAAGTTCGTTAACGGCTGAAATCGGACCACGGGGAGGGAGGGGTTTAGAGGGGAGGATTTCCGAAAATTCGAAATATCTCCGTTACTATTCGTCTGATAGAAAAATTGTACAGAATCAATCTTATTGCAAATTAAATTTACTATAAATATTGTTCTATACATTTATTCTGTATCTTGAATATTAACCGAGATATTTGCATTTGTATTCTGCGTGTGGTACCAGTAGGCTATGTTCGGACTTTCCGCCGAGAGCTCTGGCGGCCTTTTCCATAACTATCCGTCCCTCGTGAATAGGTTTAGAGGTTAGGTTAACTGTGTTTCGGGGCTAGAAACTACTGGGTTATTACGCCCTAAATAATGTTTTAGGTTTAGAGGTTTCTTTCTATTACAGTTGTTATTAGGCAGATTTCTCTATTGTAAAACTTCACGTGGAAAATCTGCTTAGTTTACGCAGCCCCTGCGTGACGGACTTTTTTTAATTTCAGGCCTCCCTTATAACCCCCACTCTTGCCCGTCCCTAGAAATGTTACTATGGCTTATTATAAGGAAGGCATTAGTGCTAATACATATACAGAGTTTTATTTAGTTTGGTTGAGTCTTTTGTGCCAAATAAAATTGTTGACTCTTGCTATAATTTTTAGGGTATAACTCATTTTTACTTTGGTATACGAGGAAAGTGTATATAAGGAAAGTTACTTTAAATAATAAAATAAATAACTTTCGTTATGTGCATAATTGCCGAAAATGCAATAGGAAACGAAATATTGCTATTTTTAATTTCAGCCCTCCCTTATAACCCCCACTCCTGTTTGTCTCAGAGAATATTAACATAGCCTAAAGTCTAAGTTGGGTTAGTAGTAATATAATACCAAGTTTCATAAAATTCGGTGTGGCCGTTTATGCGTGAAAAGGTAACAAACAAGCAGACACCAAAGAAACAAAATGCAATGATTGCAATCATGCAATATGTGTCTATGACATGTGAAATGAAAAGTTATCATGAAATTTCGCGAAAAATATCAATGTACAGACAGAGTTAACAATTATATATATATATATATATATATATATATATATATATATATATATTAGTTTTTATTTTTTCCATTAATTATCTCTTCCCATAACAGTGAGGAGTAACTCACTAAGTTAATTTATAATTATCAGAAAATATTTTCATTTTACATGTTTTTTTTCAGATTTATTACGTGCACAAGATTCCAGAGAAATCCCAAATAGCATGAAGAAATTTCCAAAAGATGTTCAAATTGCTGAAGAGAAAACAGGAGGAGATCCTGATTATATTGAAGATCGTAAATTTCTGCCCGCAGAGAAATATGATTACAGAAATTCATTTCCTCTTCAACCAAAAAAAATGAAAGAGAAGCCAGCCACCCCAACTCCTGTGATGCCCAATAGGAAGACTCCTGTCAAAGTCTCATTTTCAAAAACTACTACGTCTACCCCAACAGAACCTCGGGATCATATGTTTACACCTCCTTCGGCAAATAAGGTGGCAAAAAGTTCTCGAAGCAGTACTACTCCAATTTCAATTTTGAAAGATCCCTCAAAAAAAAATAAAAAAACATTAGCATGCCTTACTTGTTCATTCTGCGGATTCAAATGTTCTCGCCCTCGTAATATAACCAATCATTTGAAAAGTCACTATGAAGGGTATGTTCTTCCTTTGCCACCGGTTATACCCCAAAAATATATATCACTGTTTGAAGAAATTAGCAAGAGTAAAGAAGAAAAAAGCAAAGAGTCTCAGCTTGATATGAATCCATTATTAAATATAAAAGGAAATTCTAGAACAAAACGAAAATCGACTCCTGATATAGGCGGTCTAACAAAGAAGAAAAAAATTGAGACTCTTAAGAAAGACAAAGTTACTACTCCAACAATTTCATCTAATGAGCCACTTAATTCTCCAACTCATGATTCCCCAAAAAAGAGAGCAAAGAAACCAAAGACTTCAAAAGATGATAACATGCAGGAGTCTGGTTTGTTGGACATTTTAAAGGATTGGGATGATGAAACAACTGTTGAAGATAATGTTGTTGAGAAGTCTGAATCGCATGACATAAAATTTAGTGAGGGAAATCATGTTTCAGAATCATGTTTGCAGAATGATATGGGCTCTGAGAATAATAGCCCTTCTACCCCCGTATGTGCCTCCCTGCCATCTGTTTCTCAGTCTGTCAAAACACCTGAAAAGAGTTGTTTTGATTTTGAGGATAATGAAGATTCCTTAAATCTAGACCAATCCTTAAAATTTGGGCAAAAACTTCCTAGAGTTATTAATGAAAAGCAAAGTTCTTGTCGTTATAAAACAGATATTAGGGCTCAAGATAATGAAAAACTAATGAAGGATGTAGATGATTTATTAGAATCAACTCATTTGCCTGATTTACCTGATGTACCTACTTTCGAATCACACTCTGTAACTGATAAAAATAATATTACTGAATCAGAAAAACCAGCTCTTCATTCCAATACATCTTCAGAAACTGTAGTTTCAAAAGACATAAATGAGTCTCCTCAGAAAGAAAAAGTACACGGTGAAAAGAAACTTTCCGAATCTTTTAATGACATTCCTCAAAAAACTTTAGTTTCTACTTCACTGGTTAATGAAAATCATCCTATTCAATTGAGTGAGCAAAATAACAGTGACCAGGAAGAACATGCTCAAAAGGATCTTGAAGTTAATAACTCTGTTGGCACTTCACAGACATCTGCAATATGTATTTCTGATGGTCTGCCTTCATACACGGATACATCTATAGATACATCTTCAACCACCGAGACATCTAGAGACCGAATAAATTCTCCTAAAAGAGAATCATCACCTTTAAGAGGTAAGTGTGATGATGATCCTTTATCAACATTAGTTATTTCTGAAGACGTTACTGATAGTAAAACTGTCAGTGATTGTTCTCTTGTCAACAAAAATATATTGCCATTTTCTGGGTTTGATGCCAACTTCAATGAAGCTTGTCATAATAATTTGGGATATCATAATAACATTACTGAAAGCGAAATTTCTTTGCAAGATCGGGAAGTAGTGAAGAAATCTTTTCCATTAACAGATGTATGTTCAAAAGATAAAATTACAGAAATTATTACTGATTCACCACCTATTGTGGCAAAATCGACCTTAATAGAAGATTCAGAAGGTTGTGAAACTGAAATGAAGTTCTTAAAACAAAAGAATGCTGCACACTTTAATTCATATGACTTAGAAGATGCATGTAATAACAAAAAATCAGAAAAATTGATAGAATCCTCAGTTGTTGACAAAAAGGCAGTTCATGAAAATGATATTTCTATTATAGAAAATGTCCTTGAAAGCTCTTCTTTTGATAAAGAGAAAATTTATGAATTAAATATGAATCCTTGTAATAGTGAAATTAAATTGAAGGATAATGAAATAAGTGGTTGTAAGCTAAGTAATAATGAGATATCAAATTTTTCTTTAGATAATCATAGAAAACATAAATTAAATGAGGATAAACTTACTGTAATAGAAGTTCAGGACTCTGCTTCATTATCGAGTAATTCCATCAAAAATTCTTCAGCCCATGAGAATGCATTGACTGATACAAGCTCATTACCAAAAAAGTTAGAGAAAGATAAGCATTGTAAGGGTCATTTAGAAAAGCAAATCAAAAAAAAAAATCATGAAAATTGTAATATCAGTGAGCTAAAAGAAGTGGGAAAGGAAGAGACTGGTAAAAAAGCTGTGGTAAATCTTCTAGGAAAAGAATTAAAATGTGGTGAAGTGAATTGTGAGACCCTTAGTGACATTAATGTTGCTGATATTCCATTGCCACTTGAAGCCTACCCTGAGAAAGTCGAAACTATACCAAAGTTGTCTCCTGGAAAACAAAAAACAGGACACAAATCAGACAAAAATTTAGATAACAAATTAAAAGGTTCATTAACAAAAGAAATGAAATTAGGAGAGTTAACTAATTCTGAAGAAAAAATAGTAGAGGAGGAAATTATTCCTGCTCTCGTACCAATAAATGATAATATTGAGCTTCCACAGCCAACTATATCTCCCGATGAAGATATTAATTTAGATATTAATTCTATGCCAATAGTTTTTGAACCACAGGAAATACCTTTTTTGGAGGTATCATGTAAGCAAGCCCCATCAGATCATCCAAATGTAGATATAGTTCGTATTGTTTTGTGCCGTAAAGGTGAAGAAGCAAAAATAAATATTCCTCTGGGGAAGCGCATGGGAAAGTGTTTTGATATTGGAGCTCCTAAACCAGACTTTAAACCATTCCATAATCTCAAAAGGAAAGTGTTGTCTCTTACTATCCCAGGTCCATCTGAAAATGATGGAAACGCAGGTCCGTCAGCCAGCCAAATGACTGTTGACTCTCCCAAATGTCAAGAATCCGTCCTTCCTTCCAGCATGTCTCCTGCTTCTAGCAATACTCAAATGCCATCATCTAGTCTTTCAAGCAATCAAAACACTAATAGCAATGGAAATATCCCAGGTAGTAGTAAGTCTACAGTTGTTAGAAAACAATTGGTATTAGTGAAAAAACAGGGCTCTACTAATGTAAATTCCGGAAACCAATTCAAGTTATTGCCTAATTCAGTGCCAATTATAATTAAAACTGTACCTGTTCAGCAAGCTCAAAATCCTAACATAATGTCAGGTTTAAATAGTAAAGCTCACCAATTCATAAAGCCCCAGACTTCCACAAAGATCCAGCGGAAACCAAAGCAATGTATTCTACAAGGAATTCCTAAGAACATTTCTTTGAATAAAAACATCAACAGTCAAATTAAAGCAGTGCCCCAGAGATTGTTACAAGGGAGAAGTTCACAAAGTCTAATTATGCCTACTAAAGGAACTAAACAAGTGCAAAATAATTTATTAATGAAACCTCCAGCTGTTCCCAATATTTCTGGAGCTAAAATTATTAGATCTGTTTCAGTAAATACTAAAGGAGTGGATTCCATTCTGGCTCAGACATCTGTCACTGGCACAAAAAATGCCTCATCTTCTAATTTACTGGGTCTACAAACTGATAGAAAACCATTTATACAAAAAGTAAAACAATCAACTCCTAATATTCTCCAAAAGAGCCCTAAAAAACCAGCAAAACTTGCTCACCAAATTAAAACTCCTTTAACCGTTGCATCTTCCAAGACCAAAACATCTAGCACTGTTAATGCCACTAGTTTAACTCCCATTGCTCCAAATGAACCACAACAAGCTTCAAATGTTGTCTTTTTAACTATGGATCCACATGGTAATTTGAGCACTACTAATCAAATAATTCCTATTGAGCCTTCGACCTCTTCAGCTAATATTGATAACTTAATTATATCTCTTGAGGGATCTACAAATTATATTAAAATAGACAATAATAGTTCATCAAGCTCAAAGAAGTCAGGAGATATTCTGGCTGAAGCTTTAGCTAATACTCAAGTTTTTCAGAATGATTCGTCTGAATTAGTGGAAATGGAGTCTAGTGTTTATCAGCAGTTTCCAACAACTTCATTTTCAACGAATGTATTAGAAACATCTCTTACTCTCAATCAACCTCCTATCATGTCCCCTCTTGAAGTTCCGTCTGTAGTAAATACTCAAGGCAGTATTACAGTCAGAGGGAAACAAATTAAAATCCAACCGTCTATGCCTCTTTTGTCTGAAGAAGAGACAAAACCACAACAAGCAGTATTTTACAGTGACTCTGCTTCAGTTCCTACGTCTCATGTGACCTTTCAACTTGTTGATGAAAGCCAGATTGTAATTGCTTCAAGTGAAGATGTGTCAGAAAATTCCAGTAGCCAACTTGTGCATCCAGTTGGCTTGTTATCTGAGGGAGAAACAAGGCCCATTAAAGAGGATAATGTTTTGCCTGAATTTCTAAGAGGAGATTTTAATAAAAAACCCCATAAAAGCAAAAGAAGTAATGCATCTCAGAATGGTAATAGGTAGTCTGATAAAAATAGGATTTGTATTTGTACATAGTTTTTCTTTTCGTTTAATAATTTATTTAAGAAGAAAGTAATTTTTATTAAACAATTGTATATTTTTATGAAAGTTTATTGTACAGTTTAAGCCTCATTGTAAATATTGAAAGTTGACATATTTATTCTTATTCTGTCACTTGTCACATGATATTGTTCAGATGTACTATGCAAATTACTTAGATAAACTGTCAAGATACATTTTGCGCACATCTCTAAGAACTGGGTATATGGCTTTTTAACCCTTGAATACTAACTTTTCTGAAGTATGTACCTAACATGTTTTAACTTAATTTCCTTACATAACATAAAACGGTAACTTATCCTTTATTAATTGTATAACCAACTAATGAGCATGTGTGTCCAGTATGGTGAATGCAAACATATATGATGATTATTTTTCTGGCACAGATGTCCCCCCCCCCTCCCCGATTGCCATGCTAAATTTTACTTTGCATATTTTAATTTCTAAAGGTTCTATTGGTTTTCTGCCTAGTCTCAAGCAAATCTAAATAAGCTTTAAGAAACTAATTTATTATTTTTTTCTCATCAGGTTGACTTCCAGGTACATTACATTAGTATAAAGTTTTTCAAATGTAGTAATTTTTATTTTTTTATTCTATATTTTTTTCTTGTAAGGTGACATAATTAAAGTGGTAATTTCATTTGGATTAGAGCATTTTGTTTGTGATAGGAGTGGGCAGCCAATTTATACATGATAACCAGCCATAAAAACAGGAGAAGGATTGTTGTCATTGGACAGACATCTGCTTATGTATCTATTGGATCTAAACTTACTATCACTATTGAGGTGACACTTCTTTGAAAATATTATCTGCTTGAAAGTATTTTTATGTTATAGGTTAGTATTCTAGGGTTTTGATAATATTTATTTCCTTGGTCTCTTTTTATTATTTAATTATTCTTTATATTTTTGTGACCATTTTGAGTTTCCATTGTTACCTTTGTGTTTTTAGATTATCAACTGATAATAAGAACCTTTCTCCTACTCTTTTATTGCAATTATCAGTTCTTTAAATTGTCATTTCCATTGTTGAAGGAGAATATTATAAACTATTGAGTAATGTATATTGGAACTCAGTAGCAATATAAAACTGTTGAACGTGATAGTATTGTTTTAAAATAAGCTAAATATCACATATTCTGGTGTGTTAATTGATTCATCGAATTTGTTATTTATTAATATTGTTCATTGTACTCAGGAAACACTGACTGCTTGATGCCACTGTATTATAGCTATTGGAAATAACTGCATTGCAGTTTTCATTATTATAACTGGGTATGTTTCAGAGAAAATTAGTTTTATAAGGTTCACTTACCATGTCATAAGTTGTATAATTATATTCCGTGTTTCATAAAATACTATTTTTGAAGTGTTATGAATTAATGCATTTGTAAATAATATTCTACATTGTTATAAATCCTTAATAAAGGAATTATTCTGGTTTTATTATGTGTTATAAATAGCTGATGCTAATTTTAATATTTATATGATAAAACTATAAATATATTTGGTTTTTTAGTTCCTTTGTAAAAATAATATTGAAGCTTTTGTGAAAATTATATATATATATATATATATATATATATATATATATATATATATAATACAATTCTTTATTTTTTAATTATCTTGATTTAAAAAATATTTTATTTTTGTCAAAGAAAAGGTTTTGTACTTTTTTAAAATCTGTATTTATTTCTTACAGTATGTGAGTGTATTTGTATATGAATATATATATATATATATATATATATATATATATATATATATATATATATATATATATATATATATATATATATATATATAATTATTATTATGTATATCATGAAGCGTTCATTTATTTTTTATGTAATGACAAGTTATTGAAATAGTTTATCATAGTAAAACAATTACATTTTATTGTAAATAATTTAGATATAGCTTGATTTATGTCATTAGATCTGTGTATTATATGTGTAAATTATAGTTTATGATAGAGTTTATATATTTATTTTTATTGACGTATCCTCTTTCATAAACCATTTCACATTTTGCAGAGGTAAGTCTTCAGTCGAGGGGGTGGTAAAGAGGTTGATAATCAGTTTTTATTTATGTCCAATTGTGAAGTTGAAAAATATAAAATTTACATTTTATAATTGGTGCTATGCATATTACTATTTTTGATACAATTTTTATGATAGGAAAAATATTTAAGCTGCCTGTAATTTTAACATAGATTCTTTTTGTATTAAAGGCTTATTAATATATTCTTGTTCCAGCACTTCCTCTCAGCCACTCTAAACAAATCTGTATAGCGCCAGCCAGTGTAATTAGAAATGCTCCCCTCCCCCCTTCTTTTATTTTTTTAAATAAAAAAATTCATATTAAAATATTCATTTCATTAGTATTTTAAGTACTTTTACTGGTGCAATGGTTCAATTCATGCCATTTAAGGATTGCGCTTAATATTGATGGTGCTTAAAAAAAAATGCTATGAGTTTACTATATATATTATTAGGAGGTTAAGTAATAATAATAATACTATGTATATTACTAGGAGGTTTAAGTGCCATTTTTTTTGATTTTTTTTTTTTGACAATCATGCTTTATGAAATTCTCATTTCTACGAGATTCACAATTCTTTCACCTATCACACCTATTCAGGAACAAATCTAGTCATTTATTAATTTGGCCCTTTGCCTCCAAATGATACACATACTAGGAATATTCTTGATTGATTTATTGTTTATTGATACAATATATATTGTTACTAAAAGGTCACTTTTGTATCATTCCTTGCAACAGCAGAGGTAAGTTTTCAATTGTCCCTGAAGTTTCCAGTTACTTAGCCTGTTGGGAAATGAAAACATGTCTTGTCCTACGAAAGAAAACTGCTATTACTGTTATCATAGCTGCAGTATTGAATTGTTTATAGATAGCCCCTTCTTCTGCCTTAAGTTAGTTTCCAAATACCTCCCCCCCCCCCTGATTCAAGGGAAATAACAGACTTAATTGGTACATGCAATGCAGGTTATAAAACATGATTCAAATACTAGAGAAACAAAAATTACAAGATTGAAAATTTTTATATATATATTATATATTATTTTTTATATTTTCCTTTGCACATTACTCATTCACAAAGGGCGTTTATTTACTACATTTACCATACTACTATAGTATATAACATGTATGTTCATAATACATCATGATTTTATATACTATAAATGTAGTTCATAAATTTGTTGTTGAAATTAAAAAAAGAAATGAAAACAAAAAATAAATAATATTCATAAAGAAAGAACAAACAATCAAAGTGATAAAAAAATTAAAACGCATAATAACGATAAAGCGAAACAACCCAATAACATATTAATTTGACTTCATTAAGAAAGTTATGCCACTCATTCTATTGCATTATTCTTGATGTAGGTAAAAAAAACTGGAAGGGGAGACAAAATATTATTCATTAAGTGAAATGTTTAAAACGTCTGGTTTCTATTAGACTTTTAGAAAAATGCCTAAATAGAAATGGATATTTTTGAAAGAAACTCTTGTGATCTATTGGCCTTGGTCTTTGTTTTTGAGAATGTTTGTTGGAGTATTTTTCTTAACTCTGTAGTCAGTGTGCAAGCGTAGATGAGGTGTTCTATAGTGTGTTCACTTGTTCTTTCACAGGGGTAATTTTTGTCATGTAGTATTTTGAACCTATGTAAATAAGATTTAGTAGTTCTGTGTCCACTGAGTACTTGTGTCGAGTAATAGTGGCAGTGCAGGTGTCGAGGTATTCCTCAAGATTTGGGATGAATGTTTTTAATTGCTTGCCTTTTTCTGTTTTGTCCCATGCCACTGTTATATTGTGTCCGTACGTAACGGGATTGTAGACGTTGTTTTGTTATGTTGGAGCATGTTATGGGAATATTCTGGTACTTGGATGTATTTTTTGAAATTTTTTCAACTAATTCGTTTTTATAGAGGTCTTTGGCCCAAGTCAAACAATACAATATTTTTTTTTTGAATGTCTGTAATTAGTTGCTTGTGTACTTTGTTCTGTAAATGGGTCATGTTTTGTAATTTATTTATTATTTCCTTTTACGTATTCAAGTACTACTATAGGTTCGCAGACGATTTGTCTTGAAGGTACATATCAGCTGAAGATATATATCAAATGCTATCAGAATTATTTAAACTTCGTGCTGAAGTAGGACTAAATCTAAATTAGACTCGCTAGATTATGACCAATGCTGAGAAAGTTCTTATTAATACTCAAGTTAACAAAGTAGTGTGTAAAGGAATTTGTGAACTGGATTGGAGCTAGTTCCAGGGTTGAAAGAAGCTCTGGGCCTAGAGAGATATTTAAGGAAACTTTAATATGGAAGCTAAAAAGAAAGTTTTTGAAAGCAGTGACATCTTATGGTGCCCAGACATGAGTCCCTCACAAAGGCACTGGAGAATAAACTCTGTTTGCCAGCACTCCATTGAACAGAGAATTACAAATACAAGGAGGAATTAAAGGGTGAGCTGCTCAGCATTGAGGGAGAGGACTTGGTTGACTAATGAGGTTATGCACTCTAAAAACTAAAATGGAAATGGTCAGGGCATGTTTACTAGAAGCAGGATGGCCAGTGGTCTTTGGTGCTGATAGAATGGACACTATGTGGGAGTAAGACGAAGGTGGAGGGACTTTTTCAGTGTAGGCCTCGAATATTGGGGATAACTGCTACCCACACTTTTCATTAGGTTGGGTCAAGGAGATAGTATAGACCTTACACTTCGGGAGATCTGCGACTTTAAAAGTTTGTTACAAAAAATATGGTTGAAAACATATGCTTGGTATAGTAAAGATATTTTATTTAAAAATAAATTATTATGAAATATTATTCGAATATTTTTTAAAGGTATAATCGTAATACTGTTTAAAGAATACTATTTGATATATGATTTTAATGTTATCTTTGAAAACTATTGTTATTTCATATGTTATCTATGGCACAATAAAGGTTTGTTCTATTTTATGCAAGTGGGTATTAGTAAATAAATAAATATTCTATACGAATAAATAAAATCAAATGTTATCGTTTTTGAGGTTTATGATTTTAATTAATTATGTGCCTATAAACCACTATAAAAACGGGGTTCTTATAGTGGTTCAACATATCGGGATGGTACACTGATAATAACTCAATAAGATAAAAATAAGCGTATGTAACGATGCACAACTTCAAATTTAAGTTATGAAATGATTAATCTCTAATCATTTTATAACTTTAATACCTCTTGTTCTCATTCATATTCTTGTTTGCTTCTTTTTGTTCCGGACCTAGAAAATCCATCTGACACCTGCGTTTCCTCCCAATAAATATTTATGCTGGAGAAAGACTCATGGACAAGTGAGGTGTTTAAAATGAAAATTATTCAAATTGTCCTCTAAAGATATACCCGACTTTTCAGAACACATCTTTTTCATGCTACTTTTATTTATTTATTAACGTCCACTTTTTGCAACTTAGGCTAATCGGGACGGGTTATCTACAGGTTACCACCCTTTTCTAGCCAGGGTGGGATTTTAGGACGTTATTTAATGAATTTCGTCACTAAATAATTCATGCTACTTTTGAATTGCCCCTACATATTTTTCGACTGGTCCATTCGATCGCGGATGATAAGCTGGAGTGGTCACGTGTTTGATTCCAAATTGTCTGCAAAACTGCTTAAACTCACTAGATGTGAAATAAGTTCCGTTATCGGTAACTATTTTGCGTATGCCAAAATGAGAGCCCCATGTCTTTATATGCTTACTAATGCTGCAGTAGTTGAGTTTAGTTTTACAAATTAACATCATGTTCTCATACATCTTACAACCACCTGATCTCTCCAAACAACTGAACCACTAAACATGTGATCTACAACATAAATATTCTAGTGAAAATGAAAGAAGCACCTTTTAAGATAATATATTGGGAACAAACTACTTTACAAAGATATAGATTTAGCTTTTTATGTTGTAGTCTCTGTACGTGCAGGCTTGTCTGTGTACCAGCTCATGGCTAAGGTATTTGCGATCTGTCACCGACCTGGGTCTCGCCTCCAGGAAATCTGAGATCTGACTGTCTTAACGTTTTTTTTTTCTTCCTGCAACTACAAAAGAACAAAAAAGAAAATAAAAATTTAAAATACTCCTCTATGCCCTAGGGGGTGGATGATGGATAGAGCGGACTTTTATTGTGTCAGGGGCCCCACTACCATGTGTGCAATGCACACGGACGCCAAAACCAAGGGTCCAAAAAAAAAATTAGATTTTATTCTGTTTATTTCATTTTGATATTTTAGTCTACAAATAAATATGACTTTTAAAGGACACTTTGCTTTATTTCAAGCACCTACCTACCATAAAAGAAAAGATAATTCAAAATGCCTTAAGGGGCGCAAAATCCTTTTTTGCACACAGGCGCCAGTAGCCCTTAGGGGGCCCTGAGGGACAAGGTGTGTAAAGAAGGATGGTTAATGTAGCAGGAGGATACTATAATAGGTGACAGGGTTGTTGTGGCTCCGGTGGACTATCTACCGGTAGATCAAAATATACTCAAAATCCTTTTTAAACGTTGCATTGTATTATCGAAATTCATCATGCAAATTGTTCAGTGCCTCGACTTCAAGAGAGATGATTATTATAATGTCGTAAACTATCTGAATACCATTCCACATGGAGACAACACAAAATTAAATAAAAGTTTCAGATAAACAACTCTACATTTAACACTTCATAAGTAATATTCTAAATGAGCCTTGTGCTGGCATTATTAAGAACGCTACGTGTAATGCAATCCACGATTTATTACAAAACAATAGATCAAGTTCGTTGGTGTTTCAAATCTGACTAGGAGTGGGGGGGGGGGGTTAAAAATTTGTCTGACACTTCAACTTGTTAGATTTTCAATTTAAGCTGTTGTTACTTAGCATTTCAAGCCACGCCTGTCTTGTTAATCTGGGATTCCTTACTAAGAGTGAAATAGAGATTAGAATGTCCTTATGACGGCCTCTGAGCATCATTTCTGCACGCGGGAAATCTACTAAATAAAAAAAAATGAACATCATTTTTATGTGTATATTTTTTGAAAAATAAACAGGAAAATTAATATTGCCATTTACAATTGCAGGCCTGCCTACAACCACTACATCACTTCACTTTAAATCATATTTATATAGCCGATAATCTAAGATTTGTTTTCAGTTGCAAGGTCCAGTCTTACTGAGGTTCTGAATGATTTCTAATTTGATTACCTAATCGCTACTATCAAAGGAGACATTGTGGAATGTTCGTGCAATGCCATTATTGAGCCCTGAAGTTTTGCTCACTATACCTCCTTCGGTTCTAACAACTTTGAACTAATGTTAATGACAACTTCCCTTATAGGAAATTAGTTCAAAATTCTTCTATAGTATTTATTTATACACAAAAGCAGCTGTGATAACAATTTTTATATTTTTAACTAATTCACAGACTATTGGTTTCAAAATTTAACGTTTAATTTAGGTGCCAAGCTCATAAATCTTTATTGAACCAACCATACGAATTATTTTCGAATATGAGCTGCAATTTTTGTTCCTCGGTAGATAATGATGTTTGTTCCTGTGGTGTGCTCTCACATAGTACGCTTTTTGGCCCATCACTGGACGAAGTAATAATACATTTATTTGTATTAATATTTCCCCGTTTTGCAAAGAAATTAAATGTGATACATGAACCTTACTCTTCAATGAATTTGAGAAATCAAAAGGTAAGTACTTTTATTCTTTTACCACATCTTACTTTGACACAATACATACGTACGTACATGTACCTCAAATTTACGTCTTCTTCTAATCTTTCCATTACTAGGAAGTCCCAGATTTTTCACAAAAACAATCATAGGAAGAGGGTCTGCACCGTTTTCGTATTTTCTTCTAAATAAGAATGAATAACAATGAAGCTATCACAAAGATAGAAAGGAACTATTATGTATTAATCTTTAATGGAATCTAATTCGTACGTGGTTTATTTCTAGTAAACTATATTCAACTAAAGTAATTTTGTATCATTTACAGGCATATATCATTTTAATAAATTAGTTTTCACCACATTTATCAGAAAACGGCTTATCTTGGTCGCATTTAAGCTGCTCCACTCAGATTATGACACTATGATCCAAGTGACGTAGCAAGCTTGCTTCATTCTGATTGGCTATTCGCCAAATGGCCCTATACATACTTTGGTTAATGCTTAATAATTGAAAGTAAAGGTGATATTTGTTTTAAATGACAGCTAAACATTACATGGTGTGTTTAAGCCAGTAGATCGTATGTACTCAACTATACACGATAAAGACACATACAAATACATTCATTATTTGCTCTTTTAGTGATGTTATGTTCTCCCTCAGAAATATTTCTTTAAATATCAGGAATTATCAGACAAGAAGTATAATTGTACACATTGAAGCCTTGCCAAAAAAATACCACACCATTCAGCCTCAAATGAATTCCCGGGCGAAGCCGGGTACCTTAGCTAGTATATATATATATATATATATATATATATATATATATATATATATATATATATATATACTAGCTCAGATACCCAGCTTCGCCCGGGAATTCATTTGAGGCTGAATGGTGATGGTATTTTTTTGGCAAGGCTTCAATGTGTACAATTATACTTTTTGTCTGGTCGTATTATTTTTCCATAAGGGTAACTGTGGGGATTTATAGAATAGAAAATTAATTAAAAAGAGTAAATGAAAATGAGTTCCCAATCAATCCCTCTCTACTGTTTGACACACCGTGAATAATTCAAATCATGATCATGGATAGCATTTATTATAATGAAATAGTATCTATAATGCACATATTTTCTGTCAAACCCACTCCGAGCACACATAGTTTAGAAATAGTCGGTTATAAGCAGAAAGAAATTCCAATAGTGCCAGCATTTAACAGGAAATAAGTTAATACAATTAACTGTGTGGGCGGGCCTCCGTGCGACTTTCCTTTCCGCATGAGATTTATAACCTTATAATCTTTAGTCAGCCTAAAATGAATTCCCGGGCGAAGCCGGGTACCTTAGCTAGTTTTATATATATATATATATATATATATATATATATATATCTAGCTATTGTATATATATATATATATATATATATATATATATAACTAGCTAAGGTATATATATATATATATATATATATATCTATATATATATATAAAATTGTAACCTCTGTCTGTACATTGATTTTTTTCGCGAAATTTCACGATAACTTTTCGTTTCACATGTCATAGACACCATATCTGCATTTTGTTTCTTTCGTGTATGTTTGTTTGTTTGTTTGTTTGTTTGTTTGTTACCTTTTCACGCATAAACGGCTGAACCGAATTTTATGAAACGTGGAATGTATATTACTACTAACCCAACTTAGACTTTAGGCTATATTAATTTTCTCTGAGGCGAACAGGAGTGGGGGTTATAAGGTAAGCCTGAAATTAAAAATAGTGATATTTCGTTTTCTATTGGTTTTTCGGCACATATGCACATAACAAAAGATGTTTATTTTGTTATTTAGAGTAACTTTTGTTATATACACTTTTGTCGTATACTGAAGATTAAATGCGTTATACACTAAAAATTATAGCGGGAGTCAACAATATTATTTGCCAAAAAAGACTCAACCGAACTAAATAAAACTCGGTATGTGTATTAGCAGTGAGGCCTTCATTATAATAAGCCACACCAACATTTCTATGGACGGGCAGGAGTGGGGGTTATAAGGGACGCATGAAATTAAAAATAGCGATATTTCGTTTCCTATTGGTTTTTCCGCAAATATAAACATAACAAAAGTTGTTTATTTTGTTATTTGGAGTAACTTTTGTTATATACACTTTTGTCGTATACCTAAGTATAAATGCGTTATACGTTAAAACTTTAGCGGGAGCCAACAATTTTATTGGGCACTAACGGCTGAACCGAACTTAACAAAGCTCGGTATGTCAATTAGCATTAATTCTTCCATGATTATAATTTATATTAAAATTTTTAGGTTCGAACTGGAGGGGGGTTATAAGTGAGGCCTGAAATAAGAATTCACCATATTTACATGTATAAGAGACGGGAAATATAAAAGTATCGAAGACAGTGAAGCCTTATCGAACAAATATTTTATTATTAGCAAATCCACGGCAACGATGGGTATCAATCCTAAACACTGGGACGGGTAAATGTCAAAATATTGTGCAATGTAAAGCCTGCTAAAAAATAACATCACCATTCAGCCTCAAATGAATTCCCGGGCGAAGCCGGGTATCTGAGCTAGTATATATATATAACTATCTAAGGTATACGAGGTGTGACCAATTAAATAACGGGACTGATCTGAAAAACATACTTTATTGAACACTTACACAAATAACTATTAATCTCCTTCAACATACTCCCCATTCCTATCTATACACCGCTGCATACGAGTTTTCCACTGCTCAAAGCAGTGCTGCATGTCATTAAGTGTCAGCCTCTTCAGCAAGTCTGCCGTTTTTTGCTTGACATCTTCAACTGACTCAAAACGTGTTCCCTTCAATGAACTTTTTATTTTGGGAAAAAGGTAGAAGTCACAGGTAGCCAGATCTGGTGAATACGGCGGATGTTCAAGCACTGGAATTGAATTTTTCGCTAAATACCGCTTCTCCGAGAGCGCATTGTGAGCGGGCGCGTTGTCCTGGTGCAAAATCCATGCATTGTTTTTCCACATGTCTGGTCTTTTCTTCCTCACTCTTTCTCTCAGTTTCTCCAGGACCTCAATGTAATATTTTTGGTTTACAGTTTGACCCTCTGGCACCCATTCAACCATAATGACACCCCTCACATCGAAAAAAAACTATCAACATGGCCTTCAGTTTTGATTTGCTCATTCGAGCTTTTTTCATTCTTGGTGATGATTGAGTCTTCCAGTGCATGGGCTGTCTCTTTGTTTCGGGATCGTATTGGAAAATTCACGTTTCGTCACATGTGACTACTTTTTGGATCTGCTGCCAATTGCTGCATGATGTCAATGCAGATGTTTTTTCGGTTTTCCTTTTGTTCAGGCAACAGGTTTTTTGGCACCATTTTGGCACAAACTTTAGTCATTTTCAGATCTTCATGTAAAATTTTTCTCACCGTCTCTCTGTCAATGTTTGATAAATCTGAAATCATTCGAAGACTCAAACGCCTGTCTTTCCGCACAATTTCATTAACCTTCTTAACGTTTTCTTCAATTCTTCAAATCACAGGTCGTCCAGTTCCTTCGTCATCTTCAACTTTTTCCCAGCCTTCAGAAAATCGTTTGTGTTATTCAAAAACTCTAGTACGTGACATGCAGTTGTCACCAAACACCTCTTTCAATAACTGAAAACATTGACTTGGAGGTTTTCTCAATTTCACCAGAAATTTCAAATTAATACGCTGCTCGATTTTTAAACTGATCATTTTTCCGGCACTGCAATAACAACACGCCTTACTTAAACGAGATTTAAAACCAAACTAGACTAGATAGAGAGACGGGATCAAGAAGACTCTGTGCAGTAATAAACAGGATCAATCATGATCCATCCCCACTCCCCACACACAAGCCTGACATCTGCCATACGCACAGTCCCGCTACTTAATTGTCACACCTCGTATATATATATATATATATATATATATATATATATATATATATATATATATGTGTGTGTGTGTGTGTGTGTGTGTGTGTGTGTGTGTGTGTGTGTGTGTGTTTATATATATACAAAATTTTGAACGGACCTCATTTATGTTATCTTCTTAGTAGGGTCGATGAATATTTGAAGAAATTTTTCGAAAATCGCGTCATGAGTACCTCAATAGCTGGTTTCCTTTAAGGGAAATCTGCTAAAAGCAAACAGCAAAAAGAATAACGAAAAAAGTGAAAAGAAGTGAGCTATGGAATAAGGTGATTCCTGGAACAGTTAAATGGCATACCAGTTTTTATGTAGGAAACAATATTGTGTATGGAAAAATCAGGGTAATGAAAATAATATAAATGAAAATATTAGTATAAAAGGGAGAGAGAGAGAGAAAAAAAAGTAGACCACCAATGAGTACCTTAGTAAATCAAACTATATATTATGGTTAATTACAAGTTAAAAGAAAATTCACGAAAATGTGGCATGTATGTACGGCTTATCTGTTCGTAAATTACTAATACATACTTTCCGTTTAGGGAGCCTAAAAGGGGAAATTATGATACCTTACTACACATGGTTGGCGTTGTTAGGAATAACCATTTGAAGTTTCAAATAATGAGGGTTATGTAGACGCCTAAGTTGCCATTTTTTGGTTGCTATTTCTTTTTTTCGCGCTATTAGAAATTATCAGAGCATTACGCAAAACGCATGTCGGCATTTGTAAAGTACCATATATATGTCTGTAACCACCTTAACGCTCGCAATTTTTGTTTATTCGCAATGAAACTCGATATATAAGCGTTTCATTCAAAACTAAAGATCAAGATTGCTAACGAAATCGAGTCCGGGGAAGGGAGATTTTAGACAGGGGATTTGAAAATTAAAAATATCTTCCCTATTATGAGTTGGATCGAAAAATTGTATAGAACCAACCTTATTGCAAACTCTATTTTCTTTTAAGCATTGTTATATAAGTATTTTCTTTATCATGAATACTAACCGAGATATTTACATTCTTCTTTAGTTTTCAGCTTTCAGCAAACCGCCATCATACTTACATTAATAATAAGGTGTTTTATCATGAACTACTGTATTGGAAGCTTAAATACCAAAAACATTTTCACTGAACTTTTGCTGTGGGAGTCACACCCAAATAAGTTATGAGATAACATCATTTTAGATATTACCTAAAGAAACCGAAAATGTTTATTTGAACTATACTAAAGTTCATTGTCGTTAATGAATAGAATCGAACCAGGAATGGATGGGGTTAGAAGGGGGGGGGGTCGAAAATTCGTAATATCTCCATTATAGTATTATGAGTCGGGCCAAAACATTATATACAACCAACCTTAATGAAAACTAAATTGTCTATAAATATTGTTCTATATAGTGTTTCTCTATTTCAAATTTTAACCGAGATATTAGCATTTTTTAATTTTCATTATTCAGTAAACCCCCTCTTTTAGTCATTGTACGTTAAGAATAAGTACAAATATCATGAAAGGTCTTATTCCAATCATAAATACAAAATATTGTTTTCAGCGGAACTTCACTATGAGAGATGCATGCAAATACTTTGTGTGATGACGTAATCAATTCAGATTTTACGTTCTTCGTTTAAAAATGTGTATTTGACCTATACCATACCCGGTATTTAACCCTTATCTTTAGAAAGAGAAAATTTATAGTGAGATGAGATCACCAGTATGTCATACTAGTATGTGGGAACGCATCCCCTGTGTGACGGACCTATCAGATGTAGTATTTGTCTAACCTGTCCATAATTTACTTTATAGCAAAAATGTATTAAAATTCAACAAATCCATTATACTTTTGAAGGGTTGCCGATTGAATCTGGAGACATGGCTTTCACAAGAAACTACTGCTTTGGCTAATGAAATGTCCTGCTTGGGAATGGACACTAGGGAAATTGATAACTGCTCACCTACTGCATCTATGTTGGCAGCTAGGAAGTATATATTGAGAAGGCTGGCTGAGCTAATGGCAAAAAAGGAGGAACTAGAGATTTCTGGGTAATAACAAAATACTATTTAAAAACTATTAATTGAGGCGTGCGTCAGCTAAGGCTGCTTGCTTAGTGCAGCTCAATTACAATCTAAAACACTATTGCAACAAGGTGAAGGCTTAGAACCTTTTGGCCACCCGGCGATTTCTGCAGCACCGATGGAGGTGAGACTGGCACCACGGCGGACTACAAAAGGTCCTCAGCCGACTGCAGTAGTGCTGTCACTTACACTGACAGGCACTACCCCGGCGACTTCAGTGGCGCCTCAACAGTGTGTTGCATTCCCCAGGTGAAGACACTAACGGAGCATCAAACCCCAGACGAAGAGTCAGGAAAAAAGGTGACTGTGCTCGAGAAGGGGCCTCGCCTTCAAAAACTCCGTAGCAAAGGTATAGGCGGCACCTTACAATTCCCAGCCGAGAAAAACGGAAATCTCTCCAAGACAGGTTTAGTCATTTTTTATTAACTGAAGTATTAACGACCTGCAGTATTTGGAGCTGTAACTTCTGATGCTAAAAATGTAGGGAATGATGCTTTAGTGGCTAGTGTTGAGGCTTGAAGGAAGTCCTGGCTTTTCAGGGTGATTGGTCCGTGAAAACCTCAGGATCTTTGTTTACCCGATTCCCCAAATTGCAAAACCTCGTTGTACTTCTGTTCTGTTGGGCATTCCTGTAGCATAAGTTGAACATTTACCCCCAGCACCCCTTGCGGAACCTGCATCGATGGAAGTTACTTTGACAGCCTCCTATAGAAACTCAAACACCATCTTCACAACATTCTAACTCTTATAACATGTTTAGGACGAGTTATCTAGAGATTACCACCACTTTTCTAGCCACTGTTGGATTGAGGGTTCATTAATGAGTTCGTTACTAAATAAATATTGTAATGTAGTTAGACATTAGTGAATTTAGGGGATATCACGATAATATCATCGCTTAGAAAATAGAAGATATTGCAGGTCAAATAGGCTCGGAATGCAGTCAAAAGCAAATTGTTAACCTAGAAAATTGGTGGGGGGGGGGAATATGTTATTAGAACTCACACACGAGTGTTACAGAATTTTTCACTTGTGTTATTTACGATATTTTTTTGAGGAATTTAATTTAACATAAGTTAGCAAACCAGTAAATGGTTTGGTTGAGGGATGGGACGAGGTGGATTTAATGATTTACTAGGCACTTAACTATGAATAGCCAAGAGCGTCAGTTAAATTAAATAATAGGATTCATACGTTTATGCTTTCAAATGTAAGATGCTAGTTGTTGAGATGTTCTGTTAGAATGATCTTAACAACCGGTTCACAAAATAATAAATTAGATATCTAGATTTGTGAATAAGTTGTATATAAAAAAAAAGATTTCATAAAATGAAATAACGATCGTTTGTCTACTTGGAATACAGAAGTGTACTTTCGTTCTTGATACCTTGACTTAACGTCATTGCTTGGCAACATCCATGTGCTCGATAAGCTCGGATCCCTGTAGCCAGTGTATAGAAATGACACAGGTACAGGAATCACCTCAACAAAATTAAGAATTGTGGCGGGGGGGGGGGCAAATAAATTGTGTCCGGTTCACAGGCGAAGATAACGTTCAAAACCCCTTCGAGGTTATGTTTAGAACTTCAATAAATTATTATTTTTATTTTGAGAAAAGTTAGTTTCACGATCGATAAGACGGTAGGCTGCAGTAAAAGCTACGAGACCTATATCCGCTGTATAAATTTGAGAATCTAATAGTATTGGAGTTCCTCCAAGAATATTAAATGGTTTAATTAATCAAGCCCATTGCCGATGCATTTGATTATTAGATATGATTAAAATATATTACATGATTTTAATATTATGATTATAATACATAATATATTGTAATATTATGATTATAATATATTATATGATTTAATATGTTGCCGAAAAGCTTGGACGAACTTTTCATTTCTACCAAAATAGCCCTATAAGTTGCTATTATACAGCTGTCTGTAAGTTATGTAATCCTCCCTCCCCCTTCAAGTTACGACAGCCCTATTGAGCATTTAAGCTCAAGTAAAATAAAGTATTATATCTCAGTAATAATCATCAGAAGATAAATGTCTTTTGCCATACCTACCTGCGTCGACCATCGACAGTGGGAAGCACATTTGATGCGAGAGCATCATCTCCAAGCTTCTTGTACTCAGCCACTGCCGATGTTTTAGCAGATTTCCCTTAAGGGAAATCAGCTATTGAGGTCGTACTCATGACGCGAGTTTTGAAAAATTTCCTCAAATGTCGATCGATGGACATTTGAAGAAATTTTTCGAAACTCGCATCATGAGTACGACCTCAATAGCTGATTTCCCTTAAGGGAAATCTGCTAAAAGAAAGGGGGGGGGGTTAACAGAACGTATTTGTTTGTACCTCGTAAAATAAAGCTTTGATGAAAACAATACTTTGTATTTAACATAGTAATGAAGTGGTTCATGATATATCAGCTTGTTATTAATTTGTTACTATAGAACGTTTCACTTCGAGATGGCAGTATGTATTTTCAATGGGGTGCTCTGTCTCCCTCTTGCATATGCCTCGCTAGATAGCTCTGTCCTCCTCCCTCCGTGCGGCGTTGCCGCTATATCTCAAAGTTGTCCAATTTTTACGGGAAAAATTCTGTAACGTTCAGAATTTATCGCTCCATCTGCCTATGCTAAAAATTTATCAAGAAAATAAAATCTGTTTTTGCAATTAATTGTTTTTTGTCCATTTTTTACATAAAATTTTTAATGGAAATTCTTGTTTCTCTCGTCACTGTGATCTTATTTTTTAAGATATTAGTTTGAAATTCGACATGAAGTTAGTATATATTATCTTTATTCGTAGCAAGGAACAATTGTTTTTTCAACGACATTCCTTTCCATGTTTTTGCCATAATAAAAATAAAAATTGAAAAATCCTATTTTTAAAAAGTAGCCTGCGGGGAATTTCCGTTCTATAATTGTTTATTAAGTTTTGTTATACTCCTTTTAAAGAGGACAATTCAAATTTAATTTTGAGTCTCCTCCGAACATTATGGGACGCTGACAACTGATGCAATTAATGTTTATATGTTGTGGGAGCGTCGCGGCACGGCGGCAGGAGGAGAGCTGGACCCCCCCGGCTCTCTCCCGTTCTTTCTTATAACTGTCTATTCTACCATGATTATTTAAAAAGCCTCAACTCAGAAATTGTAAATTTTACTGGGAAGCACTTTTTTTATTAATCTTTTTAATGTGATTTGAAGTTAATAACTTAAATATATCTTTCAAAATGTAATTTTCGACAAAAATTGGAGTTAAGGCCTTTTATAAACTGAGAGCAATAGAGGACTGTGAACAAACAGGATTGGGATGATTATTTATAACAATAATATTAATATATATCTTTAATCCATTAATAATTATTCATTATAATCATAATTATAGTTGCATAATTAAAAAATAAAACCATTTTAATCAAAGAAATTCCTAATAAAAATCTTTAATGACCTTCAAAAATGTCTATTGAAAGCAACTTAATTTTAGAGTATCTAATTTCTTAGCCCATCTGCCAAGGAGAAGAAGCCTATTAAATTTAACGTTTAAAGAAAAAACTATCCATTTAGATTACTGGCCAAAATAGTCAAAATCTTAAGTATGCTTCATGCCTAACAATCAAAACAAAAAACACGAAAATGTAATATTATATTAAGAAAATATAATATTATATTAGGTGCTATATAAAAACATCAGTACTTGTTTCTTCGTCTGACAGAGGTTCAACTCCGCTCATTCCTTGCGAGTCCGTAAGCGATTGAGTGGAGGATCCTGACTTATTCCCAGTCTTATTATGAAAGGCTCTAAATCGTCTTGTATCTCATCTGCCTTCCACATCGCCTCCTCTATTTTTTTAACATGCTCCGCGTAATTCTGCCAATTTTCAGATTTGACTTTCTCATAGCCTTCCCTTATCAATGCTGCCATTTCATTCTTTTGAAACCGGGTATTGTTCATGGCTACATAGTGCTTCACTTGAGCCCACACAAGTTCTATTGGATTTAACTCGCAATGGTAAGGTGGCAACCGTAGAACTTGACAGTTACTTCTTTCGGCCATAGTGTCTACTCTGTACGTAATGTACTTGGTTTTGTGAAAGTTCACTAATTCCAGCAAGTCCCTCTTTAAGCTGTCCGCTTCAAATGATATATATTTAGATTCCAGCCATTCCTGAAGCTCTTTCTTAGTGTTTTTGGACGATGGGATTTGTTCTTGGCGCCGAGAATGGTACGAAGCGTTGTCCATAACAATTACGGTCCCTTCAGGAACATTTGGGAGTAGCTGTTCTTGAAACCACTTTTCGAAACATTCACCGTGGGCATCTGCTGTATTTTTTTTACATAAGAATGTAAACTCTGCTCCGCAGACGAACCCTTGCTCGCCTCCAGCATTAACCAGCGCAAATCTCGGTCCTCGTGCTGTGGGTTGCTTCAGACCAGCAGATAAACCTGTGAGAAATGCGTCTCGAGCCGACGAAATAGTTTTGTCCCTCCATGTACTCGTAATAGTGTGCCCAACGTTGACCCACGTCTCGTCAAGGTATACAACATACAGTCCATCTGCTCTTGCTTTCCGGATACTTCGTAAATATTTATGCCTCCACGAAATCAACTCATCTTTCTCAGTTAGTAACGCGTTGTTCTTTCTTTTTTCGAAGGCAAAACCAATATCGACGAGTGTCCTATACAGTGTTGTTCGAGAAAATTTAGGCAAATCTTCATCCGATTTCATGTTGGTTAATAATAAATTCAAAGTCGGGGGAATGTTCTGGAAATAAAAGCTGTGAACCTTCTGGCGGATAGCCGATAATACAAAAGAATCATACTTGACTAATCGAGAATCCTTTCTTTGAACTTTTAGACATTTTCTTTTCTTTGTGGGAGTTGTGAATGGGCCTTGGCTGCTTCTTTTAATTATCCTATAAACAGTTCGCTTTGAAACTCCCGTGGCATTACATGTTTCGTTCACAGCTTTGTTCACAGTGTAATTCCGTCTGAAGTAGTTATATAAGTACGTTGAAAACTATACCTTGCTCTTTGCTGCGTAGTTGTTCCCCCTGTTTTCGTCGCTTTTGAACTGCTGATGAAGTTCCAGGTTCAGCCATCTTCAATGAAAATCGGATGCGCAACTAAATGTCCTAACCCTTATACGAAATCCTATCGGATTGTTATCAGAAATAGATGACCAAAAAAATTGAAAGGACTACTTGTAAAACTTCACTGAACTGGATGTGTACGTGGCAAATGCATAAACTGTAATGATCATATTTGCTGTAAGGAAGCTTGCTTATTGACTCCGAGAGGGTCAAATGTTGTCCCAAACAGGTAGGGGGAATAACCCCGTGGGTAATACTCCATCACTGGCCAACGCATCAACCCTTGATCAGCAGGTATAACTAAAGGACCATTGTATTGTAAAACAAGAATGTCATGTTAAGGAAAGAGAGAATTATTAGAAATATGTTTCCATACTTACATTAGGTGTTATTTAAAAAAATGTAAACGTTTGGAGAACAATGTATTCTAAACATTATTTTGCCATCCTCCTTACAACTTTGAAAGAAAATAACATTTCACAGAAGCACAAAAAATTTTGAAAATAATAAAATACCAAACCATAGAGTAACTTGTCGTTTTTATTATTAAACTGAAATTTGTATGCAGGCTTGGGTAGCTGAACGGCAGAGCAGGCGGGAGAGAGCCAGGGGGTCCAGCTCTCCTCTTGCCGCCGCGCCATGACGCTCGCACAACATATAAACATTAATTGCATCAGTTGTAATCGACCCATAATGTTCGGAGGAGGCTCAAAAATAAATTTGAACTGTCCTTTTTAAAAGGATTATGACAAAACATAATAAACTATTATAGAACGAAAATTCCCCGCAGGCTACTTTTTTAAAATTGGATTTCACAATTTTTATTTTTATTATGGAAAAAACATGATAAGGAATGACATTTTAAAAAAAATTGTTCCTTGTAACGAATATAGATAACATAAACTAACTTCGTATAGAATTTCAAACAAATATCTTAAAAAATATGATCGCAGTGACGAGAGAAACAAGAATTTCCATTAAATTTTTTAGGTAAAAAATTGGCACAATACAATTTATTTCGATTGTGTATCTTGTTTTGTTGATTTATTCTTAGTATAGGCCGATAGAAGATTAAATTCTGCACATTTCAGAATTTTTCCCGAGTTTTTCAGAAATTTGGCGGATTTGAGTGAGATTTGGCAACAGCGCACGAGATCTACTGCCATCTCGAAGTGAAACGCGCTATAGTAGGAGTGGGGGTTTACTGAAAGCGGAACTCATTACAAAAAATACAAATATCTCGGTTAATACTCATTATACGGAACATATCTATAGAACAATATTTATAGTAAATTTTATTTGCAATAAGATTGATTCTATACAATTTTTCGGTCCGACGTATAGTAACGAAGATATTTCGAATTTTCAAAAATCCTCCCCTCTAAACCCCCCCTCCCACTGGTCCGATTTCAGCCATTAACGAACTTGATCTGTCTTTTTACATAAAACGACTAAATATCAAGTTTGGTAACGATTAAACAATAATTGCGACCGCTAGAGCGGTAACAGACAAATATATATATATATATCTTCTAGCCTCTCGCAATTAGCTCTAGAAACTTCTTCTAGTTTTTCGTAATTAGCTCTAGAAGCTTCTAATCTTTCGTAATTAGCTCTAGAAGATTCCTGAAATTCTTGTCTAACTTCCGCTAAGAGTTTCTGGTTGTTATCTGTGATTTTTTCCATCATGGCGGCCAAAATTGAATTTAAATCTAAATTGCTGCATGACATAGGAGTACTTACTGCAATGTCTTCTTTATCGGCAAACTCGTGTGTACTTATATCGATTCCTCGTCTTTGGAATTCATCTGTCAATCGATTTTGTAATTCAGCCTTATTTCCTGTTGTTGGCAGATCCAGTTTAGCCAGCTCCTTCTTCAGCTGTTCCACTTTTAGTTCTTCAAACTTCATTGTTTTGATGATTTTAATTTTGCAATCCCACTTCTGACACCAGTTGTTACGTTTTTATTACCAAAACCAGTAATAAACGTTTTTAATAAGAGTTCTTTTGGATTGCAAAATTAAATACTCGCAAGTTTCACAGTTTTTAACACTGCAAAATTTATTTCACAATGCACAATAAACTTGGTGATTATTCTTAATTACTACTCACAGTATACACTGATAGCGTTACTGTTCTTCAATGAGCCACAGTCCAATAATTCACTGAAATTCACAGAAAGACGGCACTGCACTGTCCTTTACTTCGCGGCACTGCACTGTCTTCTACTTCGCGGCACTGCACTGTCCTTTACTTCGCGGCACTGCACTGTCTTAAACACGGCACTAAACTGTTACTTACAGTCACGGCACAACACTGTTCTTCTTATAAAAACACTTTACCGCACTGTACCAAGTCGCACTGTAGCACTGATGTGAACATCAAGACAGGAGAGAATAAAACTGACTCACGGCTGGCCCGAGCTCCTTTTTATAGGGAGGCGGCATACATCAAAGGGGAATTGTCTAGTTCATTCGACGTCTGGCTGGAAGGTACTGGTCAGACCTAGAACATTCTATCGGTCTCTTTGATCTACGTCACACTTTCCAAATACGCGACTCTCTCTCTCTCTCTCTGAAGGATTATTCATCTATTTAATTTTCGCAACACTGCCGCCCACTTAAGCCTTTTCGTCCCGAATAGGCTCAATATCGCCGTTGCCATACTTGGCTAGTCGCTCTAGGTGTACCACTTTCATTTTAGACCTCGGATTGTGGTATCTCTGTATCCGGTAGACAACGTCGTTCAATCTCTTGATCACCTTGTAAGGTCCCTCCCAGTGCGTTTGCAATTTCGGGGATAGTCCTTTCTTTCGTTGTGGGTTAAATAGTAGAACCATTTGCCCTTCAGTGAATCCTTCCGTATTTGCTGCCCGATCATATCTGGCTTTCATCTTATCACCTGTCATTTTAATACGGTTGCGTACAAACTCATGGAGCTCATGCAGGTCTTCCTGTGCCTGGGGAGTATTTCCATTGTCTTCGCAGGACGGTCCGGGTTCGGCCCCAAATTCCAAATCCGCTGGTAGTCTTAATTCTGCTCCAAATAAGATTTTTGCCGGCGTACGTGAGGTGGAATCATGGATTGCCGACCGGTAAACCAGTAGTAATTTGGGTATGTGCACATCCCAATCCCTTTGTTGTGTGCTAACCACTTTTCTGAGGTATTCCTCCAGTGTCCGATTAAATCTTTCGACCATGCCATCAGATTGTGGATGAAGCGGTGTCGTCCTTGTCTTTTTGATGCCATACAATTCACACATTTCCTTGAATATGGCCGATTCGAAATTTCGGCCCTGGTCAGAATGAAGTTCTATTGGAACCCCGTATCGGCACACCCAATTATTTACAAAGGCATCTACAACCGTTTTCGACTCCTGGTTTGGGATGACATATACTTCGGGCCATTTACTGAAGTAGTCCATTACAACTAGGGCATACCGGTTTCCAGCCTCACTGGCAGGGAATGGACCAGCAACATCCATGGCTATCCGCTCGAAAGGGGCGCCTGCGTTGTACAGCTGAAGTTTGCCACGACTTCTTCTCGTTGGACCCTTGGCTGCAATGCACTGCTCGCAATTGGCTATCCAATCGGTTACAGATTGCTGACATCCCACCCAGTAAAATCGTTGTTTTATCTTTTCTAGGGTTTTTGTAATGCCCGGATGGCCGCCGCTGGGACCATTATGGAACTGCTTCAATACCTCATTTATCTTGGAAGTGGGCACGACAATTAGGTCGGTTGTGGTTTTGCCATCTGCACTCTCCCAAGATCGATATAAGCAGCCCTCTACCAGTTTTAGGCTATTCCACTGAACCCAGTATGATTTCGCAAGTGGGCTTTCAGCTGATGTCTCATTTCGGGTTGGTTTTCTGTTGCATTCCTTAGCCGATATAATCTTCGCCAGAATCGGGTCATCTTTCTGAGCCTTCGACCAGTCCTCGTCTGAGCCAATACGGGTAAGTCGCACATCAATCACGCTTTCCTCTTTCTCGGCTTTAGTACAATGTTTGCATTCTATGTTACAAGGCCGTCTTGAAAGGGCATCAGCGTTATTGTGTTTCCCACCTTTTCGATGCTCGATGCTGAAATCATAGCTCTGCAGACGTTCAATCCATCGTGCCAGCTGACCTTCTGGGTTCTTGAACTGCAGCAGCCAACGTAGTGCCGAGTGGTCTGTTCTTAAGGTGAAGTGTTGACCATACAAGTATTTGTGGTAATGTTTGACGCACTCCAACACTGCCAGAAGCTCCCGTCGGGTAACACAATAATTTCTTTCGGGCTTGGAGAGTACCCTGCTGTAGTAGCCAATGACTCTTTCTGCCCCATTAACTACTTGAGAAAGTACTCCTCCTATTCCATAGCCACTGGCGTCCGTATCAATTATGAACTTCTGTCCAGCGATTGGATAGGCAAGGACAGGTGCTGTGCACAAGAGTTCCTTGAGCCTCTGGAAAGCATCTTCCGCTGCCTCACTCCAGTGGTATGGTCGCGACTTTTTGGTTAGCTCGTGCAAGCTGGCAGCTACCTGAGCGACGTTTGGCACGAATCTCCTGTAGTATGTGCAAAGCCCCAGGAAGCTACGCAGCTCGTGAAGATTTCGTGGTCGAGGCCAGTCCTTTACTGCCCGTATTTTGTCCTCGTCAGTGGAGATGCCCTCTGCTGTTACCCGATGTCCCAAGTATTTGACCTCTTTCTGAAACAGAGCACATTTCTTTATGCTTAACTTCAGCCCAGCTGCTGTTATGCGACTAAATACTTCATCCAGGTTTTTAAGATGTTCTTCAAAAGTCTTCCCCATAACGATTATGTCATCTAGATACACCAAGCATGTCTTCCAATTGAGACCCTTTAGCACACGTTCCATTAAACGCTCAAAAGTAGCTGGGGCGTTGCAGAGCCCAAATGGCATCACCTTGAACTGCCATAAACCATTGCTAGCGCTAAAGGCGGGTTTCTCTTTGTCCTTATCGGCTATCTCTACTTGCCAGTAGCCGCTTTGCAAGTCCAAGGTAGAAAACCATTTCGTTCCAGACAACGTGTCTAAGGTGTCGTCAATTCTTGGCAGCGGATAACTGTCTTTCTTGGTGACGTCATTGAGTTTTCTGTAGTCGACGCAGAATCTGGTGCTGCCGTCTTTCTTCTTTACTAGAACTATTGGCGAGCTCCACGGACTCGAAGATGGTTCAATGACTCCATTCCGCTCCATTTCGTTGACAAGTTCTTTAACTTCGTTCCGCTTCGCTAGGGGAACACTCCTGGGTGCCTGTTTTATAGGTCTCGCTTCACCGGTATTTATTTCATGTTTCACTACAGCTGTTCTACCTGGGCTTTTATTGCTTAGGGCGAAGACGGATGCATGTGCTCTTAGCAACTCCTTTGCCTTGTTTCTTTCAGGCGATGTCAGTCCTTTCATCCACTTTTCCTCTTCTTCTGCAAGTAGTTCGCGCTCCTTGGCTGTCATTTTTGGGCATCCTGAATTTTTGGCACAGTTAATTATTGCTTCTGCTGGCTCACATTGACCTATTTCAAAATTTTTGTTAATGATCTTCTCATTGTTGGATAGGTTAAGTACTCTCACCGGAACTCGTCCATCGTCGCAGGTTTTCACGAGGGCTTTAGCTGTTATAATGTCATCTTTAAGTTCTTTAGGTTCTATTACCCACAACCGGTTATCCTCACAATCTTCTTCCACACGCGCCCATACTAAGGTTTCCGACTGGGGTGGTAATTTCTGGCGTCCGACGGTAAATAGCCTCCTTACTGTGGTCTTGCTCTCATATCCAACATCCAAAGGTATCTCGACGTTGCGCCAGACCATAACTTGTTGACCCATGTGCAGATTGATACCGTGGGCTATCATGAAGTCTGCACCGATGATCACTTCGTCCACTATGTCGGCGACAACAAATACATGATCGGCGCTAGTGTTGGCAATAGTCAGTCGAACCTTGGCTCTTCCATAGGTGGTGGCTGATTCCCCAGTAGCAGTGCGCAGTCGAACGTCGCTTAATGGTTCCACTGATCCTTTTACCAAATCGGGCCTAATTATGGACTGCGACGCCCCTGTGTCTATGGTGAGAATCTGCTTCCTTCCGTTAATGAGTCCACGAGCTGTAAGGTTGCTATTCTGCTGTTGTATTATGGAAATGGAGATTGTGGGGCCAGCGGTTGTAGGAGCTAGCTCTGGCCCCTCAGTGCTAGCTCGTTTTAGTTTAACGGTGTCTCTTGAGATTTGGGGTTATTCGTCCGTTTGTTCTCCCTTGGTGGCGAAACAGATCTTGACCTTTTCTTTGGAGCTTTACAGTTACGTTGAAAATGGCCGGCCTTGCCACAGTTGAAGCACTTTGAGCGTGATCTGTTCCTTTGCTCCTCCATTATTCGCTTGACTAACTCTTCTATGTCACTCCTTGACATTTGGGCGTCATTTTGAATATCAGCCTCAAGACGTCGCACCTTGAAGACTTGTGGTTTCGAAATTACTTTAGCGGTCTCCTGGGCTAGCGCATAAGAGATGGTTTCAGCAAAGGATGATTTTTGCATAGCACACACCGCGAATTTAACGTCTGTATCTCGTATACCATTCACAAATGCTTCAATCTTGAACTGATCCAAGAATGGATGATTTTCACCTGGGTAAGTCAGCTGCACTAGACGTTCGATTTCCATGGCAAAATCTTGTAGCGTCTCGTTCGGTTTCTGCACTCTGCCACTTAGTTCCATCCTGTAAAGTTCTCGCTTATGCTCACCGCCAAACTTGCGCTGTAATGCCAACATAATGTCCTCATAATTATTCCTACAAGCTGATGGTAAACTCTCCAGGATTTCTGCAGCGGTTCCCTTCAGTGCCAAAATCAATTCTACCGCTTTCTCTTCAATATTCCATCCGTTTCTACTGGCCACCGTCTCAAATTGGAATTTAAAAACATTAAATGGTACATTACCGTCAAAAGTTGGGGTCTTTATCTTGCTGGATTGTTCTGAAATGAGCCTCACCGGACCCTCTTGAACATGTAGATTATCCATTTGGAATTGTAGCTCACGTATTTCATCATCTATCTTTTGTCCTAGGTTGGACACGTCCTCTTCAACCTTCTTCTGTGCCGCAGAAATGCCGCAGAGCTTTTCATCAAACTCGCTGACTCTTTGCTCTATGGTTTCCACTCGTTTGCCCAATACCTCTGACATTTCATGGAGTTTTTGGTTAGTTGATCTAGAAGCTTCCTGAAATTTCTCTTCTAGCCTCTCGCAATTAGCTCTAGAAACTTCTTCTAGTTTTTCGTAATTAGCTCTAGAAGCTTCTAATCTTTCGTAATTAGCTCTAGAAGATTCCTGAAATTCTTGTCTAACTTCCGCTAAGAGTTTCTGGTTGTTATCTGTGATTTTTTCCATCATGGCGGCCAAAATTGAATTTAAATCTAAATTGCTGCATGACATAGGAGTACTTACTGCAATGTCTTCTTTATCGGCAAACTCGTGTGTACTTATATCGATTCCTCGTCTTTGGAATTCATCTGTCAATCGATTTTGTAATTCAGCCTTATTTCCTGTTGTTGGCAGATCCAGTTTAGCCAGCTCCTTCTTCAGCTGTTCCACTTTTAGTTCTTCAAACTTCATTGTTTTGATGATTTTAATTTTGCAATCCCACTTCTGACACCAGTTGTTACGTTTTTATTACCAAAACCAGTAATAAACGTTTTTAATAAGAGTTCTTTTGGATTGCAAAATTAAATACTCGCAAGTTTCACAGTTTTTAACACTGCAAAATTTATTTCACAATGCACAATAAACTTGGTAATTATTCTTAATTACTACTCACAGTATACACTGATAGCGTTACTGTTCTTCAATGAGCCACAGTCCAATAATTCACTGAAATTCACAGAAAGACGGCACTGCACTGTCCTTTACTTCGCGGCACTGCACTGTCTTCTACTTCGCGGCACTGCACTGTCCTTTACTTCGCGGCACTGCACTGTCTTCTACTTCGCGGCACTGCACTGTCCTTTACTTCGCGGCACTGCACTGTCTTAAACACGGCACTAAACTGTTACTTACAGTCACGGCACAACACTGTTCTTCTTATAAAAACACTTTACCGCACTGTACCAAGTCGCACTGTAGCACTGATGTGAACATCAAGACAGGAGAGAATAAAACTGACTCACGGCTGGCCCGAGCTCCTTTTTATAGGGAGGCGGCATACATCAAAGGGGAATTGTCTAGTTCATTCGACGTCTGGCTGGAAGGTACGGGTCAGACCTAGAACATTCTATCGGTCTCTTTGATCTACGTCACACTTTCCAAATACGCGACTCTCTCTCTCTCTCTGAAGGATTATTCATCTATTTAATTTTCGCAACAATATATATAATTTTGAACGGACCTCATTTTCGTCATCTCCTGGGTAGGATCGATGGTTATTTGAGGAAATTTTTCAAAACTCGCGTCATGAGTACGAACTCAATAGCTGATTTCCCTTAAGAGAAATCTGCTAATAAACATACTTTCTTACCAAATATTAATAAAAACTTGTAATTTGAACTTTGAAATTGCAAAAAATAAAATTAATTTGAATATTTATATTTGCTTACAATTTTGTTTCCTTCTAATCCACATATTTAATGGATTCTTGTTTTAAACAAAGTCCTTTCCGCAGGGGCTGCGTAAATTAAGCAGATTTCCCACCTACTTGTATGACTCTAGTGATCTCATCTCAGCATATATTCTCCTATTTCTATGTTAAAGTTCTGATGGGTAGAATTAGGAGTATTCTAAAGGCTAAAAACAGAAAGTACGAGTAACGCTTAATATTAGTTACGAAAAAATGTATGGACCAACAATTGTTGTGCATCAATAGTTTGACAAGATGGTTCTATAACATTTTTTCGATACGTGTCACGACAACGGAAATACGTAGTATGAATTTTTGAATCTCCCACTTCTAACCCCCCCCCCCCACCCCCCAATTCCTCGTCGGGATTTAGCCATTAAATAATATGATCTTCAGTTTTGTATAAAGCAGTTAAATATCAAGTACAGTAGAGCGTCGTTTATCCGAACGTCAATTATCCGAAACGTCAATTATCCGAACGCGCTTTGGAAAGTTTTTTTTTTTTTTTTTAACTACATATTTCAATTTGCATGCTGTATTATATACAGAATGAAGAAGTTGAAAATTTCAAGAATATGTATTCTTTGAAGCAATGCCCTGTTTAGAGCGTGAATAACTTTTTAGCAGAACGGAAAAGCCTGGGTTCCCTCCTTTTGTGTTCGCGGGACTGACTGAGCCCTACCGTTCGGGGAATCAGAGCTTCTTTCTGTTTCCCTGAAATGGAAGTCTACTCCGCGGCTGGAAACGCGGGATGTCAGCCCTTCCGCCTCTCCCACTCTTTTTGCAGGTCAGTTCTAGACAACAGTTCATGCGCGTCGGAAGTATGTATTTTAATATGTAATATGTAATTGTAATGATGAATACAAAGTGTTTTATACAATTATCCTATTTTCTTAAAAAAAACTAGTTATCCGAAGAAATCGATTATCCGAACGTGCGCGATCACAATTAGTTCGGATAAACGACGCTCTACTGTATGTATATATCAAATAAAAATTTTCGAATTAAGAACGTAAAATCTTTAATGTTAACATCACCACTCTACTTATTTGGACACCACAGTAAACATTCAATAAAAACAATAATCAGTATTTAAGGTTCCACTTGAATTCCATGAAGTGGTTCATGATATAACAGCTTATTGTGACATGAGAAGGAGGGGGGGGGGAGGAGTTTACAGAAGGCTGAAAACTACAAGTTGCAAACATTTCGGTTAATATTCATGATACAGAAAATACCACAACTTAATTTATAAGCAATTAGATTGGTTGTATCAAATTTTTGGAACGGACATATAATAACGAAAATATTTGTAATTTTCGGAACTCTCCCCTCTAACCCCCCCCCTTTCCGATTTCAGCCCTTAGCAAACTTGATCTTTAGTTTTATATGAAACGCTTTATACAGAGGTAAGATAAGACAAAAATTGCTATCCATGCTAGGATCCATGGAAAGTTTTCGAAAATCACTTTTGAACTATTCTGTTCATTCTTAAAGATCTCTTGTAGAAAGGGCAATGCCCTGATGAATGCTCAACTGTTTGGGGTTGCAATTTCAGTAGTTTTTTTATTAAAACGATTTTTTAGGAGAAATGTATGTTCGAGTGCTGTGTGACTAATTCTTACCCCAGTGAATACAACTTCTTTGCTATGATTTCTTCAGGTTGACCTTTCCCATTTCTATTAAATTTAACTAAATTACAGTTTTATAATAGCCATCTTGCAGTCTTGGTTCAGAGTCCTTGGAACATATTTTTGGAGTTGTTTTGTCTTTAGTTGCACTGTTGAATTGCGTGTATTTAACTTATTTTTTTTATATTTTTGCACTCTCTGCCAATTTTTGCTATTAATTACTTATGTTATTACTGAAGTGGACAGCAATATTGTTTTCAAATGGTGCGTGAGCCTTACAAAAGGTCTTAATTTAAAATAATTTTTTTTAAAAAAATTGTAACTACTGTCTTTGATGTGGCTGATGAAATGAAAAATTGTACTGAACCTTGTTAAATAATACAATTATTTTAAATGATTAAATTTTTCTTTGACATTCTAGTTATATTTTGATGAGGTAAACCAGGTTTTTACTTTTATTCTATATAGATAGATAGGAAATATATAGTCATTTCATGTTTTATATATTTTATTATATCACAAAAAACTGGAATGTTTATAAATTTATGTTTTGATAATTTGATTATGCATACATTTTTCTCTATTTCAGGAAACAGTAAAATACTAGACCTTATGTTACAATGAGCCGAATCTCACAGTAAATAAAGAATTATATACAAAAATAGTTTATTATATCAATCATGAACTTCTAAAATATATGAAAACGCTTCTAGAATTTAATTATTCTTTACAGTTCAATGAAAGACATTGGATATTGAGTTAATTTACATCTAATAAAAAGGTATAAAAGTATTTTCCCAATCTGCTTAACTTTGAAGAAAGAATTGTCAAGCTTCATTTATTTTGCAAAAGTGATGAAATAGTTATAAAATGTGATTTTTTGATTACCAAAGCTTATGTGGTCTGCTTGCACGGGAGAGGGAAATGACATTATGGAATTATATGTAAAGCTTCAAGTGATTTTTCAATAAATGTATACACAGGAGCTGTAAATGAATGAAAGTTTTAAAAAACCCATTTTTAGAAAAGTACAAACTTCTCTCTAAAACATTTTAGGTAATATTGATGTTTTTCAAAACTAATCCATTCATTTTTTTTATATATTATCAGGCCATTTATTTGGCCCATTCATCGACTAATTTCCTAGCTAATTTGAGGCACAATATCACTACATATCTTATAATAAAATAACATTAACAATAATAAAAATAAAGTACTTCATAATACATATATACAATCTTATCAAAAATTAAGTACTCCTGGGCTGGACGGAATACATTGCATCTGTGTACAAACATATTTGCAAAGTAACAACTAGAACCAAAACAATTAATGCAATGTGTACATTATTTCAAAAGGTGAACCCTGAATAAGTCACTATACAATACACTATAGTTAAAATATAAAATTTTGTTTTAACATAAAAATATAGATATATGAAATTGAGCAATATTTAAATCTAAATGATCACATTTATTAGAATTTATTATTACTATATTCTTTTGGAAGGCTTAGATAAAATCCTTTGTGACATTCAGGATTTTGATTGGCCGTTATATTCACAATGGTACATGATTACATCATCAGTCACAACACACCATAAAATTAAACATTTTCTTTGTACTGTTCACGTCTTTTCAAGTGATGAAACCAAAAACAACACTAAACAAAAATAAAGGGAAGAAGGCTGCTACGCTTGATCTCCTACAAAAGCAGGGTTTGTTTTTGTGTCTGGGAATTTATGTCCATTGCTCTGGCCATTTGCTGCCTGTTTGGCTTTCTTATTGGCTTCATCATTGGCAGCATAATGTGCCGTCCCTTCAAGATTCAGAGTCTCCTGACGTTGAGATTTCCGCACCAAACAGAATGATGAAAGGAAGAAGAAAACAAATCCACAAATAAAGAAGAAATAAAGGAGACCTGTTTTCAAGGCTGGAGGTACAGTAGTAGCAAGGTTCAAGAGGCTAGTTGCATCCTCAGGTAGACCATTGATTCCCTGCAAATTTAAAGATAATGCTAAGTCAAGTTATTATAAACTGTTTTTATTAATTTGCATTTAATTTTTGAATTTGATTCAGTTCTAGTTTTCTTGTTTTTAACTGAAGACATTTAAATAAGAATGTATTAGTCTCATTTAAAATTGCATGATTACGCTATTACATCTCAGTAATAATCATCAGAAAATAAATTGCCATACCTGCCTGTGACAACCATCGACAATGGGAAGCACATTTCATTTCTTCAAGCCTCTTATACTCAGCCACTGCCGATGTTTTTCAATGATAGTTATGACAATAGTGTTATATATACTGACAGAACTAACTATTTTGTACAAGTTTTTTTTTATTATTACATTTGATTTATTTATTCCTAAGCAATACCCAAAACAGGACAAAAAGAGTTTCCTCTAAATCAGTGCTGTTGCCACTTACCCATTGATCGTACTGAGGATATTAGTACAAATTACTTCATATTGGGGATGTAGTTATGTCATAAAACATCGTGTCTTGCTTGTTGTTGATCTATCTATATTACATGGTATAATGAATGGAATATAAAGATTGTTTTAACTAGGTTTACAGTTACATAATATGGTTCAATGCTATTCTGTCAGTCTCATGATGCATATGAAGTGTACCATGGTGACTAGAGGTCTGAAGTATAAATTTGAATTTCATTCAAATAAAATGTCTTTGTAATACTGAAAAAAATGTTGGTGATAAAAAGTTGATGTTATTTATTAACTTCCACTTTATTCACCTTGAATGATTGGGACAGGCTTATCTACAGTTTACGATTCTTTTCTAGCCTGTAATTTTTTGCTGATTAAATATATACATTTTATTGAGGTCTTCCAATTTTGACATTGTCATGTTATTTTCTACCAAGGTTAGTGATATTGCAGAAATCTTGAGAAAGTACTTGTTTATCTTAAAGTCCTGTTGCAACTGAGCTAAATATAGATTTTGATTGTAAAAGCCTGACAATGAATTTAAGAAGGCAAACTCATCTAAGAAACATGGGCCCAAAGAAAGTGAAAACATCAGAAAATATTTCATTATACCTAATGTGAAGGACAAGATGGAAAAGATATAAAAATTCTTTAGAAGTACAGTAAGAAACAAATTTTAAGAAATAAGCCAATTGTGTCTAGTGCAAAATATGACCCACAATTCAAGAGGTGTACAACATTCCATGTATTTGTGGGAAACAATCATTGGGCAAATTGACCTACTTTGTCAAAATTTGGACACTCTTATCTGAAAAACATTGTTAATTAATCCTTTGGAAGTTCTGGAGGAACCCTAAGAAATATAGGTCGGACCCAGATTCAGACATATACTCTTTCCCAGAACTGCACAAGATGAGAATAAATTCAATAGTTAGGACAGCTGGCTGGCTTAAGTTCTCAGTTTTGATGCCCTGAAGAAGCTAGCAGAATGACCAACAGATGTTTATAGGAAGTACCAAGATACGGTCAGTACCAGAAGATCACTATTGGCCTCAAGGGAATAGTCAACTTAATTGGATCTGCATGCTACGGTATCTCAAGGTACTTAATGAAGAAGATATAACCAAGCATTGGCCTAACCCCACACCATATCAAGGACTCATTGAACTTCATTAGCAAAATAAAAGATGTCAGGAGCAACAAAAATGACCTACTCATAAGTTTTTACGTTAAGTCACTTTTCACTAGAATTCCTGACTAGGGAATATTAACCCTTATGAAGATTAATTTAACAAAAAAGAAGCCAAGCTTGCAAGAATCTCCCTAAAATCAACATATTTTCTCTTCAATTGCGATTTCTACCAACAATTGGATGGTGAAAGCATGGGGTCACCATTAAGTTCTATTGCAGCCGAATTTCACATGGAGAAATTTGAAAAAGACTGCACCATCCAGCACAGAAGATTGACATGTCAAAAGTTTGAAAACGTTTCGGACTGAAGACTGCATAGTAGAGAGCTTTTGGCAAACTAACCATCACATCAAATTTAATGAAGTCCAAGTCTTGGCAAAAGTTTATCACTACTTGAAATAATCAATCTAGGTAGTGAAATGTCCTAACAACTTAAACAAGAGAGAAGACGATTATAGGTTAAGTAAACTTTGGAAACCTATTATTCCACTTAGAAATAAATATACAAACAAAGAAGAATCATGAAGAAGAAGAAACATGAACACATTGCCAATACCCAAAGAGTTGGTATTCTGGCAGGTGGAAGTGACTTCTAATGTAGGTAGATGAAAGAATGTCTACACTTCCACTGTAACAATTTATTAAAACGACTGACGGCTCGTAGAACTAGACTCTAGACTCCAGTCTAGTTCTAAGAGTCGTCAGGTCAACATCCAGGACCTTTGGGCACTGATGATGAAATACTTCATCGAAAGCGCTCTGTTGTTTTAATAAATTGTCACAGTGGAAGCGTAGCCATTCTTTCGTCTACCTACAATACTCAAAGACTTGGATTGTAATAGTGACAAGAACCATGGAAGTCTATGAGTAAATCTAAGATATTGATGAATTTATGTTTTGACTTCTAAGTAAACCTTTACTATTGGCAGTGTTTGTAAATAAAAATTCCTACTGAGTTTATGTAGAAGTTCAGACAATCTTTATAGTTTTATTTATATAGAATCACCACTGACAAACAGCTTCTAGTGGTTTTCTGTCAGCAAAAATAGGTATTGAGTTTAATCACATGACATAATTAAATTAACTAAAACACATACATGTGATATATCTTAAAAAATTCAAATGCCCATTTTCAGAAAATAGACTTGAAGATTTCCTAGGGCAAAACATTGTTTAACTAAATAAACTCAGTACGGAGAGCAATGGCCTTTTAATTATTGAATTACATCCTATCCTTTTAAAGGTCCCTGAGAACAAACATTCTATAAATAAATATTTATACACACACAGGCGCACACACACCCATGCACACACCCACATACACATATAGGGTTGGCAAATAAGTCCTTTCGGTTTTTGTATTCATGTTTTGTTTACAATATGTCACATTTATCTGATGCAATTAATCCCAACAGAGGATTGTTTATCCTATTTGTAATATGTAAACAGTTATGTCTGTCGACACTTGTTAAGATTAGGTCAGTATTGCGTTTGTGATCCAGCTGAGAAGATGGACGGTAATTTATTGCATTATAGGCATTTTTTGCTGTATTATTTCAAAAAAAGGAAAGGGAGCTGCAGAGGCTCATAAAAAAATATGCGGGGTCTATGGGGATAAAGCCTTAACAGAGCGCACGTGCCAAAATTGGTTTGCCAAGTTTAGGGCAGGGAATTTTGACATAAACGACGCACCACGACCTGGTCGTACACAAGAAATTGAAAGCATTGATGTTAAGGCTATAGTCGATCAAAATCCTTCTCAATCAGTGCGAGACATTGCTGAGGCCCTAGACATATCACATACAAGCGTAGAAAATCATTTGCGGAAGCTCGGCTACGTTTCTAGACTGGATGTTTGGGTCTCCCACTATCTGACCGAAGCCAACTTGGCAAAACGCATTTCCATTTGCGATTCCCTGCGAAAACGTCAAGAAAACGATTCATTTCTTAAAAGACTTGTGACAGGGGATGAAAAGTGGATTGTCTACGATAATGTGGTGCGAAAAAATCTTGGAGACCTAGCAACGAACCACCTGGAACCACATCTAAAGCGGAAAAGGTGGTAAACGGTTTGAAAACGAACAGGGTGTCAGGGAGCCCCTTGATCATTTTTTCGCTAATAAACCACAGACATTCTATGAGCATGGGATTATTCAGCTGATGAAGAGATGGGGTAAAGTAATAGAAATTAATGGACATTACATTGTAGATTAAAATAAAAATTATGTTCAAAATATACAATAGTTTTCTTTCAACTTAAAAAACCGAAAGGACTTATTTGCCAACCCTATATATATAATCAAAAATTTCCTCCTACAGAATTACAGTACAATCTTAAATATCAGTACCTACCAGTTTACAATCTGACTTTCTCTCAGATTTAAAGGTTTTGAAGACTTTATATATACTTGCCTTTAACATTATTTCCAACATTCATTATTATGTAATTAGTGACAATGAAGTCAATAATCTAAAATATGACTTACATCTTCAAACCACATGATGGGGAAAACGATGTCAGGAAAAGTAGCTACTTGCTTGATGTCAACTACTTGACTCACAGCCAAATTAATTTGAATCCTGGCTTTCGCTCTCAAACCAGACCCCATTGTCTGTAAAAATCAAATTCAATTGTCAAATTATCATTAAAAACAATCAGTTATTAACAGAAAAATTGATAATAAATAAACCTCCAAATGATAGCCTGTAATTTTTAATAAAATGATAATAAAAATCACTTAGTAGCTTATGAAATGCTAGAGTTTTATGAAATAAAGGACAAAGCCTACTGAACTTTTTCATTCTTCCTTTATATAATCCTTTATAATCTGTTGATATTTTATTAACTCTAAGGCGAGCGCAGGACCTAACAGGTCCGTTTTGTTTGTATAAAATAAATAAAATTCTTTACTGCTTAAAAAAATGCAATTCATAAATGTTACTTTCTTGTTGAAATAAACATTCAAACCCTTAAAATGAGTTCCTTCAATTTATTAGCCATTGAAATCCTTGCACAAAGTGCAGTCGACCTGTGTGGTCCCCAAACTTTCTAACCACCCACTCTAGCATTAAGATAGCCTTATTCAAAGGAAGCCCTAGCTGTTTTCTGATTAAAGAAACCTTCATTGCAAAATAGTTCCCCACACTCCTGTTTTTGGTATTCACAGTTAGTTCAAATATGTTTTTTCTTATAAAAATGTTGTACTAGAAGAATTCCTGTTCCAAACTGTTATGCAATCAAATGTTAGTCTAGACCTCTTTATCTAATTAATGACTATGAAGTTGGCCATCTTTGGCTGCCATCCACTGATTACTTTCACAGCTTTATAGCAGCCCATTAATATAAAAATTAAATTATTTATTAACGTCCACTTTTTGCAACTATGGCTAACTGGGACGGGTAATCTACAGGTTACCACCCTTTTCTAGCCAGGGTGGGCCTAAGGATTTTATTTAATGAAATCCGTCACTAAATAAATTCCTATTGTCCAGGCGGGAATTGAACTTGCCACTCTAGGTTTAGCATGTGAGATTAAAGTCAATGCTTTAACTCACGTGGCTAACCTGAGCCCCTCACAGCTCTTACTACTGGTATAAACCATTGTGGGTGTCAATCTTCCTGCAGTACATGAATGTTGCTCAGAGTTTTCACTGAATGTACTAAAATGAACTTTTAGATTTACAGTCATCAACCGCTCTGAACTTGAAAATCCTTTCTTGTCACTCGTCGACTAATTATATGTTACCTTCTCAGTGAATGTCTCACTCTTTTTCCATTGGATTATGGAGTTGAGATCATTTTATGGTAGAATTTAATCTTAAATCTTTCCTTAAATAGTCATTATTTGTATTTATCATTGTGAGATTTATCGGACTAAATCCTTTGTTGATATGGTGGAGGAAGGCTTCACATTATCTTTTCAAGTAATCCCATGTCCTCTTAAATACTAATGTATGCAGCCTGACATGCAGCACACATTATCAAATCTTTCAGCTGAATTAGAGAGGCACCTATTCTTATGAGTGAAAATAATGTGGGCCATTACACAATGTTTTTGAGAGTAAAGTTTATAAAACAAAACACCATTTATGATTTTACTAGATTAAAAATTAATTAAATTTATATTTGACTCTCTCTAGTTGTATAAGTTCTTCATTTGGGACTAATTAAAAAAATAAATAAGGTGTGCAATTGAAGATGTGTGATAGTTAATGGTATTACTGAGAAAAGTAGAATTATTCTCTTATACGAATTAAGATTATTAAATTTACAAGAGTGAGTCTCCATCAAACAACAAAACTATAAATATATTTCAAATTGTTTTTTTAAAACTGGAAGTATGTTTGTTACAATTTATGTTGACTATGTATTGTCCAAAACTTTTTCTGTGATAATATTAAGGAATCAGATATGACAATAATTTACCGGCTGAACATCAAGCCAAAAGCCATGCTTTTCTGGATCAGGTTCAGAGATTCCTTCAACTGCTTCCCTTAACTTTGGATCGGCCAAGTAGAAATGGGGGAATGACAACATGATAGGTGAATCTGTAAAAAAAAAAAAAGTTTTGTTTGTCAATGGCGTTATTCTAAAAAAAATAGATAAAACGTATTTCTTTTTTTTCTCCAGTGAGTTGGGAAAAAACTATTTTCCTAGAGAAAATTTCTCATTTTGATACTTTTTTAAAACTTTAGTTTTTTAATTAATTTATTATTATTATTTTTTGATCGAGGGAATAGATCTATAAGTAGAATCAAATTAAACAGAAAAAAATAAACACAAATTATAAGCCAGGGTATGTGCATGTGGAAATGTGAGAAATGGGTAAATAAAAAAAAATTAATAATTTTGAATATTGGCATTGTGTTAATGCCCAAGTTCATTGATCAAAACAACCAATATTTATGTTTGAATCAGTGGTATAACTCTTATTTATAACCAAGAGTTATCCCGTTTGAATTCTTTCAAAGCCATTATACAGGAAACAAGTTTTTTAAAAGTGATAAAACAAAGAATATAATAAAATAGAAGTTACTTGCTTTTCAAGCTGTTCCACTATATAAAATTAAAGTAAAAAGAATTTGATATGATAAGAATTATATGTTATATATTATATTCTTCAATTTCAAACATTTGTACCATCACTGTTGCTAATAAATAGTATTGAGTGTGTAAAAACCTAATAAATGAGCACCTTTAAAATATTTCAAATAGAAATAAACAAAAAAAAAAAAACTTTACTTACCGTACTGGCACAGAGAAACATTGAAAAGACCATGTGGTGCACAAGGTGGTCCAGATGGACAAAAACATTCATTGTCAGGATTCTTTTCAATTTCAGCAAAAACATCTAAAGGTGGAGCAAATCTATATCCAGGAACATTTCCAGGGGTCTGAACTTCTTCTCTAAACCTATTTTTAATAAAACAAACTTGTTTACTAATTATGATGAAATTGTTAAAGACTCGTTAGGCCAATGATAACCATACTAGGTGCTTAGCTGAAGGACCTGTGTCACATATTGTTTCATACATTAAAATGTTAAAGCAATTTTAGAAAACAATCAAGTAGTTCTAGTAGTTTAATTCTCAGCTCTTTACCCACTACAAAGTGCCTTTTCAGCATTACAAGGCAATTAAAAATCTATTTTGAATTAAGAAGGTTCAAACTCTGGATACTTATGCCAAATTGAATATAACAACGAACTGCTATGCAATCCAGATTCCTCTTATTAATACTAATTCTAAAGTTCAAACTAATCTTTATATCACAGTTCTTTTGTACTTATACGCAAGTTATCTGAACAATTACATTTAAAAATGCATGCGATTCATAAACTGCTAATACAATTTTTAATTTTTTGCAATTCCTTGTGTTATGATCAAAGGCTTCATCTAATGATCATTATGATTTTCTAGTGTCAGCTATGGCTAACAAAATAATAATTACTGGACATTTTCAGATGAATTGTTAAGGAGTTACTAAACTGTGCAGAATGCTGCACTACATATTGATGCCAAAACATGTTACAGAACTCTATATGAAATCTGGTACAAATGTCATGAACAAGCTACTGACAATTTGTTTTTGGGTCTTTTTAATGGTACATGATGATGATTGCAATAGATACTTCAATATGTTTATGATCTTGTGACACAGCATATACTGTATATTCTTTATGTAATACTCTCATTTAGAGATAGAAGTTAGTAGAGAGAAGTTTGAAATTTACTTACTTGAGAGGTAAATCATTTAGAGATTACAGAAGTTTGAAATTTACTTACTTGAGAGGTAAAAGCCTGCAGAGATCCTTATCATACACATATAAAGTTGTATTCTTAGTGATATGAGGAGGGAAAATAGAACCATCACTTCCAGCTATGCTGTTACACTTCTCACTCTTCCAATGGGGTAAATGTGACATTCCATTAAACCTGTCGACTAGTCCATACTTGGTTATATCTGATTCTCCAGTAAATATGGTTACTATGTCTTTTGAAGTTCCATTTTTCTGAAAAATGACCAAGAGAATAGCAAAATAAAATTTAACTGCGTGCTGAGTACTCTTTATTATGAAAATGATTCTACGCACCATTCTAATTGTATAAAAAAAATATTCAATTGATAAAAACATTAATAATTTGTAGCTTTTAAATAATAGATAAGTCTAATTTACAACCTTATGTTGAGATAAACATTTATAATATTTATAACTCCTTCATTGGAGATGGGCACCTCTTCTGTGGCAACTTCTGTATATTGCCAAGCAGTCTGAGGGCCTCTTAATTTAATATTTTTGTATTTAAAGGCTTTGCCTGGTAATTGTTCCTGTAAACAGGAAGTTCTGAATGTCATGACAATGGATAAGGGAGAGATCTAGATGTAGTTATTTCTACTTACAGAGATATATCATTGCTTTCTAACTGAAACTATCAAAGTATAAAGAGATCAGGAAGAATGGCGTCATTTCTATACAGTGTATTGGATGCATAAGTCCGTTGCAAACAATATTTGGTAATTAAGCTTGGAATACGATGTTTTATGAAATGTTGGCTTATTGATAATGTGCTATGACTAAAAGTGGGGTTTTACTGAAGGCTGAATACAAGGAATTACACTCCATTAGTAATTGAGTTACAAAGGAAATGGATAGAACATCAATTGAAGAGCATCAATAGTTTAACAATATTGGTTCTATAACATTTTACGATCCAACTTTATTATAAGATATATTATGGATTTTTGAACCCCCTCTCTCTCTATACCCCATTATTCCAGGTCAGCCAATGATAAATATAATCTTTAGAGTTCACAGAAAAATTTAAATACCGAGTATGGGATAGGTCAAATAAGCAATTTTGAGTTAGAACGTAAAATCTTAATTGATGACGTTATCACATAAAAAATTTGCATATATATCGCATAATAAAGGTTTCTCGAAAACAATATTTGGTATATAAGCTTAGAATAAAGTGGTTCGTGATATAACAGTTTATTGTTATGAATGACATGAGTAGGTTTACTGAAGGCTGAAAATAAAAAAATCCAAATATTTCTGTTGATATTCATGATAGAAAAAATATGATTATAACTACATTTATAGGTAATCAATTTTCAATAACATTGGTTATGCACAATTTTTCGATCATACTTATAATAACAGAGATATTTCGAATTTTAAATTTCCCCTCTAACCTCCCCCTCTGACTGGTCCGATTTCTGCCATTTTCTTTTTACATAAAACAATTAAATATTGAGTGTTGTATGTATATATGTATGTATATATATATATATATATATATATATATATATATATATATATATATATATATGTCTGTGTGTGTGTGTTTTGAATGGACCTCATTTTTGTTATCTCCTAGGTAGGATCAACGGACATTTGAGGAAATTTTTCAAGAATCGTACCATGGGTACAACCTCAATAGTTGATTTCCTTAACGGAAATGCAAATATGTTGGTTAATATTTGAGATAGGGAAAAAAATGTATAGAACAACATTTTTAGAAAATGAAATATGCAACATAATTGGTTTTATAAAATTTTTTTATCCAACTTTATATAATAGAGAGTGATAACTTTTATACTTCCTACAGATCAATAATCTTAATTTAAGCTATTTGAGGCGATTTTGTCTTATCATTTTCAAGGTGTTTTTGAGGTTGAAAATAATCATAGTAATCAAAGGACTAAGTAAACTTTTCAATCTTAACAAGGATCAGTATTACCAAAGTGTTAAAATAATGTTACTTACACCATACATCAAACCGAATTCTTCATAAGGAAGTGTCTGCTCTTTTGGAACAACGTCTTTAGCCAGTTTCAGTAAAGGATCTTCATATCCCCAGAGAAGTTGTCCAACAGATACTTCAACAAATGGCTTGATTTTTAAGATGTCCATAATTGAAGCCATAGCTAGTCGGAGGAATCGTGCAGCATGTTTACTTTGTGATGTGGCACTCTGCATTTAAATATAGTTATTTTTAGAATAATAAATATTATTTTATAAATTTTGAAAGAAATTAACCTATCAGTATGAAGACAATTTAGTTTAAAACGAACATTGTTTCAATACATCAAGACTAAAAATAAAATTTAAATGAAAACTTTTACATGGTATAATTTACAAGACCAAACAAATACCTTACGGGTTAACCCACACAATAATACTATATTTGATTTGTTAATTTTATGCTATCCTATTTAATAAGTCATCGAACATAATGCAGTTAACAGACAATTGTATTACCTTTTTTTCAATTTTCTTTTATTACTATGTGAATGGAGTACTAAAGTAAATCCTAAGACAACAAAAAAACAGAGTTGAGACTATTTTAAGCAGCTTGGGAAGGAATATGGTATTGCTCCACTACTGCTTTTTTAAGAATTTCTTTACAAAGTTTTGCACTTATTTACTAAATTAGCTCCTTAATTGTATCATAGTGCTGAAACTTCATTGATAGGCAGGAATTAGTTGCGATGTCCACTTTATTAATGCATGGCTATTTTTTGTTTTCTATTAATTTACTATCTGTATTTTAGAGCAAAACTCTTTTTCTAAAATTAAAAATATAAGAATTTTGTACTAAGTGTACTTAATACAAGAGGGGTATTAAGTGTAGTTATTTGTATTTCCACTACAATTTGGTTGGGAGTAAGCTACCACATTTTAAAGCAAATATCCTACTTTGAATGAAAGACAGACTTTGAAATAGCTGTTGTATTTTTAAAACTTGTGAATGAAAAGCTAATTTTATTGAAACTTGTTAAATTTTGTTTTAATCTTCTAATTATAGGTACATTTTGATTTTAATGCGAATTATTGAACAATATATAATTCCTTTCTCTGTTCAGTGTTACTCTAAAATACAAAAATATCAGTTAAATAAATTAGATATTGCCAATTATACCACAATTATTTTAATAGGTTTGTCCCCTCCATTAGTATTGTGAAAGTCTGTCATTGAAGACTGCTATATAAGGTGACCATTCCCTTCTTTCTCTCTTATCTATGAGGAGGAAGTGTTATTGAAGGGCATATTATTTTTTCAAAACTCAGCCAAGTGAGATTGTGGCTATTATTTTTTTTTAAAAAAAAAAAAAAGCAAGGAAATAAATTATTAAGACTAAAATTTAAGTACACAATATATTTTTAAAAACTATTTGAATTTTGCATCTCCAAGAAATATGATACCAATGAACTTACCAACATAGGAATATTTGGTACTACAACCATATCACTTTCATCACCTTCAGATTGATCAGGATCAAACTTAAAAATTTTTTGTTGCTGGAAAGTTACTGTCCCATTGTTATTAAATTTCAGGTTCACCTTTTCCCAAGTCTCACTGAAAGAAACAGCCAATTAGTAATGATCTTTATTCACAAAATTTAAGTAATATTTCTATCAATTGTATTGCAAGGTTTTATCACGATAAAAACAAATAATTCCTTTGGATTTGCTTTTATGACCTAGAATTTTCAAGCCCCCTCTGACATCTCTTTAGGTGCAGAATAATTTAGGTGAATCCAGCTTGAAAGGCTTATTTTACCAGCCATCATGCTGATTCATCCGCCTAGAAACCTTGAATAGGTGACAAGGGAGGATAGGCCCTTGACATGCAATAAATAAAATTAAATCATCAGGGTGCACTTTATGCATATAAATAATACATTGTAAACACACTAGGGCTTGTAATGATATAATGAGAAAAATATTTGTAATATGGAGAATGTAAATCATGTCTCCTTTAGCATTTTTGGTCAATTATATTATCACATACTTACTAAATTCTTATCAGAAAGAGTCATCAAAGTTCTTTAAGGATCTAAGCACAGAATTACGTCTAAAGATCCTATATACTATAAATATTTATGGAGAAGTCCATTACACACGTGTGGTGTAATCTAAGCACATTTCTCACTTGCTGCAGAACCAAGCTTATGACGTCATCCAATATTCTATTCTCTATTTTCCTATAATATGAAGTCTATGTAAAACAGAATCTAAAATGTACCCAGGGCACAGACGTTTATTGATTCAGTTCCTTTAAGTGAATATCATAAATGTAGAAGTGGTGTGACTAAAGGAAGCCTATATATATATATATATATATATATATATATATATATATATATATATATATATATATATATATAAACTTGGGTAAATTTGAGTTAGAGAAAAACTATTCAGAACTATTGTAGAGTATTACATTTGCATCATGTTTAATAATATGCCATTTATCGATTCAAGAAAGAATAGTGGAGATACTTCTAACCCCAACTCCTTGTATAATGGAAACAATATGACTAGACCTAAAATAAGATGGTTCATGACTTATAGGATTATTACCATTGCAAGATATGCAAAAGAGAGGGCTTTGTAATGCCTGAAAACTGGAAAATTCAGCTATTATAAGATTTATAGAAAACAAATTTTCCAATACACTCATAGTTCATTATATAGCATATAATTGCTTTGGACATATTATTGTTATTTCCCAAAATGTTTATTTAACCAATCATTGCGGAAGGTCAAAAAAAAAAAAAATGAAAAACCTAAAATGAATTTTAAAATCATTTTTATTTCTGGACTAGTTTCGCGTCCGCATGACGCCTCACCAGGATAAAATATAATACAAAGAGGTATCTAAAATAACGGGATTCACGGTTTTTAGGACCTTCCACTACCCATGCCAGTCAGAGAATGGCTTACAAAATATGGCGAGTCAAGTCAGCAGATTTATACCAAAGCGTCACGAAATAAAAATATCGATTATCACTAATGAAGATTTTTTAGATACATATTCCATTTTATTTATCAATTTATTTATTTTCATTATATTTTGTTTAATATATTTTTTATTTGATTTCCCTATTATCCAACGTGACTCATTGAAACTCCAAAGTTTCGTTTTTCTATTCTCACTTTTTAGTTTTTGTAATTAGATTTGGATTTTATTTTTTGATTGTTCCTTGTTTGTGTTCGATTTCTGTTTTTTTTGTTTTCCATTTTGTTTTTGTGTTCCATTTCTGTTTTTTGTTTTCCATTTCATTTTTGTGTTCCATTTCTGTTTTTCGTTGCAGTTCTGTTTTCTGTTCCATTTTGGTTTCCATTTCAGTTCTGTTTTCTGTTGCATTCCTGTTTTTCGTGTTCAATTTCTGTTTTGTTATTTTATCTTCGTTTAAATTAATTTTGTTTTGCTATTTAATTTTATACAGTTTTTTTTTTTTTCTGAGCAACATCGCTACAGCTGCGAAGTTCCAAATAAATATATATAATTCACATGTTTAATCTCTGTTTTCTTATTGATCACATTTTTTTGGTATTTTATGATGTGTACTCTGTTTTATCCTCCTCTTGCTTTTCATTTTTTGTTGAACTTCTGCCAGATTGGTTAATTGAAGTTAAATAGATCATATTTCCACAATAAAATATTTATTTTGTCGTTCTCAAACATTAGCTTCAATTTTACAATCCGGTTAACAAGGTTAACACCTCCGCACATTAAGTGAATTAAGAAACCAAACTAAATTAAAAGAAAGCTAATTGAAAATTTGTATTTGGAAGTGAAGAGTTGAATGTTTGTTGCATAAGCCTACAGGAGTGGAATGACGCAATGGACCGGCTGGTAGAGGGCTTTCCCTCATGGGCAGCCTGTGCAAGCACACCTAGGTCGGCCGTACACTTCCTTCGTTTGCCATTCAATATCCTTCTTTATTAAACTAGAAAATCCTGATCAAAGAGGTGCCACAAGAGAACAGAGAGAGGTGTCTGGGAACAATTCCAGGCAGCAGTAGTACCAGTTAAACCTAGGATTGAATGATCTGAAGGATCCAAATTCCTTTTGTCATAAGGGTAATTTATTCCTACGAAGGATCAAAAGAAAAGTGTCATATTCACCTGATATAATAATAGCCTAATAAAACCTAGAGTGACGAGCTCGATTCCTGCCTGGGCAATGGGAATTTATTTAGTGACGAACTCATTAAATAAAATCCTCAGACCCACCCTTGCTAGAAAAGGGTGGTAACCTGTAGATAACCCGCCCCAGTTAGACATAGTAAAAAAGTCCGTCACGCAGGGGCTGCGTAAACTAAGCAGATTTCCCACGTGTAGTTATACAATAGAGAAATCTCCATACGAGAGCCGAACAGTTACGGCAAATGGCCGAACTAGCTTTTGGCGGGAAATTCAGTCATCCGTTATCGGCCCACAATTAATAAAAATGCAAATATCTCGGTTAGTATTCAAGATAGAGAATAAATGTATAGAACAATATTTATAGTAAATTTAATTTACAATAAGATTGGTTCTATACAATGTTTTGATCCGACGTATGGTAACGGAAATATTTCAAATTTTCAAAAATCCCCCCTCTCACTGGTCCGATTTCAGCCATTAACGAACTTGATCAGCCTTTTTGCATATAACGTTTAAATATCGAGTTTGGTAACGATCGAACAAAAATTGCGACCGCTAGAGCGTTAACAGACAAATATATACGATAACAAATCTTCGTCAACAATTGATGCTCTATAATTGTCGTCGTAAACATTTTAGTCGAAACTCAAGTTAATACGCTTAATAGCGAGTCATTGATATTTTCCTGTTCTCAACCGTCGGTACCACCCCTCCCCCTAATACTCATCGGTTTTTTATATTGAAATAGATAACATGTGGTGAGATAAGATCATTAGTGCGTTATATGAAGTCTGCTTAGTTTACGCAGACCCTGCACGATGGGAAAAAGCGCCTCGTTGCTTCACTGTTATTTATTCGTTGCGACAGAGCGCTTTCAGAGCATACGCTCCATCATCAGTGTCCTGCTCTTCACAAAGATGTGACAGGAACCAAGGATTCCCTGTGACTCCGTGTTTTTTTTTTGTTACAAAACTGGATATATTTATAGATTAGGATCATTCCCAATATTCGAGGAAAGCGGGGAAGTTTCAGAAGTTTTCAATATAAAGACTTCGTATTCAGGTGCAGTAACTGGAACCTTCATGTTTAATTAATGCATGAGTTTGAGGTTAACAATGAGGAGTGAGTGTAGGATAGAATTTCAACTGGTGAGTCAGTAGGAATTGGACAATGGACACAATCTATAGATATACTTTGTTTTAAGTAATGATTTTAATTGTATCTTTAAATTTTATTAATTGTTTGCACAAAACGTTGTAACTACGTAAGGAAATGCAGGAAATAAAAATTAAATACTTAATGCATTGGGAGAAAGAGTTACTTAAAATAAATTAAATTTTGGAGGATTGCGCTCAGTTTTGGATAATAAAATGTTAACTACTGGAAGCATCTGTTGTATAATTTGAATGGTGGTAGAGGGGGGGGGGCTTCATTTTAATAAGTCCGTCGTACAGGGGACGCTGCATAAACTAATCTGTTTTCCCTCGTACTGGTATGACACACTAGCAATCTCATTTCAGAATATATTCTCTATTTTTAACTTAAAAACCTTAGGATTGAAGGCTAACTGAAGGCTCAAAAGCCAACAAAGTACGAATAACTCGCTTAATATTTGAGTTACGAAAAATTGAATAGAACAAGAGTTGTAGGGCATCGAGAGCCAACAATATATGTCCAATAACATTTTTCTATCCGACTCTTAATAATGGAGAAAATTTGGATTTTCGACCCCCCACTTTTTCTCTAACCCTACTTTATTCCTGGTCCGATTTCAGCCATTAGCCAATATGATCATTAGTGTTGAATGATATTGAGTGTGGTATAGATCAAATAAACATTTTCGAGCCGTGATGCAAAATCTAAATTGATGACGCAAACATACTAAGTATCTCACAAAGTAAATGTGCAATGAAAACAACATTTGGTATTTTTTATTTATTAAGGTCCACTTTTTACAAATAAAGCCAATTGGGACGGGTTATCTACAGGTTATCACCCTTTTCTAGCCAGGGTGAGACTAAGAATTTTATTTAATAAATTCCGTCACTAAATAAATTCCTTTGCCCAGGCGGGAATCGAACATGCCACTCTGGGTTCACCATGTGAGATTAAGGTCAACCCTTTAACTTAATGGCGAACCTGAGGCCCTATTTGGTATTTGAACTTCGAATAAGGTTGTTTATGATATAACAGCATACTGTTATTATGATATTAGTAGGGGTTTAGTGGAAGCTGACAACTAAAAAAATGCAAATATCTCGGCTAACAATCAAGATAGTGAAGAAATGTACAACATTTGTATTAAATTACATATGTCATCTCCTGGGTAGGATCGATGGACATCCTGGAATTCCTCCTGAGAATTGTTTTTCTCTAAAATTGCGCCACGAGTACAACCTTAATATAAGTAAATAACTAAATGGGGTGTCTGGGTGTAAGGACCTACTCTCTCATACTATTGTCCCTTCTCCTTGAGTTTGTATCGCTGAATCTATTCTCCTGAAAATCATAGACGAGACGAAAACTAAGTATCCTCTTTAAGTTACTGAAACTGATGGCTTATCTGAAAGACATCTTTTTTCATCAGGACTAGACAGGCAGAATGTATCCACCATTGACCAGCATCACATTTGTGGCTAAACTCTCATAGCTGCTATTAGTTCATATCACTGTCGAATGTTTCAGGACATAACAATTTATCACCTTCTCCCTTCCAACCACAAAATTACTAAAGGAATGCTATGCTACAATGCAACTAACTGTACCTGTGACAGCTATCCGTAGTTCTTATATTAGTTTACTTTTAATTTATTGTGGAGGTTGTGGTAGAATTTTCTATGAATATTTGGGGTGGGATTTTGTTGGATTCAGGTTATTTGTTTGTGTCATTTATTTGAGTTGAATCATCGTAAATGAAAGAGAGTTAAATTACCAATAAATCCTGTGTTACAATTTAAATATATTGTACCTTTCTATTGTGAACTCACAATATGTTCTATGCAAATAAGAAAATCTGAGGAACACAAGAGGTTGCAGGAAAAGGATATTGTACTAGTTTCTTAGAGGCGAATTAAGGAGAGCATAAAATGACGTTGGCTTAGTGTCATTGTTTTGTTAGGAGTGTGTTTATAGGGAGAAAGTGTGTTTTGCTAGCTGGCGGGAAAGTGGCTTCTTGAGGAGTTGGCTGGAGAGTGAGACGAGTCCAGGGAAAAACTAGAGCAAGGACGCCTAGGCTTTTCCATAGCTCACACACTAGTTCATCGTTCACAAGGAAATCTACTCTAGGAAATCACTTTAAATATCAAAATCATTGCGTTATCGTCATTTATGAAATCCCTAATCTACTTATGTTTTTTTCTCTTTCTTATATAGTATACAAATTTGAAGTTAATATAAGTGTCGCCTTCACTTAAATTCAAGACTGAAAATTAATAACGAGCTCTTTATATTATTAAGTGTTTAACATTATACGATTGGTCTGGCCATTTCGGTGGAGTGCATAATAAAGATGGTATTTATGCAATTATATTTCGCCTGTTCTTTATACCGACACTCCTGCTTATGATTTAGTTTCTCGAACTGAATAAATATCGACAGTATTTCTTTATACAACAAGGAAGAAAAGGTACATGGATGGGTATTTTGAACGAAACGTCTTAGTTCATGGTGTGCTTAGTTCATAGTGCCATAGCAATGCAAGATGATTCCTTAAAAACACAGAAATTTGTATCCTTTTACTCTTGTTGGCAGAACTAATCACTAATTAAAGAGGTGAGATGGGGGGGGGGGGGTAGTTATAGAATCTATTCTATCTCAGCTCTTTTTTGAAATTTCCATTAAAGGAAATCGTTCTAATGAGACTGTACGCATGACGTCCACATTGCTTCAAATGTCCATTGATTCTACCAATTAGATTACAACATAATGTTACAATTTTTATATATATTTGTGCTTGCGTGTGTGTGCCCCCCGCCTGTCTGACTCTTTCTCTACCCATATATATATATATATGTGTGTGTGTGTGTGTGTGTGTGTGTGTGTGAGAGCTTTTTTGATGCTTTTTACGGCTAAACGAATGATTTAAAAAAAAAAAAAAAAAGTAACAGAAAAGTGTTCTAGATCTCCTTCTCTAGTTTTACAATAGAACATTATTTTTCATCTTTGACGCGCCGCGGACGGTGGTTGACTTATAATGATGTCGAGCATACCAGATTTTACAATGACGTAGATCATTTATTTTCAAAAATATCGAAACGCTGTTTTCTGGTTTTTTAATAATTTTTTAATGACTTTGAGCGTAGTAAAAAAATAGATGTCATCTCCAGACCTCATTTGGACTCGCGTCAATCGGCCAAAAAAAATGTTTAGGAGAACAATTGCAGTAAAATATTTTTTGCTCTTACTCATTATATATTGAGGAGATATTGTGATAGTACATTTTACCCCCACTCCTATGACGATTGGGCCATGAACAAACTTGATCATTATTTTTAGACCGAGCGTTTAAATATCGAGTTTGGTAGTGATTAAAAGAAATTGTGTCCGCTGTGGGTGGATATCACTCGGCAAATCTGTGTAGTAAAGGACTTTTATATTCTTACATGGAGAATAAGAAACTGGTTTTCAGGAAACATAGTTCAGAAATGATAATAAATAACAAGATTAAAACGCAAAGAAACACTCTTCACAAATTTACTTAAAGACGTTCAAAAAATATATGAAGGATATTTCAGACGGACGAACTGGCGACAATATAAAAGCTTATCCGTAGACTTTCAAATAAAAAGAAAGAGAATTTCCTAACGGAAATTTCATTTGAAGTCGAAGCTTTAAGACAAACCTTATCCTCATTTAAAATCCATTCAGAAACTCATTTAGAAATATTCGGTGCACACGGTTTTAATAAGCCGGAAAATGTCTTACCATGCGTTTTGATGTGAAAAGTATGCAGATTTCCCACGTGAAATTGTACAATAAACATCTTGGATACATTTACAAGTAGAATGGAGTTTTGTCACTGGGTTGACAGACAGATGATGTCATTTGGCTACAGATAATCTTCAATTTCCAGTTTCTCCTTAAGTAATAGTAATAAGTGGTATCTAAACTGGGCATAACACATTTCGTAATATATTAGTTTACGGTGATAATAACAAAGACGTAACTAAGCTTAACGAAGACTGAAATCGAATGAATCTGAATAATTCTGTTAATAGGGGGGGGGGGGTTGTGGGACATTACAACAAAATGTAAAGTCAAAGTAGGAAATAACATAGTCAACTAGACTTTTTTATTCATTTTATTCGTTTACATCTTTCAACGCGACGATTAATATCGGAAGTATCTAATATTACACGTTAAATACACTCCTCTAAACCAACAATCCTCCTGGCTCAATTTTAGCAGATTTCCCTTAAGGGATATCAGCTATTGAGGCTGTACTCACGACGCGATTTTCGAAATTTTTCTTCAAATGTCCATCGATCCTACCCAGGAGATGACGAAAATGGGGTCCGTTCAAAACTGTGTATATATATATATATATATATATATATATATATATATATATATATTTGTCTGTTACCGCTCTAGCGGCCGCAATTATAGTTTAACCTTCCGTCGGGCGCGTGATCTCTCAGATACACAGTTTCTAGAAAAATATTTGCCACTCCTCCTAGCATAGAGTGGTGGTGTAGTGCTTCGAGTTATGTGCTTTATAGGACCCCCCCTCAAGGTATGTTGTGTCACTGCGTTTGATGGAGTCGTGTGTTTCACCTGTCATTCAATTTAATCTCCTAGATAACACGCGCCCGATCTAGTAAGTTTTTTTGAAATCTGTATTTCATAAATATATACATCAATTAACTTTCTCTTTATTGAATGGAATTATACAAACCAATTTTTCTATTATTTTGCTCATACATGAGCTTTCAGAAGAACTTATTCAAGAAAATATTGTATGACGCAGTGACAACAGTAGTCGTTAGCCAACCGAACTAGGGACGAAACTTCACGAGTACAGAGACTCATATGACGATACATTGAACTCAATTACAGAACAGCATAAAAAAAGTCCCTCCACTACAACGAACAAAAGCAAATGATGTGGACCAAGCAAAACTGAAAGGAAATATAGTTTTACTCATTATTCTTGTGAGATTTACAAAAACAAAATTTGTTTACAACATAGTTCCACGCCTTGTCCTAATTGTAATGCAGCTCTGAAAAAGAGATAATAATTAAACTGGTATTTTTAAAAGGATTGGTACATTAAAATTTAGATGATTTTTAATAAGTCTTATCTAAAAGTGATTTCGTGCTACTTATTTTTGAATGAAGTTATATTTAGAGAGATATTTTGTTTATATTTTTCACAAACTGAAATGAATTATGAATAATTAAGACATTTGCATTTAAACTATTTCATTTGGTATTTGTATGTTTTAATTATATTTTAAAAATTATCGTCCACGGTTTTAATAACAATGAATCTATAACCAACATGGTTATATTATCTACCATGATTTTTTTATTATAGTACGTGTCAATTTTGAAAATTATTTACTTCTTTCTCAATCGTTACCAAACTCGATATTTAGTCGTATTAGGTAAAAAGAACGAACACGGTCGTTAACGGCTGAAAACGGTCCACGGCGAGGGGGGGGGGGGTTTAGAGGGGAGGATTTTCGAAAATTCGAAATATCTCTGTTACCATAGGTCGGATCGAAAAATTGTATAGAATCAATCTTATTCTATAAGCTAATAATATATATATATATATATATTTATATATATATATATATATACACACACACACACACCATAAAATGTGACTACCAGAGCGGTAACAGACACAAGCATCAGGTCATGAGGTCATTTTCACCATCTCCTAGGTAGGATCAATGTACATTTGTGGAAATTTTTCAATAATCATGTCATAAGTACTACCTCCTTAAATAATTTCCCTTAAGAAAAATCTGCTAATATGAATAACACACGCCATTCGTCAATATAAACTTACCTGATAATATTTATATAATATTATATAAAGAAAACGTGGTGGTGTGTCAGGCAGGACTGTATGCTGTTTGACAAGTTGCCATGGAAAAATCCTGCCAACTGTATGGCACCCTAAGAGCCGTAATGGCCCCCCGAAGAGCCTAGGAAAAGGAAGTGTGCTCGTGCCCCCAATGCATAATACTAACTGATCTCACCAAACATCCTTTATTGGTGATGCAATTGTAATTTTAGGTCAATCACAGCACAAATAGGTCTCTTCATTTTTATTTAATGACACTCTTACTCTAATAATATATATATCTTTATATATATAATTCTACTGTACGTGTACGCAGTACTGAACCCCTCCTAAACGGCTGTACCGATTTGAATGAATTTTTTTTTGTGCGTTTGGGTGACGCCGTGGATGGTTTAGATTCACTCAAACTCAGCCTGGCAGATGGAGTAGGAGAGGGGGTTGTAAGGGAGGCCTAATATTAAAAATAGTGATATTTCGTTTCCTATTGGTTTTTCGCCAAATATGCACAGCATAAAAGTTGTTTATTTTGTTATTTAGAGTAACTTTTGTTATATTCACTCTTGTCGTATAACAAAGTATAAACGAGATATACACTAAAAAATTAAAGTCGAAGCCAACAATTGTATTGGGCACTAACTATTGAACCGAACATAACAAAACTCTACATGTAAATGTTCATCAACTCGCATTAAGATAAAATTAAACAAACATTATTGAGTATAACGAATTGTTTTTAGAAAAAATCGATGTTATTTCAAAATAAAGAATAATGAAATTATTATATCATTTGTTTTTCATTTCATACTTTGTTTAATATCCTAATCGCTTGAAATATCATGCAGGACAACGTCTGTCGGGTCAGCTAGTAAATATATATAATTTCACTAGTACAACGTCATATGTTGAAAAGTAACCTAAACAGCATATTATTCGATTTAACCTTTAATATAATCCTTATGTGATTGCCGTTCTGAATTTGTTATATGTGTGTAATATATTGAGCGAAATTCTATTTTAAAAAGGTATTAAAATAAATGTTTTAAATTCAACTAAAATTTTTGACTATATATATATATATATATATATATATATATATATATATATATATATATATATATATGTGTGTGTGTGTGTGTGTGTGTGTGTTTGTGTGTGTGTTTGTATGTGTGAGCATATGTTTGTGAATGTTCAAGATATTAGAAAATTTAATCTAAACATTTTATTTATGTACATACTAATTTTTATTTATTTGTTTTTGGTTTTAACTTTAACCATTGAAAACATATAATTGCTTTCGTAATTTATTAGTCATTATAGCTTTTAATTATCTAGTTTCTTTATAAGATATTTTTTTTATTTAATGTTTTGTTTTCGTTTTTGTTTGTTCGTTATTTTTTTATTTGTTGATTCGTGATTTCTTTTTCTCTTATGTTTTTTGCGTTCTTAGTTTTAGCAGATTTCCCTTAAGGGAAATCAGCTATTGAGGTCGTACTCATGACGCGAATTTCGAAAAATTTCTTCAAATGTCCATCGATCATACCCAGGAGATGACAAAGATGAGGTCCGTTCAAAATTATATATATATATATTTGTCTGTTAACGCTCTAGCGGTCGCAATTTTTGTTTGATCATTACCAAACTCGGAATTTAATCGTTTTATGTCGTTTTATTGATCAAGTTCGTTAACGGCTGAAATCGGACCAGTGGGAGGGGGGGGGTTCAGAGGGGAATTTTTGGAAAATTCAAAATATAAAAATATCCCTCGTGAATAGGTTTAGAGAACCCTTACAACTACAGTCGTTATTGGGCAGATTTCTCTATTGTACAACTTCACGTGGGAAATCTGCTTAGTTTATGCAGCCCCTTCGTGACGGACTTTTTCCTGTTCTATTAGTAATGTTTAATTTTTTCTGTTACTGTTTTTTTTTTTTTGTTTATTTTCACTGTGTTTTGATGATCAATATCTCTCGCAGCTAACAGTCCACAATAAATAAAAAACTATTATGAATAAGTTAATTATGGTAGACGTATGAAATACGTTTGATTTTAAAGGCTTATAGATAGATAAGATGAACTTATATGACTTTTTATTTGAAACTATAGCTATTTCTCAAAACTTTTTTGTGGATAAGAACGGTCTATGGAGTGAGTATAAAATGCGATGGATAAAAGGACTCACACGTAGGCAATTTCTCTGCTGCCGCATAGTGATGCTTAACAAGAGCGATTGATCTCTTTATTGTATTTCTTATATACTCCAAACCCATGAGAAACTCGTGGGAAATGTGAATCTACTTGATTCAGAGTCGAAGTAGCTATTGCTGACGACAAACCGGTCTTCGTCATTACAACCTCGCATTCCTACTCCTTTCATCCTCTCACCAACAACACCGACAAACAGACTTCCCTTTATAAACAGCAATATGATCGCCAAGGTCAGAGGTACTCGAATGGCGTGAGATATTGCTCGCCGAAATTGTTACTCTCATTTCAGGAATGCAGTTTGGATTTGAGAAAGAGTAGAGACATACGCTATCCCTGTATCTGCTGATACTTGTTGTGGAATAATCAAAGCTTCTATTTTCAACAGATACCTAAGTTTAAGCCTGATTATCAAAGATAAATGATTTGATCACCTATGAGGCAAGTGAGTTGTGAATCGCAGGGGGGCAGATAAAGCTGATTATTAATAAAGAACAGTTGTTTTTTTTTGTTTGTTCTTTTAAATCTGATAGATACTAACTCCAAACTCGCCATACACTGTGCCCCCAAACGCCATGCTTACCACAACCTAAATAAGAATCTCCAAGAGGCAAAAACTACTTGCGGCAACCATTGTGTTATTACGAGGAAACGTGCCCATTACAAACCTTTAGGCAGGGATAAAAGGAACCAGTTATGTATAAACAGTAAATGTTATTACTGGTTTTGAATTTTTTATACAGTCCCAAACCCATGATGCTATTCGCATTAACTACAAAATATTTCTGTTGCTATTTCATAATCTGTTTAACCGAATTTAAGGTGTTGTTATTATTTATTAACGACTACTTTGTACTACTGATGCTAATCGGGACTGGTTGCCTTCCTTTTCTAGGCAGAGTGGGACTCAGAATTTCATTTAGGTAGTTCGTCATTAAATAAATTTATATTGCTCACATGGGACTCAAATCCATGAGTCTAGGTTTACCAACTTATTTAACACCTGCGCTTTACCCCACATGGCTAACCTGTGCTTCTGTTCGTGAAAATTCGTCTAAAATATATCCTTACATACAATATACTTTAAATATGTTCTGTTATTGATCTATTTTCAAAATTGGTAAGGACCAGACAAAAATGTTTCTTTACAGCTATTGGCTCATGGTAATAACCACAATATATATATTTGTCTATTAACTATCCCTTGGACTCAGTTTTAATGCAATCGCTACTAAATTCGAAATTTAATAGTTCTATGCAAAACCGAAGGTCGTCCTTTTTAATAAAAAGTCCGTCACGCAGGGGCTGCGTAAACTAAGCAGATTTCCCACGTGAAGTTTAGTAATAGATAAATATACATACTGGTAACACAACACCACCATGAATAAATACAAACGGAAATAAGAAATGTTTCATCCAATTTCAATAAACTGCCGACAGGGAGCGTTAGGTTAGAAAAGTAAACAAACGGGTCTGCCCGCCTCACACCGGAAAGAAAATCAATTACTGAAATATATCAGAATATAACATATTAATTTTATTGAGAACTATTTACTATATCTAGTACTGTACTAGAGACCTTAATAATGAGTCAGAATAATTGTTATCTCAATCAATCAAATTTTAGTAGTCCAAAACCTTAAGACGGGGGGGGGGATCACCAGAACATTTTTGCATGTATCTCGTATAATAAAGGCCTCTTCAATACAATTTTTGGTATTTAAACTTCGAATAATGTAATTTATTATGTAGCAGAGAATTGTTTACGTAACATGAGTAGAAGCGCCGGTTTACTGATGGCTGAAAACTAAAAAATGCAAATATCTCGGTTAATATTCTAGATAGAGAATAAATGTATATAAATTTAATTTGCAATAAGATGGACTCTGTACAATTTTTCGATCCGTCGTATAGTAACGGAGATATTTCGAATTTTCGAAAATCCTCCTCTCTAAACTCCCCCTCCCACTGATCCGATTTCAGCCGTTAACGAACTTGATCTTTCTTTTTACATAAAACGACTAAATATCGAGTTTGGTAACGATCAAACAAACCTTGCAACCGCTAGAGCGGTAACAGACATATATATATATATATATATATATATATATATATATATATATATATATATATATACACTTTTGAACGGACCTCATTTTCGTCATCCCTCGAGGTTTCCCTCGAGGGAAATCTGCTAAAAACAATATCACTCATGAGCTACCCACACCCCAACGAGCACCATCCCATCCTTTAATTCCTACAACCCTTTAAAGCCAACCGCCCTGAACTACTTGCATTTTAGCAGATTTCCCTTAAAGGTTATTGCTATTGAGGATGTACTCATGACGCGATTTTAGAATCATTTCTTCAAATGCCCATTGATCTTACCCATGAGGTGATGAAAATTAGATCCTTTCAAATATATATTTTTGTCTGCTACCGCACAAGCCGACGGAATTTTTGTTTGATCGTTGCTAAACTCAATATATAAGCGTCTCGTGTAAAACTAAAGATCAAGTTCGTTATCTATTAAAATCGGTCTAGAGGGATGAAATTCGAAAATTCAAAATATCTTTGTTATGGTCGGATAGAAAAAGTGTATAGACACAATCTTATTGCAAATATAATGTTCTTTAAATGTTGTTATATACAGTTTCACTTTATCTTTACCAAACTCAGGGGGTGACAAAAAATTCAAAATATTTCCGTTATTATGAGTTGTTACAATTAAAAAATTGTTTAAAACCAATCATGTTGTATATTTTATTTTCTAAAAATGTAATTCTATACATATTTTTACAATCTCAAATATTAACTGAAATATTTGCACTTTATAGTTTTTAGCATTTAGTAAACCCCCTTTAGAGTAACTTTTATTTACTAGATGAGATACATGAAAATAAATTGTGTGATGACGTCATCAGACAAGACTTGATTGACCGCCAATTTTTCTCATTGGATTTTTATTAGGGAATATAGAACATATGGTGAGAGATGAGATGAGTTTTCTGATTTGACTTCTCTTCAGGATTGCTCTTAGAAATATAAATAAACGTAAGAAATCATTAATGGACTCATTTTCGTCTCATGATTCGGTTAGATAGCCGTTTTACAGAGTAAAACAGAACAGTAAATAATAAAAACATTAGTATCCCGATTTGAAACGGTGGTCCCCCATAAAAATATGATGAATGGCAAATTGAAGCACTAAATAATTCCTTAATTCCGGTTATGTCGTGGGAAACCTGCTTAGTTAACGCAGCTCCTGCGTGACAGACTTTTCTGAAGGATGCCAACCAAGCCCACTCCGGGCTGTAGAGCTGTTCAGTGAATAAGATAGTTCGTTCATCCCCTCTCTGTCTACAGACATATTACTTTATAATTTAGCGCGCTAACGAGAGAATCGAAACAGAATATATTCAGTGATCTCCCCGAACGCCCACCTGGCTTGATAAATGCTAATAGTTTTTCTGTTGCTGTGTAAGTGGGTTGTGCATGTAACTGCGTAACTCTTCCATTCAATTGATGGGTGAATTGTTTCGAAAAGGTGTGGGATAGATATCGAAATAGAAAGGTCGCCTTTCAACATGACTATCCCCGGTAACAGTGGGTAACCTCAAGGTGGCATTTAGAACATGTGATTTGATGACACATTTATATGATAATTTACATGGCTCAATAGTAATAAATAGAATTGGATATATCTCACAGTAACCGCATATAGCATTTTAGGAATGACATTTATTCAAAAAATGAAGTAACAAAAGCAAGCTCCTATATGTGAATATATGATATATATATATATATATATATATATATATATATATATATATATATATATATATATACAGGGTGTCCCCAAACCAAACGGCCAAACTTTAGGGATCGATAGAGGATCGAAAAACTTAAACAAAAAGTCCTCTGGCATATGCCTCGTTTTCACTTCGTTTTCGAGAAAATCACAAAAAACTAAAAATAGTTGTGCAAAAACTAGTTAAGGCCAATGGAAGAGCGGATTTTATTCCTTGAATGAATTTTAGCAATAAATGTTATTCCAATACAATTATTGTATTCTAATCTTATACTAACAGAAAGGTAATTGAAAAAAAAATTATTTTTTATTAAGAAAAAATAATAAATACTTTTTTATTCAAATATTCATAGTATAAAAAAAAATTACCTATTTAAAGTAGATAACATTATGAACAATAACTGAAGATTAAAACATAAAAAAAAGATTAAAAATTTAGATAATTAATAAAATAATTAAATATTCTTACTTGGAAAACATAAATGTTTCAGTTTTTATATGGGTCTGCTTTAGTAAGAAAAAAAAAAACCCTGAAAATTTTGAAGGTTTTACCTTCTCTAAAATTACATCGTTAATTTCTAAAGCGTCAACGTAAATGTTGTTCGAAGTGCTGGCCTCTCGCTGCAATACACGCATCACATCGCGTACTCACAGATCGCACTGCATCTAAACATTGTTCTGCGGTGAGCTGGTTGCAAACCATTCTGATGCGCTCGATGAGGTCATTTGTGCAGGACAACCATCGAGTTGAAACCAGCTCTCAAGCCTTGTTTCCAAAGGGATATCTTCCAAAAGTGCCCGGAAGTCATTCTCCAGGAATAGATGGTAACTTTCAGCGTGAAGTCGAGCAGGTAATAATACGGGACCTATAATGCGATTATAACAAAGACCGACCCACACGTTTACAGAAAACTCATGCTGGTAGTGAATTTCTCTAACAGCGAGGGGATTTTCATGTGCCCAAAGGTGGTAGTTTCTTTGATTGAATATGCCCGCACGTGTAAAACTCGCTTCGTCCGTCCAGATTACTTTCGAACTTAAGTTTACATCGTTTTGCAATTGTTCTTTGTACCAATTACAAAAATTTAATCGGTGGGGATAATCAACAGGTATTAAATTTTGTACCTTTTGTACATGGTAAGCATGCCTGCGGTCAGCCCTTAATGTGCGCCAAATGGTTGTCATTGGTATGCTTAGAACTGAAGCAGCTCTCCGGACGCTTGTGCTAGGGTTGGTATTGAAGTGCCTCAATATTCTCTCCCTCCGCCTCATGTCGGCTTCCATCGGAGCCTGCATACGGTTTCCACGACGATTACATGAGAAGGACCCAGTCTCTCGAAGCCTTCTGAAATTGCTGGTAAAAACACCTCTGTGTGGGGTTTCTTGGTCATGAAACCGTCTGCGATATTCCCGAACTGCCTGACGTGCATTGCCATCGCAGAATCCGTAGACGTAGACTATGTCCGCGTATTCAGCGTTGGTAAATCTAGCCATATTTGTTGACTTCACTGAACAGTACTAGCAACACCACTAATGTGAGAATGCGAGGCTGGATTCCCCCCAAAAAGGATTACAATGATAGTAAACATTTTAATCCTTTCTTTTTAAGTTTAAACACTCAACCTAGACGTTTTATTGATAAGGAAAGCGTGAGAATATTCATGTTTTCTAAATTTACTCCTCGTAAATTAAAAAATTAAGCTTACTCAAAAAGCCAATAGTTTTTGTAATTTAAATACATTATTAAAAAAAAAATACACTTTTTGCACAACTATTTTCAGTTTTTTGTGATTTTCTCAAAAACGAAGCGAAAACGAGGCATATGCCAGAGGAAATTTTTTCTTAGTTTTTCGATCCTCTATCGATCCCTGAAGTTTGGCCGTTTGGTTTGGGGACACCCTGTGTATATATATATATATATATATATATATATACATACAGACATAAATATAAATAATAACATACATAAATTAGATTAGATTCATATATAAATAAATAATAAAATTGTAAACACTGAATAATAATTCTTGTCCTTATTCATGCTATTCATAAAGTATTAATTTATATTACCTACTCAAGGAGTAATAATTGATAATACTCAAAATTTGTTCTCTCCTGGATCCAAAGGGCATTAAGAACGGAGCATTGTAATTGACAATATTAAACATTTCCGCTGGCCTCATTTCAACTCCTGCTAATCATCTAATCGTGTCTGTGTTTCGGTCGTCCACCTATTTCTATCTTCTTTGATGGCTAATTTTTGAGCATTTTGTTTTTGCCTTATTTCAACCGAAAGATTGGTTTAATAATTGGGATTGTAATTTATTTCTTTATTCGATGTATGATTGGCACACTTATTTTATGAGCCTTGTTTATTAATTTAAAAACCTTTCGGATTTATCCCCTACCTTTGTGTGTGTGTGTGTGTGCGTATTTGTATTTGTGTTTGTGTGTGTGTGTGTGTGTGTATTTGTGTTTGGGTGTGTGTGTGTGTGTGTGTGTGTTAGTGCTGATGAGTTGGTTTTTCTGTTTCCATTCCCCCACCCTATAAACCCCATCTCCCCCATGCAATTTCAGTAGCTAACGAACTAGCTAATAATTTTATTAAATCTGGTCGGCTAACGGATGAGTGACTTTCCCGCCAAAAGCTAGTTCGGCCGTTTCCTTGACTGTTCGGCTCTCGTGAAATTTCTCTATTGTAAAACTTCACGTGGGAAATCTGCTTAGTCTACGCAGCCCCTGCGTGACGGACTTTATTTTAGTTATATCAATTCCAATAATACAATATAGCCTTTTTTTTGCACACAGCTGCCTCACCGGCCGGTAAAGGATGTTATGACACATTTTCTGTGGCATTAAGAACAATTATAGACAAACCTGTTATTAGGTACGTTCTAGTTTCAACATGCTAAATAAGTTCGTGAACTTAAAGATCCTGATTTAGTTTCCTCTTTCGAACTTGGTTCACATCCTGGACATATTAAACTGGTTGTATATTAAACATGAAATAAGAAATTATGTACCAGTTTAGTTTAATTTTAGAAGAAGGAAGATTTAATTTAATTACGAAGTAATGTGCTACTTGACGATAATATTTCCTAACAACCTATTACCTTTCCACAATTCAAGTTCCTTGTGACCTATTCTTCTAATTTGAATTTATAAATTGTATAATAATGATTTCCCTAACACAACGGAATTATAACAGGTCGTTGTGACATTAATGTTTTTCTACCCAAGAAATCACCACTCCCGTCTCACTGATGTACAATTGTCAGGTTTTAAACGAAGGGGACATTTGTTTTATATATATATATATATATATATATATATATATATATATATATATATATATATGCCTATTAATGTTATAGGGCCCACATTTTTGCTTGATAACTGTCGAACTTGATATTTAATTATTTCAAGTGAGAACATACTTGTGCAAGGTTAAACTGGAACAAGTCGGATATTTTAAAGAAATTATTCGTATGTTTGTGTTCAGCATTCACCAAACACCCACTTCTACACGTACTTGTTTTACATGAAGACTGTATTACTTGATGCTTTTTCGTTTTAAAAAAAAGAAGGGTTCTTACACCCAGCACGAGAGAAATCTGCTTATTCTACGCAATGCCTGAGAAAAGATTATATTATTTATTTTTTCTAACGTAGTTTTTTGTGTTTTGAAAAAACAAACGTATTGGAGGAAAATGGGAGTCATTTGGGGAATCAATCCATGAAATTATAAATTGTTCCAATAATTTCCACAGCAGTCGAAAATAAAAAGTTTTTGATTTTCAGTAGGTACTTTTAAGACTAGGTTCAAAACCTGTATTTATGAATTTCTTTAAGCCAACTGAGACTGTTAGCAGGCTGAATTGCCATGGTGGTATGGAGGGAATCAAAATATAATCCAAGTAAGAAAAAATACAAGGGATTGGTAAAAATATGATCAATACTTGTGTATGATAACATAAAATAATAGGAAATTATTAGCTTTCATATCTCTTATGAATGTATGTCTGGGTCTATTAGGCAAAATGCCCTAAACTTGTCCAGAGCTAAATAATTACATTATGATGTACATAGTAATCGCTCACTACCCAAAGAGGGAAACTAACCACTTGACACTTCAAGGCCTGTTCAGGCAAAGATTTTCATTTTTCTATCCGAAAATAATTTCAGTTACAATAGATTTTTAAAGTTCCTCCTCAAATATTTCCTATTCATTCATCTCTATTGCGCTACAAAAAGCATAATTAACATTGGTTACACACAGCATTGCGTTCTCTTACAGACCCGCAAAACTTTCGTAATTTATACCTAATAGCATTTATATGGGGGATCGCTAGACTGAAATAGTATTTAAGAAGATGAAAATGAAATTACTTACAGATATACATAAGGCCCCAACTCCTGAAGAATGGGTTTGTCCCCGTTGTTAAGGAAGTCATCAGCATTTGTGACGTTATACACATACACCTTCATCACAGGAACTACAGGAGGTTTCTTCCACATGCTGTATACCAGCCCTCCCTCTCGTAGCGTGATTTCCTGTACAACAATTTAAGTAATAAGCTATCAATTTATGGAACAACAGAATATTTTATTAAATGTCATCTATTACATATTATCGACTTAAGAAACTTCATGAAAGAGATTTCATTTCATGGGCACGTATTCTTAACATATTGCTATCATGTTTCTTTTCTGACTTGTGGTTCCCTTTCTTTTTTTATGATATTGTAAAAGGAAAGTTGTATATAAATTAACATATGCTTCCAAATTAATCAGTGTGACTACGATAAGTAAATCGTCAGACATAAAGGAAGACACCGTGTACAGGCCGTTTCAACAACTTAGTACCTCTGGGAACACTACTTTCGTATCTTTATAGCCACTTCTTTATTTTTTTTAAAAAACAGGAATTTCTTAAATTATAACTAAGATATAAATCGTAGTATTTTCTGTTGAATCCTTAATACTAAGCTCCCAGCACTTCATGACTTTCTTTTGTAACATTGATTCTCTCATTAAATGTTATATATTAAGATGATGATTCATTGCTATGTTTTAAATGAGGTTAATCTCAATGATTAGGAAGGCCAAACACTGTCGGCTGCCCGTGATTGCAAATCGAGGTGGGTTGATCTCACTTCAAAATCTCAAAGGACGCGTATAATTCTCTACACACATCCCTTAAGGGAAATCGGCTAAGGATGATTGCACTCATGACTCAAGTTTCAAAATAAATCCTCAAATGTACATTGATCTTACCTAATTTTTGTTTAATCGCAACCAAACTCGATATTTAAGCAGATTATATAAAAAGAAGATCAACTTTGTTGGCCTTGCTAAAGAAGGGGAAATACACGAAAATTCCAGGTATTTGTGAAATTGTCGGATTGAAAAATGTTACATAATCAGTTTTTCTATTCTTCTAATTACATCGCTGGGGAAAGGTCAAAATTTGATTTTCCCACCCTAGCACTCGTCTATCACACCTCACTAAGAATTTTCCGCCTCACTTCCCCGACATAAAATAAATAAAAACTTAGTCAAGAAATCGCATGATGAAGATAAGATGACTGGAGAACCATCGAAAATTACAATGAGAGGAGAGAAACGACCGCTGAAGCAGACAGCCTGTAAAATAAAATTATAACCAATCTTACTACAAATATAATTACCGATAAATGTTCTATGATTTTTTCCCCGCTCTGATATTAACAAAGGTACTCGTATTGTTTTAGTTTTCACTGTTAAACCCCGCTCCTACTCATTTCACGTTAGCATTAAGCTAGTATATCACAATAAGTCTATTTTAACTTTTTATAACATGGGAAATGGAGTATAGGTCAGATCTCTTCGGTGTTCAGTACATAGGAAATCTGCTTAGTTTTAGGCAGTCTTTTTATTATTAATTACAAAGGATTTAGCTTAATTTTATGAAAGGGGTTTAGAGAGAAAAATCTGCTATTGAGAAAATGTGATTTTGAAAACATTTTTTCAAATGTACTCGTACATATATCCATCCAAATGGAAGGTAAACATGAATTGTTTTTAAATTTAAGCGAACTTGTTTGTGTGCGGTATGTGTATGTGTGTGTGTTTATTATGTATATATAAATCCTCTAGAGCCCGCAATTCTTGTTAACTTGTTACCAAACCCGACATCAAGTGTTTCACATAAAACTAAACATAAGCTATAAATGGTCAGTGTATTTGAGATTAAAAAAATTAAATTAGTTATTCGAAATTAATTGAAACATTCCATTTAATACTTTGTGGTTTAGAGCATAAGGAACGAAAACAGTCCAAGTTTGCGGTGGGTCACATATTAATTTGATTCATTTCTTCCATGGGATGAGCATTAAACACTGCCTCGGGAACATTAGAAAACACTTATTTATTTTGCTAGCCATGAGCATTCATTTCTAAAATATCATTATTAATTTTATTAACGTCCACTTTGCGCTACTAAGACCAATTGGCACGGCTTATCTACAGGTCGCCGCCCTTTTCTTCAGGATGGGACTAAGGATTTTATTTAATGAATGAGTCACCAGATAAATTCCTATTTCCCAGATGAAAAGCGATCAGACGCCTCTAGGTTTACCAAGTGAGATTAAGACCTGCATCTAAACTAGCATGGCCAACCTGAGCCACCGATATGCATGTAGAATATCGCTTAGAGAAGAGGATCTGTAATGCCGAGTAAAAACATTACTCATAGCGTGTCGTAAAATAAAAAGTTCGAATTAACTTAGCTACCTTTTATATTTATAACTTTTTATACCGGGCTTTGTCTCTATGTGTAGTGTGACTCTGGTATGTGGTGAAACAGGAGGATGACGTCATTGTTATAAAGCAGAGAGGATCTTCATTGAACGCTTCATGAATGACAATGTCTCGCATTCCTCAAGTACTCTTCCCCAGAGTTCTTTGTACCACTCAATGCATGTAGAACAGTCGGCAAGAACCAATGACTTATTAAGACCCAAAACATTTTTGTTATAACATTTCTTGAACTTTTGGTAGTTCGAGCATAATTAATGTCTAAATTAAATAGTTATAATAAAACGTTGCTCAGAGAGAAATAATAATTAATAGGCCTGTTATAACAAATAGTCGTGTTAATCATTATACAAATGCAAGCATTAAATATATATATATATATATATATATATATATATATATATATATATATATATATAGAGAGAGAGAGAGAGAGAGAGAGAGAGAGAGAGAGAGAGAGAGAAGTAAATGACTAATATCTCGTATAACGTTTTCAAATATTTCATGTCCTTATTGCACAATATTTAATGGAAAGTAAACTGTTAACTGATTAAGTTCAAATTTTCTACTAAAAATGGATCTTCTACTTTCAGAAGATTTTGAATAAATATATTGATACATTGCCTATATAAAATGCTCATATGAAATCATAAATAACTAAAGCTCCAATAATTTTATTAATAGTAGCTACAAATTCAAATAATTCAATTTAAATGAAAAGAAATGATCGACTAGTGTTGGGGTACAGGCAGAAGCCTTTTATACTATCTATTTCTTCTGGCAGATCATTTCGGAAGTGTCATTCAATATTTATAATTTAGTCCACGCCGTTTCACAATTGGGGCCGCCATAATACTTAAAATAATAAATATCTAGCCAATTTAAGATATATATTTATCTTTAGAAACTTGAAAATGACCTAAATATGTAGAATGTTTAGTCTACTCCCTATTTTTTATGTGAAGTCGAAGCATAAAAAGACATTAGCGTATTTTCTATATCTGTTAAATTGTAGGAGCAACGCCTGAAAATAATCGAGAAACTAAAATTTTGTTTCTTACGGGATATTTTTTTTAGTTTCAAAATGATAAATCTGGACATTTGATAATATTTTAACATTCAAATCGTAATATTAATTAAAATATTTTCTTTACAGTACTTCAGTCAACTATTTCAGATATAATGTAGTTATTTAGTTAAAATATTATGTGATTGATCATAGTTTTAGGAAAGTGTATTATGTACAGCAATATTTGCCCCATTAAGTGGATAGATTATTTTTCGATAGCAATGACAGTAGTATTTTTTTAATGACAGTTTAATGAACAATTGTTCGAAGGCCCATCAATTTGATCCATTAAAAAAGACAATACAAAATGAAACTATAGTTAATTAACAACTCTCTAATAATAACACACCAAACTCATTCTCTATAAAACAAGTAGGCAAATATCTAAAACATTTCTTTTCATAAACAGAAATGTCTCATCGAATTGTCACCACTAAAGGAAATCATTATTATTAGTTTAATTTCTGAAAGCAGTTTGCTTAAAATATAAAAAATAGCAGTATTCCACCAGTTTAGTGTCTGCTATACAGGGATTGCCCTGGACCCTCGTTTCTATAACTCTATCGACAAAAAAAGTTATATAAAATATATTACCACAATTTCCTAACAAACATCCAACAACATTTTCTGATTGGTTTTCCGTAACTATATACATATACATAATACGGAAAGCCAATGTATACATATATTTATATAATGTTAAGGAATTAATTTGTATATGATATATTACTTTATTGGGACAATGGTGGAATCAAACCGATATAGGAACTCATTTAAAATTAGTTATTCCTCCTTTAAAGATTAAGATTTCACTATCTGAACAAACCTTTTCTCTTGCACAATTACTAACAACATTTTCCTCTTCAATAGCCGATGATAGTGCTTAAAATTAATATTAATAACACACCAGAAGAAGATAAATTAATAAATTTTAAGAAAAAAAGGATAACTGTAAATTGCCATGAAATAAGTCTGGACTACTTCTTTTAGTATTACTTCACATAGTAAAAACACCAAAACGAAATAATTTCACAGGTAGTTATCCTGTCGTACTATTTCTGATACTTTAGAGTTACTCAATAGCAACCTGCTTAACGTTACAGGCCAGTATCTTATGTCATAACTCTCACGCAGGCCTCAGCACAACTAGTTTGGAAAAAAATTAGCTAACGATTTAAATAGCTGGATATATATATTAAATGAAGCATTGGGTTAGGTTTAAATTTAGCAAAATAACAATTGTAATTTCTAACTCCCAATTTTCTAAAATCTGTAATTCTTTTTTCTATGTACGACAAGGGTGAAATTCGTGATCTAAAAATAAGTGAAATACTTTGTCATTAAAAAAAAAAAAAAGTGGTATTTTATATGGTTTTGTATGTTATAGAAGGGATGTCTAATATTTGTTTTGTAATTTAGAAAATCAACTAATTTAATGGAATAGTCCAGAATTCTCATTGTGTGTACCTGTGGAGAATAATCCATTAGAGAGGTTCGTTGTGTTGAGTAGGAAGCCTACAAGTTACTTGAACCATATTTTATTACCAAGTATATTTCATCGACATATACATTTTGGGAATAATTTTTACATGAACTTCAACAAATAACCTTATATTTTAACACTTATTCGTAATGGCGATCAGAAACCCATCATATTTCTTATATGAGGAAAATTATTCTTTCTACAACTGTTAATACTCCAGATATAATTTTGAAATATTAAGACACTTTAATTGAAATGGCCTTAAAAATGTAGCTTAGTAATTTAAAAAAATTAGGACTTATTTGAAAAATAAACTTTGAAAATCGTTTTTTCTGAACGATGTCAATGTAGAACAGCAATAGTGTTTTAAATTTTAATAATGATTTTACCAGAAATCTACTAACGTTGAACTCATGACACAATGTTCGATTTTTGTTTCCTTTTTTAGATGTCCCTTAATTTAAGCTTCAACTGATGAAAATGGGGTTCGTTAACATTTACAATGTGTGTGTGTGTGTGTATATATGTATGTGCGTGTGTATGTGTGTGTGTGCGTGTGTGTGTGCGTGTATGTTATGGTGCGCGCTTGCCTACGTTTCACGTAAAACGAAGGATCAAGCCATTAACGGCCAAGATTGGACTAGAGGGGCTTTATATCTTCAGTTTTATACATTGGACCGAAAAATGTTAAATAGCTAATTCTGTTTATAATGTAACTTTCCACTGTTGTTGTTGTACGTACTTCACTAATCGAATATTCACGGGGTTATTTGTACTTGCCCTTTCCATTTTACAGTCATCAGTTCACACCTACTCATGAGATTTTCACTGTAAACTGGTTTACCATTTTACATCTAATGTTCGGCTCGAATTAAGTCGTTTTACTAATGCATAAGTAGAAAACACAATGTCCTGATGACGCCATCTGGATGACATTCCTGCTAGTGCAAAAAAGGATGCCTAGAAAGGTGAAAATGTTTTTGTTTATCGGCTCAGTAAGGAAATAACTAGTTATCGAATTCTACCTTGAAGTTCAGTAGATTTCCAAAAATATTGTTTACTTGATATTTAACCATTTCATTCAACCCTAAAGGTCAAATCCGTTAAAAGCTGAAATCTGGCCTAGAATAGAGGGGTTAAGAGGGAGGATTCGAAAATTCATACCTCCGTTATTATGTGCCGTATTGAAACATTTTAAAGAATCAATCTTGTTAAACTGTTGATAGATTATATACATTTTATCGTAGCACTAATATTAAGCGAATTATTCGCTTACTTCACTCACTTGTTTTCAGCCTTCACTATACTCCCACTTCTACTCATCGGATTTTTACTTAGAAATAGAAAATACAACAGGTGGGAAGAGATCAATAGTTTGTCATACCAGCTTGTGGGAAACCTGCTTAGTTTACGCAGACCCTTAGTCATTTTATCCGATATATCTGATAAACATAGAATATGCTAGAATTCGAGAGTATAAACAAAATGGTAATTCAAACCCTATAAAGCAAGGCCTTATTTAAATCTATCGTAACCAATGACGCTCGCTGGTGATAAGTGGCTAATTCACCGGGCACAAGCAAGAGTTGATGATTAGCTACTGACTTTTTTTTCTTGTCAACCGTTCACAATGATTTCTATTAGCACATGCATGCTTAATCAGTTGAATTCTATGACGTATTTAGTCCAGTACAAACACTGACTCTTCACTCTGCCATTACACCATTTTTCTTTCTTTACACTATACCTTTTTTATAATTCTTTAACCTTATTTTGATTCAAGGCAAAAATCAGCACTCAACAAGAGAAACTGCTGGTCGATTCTGCTACTCGTCTCGAGCAGATCCTTCTTAACAAGCTTTCAGTTATTAAAAACTAAAAATACGTTAGAAAAAACAATAACCTTATGAGAATATATATCTTAAATTCTATAACTGTTTTAAATATATATATATATATATATATATATATATATATATATATATATATATATATATGTATGTATATAAATATATAAATTTCCCTAATTACTGCTGTCCTTACTACTTTTTTAGCAGATTTCCCTTAAGGGAAATCAGCTATTGAGGTTGTACTCATGACGGAATTTTCGAAATTTTTCTTCAAATGTCCATCGATCCTACCGATTAGATGATGAAAATGAGGTCCGTTCAAAACTGTATATATATATATATATATATATATATATATATATATATATATATATATATATATATATACATATATATATATATATATATATATATATATATATATATATATGTATGTATATATTTGTCTGTTACCGCTCTAGCGGTCGCAATTTTTGTTTGATCTTTACCAAACTCGACATTTAGTCGTTTTATGTAAAAAGAAAGATCAAGTTCGTTAACGGCTGAAATCGGACCAGTGGGGGGGGGGGTTTAGAGGGGAGGATTTTCGAAAATTTGAAATATCTCCGTTACTATACGTCGGATCAAAACATTTTACAGAATCTATCTTATTGCAAATTAAATTTACTATAAATATTGTCATATACATTTATTCTCTATCTTGAATATTAACCGAGATATTGGCATTTTCATTAAATCTGGTCGCCTAACGGACGGGTGACTCCCGCCAAAAGCTAGTTCGTCCCTTTCCTTAACTGCTCGACTCTCGTAAAATTTCTCTATTGTAAAACTTCACGTGGGAAATCTGCTTAGTTTACGCAGCCCCTTCGTGACGGACTTTTTTATTTATATATAAAAAAAACTTTCGTTGTCCAACAAAAAAAAAATTGTCACTTCAACCAGAACGATTGAACGAGGAAGAAAGAATATATTTGGTTATCCAAAATGATAGGAATATATTACAGCTATGAGGTGAATGGGAAAAAAAGGTCACTTCCTTAGGCGTGGGTGTATGGTGTCAGATTAGTCAAAAATTGCTAAGTTTATGTTGTACCATTTTTTATCACATTCCAAAATTGAATTACTTCTTTATTAAGCCAAGATATATGCTTTCATTTTTCCAAAAGTCTAGAATGCGATCAATGGAAATGTTTGTTGAAAACATAAAGTGAGAATTAGGAAAGCAATAGCTGGTAGGCGTACAGGAAAACCATGGGCTGTGTAGATGGAAAACAAACATAAGCGTACAAGAAAATCATGAACTTGGAATATGAAAATCCAACAAACGCGTACAAGAAAGTATGAGCTTAGGTTATGAAAGTCAACATGAAAAAGATTGTAACCTCTAGATAACTCTTCTAGAAAAGGGCATAATGATGAAATTAATAAATGACATATTTTTTTTAATCTCTAAATCCTCTGACTGCGAACGTACAATTTCGGCGCTACGTAAAGGTAATAGAGTCCTCTTTTTGTTATAGTGAACTCTATTTACTAGGCAGTTAAAAACAGTTCTTGAGATCAGCTGATATGTCTTTTGAATACATTAAATAGTAATATTTTAAAATTTTATGAACTATAAAATTAATTGTTATTAATGTTTACAGCATATATTATTGAATTTCTTTCAAACACAAATGTGTGTGCTATTAAAAAAATATTTTTTACAAAGTCACAAACAAAAGTTTGATTTGGCTGAGACGGTGATTCCACATTTTTATCATTTTTAAATCACAAAAACAACTGATTTTCTCCTTTTGCAGATGCATATTAATTAAAATAAATACTCAATTCTCAAATTTATTTCCTAACAGCTAAATGAAATTTGTTTATTTGTTAAAGTTTAGAAGTAATGAGGAAGAGCTTTAGAATGGAATCTGAAAGAGAGCTATTGAGTATCCTTTTAGAGAACAAACGTAATGTCTTTTCTAGCCCAAGGACAGGTAGGTCGTGCTATGGGTAGGCCTTCACCAAAGGGTGTTAAAAGATTCACCATACTTCCTTCCAACTCAAGGAGAAATGTTTTACCAGCAAATTCTGTTGTTTATTTACTATTAAATAATGGAAAAATGGAGTTGTCATCAACTCCTCGTGCATTTATTACAAAGGGAGCCAACATAATCCGATAAAACTTTTGTTGGTGGCACTGTGTCTACAAAATGTAAATATCGAGTCTTAATTAATTGTGAAAAAAGTTGGTGGGGGGAGAAAACTGGAATCTCTTTTAATAACCAATAACTACGGATTTCGTTAACATTAAAAATCAAGCAATTTTTTTTGTTTTATCATTATTTTGTTTGTCAACTTAAGAGAGAAAGAAAGAGCTAGGGACAGAGATAGAGAGAGCAGCCTAAGACAATAGCTACGGTATTGCTACCCTATTGGCTGCAAGGATTGGACAAGACCGTGGCGAAACCAGGACGAGGCTGTCACTTTCACAGTCAGTTTCTCCTCAATGGACAAACCTCTTAGAGTCACTGTTAGTAAGTCTTCAAGATGGCGTCAAATCAGTACGCCTCCAAATAGGCATATTAATTTCCAGTTTTTCATTTCTTTTCTTTTGACGACGGTTTTGTAATTATATATATATATATATATATATATATATATATATATATATATATATATAGATATATTATTTATGAAAATGTGTTTTACTAACAGAGAGAAGAAATTACGGATTTCAATTTTTAAAAATATCTGATTAGAATTCAACTGTTTCTGTGTTAAGGTAAATCTTTCATAAGTAATTCGCGTAAATACTTTCTTAGTATTTACAAATGCTGCATACTAAATGAATATTTCATGGTTATCACGAATAACTAATTACACCTATCGATCTATGTTACACAGGGGAACAAAATGAAATGTTTTTTTTTTTTGTCATATTACTTAGTAATAGTAAAATAGATTTTTTTTTTTTTTTTTTCAATGGTTTCAAATATGTACAAAGCTTATATCTCTAAGCAGAGATATCTTAATGACAATGCTCCCCATATTTCTTATTCACCAAATGCACTGCGAGGGTTATTATACATGCATTTCTTAAAACGTCCGTCACGCAGGGGCTGCGTTAGCTAAGCAGATTTTCCACGTGCGTCACCTCAAAAATTTGCATTTACCTGAAAAAGTAAAAGTTCAATGGCAATAATATTTGGTATTTAGACTTCAAATAATGTGCTTCATAATATAACAGCTTATTGTTAATATGACATTATTAGGAGTGGGGGTTTACTGAGGGCTGAAAACTAAAATATACAAATATCTCAGATATTATTAAAGATATATATATATATATATATATATATATATATATATATATATATGAACCTCATTTTTGTCATTTCCTGAGTAGGATTGATGGGCATGAAGACATTTTTCAAAAATCGCGTCATGATTATGACGTCAATAGCTGATTTCCCTTAAGGGAACTCTGCCAATAAATGATACACTATTACATTTCATATACAACTATTTCCAAAAAAAAAAAGTAACCAAATTTCCTTGCTGCTTTTTTACACGCTTTAACGCCGCTCGATAACAGACGTGAGGAGCCCATCTACTATCCTGATATTAGACTTTACATACAAAATGTAGATCATATGATTTCTTAATTGGTGGAGTCAAATGCCGTTGTTGATCTTTAAATGTCAAATCTTTGCATGTAACAAAGCTACCAGGATGATGACGTGACATATACACTCTCTATGAAATGCAACTAAGGGCTTATAAATCCAGAAAAATGGAACAGAACAAATTGGCTGGATGCCCCCTTAATATGCTGTCCTCTTTTCAAAGTAGACGCAAGAAGCTGACGAAATACATGTGTCATATATATTTTGTACCACGAGTCACCCATTTTTGTTACATGTGTAATACAATAATACCGTAGGCCTACATACAAGTGCAATACTATAATTCTGAATGTCACACACATGTATAGAACTATGATTCCATAACTTAATACTTTTTCCAAGTGAATTCAGGTTCACAATTAGTTGATTAGTAAAAATAATTAAAATATTGCCGAATATCCAAAAGTAAATGGCTTTAAGAAAAACAATTAATGAAAATGAAACCTAAAATATGATTGTAAAACACTGTACGTGGTTAATAGATTCTGACAGCATTTTTGAAATAAGAACAGAGACTTCAACATAAAATCTACGTACTAAGACGTTTGTTAAATAGTGCATTTAAAAGTGCAGTGAACAAATATTTGGTTTATTAATCCAAAGCATTTAGCGTTACAATTTATAATATGACTTGAAATTAAATAGAATTATATTAAATTTTCTTATTTAGTGAAGAACTCAATACATAAAATCCTTAGTCTCGCCCTGGCTAAAAAAAGGGAGGTAAACTGTGCATAAAGTCCCAATTAGTCTTAGTAGTATAAACTACACATTAATTAATAACAAAGAATTGTTTAATTAAACAGATTGGTTTAAATGTAGAAAGTGGAGTCGGGTCACGAGGGCTCAGGTTAGCCATGTGAGTTAAGGCGTTGGTCTCAATCTCACTTGGTAAACCTAGAGTCGTGAGTTCGATACTCACAGGGCAGGAATTTATTTAGTGACTTAACTCATTAACAAAAAAAATATCCTTAGTCCCACTCTAGCTATAAAAGGGCGGTAACTTGTATCTAACCCGTCCTAATTAGTCTTAGTAGCACAAAGTGGACGTTAATAACTAACAACAGGTCTGGAAACATATTGGTAGAGTCATCTGTTTCAAGTTTCCACTTAAAATTACTTTAGACCGATATATATTGTCTGTAAACTCTCTAGCGGTGGCAATTTTTGTCTAATCGTTACCAAATTCGATATTTAAACGTTTTATGTATAAATGAAGATCAAGTTCGTTAACAGCTAAAATCCGACCAGTGGGAGGGGGTTTAAAAGGCAGAAATATCGAAAATTCTTAATATCTCTGTTATCATTTAAAAATTTGTATAGAACCAATCTTATTGAAAATTTAATGTTCTATAAATATTGATATGTACGTTTTTTCACTACCTTGATTATTTACCCACATATTTGCATTGTTTTAGTTTTTGGCCTTCAATAAACCCCCACTCCTCATATCATATTAACAATAAGCCGTTATATTATGAAGCACACTATTTGAAGCCTAAATACCAAATATTTCACACATTGAACTTTTGCGTCATAAGGTAAACGCAAATACATGACACACGAGTTAACTTATGAGTTAGTTAACGCAGCCCTTGTGTCACAGACTTTTTAACTTACTGTTTGAGGTTTATTGTTTTCCTATATATATATATATATATATATATATATATATATATATATATATGCAACCTTTTCATTTTCTTGTGTAGTACTTTGGCATAGTACTAAAATGGTTAGTAATAAAATGAAAAATCAATTAATGGAATATTGATGCATTTGTTCAAGTTCGCTCCTGAAGAATAGAGATTAAGCCGGAACGACACTGACCCTTTGAGAGATAGAGAGAGGTGAAAGAGAGAGAGAGAGAAAAAGAGTGAGTGGGGGTTGAGGGCACGATGGGTAGCTTCCGGGAGAGCCTGTCTTTCTTCTCGCCTTGTCAATGGCTCATTGTAGACTACATAACTCATAAATGCCCCATTTACTTTTAGATTGTTTATTTTTATTTACCACCACTTTATGCTACTATGGCTAATCGGGACGGGTTGTCTACATGTCACCACCCTTTTCTAGCCAGAGTGGGCTTAAGGAGTTTATTTAATGAGTTCGTCAACAAATAAATTTCTACTTGCCACATTTGCTAATTGCCCCATTTGCTCCTGCGTCGAAAACAACTCTAAAGTTGTATTCTATTATTTCAGAATAATTTCCCAGTAGTGTAAGACTAATAGGATCAAGTCTTGTAATCCTTCCTGCCCGCCGGTGTGTAACTCAATTATACTAAACGACTTGAAGACGTTAAATGAATTTTATGGTTACTCCGTGTAAGAACAACAGGCGAAGAAGAAAGGATAAAAGCATTTGTAAAATACTCAACGTTTTTGGTGCTAGCAACGACAGATTTTACGGTCTTTATAACGACCGACTCAGCAGGTAATTATTATTATTTATTAACAGCCACTTTTCGCTACTGTGGATAATTGGGACGGGTTAGCTACATGTTACCTCTCTCATCTAGCCCCAGGGTGGGGCTAAGAATTTTATTTAATGAGTTCATGTATAATTTCCGTTTTATTCCCTGCATAAAAGTCTTAAGAGTCAAGGTATTTCCCCCTTTACATCAAGTACATGTAACTGTTATATAAATTAAATATATATTAAGAATGTATATATAATATATGGATATATTATAAGATCCAAGATCCAAAAAGATCAACCATGAGACATCAAACAAAAACAAAGAAGTATGAAACAGTCTGTATCATGTGAAAAACAAAACAATTTTATTGTCATATTTTTACCTATCTAAATAATATGTTATAGTTTTTAATATATATACATATATATATATATATATATATATATATATATATATATATTAGAGATTCTTAAGAGAAAGTAGTCACATTGTAATTAGCCAGTATATTTAGACTGTGAGTTCGTCACTAAATAAATTCCTATTATCCAGGCGGGAATCCAACTTGCCTACGCCAGCCAACGTTTTAACTCACATGGCTAACCCAAACCCCCGAACGGTAATTATAATAGTTTTTAGTCGAACAGTATTCAATAAATCTTCTGACCATCAGGTGATATTGTAAATAAGAATACCACTGAAGAAGGTACAGAGAAGAGTATAAAATAATTATTTTATTAAATGTATGATAATAGGAGATAAAATTATTAGAATATCTGCTGTACAGGAGGAAAATATCATCAATATAAGACTTTTAGTAGATGGATTACTAAAAATTAACTTAAAGAAATTATATTTTATTTTCGAATTATATTTTAGAGTGTATGGCAAAACTAAAGCTGCCACTTTCAATGGATGGTAAGCATTTTCAATTAGATGCATTAATAATAACCGTTCATCTTAGATACTCCTGGTTTTGCTATGCAAATTGCCTAAGAGGGTCGTAGTTTGGACTGCTTAGACCCTCATCAACCAAGTGGACTACCTTGGGAATAAAACCACAAGGACTTGAACTCGTAAAGCTGAAATTACCTCCATTACTGGGACCTATTTGACCAAATTGTAACTACATACTATTTCTTAATGCAGATCGGCTTTTCAAGTGGGGAACAAATTATTCTCAACAGCCCCAAGCAAAATTAGCCACCGGAGAAAAAAAAAATGATGTGTAGGTTCAGCGCCATCTTGTACATTACAGATAGCTTATTATCCATCATCATCATTTCTTTCTGATGTTCTAAAATAAATATATCTTCTTTGGTCTGCCCCGTTCTACCATAACTTCTGATGAACTGTTATTCAAAACCTTTTGGACATGATCCACTTTCTTGTCGCATTCTTTATTAAAATCGTATATTCAATACGAGAGCTTTATTATAGTTAAACCCTCAAATATTTAACCATCTCATGTCAAATTAAACATGAATGACGTCAATGACTAAAATCAAACAAAGGATTGACGGAGGAGTTCGAGTTTAGAGAAAGGGAAAATGCAAGATCGTAGATATAGCTGTTAATATTCTCATCTAAAAATGGTACTTCACTAAATTACGTTAATTAAAGCTCTTTACTACGATTGTTGTAGTATATGATTTCCGAAAACTCGTGGATTAACTGATATAGATGTACTTTTAGAAGATTTCCATTGAGGGAAAACAGCTGTTGAGATTGTAATCATAGCGCGAATGTTGAAACATTTCTTCAAAAGCCCATCAATCCTAACAGTAGGTGTCATATATATATATATATATATATATATATATATATATTTGCAAATCTGCCCCTATAAATTCTAGAATGTCTTGAATACCATAATGAAATTTAGAAATCGCAATCGGGAGAGCTGGGAGGGGCTTCGTAACCCATCGGATAGTCTCCCCGTGGCTTCAAAGGGATACGACAATTTTTTTAATGATATATAATTTTAAGACGAATTCACATAGCAAAAAACGAAAAATCAAAGTTTTATACAAACCAAGTGAAGTAAAGTCGGTATAAAATAATACTAGAGTTTGTAGAAATAACATTGAATTGGGTCAACTACCGTTTAAGGCGCCATGAATTATAACAAAAATATATCGCCTGAGGAATACTCCTATGAATAAAAACTTCAACTATATGCCTCAAACCAGATTCAGGTCCAATAGTATGCCCTAAATTTAATTCTAATATTTTGAGCATTCCAGAATTTAAGTAGCTGGACAGATTATTTGAAAAACATCGTATTTTTCCATTTTATCCAGCAAATAGTTAATGTTTTTGTCTCCTGTGGCCGGAATATTCAATCAATCCTTAACAAATTCGACAATTGAATGATAATCATATAACACTAAAGATCAAAAAGAGTTTAAGTATGCAATCGTGAAATTTTCGTTCTTTTGTGCAGTTTCTAAATGTTAAATTACAAATCTTTTTATTGAAGCTACGTTCTAAAGTTGTTGTTGCTTTGCATTATATTTTGTAGTAAATAGAATATTAAGGGAGTTGTTTGTATGTTTTCGTTTTTATCTCCCTTCAATATCTCCCCTCCCATCTCATAGTATTATACCACTGAATTCCTCTTCTCTCGATCAAATGTAAAAAGAAAAATTCTTTAGTCTTGTTTATGTAGACTTCATACAAGAGCAGATATTGAGAATTATTAAGAACAGCCTCAAGTTCATTCTGAGTATCAGAAATTTATCTCCTATAGTGTCAGAGGACCTATAACGAAACGTCCTATAAACTAATTGAGACCTTCCATTTTCTTGGACTATTAATTTTTTTAAATTTTGTACCTGAATTCAGCATAAAAAAAATATTCATGTAGAACTCTAAAGCCTTGTTTTCATACTCCGCCCTTAGTCCTACATTGAGTCTAACAACATAAATGTTTTGTTCTATTCTCTCAAAAAGTCTAAATGCCTTAATATATTCCCATAGTTCTAAAATTAGAACATTAATGGTAATGTTAATAGTAAGGAATTTCTTTCTACGCAGTTTTGCACGATACATTTTTTTGGGGACGATAAAGCAACTTTTGTTACTATTATATTTAAACTAGTTAGCGCAGTTATTAGATACCTTTTAAATTGAGGTTCTATTAATTAGTTATAAATAGTTGTATTATTTATAAACCCGTATGCTCAACAATTTGAAAACCTTTATATATTTTATACCTGAAAATCTGGTCTAATATTTTACGTCTTAATATGATTTACTCGTTTCCAGCGAAGGGAGAAACGCTGTATACTGTGAAATATCCGAAGCCCTGAAATGTGGTAATTGTTACAGTAAAACTGCACATAGTGAAAGTGTGTTCAATCCATAGCCAATGGTCTTATGTAGTAGTAGTAGTACCTTCTGGTAACTCGTTTTATAATATTTTTTCACATTGATTGTCTACTGTAATAAAGATATCACTTTATACAGGATTAATTAATAATAGAAACTAATTATTTTTACATTTGAAAAGAAATTGAAACGAGCTAATGATCAAATTGGTCTTCACAAAACATTTACATTTCTGATACAGATTTTTAATAAGCGGTGTGAAGACTCATGGAACGAGGCCTGAGAGGAATCACTAGACCAAGTGACATTTTGAGTTTGACAGAAAAAAAACTATATTAGATTCATGTTGTGAAACAATGTTGCACGGCATATTTTTTGTTTAGCTTTGGTGCTTAGTTAAAAAAGTATTTAAGTAATAATTTCTGAAGAAATGTAAATTATTTTATTCAGATTATAACATTGAAATTCATTTTTGTAAAATATTTATGTCTATAAACTACCCATAAGTAGGCAATGAATTTTGTTATAACATTTTTTATTTGTTTTAAAGTACAAACTTTGATGGTCTGAAGGTACATTATATTAAATAATGATGAGACGGTTCAGTTACCTTAAGTAAAAATCGCATGAGTAGGAGGGGGGAGGGATTAATAAAGCTTTAAAAAAAAAAAAAAAAAAAAAAAAAAAAAAAAGAATGCAAATAACTTGGAAAATATCTGGCTAACAGAAAAAGTGTATCACATAAATTATAGTTAGTTAATAATGTTTACATAATATGTATCGACTTGATGCATAATAAAGAAGACACAGAAGTACATGATTTTTTATTTTACTCACGTAGGTAATAACACTACTTTCTTATATATCTGTAGAAAGAAGTTTTACATGTCATTTATTACAATCTACGTGTTTCTCGGGATATATTATCTAATAAGATAATAAAATGAACTAAGCTTTCTGCCTGGAAAGTTTGCATTAATTAAAGAAGGAATGTAATTTCTTTTGGAGAAATACTCTACTCCTTTATACATCCATATTGCACTGGCTTTTTGGCTAATACTTGAACAGTGATAGAGAAAATCCAACAACAAAGAATGTCTAGTATTTTAAGTGCACTTTTTGCGATTGCAGAGGGAAAACACTTGCCATCGAGATTTATGATATATACATATGCAAAATATTTTTAAATAGATTACCTTGTCGATGGCGAAATTCACCATTGCCGAGAAAAATATTGCGATGAAGATACCGATGAGGATCATCAGCAGTGATGCAATTATCACCATCCCTATAAAAAAAAAAATGTAATTCATTACATAAAAAAATAACAATACAATAAATATTATCAATGTAAAAGAAAAAATATACGTGTTTGTGAAGTAATTATTATACTTCTCTAGTTTGTGAAGATTTCAAAATATGGCCTCATATATAAAAGATTGAGAATCCTAATTGAAGAAAATGGAGTGCTCTATTTGGATGTTTAAGATTCCTTTATCTTTTTTAATTGATATATAATAACAGGAGTTTTTAGTAGCAATTTGCTAGTCATAACAATAGAATTGTTACGCATGTGGTGTTACCAAATTATAGATGACAAGATAATTTCATACATCATAATTCATTGCATTCCTTTCTTATTAGTGTAATACCTTCCATTCAAAGAATACATTACTCAATGAGCATTCGTTGTTTGTAATCGATAAGTTGTTTTCATATTGCGCTAGGCTTTTGCATCTAATACCCTTCCCTTTCGTCTCGGAACGAAGCTATTTTGACTTGCCTCCTTGGCGGGATTATTCATATTTGAGCGTTAGTGTGCGTGTTAGTTGACGCTCTAGTGACCTCTATTTCTGTAAGGAGGTTAGTAAACTCATTATTTAACCGTGTCGAGTTCTTTAATACCAGAAATTGTGTACGTAACAATATTTTTCTCTTCATTTTCATTATTTCACTTTAAATCCCACTTTAATGTCACTTAACCACAGCGAGTATTACTAGGAATCAACTTGGTCTACGTAAACTCAGTAATTTACATATTAATGTAGATAGAATGAGACTCCAAGGCAAACTCAATAAATGAATAGTATATATTAAACCGAAAGCTTGTCTTGTTAATGCTCACAATTGGATCAGAAAAGGTGGGATATTAAAGAGAGGAAATTCTATAATAATTTATTTAAGTAATTAATTTTCCAGTTATCCAACCCTAGTGAGAACTGAGTGAGGCTTTTTGTCTGGTGGCTCCTTTACTCATCTTGCCAAGTTAGCCTACAGGATAACACAAGCGATAAAAAGTAAATAAAGGTGCACGGCTATTGCATCAGGAACGGCGAGTTTGAAGGAAAGAGCTCCTAGATAATTTGGTGAGAACATAGATGAAGGATTCCGTCACTAATTAGTTGGTATACCCCAATCATTCCTGTTCTCATGAAGTACCCTATTACAAAATGGAAAAAAAATGGAAAGGTTTGTTCTAGCCTCTACAAAGAAGTACTTAAAAGATAATAGTGATAATTTCATGAATGGATTATCAATAGGAATAGATGAAGGGGCCTTTAATTAGAGAACTGCTTCTCAGAATGTAATGACAGGAGTTCTCTATCCCACACAACATCATATTTCGTTTTCGGGCTAAGGTTTAGAAGCCGTGACACCGAAGACGTATTCCATTCATTACTTCTATTCATTTCTTCTCCAAAAAACCTACTAAATTTATTAAATATACCAGCTCGAAAGAGATGTGTGTTCTGGGTGTTTTTATAATATATGATCAGATCGTGAGGCTTGTTGAAAATATATATTAAGAAGAAACGGGGAAAAATTCAGTAAACGACTGATAACATCATCTTTCAATCAATGCAGGGGCTCGGGTTGGCCGTGTGAGTTAGGGTGTTGGTCCTAATCTCGCAGGGCAGACTAGAGTGGCGAGTTCGATTCCCGCCCTGGGCAGTAGAAATTTATTTAATGACTCATTAAATAAACTCCTTGTGCCTACTCTGGCTAGAAAAGGATGGTAACCTGTAGATAACCCGTCCCGATTAGCCTAGTAGCATAAAGTGGACGTAAAATAAAAAAAAAAAAAAAACAATCAATGCAGCTGCAAATTCTTTGTGCGTCATCGGACAATAATGTCCTTAATGTAAAAAGGTTAAATAAGTTTTCCAAAACAGCACTGAAAGTTACTAACGTTTTGACAGAAGTACATCATTAGCTATATAAAGCGATTCTAAAAGTCTATTAAATTTCTTGTGTTTGAAAGATAAATTAGGTTCAAACTATAGCGTGCCAATTACCCTATTGTACTTAGCTTTTTGTCCCTGATTTTGCATCTGTGAGGCGCGTTGTCCATCACTATTAATAATACTGCAGTCTCATCAGATGGGCTCTTTAAATTCCGTATCTTCAGTTTTTTGCAAGTCCAAGTATTTTGCAGCTTTATAGAAATCTGCCTCTTTCTTGTAACTCCTTTTGTAGGTACCATGAAAAGATCGTATTTGGGAGACTTCTGCCATATTTTGACTCACCCTGAACATTTTCTGACAGAACTACATGTATTTAATTATTATTGTTGTGATGCAAGATATAGCTATTAAAATTTATAGGAATTGCCAGCGATGCAGAGTACATATTAAATAAATAAGTTTAGTCTTAACTGGGATTGTTAGTAATGAAGCGTGTAAGGATCCAGGTAAGTATAGAATCCGGTCAGTTTCATTAATGTATAATTTTTACATGAGTAGGGCTGGGAATTGCTGTTGGGGTTAATCTTGGGAAAGTATATTGTGTTTCTTCGGTGACCCTGGTTGGATGGGAACGAGACGGCCAGGCCTACTCACCTAGATTCCTTGCCTTCGTCAAACAATACTCTGCCATCAGCTATGCGGGAAGTGTTTAAAAATATCTCACTGCTTTTTACTTCCTACTACTGTTTAAGGCCTGTTTAACCACGTCACAATGTGAAGACGGTGCGTCCTTCTGGTTGCGAGTGTTTCAGCAGATTTACCATTGATTGAGGTTGTACTAATGATGCGATTTTTGAAAACTTTCCTCAGCGTGTTTCATTTAATACTAAAATCAAGTTCGTTAAAGGTTGAAATTGGGCTGGGTAAGGTGGAGAAATTTTTTAATTTTCCACCTTCAGTAAACCCCCACATTGACTCATCGCAATTTAATAATAAGTGAATATATCACGAATTGTGTTATTCCAAGCTTGAAAGCCAAATATTGCCTGCAACAGATCTTTATTAGACGAGGCACATGCAAATACTTTGGCGTTTACGTCAATTAAAATATTATATCTCGAGTCAAAAATGTTTATTTTATCTACTCCATACTCCATATTTAACCGTTTCATTCAACAGTTGAGATCATATTCGTTAATGTCTGAACTCGGACCAGGAATATGGGGGGAGGGGGGGTAATAGAAGGAAGAGAAATTCGAAAATTGAAAATATCTGCATTATTAGGAGCTGGATCGAAACATGTTACAGAACCAATTTTGTTTACCTCCTGGTGCTCTACAATTATTATTCTATACATTTTTTCCTAAATCAAATATTAAGTGAGTTATACGTAGTTCCTTGTTTTCAATCTTCAGTAAACATCTCTCTTGTGCAAATCGTACTTTAATTTAGAAAAAGAGGAATAGAGTATATATGATGAATGATATTATATTCCAACATGTGCACTGTTAGTTTCCGCAGTCCCTGCGTGATGGAACAATGCATAGGCAGTCATAGGCTACCAAACAAGACCCAGCAGAAATGCATAAAAAAGTCCGTCACGCAGGGGCTGCGTAAACTAAGCAGATTTCCCTCGTGAAGTTTAGTAATAGATAAATATACATACTGCTAACACAACAATACCGTGAATAAATACAAACGGAAATAAGAAATGTTTCATCCAATTTCAATAACCTGCCGACAGGAAGCGTTAGGTTAGAAATGTAAACAAACGGGTCGGCCCGCCTCACACCGGAATGAAAAACAATTACTGAAATATATCAGAATATAACACATTAATTTTATTGAGAACTATTTACTATATCTAGTACTGTAATTAATAATGAGTCATAATAATTGTTATCTCAATCAATCAAATTTTAGTAGTCCAAAACCTTAAGAAGGGGGGGTCACCGGTACATATTTGCATGTATCTCGTATAATAAAGGTCTCTTGAATACAATTTTTGGTATTTAAACTTCGAATAATGTGATTTATTATGTAGCAGAGTATTGTTTATGTAACATGAGTAGAAGTGGCAGTTTGCTGATGACTGAAAACTGAAAAATGCAAATATCTCGGTTAATATTCAAGATAGAGAATAAATGTATATAACAATATTTATAGTACATTTAATTTGCAATAAGATTGGTTCTATACAATTTTTCGATCCGTCGTATAGTAACGGAGATATTTCGAATTTTCGAAATGTTCCCCCTCTAAACCCACTTTTCTCCCTGGTCCGATTTCAGCCGTTAACGAACTTGATCTTTTTTTTACGTAAAACGATTAATACCGAGTTTGGTGACGATTAAATAAAAATTGCGACCGCTAGAGTGTTAACAGACAATTATATATATATATATGTCTATATATATATATATATATATATATATATATATATATATATATATATATAATTTTGAACGGACCTCATTTTCGTCATATCCTGGGTAGGATCGATGGACATTTGAAGAAATTTTTCGAAAATCGCATCATGAGTACGACCTCAATAGCTGATTTCCCTTAAGGGAAATCTGCTAAAACAACTAATATACACATTCTTTAAGTTATTCGTAATGAACTTTCAATCTAGTCTTGTTGTGGCATGACCAGACACCAACACCATGTATTTAAGAGTAAACAACACAGTTATTTATTAGTGGCTCGTTTTTTTTTATTCTGATATATAGAAAATAACAAAGAATTAAAGATTAATTTCACAAGTTCATATAAAATAATTTTTTGGATTCTAAGTAAGCAAAACATATTTATATGTTTATTTCGTGTAGTTATAATCATGAATCTAGATTATAAATTTAAAAAAACTACTGTATAGGCGTTCATTTATAAATTAAACTGTAACTGGTAATGTGGAGAAAGTAAGAATGTATGGTAAATAATAAGAATAATGGTAAAAATAAAAAAAACTAAAAACAAAAAGAAAGAAAGCTAAGCCAATTGCACTCAATGGTAACACCTTAGAGTTATTGTTCAATTCATCTCGTAAACAATCTATTAAATTTGTAAAACATTGGCGTCAGTATTGAGGGAACAGAAAGCCCGTCATGAAGGAAGCGGAGTAATTAATAAACGGATTAAAAATTTTCAGTTTGAGAGGAAGGCTCCAAATGATCCTTGCACATGCAGGACAATGGAAGTAGAGTTATAAGGACAGGCGGTGGTTTCCCGTAACCAACAAAAACAGAAGCAGGAAGAGCAGAGAGAACTACACTCAAGGTCAAAATTCCTAAAGGCCGTCCCTCAGTGGCTGATGAAAACTGACTTAAAGTTAATATTTAATAATGACCAACCATTTTTGGAATTTAAAATATAATTTCTGGTACTTTTATCAGATTTCCGAAGACGTCAGACGAGCACTTCTGCGCTGAGGATATACCAAAAGGAATCTGCTTAGTTTAATCTACCCCTGCACGACTGACTTTTTACAAAGTTATAGAGATAGGGTGTGTGTGTGTGTCTATATATATATATATATATATATATATATATATATATATACTCGAGTACTCTTTAAACTTTAAAATTCGCAGTAGAACACGAAATGTATGTATTCGTCTAGAAAACGAAATGTAATACATCGCTTTTTAACCCAGAAGATATAGTCAATGTTTTATGTACTCTACGTCATAGCGATATGTACGTAGCGATATTTAAACTATGGTCTCAAAACTCCCATACATTTAGGGATCTCAAATCGGAAGTAAGAGGAATTTTGTATAAGTTATAAGCAATGAGCACCTGCAATAGTGCAATAGCTAGAGAATTTTGACTTACTATTTATGTAGACATGAAACTAGTGGCGATATTATAGGGGGCCTTGGATACAACGGACACAAAATAATATTATCCAGGAATACTTGCAGCCCTTGTCTCACTAATTAATTACGTTTTAATATTTTCTTAATCCCCCTTTAAATGTTTTCCATTTTTAAAAACAGAATCCAGTAATTACTGATAACGCACGTTCTTGATGACAATACTTTTTTAATCAATTGAATCAAACTATTAGTAGTACAATACAGAAATGGACGATTTATGTGGATTGTTGAAGAAGAAAAAAGAATTACTGTCAAATTAACCCTTTCCACAGCATAGTTACGTTCATGTAGCTATCTAAGTTATGTCTTTGCTGTTAGCTCTTCAATAGCACAGACTGTTGATGGGGAGAAATAAACGAATTATTACTTCTTAGAAATGAAAACCATCTTTAAAAAATCAGCATCAAGGGATGAGGCACTGCATATTTTAAAGCATAAACAAAGAATCTGATCATCAAAATACATTTAAATAACCATAATCATAAAGTGGGACGACACATGATGGAATAGAACAAAAGGACGACAAGCACACACTATTGTAAATCTATGTGCGGAAGCTATCGTTACTGGTTGACCGCCAAGTACAGCTGGCTAAGGCAGCAATGCGAGGGCCGTCATCTTCAAGCCTATCAACGAAGTTCGTTGTTAATTTCCTGTTTTCACTAGAAGGTAGTACACAAACACACACACACACACATAGGTAATAGATAGATACATAGATATAGATATATTTCTCTAAATTAAAATCAGTGATATGTAATTACAAGTTTATATTTATTTACAATTATAATTATTTTTCTTTGTAATAAAAATATTTTTTATAATTATAATTTCATAATTACTTATTGATACACACACACACACACACACACACACACACATATATATATATATATATATATATATATATATATATATATATATATATATAGGTATATATAATGATAATTTTATATTTATTTATTTAATCGGTGTGACAGTGTGTCTCAACAAATGTGATTCATACACAAGTCGTTGTTGTCAGTTTTTATAATGTCAGGCGAAGCCAACTATTTTACAAAAGCGTAAGACTTATTAGAGGTAAGAACTCATTTCATAGCAGGATATGAATTTACAAAACTTTATTTTACGTGCTATGAATATCAATAAACCAGTCAACACAACTTAAGACATTTATGATCATCTCCTTTATGATGATTTTTTTTAATCGTTACCGACCTCGTTATTTGACCTTTCAATATAAAACAAAAGTTCACGTTTGCTATTGGTAGAAATTGATGCAGGAGAGTTGGGAATTTAGCGAAGAATTTAAACTATAAAAACCTTGCAAATTCCGCTTTAGCAGATTTCCCTTAAGGGGCTCAGCTATCAAGGTGGTACTACTGACGAGATTTTCGAAAAATTCCTTCAAATGTGCATCGGTCCTACCTACTAGATAATGAAAATGAGATGGAAATTATTTGCAGTATTAAAATAAATTTCCCTGGCAGGAGAATTGCCCTGGAATGAAGCAGATTAGGAATTGAATTACTTTTATAAATGGAAAAATATATTTAATATAACATTGATAATAGTATTCCATATAAGAAATGTTTTAATGCATCGTTTTGTTGAACACAATATTTGTCTGTGTGCAGATAATAAATTGGTCACTACCATAAAATAATTAAGAAATTAGCAATTTAATAAGAAAAGGGGGAAAAAAATAAAATAACTTCGTAGGAGACAAGGAAACATTTATAAATATAAAATGAATGCCCTACCTTATGTTTGCCATGACTAATTGGGACGGGTTATTTACAGGTTATCTGCCTGGTTGAGGGGAACTACTGATTTAATTTAATGAGTTCTATATGTTTTAATCTTCAATCACAGATAATAACAATTATTAATATTTAATAATAAATAATATGTTGAACTTCTAACGATTTTCGTTTTTCTTTCCTTGTTCAATTCCCTTGAACAAAAAAAAATTATCTACAAAAAACATCTCTAAACAAGTTCTCAGTCATATTATTAATTATGCTATTAAAATTCATTTCGTTAAAAAAGGTCGAATTTAAACAGTCATATTCGGCCTTAAACGTGAAGGCGAGGTCTCAAGGAAAGGTCATCTTTGGTTTAATTATAGTCCTAACTTAAATCACCGAATTATTCCTCTCTTTCTTCAGCTGTGATTATCTGAGGTATGGAAGAACTTACTCTTATTTTTTTCTTTTGCGATGAGACGATGATAGTGGGAATAAATTAGAAATAACAAATTAGTGTATAGAATCTTTAAAATTTTAATGTGTATTAGATGGACTTGAAGAATGAATTAGGGACCCTTAAGGCCAACAGATATCATCTGAGAATATTATTAGAATTCAAACAAATACAACAGTTAAGAATTCATTATTGATCTTTGTAATCGAAGATGTGATATTATTTTTGAAATTGATAATAATTCATATATATATATATATTAACGCCGTTTGTATGCTACTAAGCATATCAGAAAGAAGTATTTACTGGTTACCACCCTTTTCTAGCTCGTGTGCATCTAAGAACTTTATTTTACAAACAATTATCAAATAAATAAAATCCAGGCACATTAGGGATTTTTCTCACATCTTAAAGTGGTGAATTGTAATTTTAAAGGAAATATTACTGAATTGAGGAAATAAAAGTTTTTATTTATTCAAAAACTAAGAGGATTACTCAAATGTCTCTGAGGTGACTACGTCATATATTTGTACTCATAGTCTCATGTTTTTATTTGCTCTTGGTGTACAAGACAAGGGAATAACAGCGTGGTGAAATGTTTAGGTCAAAATCATATGAATTGGATTATGGATGAGTTGGAAGTTAAGTTACTGAATGACGAAGACGCAAAAAGTACAAATAACCTCAGGTCAGTATTCCAACGAGAATGTGCACTGAGTAATTGTTGGACATTATTTGTTAATAACTTTGGTTATATATCGTTCTTCGACGGAACGCCTAATAACTGAAATATTCACAATTTTGTATTTTATTCATTCTCTAAACCTTAAATTCTTTCTCTTCCAATTTCGGCCATTAACGAAATTGATCTTCAATTTTACATGAAATATAAATATAAAAAGTTTAAACATTGAGTTTTTTAATGATCAAATGAAAATCACGACGTCTAAACACGCACGAACGCGAGAAGTAAAGTTGGTTTATAAGTATTAATAATTTATTTCCTATATTAAATATTGAGTCTCTGCTTTCATCCAGTTCAGTTCTTTTTAATGAAACAATTAAGTAACTTGATAAAACAAACATTTTAAACACAGATTGCAAAATCACTCTCAACATAAATACCAAGCTTAAATTTGAAAACATGGCTAGCAGCTACCGATTTCAGTTTACAATATAAATTCTAGTTTACACCAAAGGTACACATTCCTGCAAAGATATTTTGCTAATCTGACGTATTTTCACTTTTCTCAGAAGCGTAAACATCAATTGTGGAATAATCATTTTTTTTTATTTTTAAAAAATAGCTTGGAAGGAACTTTAATATGAGAAAGATGTTGGTAGCTCTGCATTCCTGGGACAGGCAGTCAAAATAAAGTACTCCCCAAGAAGTGGAAATACAAGAATTGAGGGTCGTCACTATGAAGCTGTCATCCATGGATGTGGAAATGAGAGAGAGAGAGAGAGGCTAGAAAAGGGCAGGGATAGGATATAGGAATTAAGGAGATAAGAGATGTGTAAGACAAGAGTGGAAGGGCTGGACCGTTATTGGTGCCGGTCACTCACCCCGTGTCACCCTGGGACCTTCACTTCCCTCTCCAGTACCTTCTCTATCCCTCCCGTCACTGGAAATTTTGAACTGAACCAACTTACAGATCTTTATAGCACAACCAAAGCCACTACCTTACTATTTTATGACTGTTTATCCAGCAATGAAAACATTTTAGCTTACAAGATCCCAGTAAGGCATTTATGTTAAATGTGAGAAAGCTAAATGAATGCCAGAAACTAACGCTTTCTGACGGAGCAATAAATGTAGAGAAACCAGCTTTGATTGCTGCATTTATGTTTCAAACCAGTGACTAAAACAAATAGAACCAGCCAAATTAGATTCTTTATAGAAAATAAACACAAGTAAAATTCAACAGAGTTTCGGCATCCAAAAATGAATTTATCATCTAGATAAATGATATATGTATGAATAATTATGCCATTACTATCTCTCCTTCGCCACTGAAGTTTGTAAGTAAGCTCACGCCGTCATTCCTGAATCATATGTGCTTTCTATTTATGACGTTTTAAGCTAATGTTATTAAATTGAATGTTAAAAAGAAAAGGTGTAATTAAATCATGTTTCATATTTTTGTGCACTAGTTCACAATTTACCCCGATTCCCAGCTAGGCACCTCCAACACTTAGCTTGCCGTATTAGTGAAGTCGGTATTTATGCGATTTATGTAAAAATGAAGATAAAGTTGGTTAGCGGCTGTTATTGGACCAGATGGAGGAAGAAGGGAGGTAAAATAAGACTAATGTTCGTTATTTATAGTGAATTGAAATGATTACAATTGATGTATACACAAATACATACACACCCAAACGAGTATATATGTATACACACACACACACATATATATATATATATATATATATATATATATATATATATATTGTCTTTATCTTTAGAACTTTTAGACAAGATATTTGCATTTTTTAGTTGTCAGCCTTCTGTAAACCCCCACTCCTACTCACTCACATTGGCCAGTATATCACGGAGGGTTTTATTTCAAGCTTAAATACGACGTATTGCTTTAACCGGCAAGGGAGAAGAAGCGTAGAGCAAGGGTAATATCTCTGTTATTTATGACTCTGATTAAAAAATGTTATACAAACAATGTTTTGGAAAATTTAATTTTCTAATACTTCAGTTGTATACATTTGTTTTTCTCCAATTCTAATATTAATCGAGATATTTGCGTTATTTAGTTTCCAATCTTCAGTAGATCTCCACTTATTGTTATCTTGTGCACAATTTAAATTTCAAAATGTATTTATATAATCTTCTTATTACAAAAAAAAAAATAGTGAATTGATGGTGAGATCAGCAGCGTATCATTCCAACACGTGGCAAATCTGCTTGGTTACACAGCCCCTCTGCGACGGACGTATTGTCTTCTTCTAGGCAGGATTGGCAACAGAGTGGGACATGATGTATTCCTAGGAAAATAAAGTGGTTTTCTCTATCTTCTGTAAACACCATTAGCGATAAGTTTGCAGTTTTGTTCGAGTCTCATTCCTTATCTTTTCTTTGTATATCTCACTGGCTTCCTGGTTGGTCTTTGTAGTATGGCTGGACTAGACCTTTCTCAATCGATAGTCTTATTCTCTACTGAGATTAGTGACCACCTGTCGATCCTTCCTGCTCTCTTTGTTAATATTTGGAGAACTTTACGTCGACAAAACTTACCAATGATCAAGGCTGCTGAATTAGTTTTCGCCTTATATTAGGTATAAATAAAATATTATTTTATTTTTGAGCTCTGACTTCTTTTCCTTGTAATGTCAAATTTTCTACATCCGTATGGAAGAAATCATTGTACTCAGGATTTTTAATTGGAAGATGGATTTGGTATGATTCGGTAACTCATGGTATATATTTTATTCATTTACTTATTTGTTGTTTATTTATTCTTATTTGAGCTACTATTGCCAATCGGGGTGGGTTATGTACAGGTTACCACCCTTTTCTAGCCGGGCTAGGCCATATATTATTTAATCAATTCGGTAGTACTCAGTTAAAAAGTGACAGTAGTATATATTACAGCAGTGATTTAGACAATAATAATAATGTATTACTGAATCATTACAGTATTTTAAAATTTAAGGAGTTATTCAACTGAAGAATGATATTATATATATATCCTTAAATCTTTGTAGTTTGGTAATTATTTTTTTTATGTTTTAATTAAAAACAACTGACATTGCATTCATTTCAGTGGGTGTTGGTTAAAAGGCTAGAGAAATTATTAATTATCTATAAGCCTGATTTGAACTTTGGGGATACGCTTCCGTAAGAAGGAAGAAAATGATTATCACCAACTAATTGTTGAATATGTAACAGACGTGAATTAATAAGTTACATCATTACAGCATATTATGTAGGAGTGCGCCATCCGTAGCGGGCTTAAGCCTTCACTGAATGAACGCCTTTCCTTTTGAAGGTTTAAACATTTATTTATTTCTCCTCTACAAATAATAATGGATGGAGCAATTTGTTATATGTTGTTCCAAGAAAGTTCATAAAAATATATGTTAATCATACATTTATAAGTTATATAGGTGTAGATTTAGCAAAAGGAACACGATGAAAATATCTATAAGTTATTAATAGTTAAAGAAAATATGAGATGCCTATTGATACCTCATGTTATTTATATACAGTTTTACATGTTTCTGTGAATAGAACTTTTTCTAGAAGTTCTGAGCAGTAATTAGGCGAATCTATACTGTAAGTCAACATCTTTTATTTCCTGCTTTAAAAGGGTACCCTACACCATCGTTCAAAAATGTACCGTATTTATTTATTTCTCTTTTATAAATAAGAATAGCAATAGATGGAGCGACTTGTTATATGTTTTTCCAAAAAAGATAAAGAGCTCTACACCCTAGAAAGGTTCAGTAATCAGGGGTGGTGGAATTTGAGGATCTTTTTCTCTTGCTGGAAAGGTACAAAGACAACATGATCTGTTTAACATTTAAGTATAGGCTACGTCATATGCACAAATAAAAGAATCAATATGCCAAAATAATAATTTAAAAAATGGGAATTTATCCGTACTTACTACATATACAAAAGGTATTTATATGAGTTTTTTTTTTTTTTTTTTTTTTTTTTTTTTGTATTTTCCTGAAGATACCTATAATTTATGATATTGAAATGAGTTTCTTTAACATAGCCGGAACCTTTTCAATACAGCATCCAGGAATGAGGAATTGATATTATATTACTTTGACAAAATGTAGGCCTTTAAGCCATTATCAAATCTGTAATAAGAAAAACGTAGCATGTCAGATGTCCAACATTTTTATTTATATTTTTTTTCCACAGAGTTCACCCAACTATTCATAACTGATTATTATAGATTATAATTAGCGAGGTGGTTTGTGTCAAGTACAACATTATTATTATCTTTGACAGCTATAATATAAATACAAACTAGAATACAACCTATATACGATTAGTTTATATGAGAGATATAATAACGTGAAACCTGATAGTTTTTATTTGGAATAGTACATTCAGGGCGTAACTACTATCAACTGGACACTGCTGATTTTGGGCCCTAAAAGTATTACAGTTAATATAACTTTTACCCTGATCATCAATTTCAGTCTCCACCAGCCAGCCATATTGTGGATATATTTGTTTATGTAAAAAAAAAAAAAAAAAAAAAAAAAAAAAAAAAAAAAAAAAAAAACCAGAATAATTTTATATCTAGTTCAGGACAATATTTTGTTAAATAAATTTTTCAACTCGGCCGCTGGGAAAAATTCCGGTTATCGAGTTCCTCTAGCGGTATCATGGGACCACAATATTTCGCCCATTTTCCAATCGGCTCTCCCCGATGGTCTCGTTTATAGCAGCTCCTAACCCTAAGACGTTGACGACAACCGAAATTTAATAGGAGTGTAAGAAAGCCATTTGGTGCCCACTTAAGGTTTTATTTTCTCTGCAACTTATAATATATGAAGAGATCAAATACCAAATTGAAAAAAGTCCGCCAAGCAGAGGCTGCGTAAACTAAGCAGATTTCCCTCGTGAAGTTGAATATTAAGTGAATAAATACAAACGGTAATAAGAAATATTCCCCCCCCCAACGGGAAGTGTCTCAAATGTAAAAAAAAAAACAGATCTGCCAACGGCTCACCAGAAAGAAAAACTTAACTGAAACATATCGGAATATAACATATTGATTTTATTAAAAGCACTACTATATTACTATATTTAGTACTGTAATTTATAATGGATCAGAATCATTTTGATCTCAATCAATCAAATTTTATTAGTATAACAACTTAAGAGGGGGGGGTCTCCATAACATATTGCATTTATCTCGTAAAATAAAGGTCTCTTGAAAACAATTTTAACAAACAATGGTATTTAAGTGCAATGTGGTTTATTACATAACAGAGTATTGTTTATGTAACATGAGTAGAAGTGGGGGTTGCTGAAGGCTGAAACTGAAAAATGCAAATATCTCGATTAATATTCAAGATAGGAAATAAATGTATATAGCAATAGTTATAGTACATTTAATTTGCAATAAGATGGGCTCCAAATACTTTTTTGATCCGAAGCATAGTAACGGAGATATTTCGAATTTTCGAAAATCCCCTCTCTAACCCCCCCCCCCTCCCACTGTATCATTTCAGCCGTTAACGAACTTGATCTGTCTTTTTTCATAAAACGTTTAAATATCGAGTTTGGTAACGATCAAACAAAAATTGCGAAAGCTAGAGCGTTAACAGACACACACACACACACACACACACACTCACATATATATATATATATATATATATATATATATATATATATATAATTTTGAACGGACCTCATTTTCGTCATCTTCTGGGTAGGATCGATGGACATTTGAAGACATTTTTCGAAAATCGCGTCATGAGTACGACCTCAATAGCTGATCTTTTCCTTTAAGGGAAATCTGCTAAAAGACACGGCTATAGGTCGGAAGAGATTAGCGAAAGAACCGCCAAGGATAGTGAGGTGGGAAGTGCAGGGAAGGTAGCGGGACCACGACCCAGATCATGGCTCATTACGAGGCTGGCCGTGCTCCTACAACTATCCGGAACTTGAAGACAAGTGTTACATCCCCGGCAACACATGTCAAACCGGACTGCTCACGGCTGATTCTCTACTTCCTATTCCTCCATTCCACAACCAAATGTGCTAACATAAATGTATTCATAAAAATATATGTTAATCATACATTTATAAGTTATATAGGTGTAGATTTAGCCAAAGGAACACGATGGAAATATCTAGTTATTAATAGTTAAAGAAAACATGAGATGCCTATAAATACCTCATATTATGTATATACAGTTTCAAGTGTTACTGTGAACTTACAGACTGTGGTAATGTAGTTCACAAAAGTTCTGAGCAGTAATAACGCAAATCTGTATAACTCAACATGTTCTATTTCCTGGTTTAAAAGAGTATCCTGCAACTTCGTACGAAAAAGTACCATATTATTTCCAAAGTCTCAAATAAAATTAACAAAACTCATGAGCTTCATTTAATTTCATTGGAAAATTATATAAAATATTTTCGTTCCAGTGCATTGAATAATTAACTATAATAGAACATAATTTATAGATCTTTTCGTAAACAAAGCTGTTTCTATTCACATTTTTTATGCCTCTCATAGTTACCAAAAATTTGTAATTTTTTATTTCCATCTTCCTCTAAGCCCACTCACTACCCCTTGGTAGGGGCTCAGGTTGGCTGTGCGAGTTAAGACGTACGTCTTATTCTTGCGTGGTAGACCTAGAGTGGGGGGTTCGATTCCCGCCCTGGGGAGTAGAAATTAATTTAGTGGCGTTCTCATTAAATAAACTACTTAGGCCCATCCTGGATAGAAAAGAGTGGTAACTTGTAGATAACCCATCCCGATTAGCCATAGTAGCATAAAGTGGACGTAAATAATCATAAACATACAAACTATCCTTTGGTAGATTTATATCAAAAAGTGAGGCGCACAACTAGGCAGCACAAGATATGAAATTGGAGCATTATTAAGCTTCTTCTTCTTCAATTATGCGACATACCTACAGATGACAAAATTGGCATAGGGAATTCAAAATGGATAATTCAGCTGAAATTTGATATGCATACATTTTCATAATAACAATAATTCCTTTATGTAGGAAATAAAAATGAAAACTCAGCAGCCCACGACGGACGCCTTTTTCTACTAGCTACCCAATATGCCTCACAAAGCTGAGTTAGGAACGTGTACCGGATAAAATCCAACCTTGAAGCCCGACAAGCGCAGAAATAAATTAAGTTTCGTATGCAATCCCAGGCCACGAATCCATCACTACTAGTACAGGAACGCGAGTCACTAAACCACTTTGCCCCTTATAGGTTTAGAAGGACAAAGTGACATCTCCTCGACTTCCTCGTGAGACTAATTAACAATAAACGATTCAGGAAGAAGTACTCGGCGTGACGTGTGAACTCCACTCCAGTCCAAATATGTACTTCATGTATCAGTAGCTTTCATGGATTGAAAAGCAACAGACATTAGATAGCGTGAGTGGAATCTACAACTCGATGTGACGCCAGCTGTTAGCTGTTAGATTGATTGGGGTCAGTAAAGTCAAGTCTTGGCAAGGAATATTTATTTTAACTCCTAACACTTTCTGGGGAAACCAACCCACTACATGAGATGCCTAATATTAGAGATGCATAAAGAGTAAAATATTTTTAATTGGTAAGGGCAAGTCCAAAAATAGCTGGGCTTAACATTCCATACTTAAGGAAGGGGACATACTTGTAGAGGCCTAGGCACTAAGGCTTCAACCCCTCCATGGGCGTGGTCTTACACGAACGACTCACGGTGTGTCCCTGGCTTTAGCAAGGGCATGTCCCCTCCTATTTCCATGGTATCCCTTTCTATTTTACATTCATTGAATGGTTTTATATATACATATCTATATGCCGTGCTAATACTCTTCCTCGTTATCAATATAATTTTTCAGTAAAATATTGTAAAATAATAGTAATAATTTCAAACCACAACATTGGATCTTGGTCGTAGATATTGGAGGATGTACGAAGATTAAGAATGTTAGCATAAAGTTTGGCATAGGTAAATAAAAGTAAAAAATTTAATTTCGGAGAATTAAAATTATAACAACAGAAATTAATAAACTGAATTAAAAAAAAAAAAGACTTGAAGTTATGGTTCAATGGATCATGACTCAGGGAACAAGCTTCAGGAGTTCTAATACGACATCGTCTAAGGAAATAAGGCCAATAACTGTTATTGCTAATTCGTTCTTCCTTCTAGTAAAATGTGACTAAACCATTGTATTTACGGTAGACCGTTGTCTTTCACTAGCGCACATGATTCAGCCAGTGACTCACTGGGGTGGTCGTGAGCAGAAGCAGATCGTATGGAATGATCTACTGACATTTACTAGTCAGTCCTTCACGCTGTGATTAACACATACCTTCAACCTGATTCATCAGTACGCTAATGGCCAATGAATAGGTAGGCTAGCAGTAAACAACATTCAGTTTATAATAAGTACGTGGAAAAGGAGATTTTGAAATAGGCTCTTCACATCATCTTAAGCCTTATGAAACGTTTTTGAGCTCTGGAAAGGACAATCAAAAGCAATGTAGAAACACAATAAATACCTAAATTTTTTAAAAAAAAGAAAAGACAGCACGTAGGTTCTGCGTTAACAAAGCCCTCAATTCCTCACCTGCTTTTGAGAATAGCCAATTCTCAAAATGTAAAATGTGCGATTTTAGAATATACACATAGAATACGAATTCTATAGGGGAAAATAATACTAAAGGAAAGGTGTAAATCAGAGACGCAGTTCAGTGTATAGGCACAAAGAAGAAGCCAGGGAACTATTTAATCTCGTCTTTCAATTCCGTGTTTCATCTTGTTTAGGGTCCGAATAGGCAAATGCACTTTAAGTATCACCTAATTTTTAGAGAAAGGCATTTTTTCTGTTCCATAAGAACGGGGGGGGGGAGGGGAATGGGTAGTTAAAGACTCAGTTGTGACAAAGAAAATATTGATTCAGTTCATTAATTTTAGTATTATTTGACTTTATTATAATTTTGATAAAGTAATTGACAAATAATGTAACTCGGAATTAAAATATAACTTAAAAATAATTTGGCAATCATTTTTAGTTCGGTTTTTCTAAAGATTCTTGTAGTCTTATGTCATAATCAGTATAAGCCATTGTATTTTTATTTCTCAAAAGTAACCACAAGTATCCGTTGAAGGAATTCATTATTGGTAGTGTGGTTTGAATCTCTCCCATAATTTCTTCTCGGTTATTTTCCAAGAACGATTCATTACCACCACCATAAACAATGTGATGCATTGTAGCCCTCATACGCAAAACAGATACTGCTAAATAAATTTATTATATATCAATTTTAAAAAAAGCTGTTTGAATGTATTAAAATAATTAAAAGTGTTGTTAAGGTTCTTCACAATTCTGTACTTCTCAATGTTTTAAACCTTGGAATATCTTATTTTTTGCATACTTTTCTCTCAATCATTTGATTAGTGAATACATACAATAACAACATTTATATTTATATCATTCTTTTTTTTCTTCCTTCGGCCGTGATTTCTTTTAATGAGCTTTTTCTTTGTGTTAGTAGATTCAAGCATCAAATAAATGTATTAGTCCAGAAGGAATTCTTTATACAAAAAAAAAAAAAAAAAAAGCTGGGACTACAGAACTCTGGCAAGCTAGTAGGACTGAACTCATCAGTTTTAATTTTTATTTATAATATTCAATTAGTTCAAGCTTCGAAATAGTTACGTTACCGTGTCTCGTTGAATAGGGATTACAATAATCACATTTTATACCTGCTGGAAAACACTAATTAAAGTTTGAAAAGAAAATATCGGGCATTGTTATTAAGCAACCCAATTTGCTGAAAATAATTTTGAAAAGAAATAGTCGAATCCATACAAAATGTTCTATAAAATTACTTCTGGTAAGATTATAGCTAGGAAATAGAATAGGAAGGAGGAAATAAAAGGCTCAAAGTTATGAGGGTGTGTACGAGGCGATCTGGAGGCAGTCAGTAGCTGCGATTGGAAATCGATGTGTGAAGGCACATCTGGCAGAATTAGACTGGACAAAGCCTAGTTACGTCAGTCGGCTGCCTCTTTTCTTAACTACGTGACTCTTTTAGTACGATTTATGTAACAATTCAACAACTTCCCGTTCTCCAGCAAACATCATTTCCAGAATCCTGTAAATGTTGTCGTTTTCTATTGAGATTGTAGCTGGATGACAAGAAAGGGAGGGAACTTTCCACTCTTTAACGCCTTTATCTTATGCTAAGACAAAATAAGGTTATGACTTGATGTTAGCCACTCTCCATACACACCCTCTCTACCGGGTATTATATTCCTTGAAGGATCTGGCTTTTCACTACGAATTTGGGTCACATATCTAGGTCTGCTATTATAAATTTCTCTTAAGGGAAATCAGCTATTGAGGTTATACTCAATTTTTGAGGTTGTGACGCGATTTTTGAAAAATGTCATCATATGTCCATGGATCCAATCTGGAACATGAAGAAAAATGAGATCCGCTCAAATTGCTGCAAATATCTATCTGTTAATGTTCTAAATGTTGTAATATTTTTTTTCTTATTGGTGCGAATCTGGATATTTAAGTGTTTTATTCAAACTCACCAATGACATGCATTATGAAATTAAATGAAATGTGTTCATTTCAATTAAGCGTTATTTAACATAATAGGATACTTAAAAAGATTTAAAAGGGATAACTTTTATTATATTCATTTAGACAAAGTACGGACATGAGAAACACTCAGATATTTAAGGAATACTTTCCATAATATATAAATAAAGTTCAACCAAGGGGTACATGAAGGAATACATATATTATTCTATCTACCCTCTAAACAGACATCTTGCCAATCACCATTGATGTGGGCCATAAACCTAATAAATAAATAATAATTGAACATTTTTGGAAGTATTCATCTTGTGTATAAAAACATCCGTCATTCATGAAGTTCTTTAGTTTATTTTTAAACAAAGAGTATTTTTTAATAGATTTGATACATTCGGCAGAGCGTCAAAGAGTTTTTTTTTTACTACTGAAAATGATTCGCTTTTCTCGAAATATTTATGTTCGTGGTTGGGGGCTTTGAGCATATCTCGCTTTATGATTATGTGTTATGCTATTTTGTAAAACAAGTTATTATTATTAATGATTGAATTGAAATACATATACATATTTATTAGTAGGTACATAAAATATGCATTTAAACATATATTAATTTGTAATAATTATCCATTTAGGTATAGTCATAAATTACTAATATTCGAATAGTACGGATGTCTTAATGTATTATATGAGATGCACGATAACTGACGTAACTCAAAGCTCAGGGATCAGCAACTCAATTTGACCCCATTCCCAAAGGAAAATCTCACGACAGGTCTTTTGTGAAGAAAAGAAAGTTATGATAGTAATAAACATTCTTAAATAGTAGTCATATTTTTAAACCTAATGACACACTGCACTCTTTAATAACGAACAATAGGGTACAGGACCTTTAAAATTCATTATGGCCTAGAAATTAATTTTATACTGCGCAATAGAAAAATACTTGCACGTTTTGGTACTTTAGTATATTTTCCTAAACGTAAATCAGCCATTTAAGTCGTGCTCTTGCCGTGATTTTGGAAAAAATTTAATCATAAGTGTATCCTACTCAAATTTATGATTACACACACCCACTCACAAACACACAAATACATTGAGTATGATCCTTACAAAAGTCGATATTTAAGCGTACTTTTTTCGATTTCGAATGTACATGCTCGTTTTAAGCTACTGTTTCACAAATTATCTCATATAAAACTGAAGTATCGAGTCTAGTTAACATAGAATTCTTATAAATGGAAAAATACAGATAAAAATTTCCAGGTGGGATCATCTGAGCTGGAATGATACACTGACGCCATCGAGTATGATTCCTACACGTGAGAAATAAAACTTATTTTACGCTGCCACTGTTTAAAAATTTACTTTCAAATTGTTTTTAAAAAACTGGGTTTTTGGGGGGGGGGATTTATTTGAAATTCTGTTATATTTTCATCAATTGGTGTATAAGGTAAAAATATAGAACTTGCAATATAGGCAAATTGCATTCAGAGAAGCATTCTAAATTTATCAATAGCACTCTATATCATTTACTACACTGTCATAAAATTGAAATTAAAAAAAAAGTAAGTGGTGGGCCATTTTTGTAAAGGCATTTTTGCTAAACAGGAAATTCATTTCATAGAGATATTCCTACTAGGCAATATTAGGTAGATCGCATAGTTTTTAGGAAGCTTTCGCTTTTTCATTTAATTTATTCAATACTATGAAAATCAGAACGGTTCATGTTCAGCGTGTGTAACTTATCTTAGGTTGCATTATCTATTTCTTATTGAAACCAGTGAATTCATCCTTTCCTTCCCCTTAATATGAAAAAAATTGAAGAGAGTTTACCATACAAACCTTCTCAATCAATTTTAAATTAGGGGTAGTTGCAAAGTTGATTAGCTTACTCAAATAATGTACTGCTAGCATTAACAGTCAAAAAACTTTGGGAAATGTTTTAGGGCTACCCTTATCCTACGCCTTATGGCCCTATATATTTATTTCCTTTATTCTACGAAAGGTACAGAATTTAAGGGACGGGACTTGAATCACTATAGAGTGGGGGGGGGCGAGAAAATTGAAATATAAGTAATCATAATTTAGTGCTAGAAATGTTCTTTTAGTTACGTCCGACGTATTCGTTGCGGAAAACAATAGTAGTGTCTTATTTCCCCTAAAGCATTTCTGGATTTAAACTTTGAACACTCGAATACAATGTCCCTTAGCGAAATACCAATGACGTATAAATGTCTATATTATATTTATTTACTATTAAGTTAATTGTAATATTGCAGGCCTTGGTGCAGGTAATCAATTTTACCGATAGGTCGGCAAGGTGATGTAGTTTTATTTCAACCTATGTGACCGACAACCAAATGGGATAAGGATAAGTTAATATTGTTATAAGTAGTGCTGGTAGTCTTCAGCACTAGTATATCATAAGTAAGCTACAGATTCTGATGAGGATATCAATTGCCATAGACGAGAGGAGGCAGCTACTCTAGTAGCCAATTAATAAAGAATAATTCCCCAATATTTGAGTAGCCATTCATCAAATATCATTTTGAATATCATTTGACTCGTTGAACTAGCGCATTTATTGTTCCAAATGAGTTATTTACTCATACCTTTTCCTTTCATTATAAGTTTCAAATACCTAGACTATTACTTAGCTTAAAAGCCTTTCGTTGTCTCAATTAATCAACGTTTGTAGTAGAATTCTCTACGAGTCTGCAAAGAACAGTTATTTTGCTCCCTAAGTAACATTAGTCGCTTGCGCTTATCACCAATCCTTCATAGTTAATATTATTAACGTGGCACGCTGTCAATGATGAAGCAAATATCTCGGACAGAGGCTAAGAAGAAATAACTATAGTTAGGAAGATGTGAGTGTGGCCTTGGTTTAGTAAGGTGTCGTGTGAGGACTATAGACGGCCAGGACGTGCCACGGCTGTGCATGCCTCCTATCTGTCAAACAGAACACTTCTCACTTAATACCAACATGCAGAGGTCTTTGGTCAACTACTTGTTGACTGGAATAGCCATTAATGGGTGACAATAAAAATATGTTGTCACACATCAAAATTAACCTCTTACATGCATAGCGCTAAAAATCATTTATCTACCACTCCGGAACAATGGCCTAAGTACGCAATGTAATGAAATACTTACCTATACCCTTATACGAGACTTTAATGAAACCTAACCATCCAAAAAGTCATTGTCTTTGTATCGTCGTATGAAAAAACATAACGTAAGGGAAAGACATTTTTGTTTTCAGTGGCTAAGTGGCTAATTAGGTTTTACAAGGAAGAATGCGCTTATATACAGAATTTAAGTATGATAGATTAACATCAAGAATTGTTTTGTGACCCTTGAAGACATAGTTCATCTACGTGGTTTTATTTGGTTATTTGGGTTTTAAATAAAATAGAAAAAAAAAACTTATAATAGTCCTAAAACAACTCATCTAACCTATAATACTTTAAGATACACACTTAAGACCTGAAGGTAGCAAAGCGGGTCGCTATATACCAAGCAGTCAGGGGGTTGCCTTACAAGATAGGAGAGTCTATCTTCACAATAGGACAGCAGGACCTTAGAGAAACACTCTACCATATTGAAGAAACCATCTGGGACAGTTGGCAGAGTCGCTGGACCAACTCCAGGCAAAGGTAGGATGACCTATAAATTTTTCCCAGATGTCAGGACCAGAACTAAGCTGACGTGGTACGTCCCAGATTACTTCACTAACCAACTTATTAGTGGTCACGACGACTTCAATAACAAGCTCCATTTCTTCAAACGAAAGGAATCCCCATTGTCCTCCTGTGGCGAGTTGGATACGGCTGACCATGTGATCCTCCAACGTCCGAGTTTCAACGCCAAGCGTATTCGGCTAATGAGTGATTTCTCATATGTGAACAGGCCTCCTGAGAGCTACCATATGTTTGTAAACGACTCTGATAGATTTTCAGCCTTCAGGACCTTTGCTCAAGAGGTGTTGAAAGACAAATAAAAATGAATTTATTTGTAAATTATATGTATAGTTTTATGTGAGTTTAGTTTAGTATTTAGGCTTTAGGTATGTAGGCTAGTTAGTTAGGCTTTTGCTGCTACTTCTCTTAACAGAGGCAAAGGAGTCGTAGCTGCGGGTTCCCCTAGGACTTTTCGGAATTAAACTAAATCTCCCAAATGTTGCACTTTTATGCTTAGCCGTGCTCGGTGAGTTAGGCTAAGTTACCTGGCCCAATTTATCTATTCAAAATTTTATATCTCTTATTAAATGGAGACCGCTGGTATAGGAAAACCCAAAGGTACACCGGAGGCAGAGGTGGGGAAAGTCCATAAAGAATATTATAAAAAAAAATAAAAAATGCTAGCACCCAAAAGGCGCTACCTAACACGTACCACTAACAAAAAAATAAAAAAATAAAAAAAAACAGAAGAGAACAACGACATACAAAAAAAACGCTTCATACATTGTTGACTAAAAATGATACATCTTAACAATAAATATACTCGAAAAAAAAAATACATGACAATTCTCCTAGAGATACAAACTACTTAAAATTATAACTGCAAACAGAAATTTAAAAAAACAATTGCAATATGAAAAAAAAAACCACATTTAGTAATAAGTATGCGCTCATATATAGAATTCAAGTATGATGGATTAAAATCAGGACTCGTTTTTGTGACGCTTTAAATTATAGTTCATCTACGATTAAACATGACTTTTTGGTCCCTACTGGCCTTTACAATATAACTACTAAATTATATTTACAAGTATAAGTAGTCGAAAAGTGTCCCGATACCATTTATATCATTTAACGAATACGTAAATTTAAATAAATTTGATAAATTGTGCCTTGTTTGTTTTCCTTGCCAACAATTCTTTCTCCATCCATTTAGGAACTCTCTATGTTTTAGGAAAGTACAGGACATTTATTTCCCAATGCTTTTTTACTTATTGGAAAGACCTTATTAAGTACTCTTTTGAAAACATTACGGTTAACTTAATAATAGTTGACGATCTTGGAATTTGAAAATTCAAATTACTTGAATTTTCAAATTCCAAGATCGTGGGTTTTAAAATGAAAATGGCGTGGTCCCCTTTTCTTTAATCTCAGCCCCTATGAGATTTATTCTTAGAAACCCACCTTATGCGAAAATTATTAAGTTTTTTCTATTATGGATTTGGCTGAGAAACCATTTCGGTGTCATCCCAAATTCTACTATGTTGTTGGCGTATACAGTTTGTCATTTGTGCTGAAAATGTTAAAGAAATGGAGTTAAAATTGCTCTGAAGGAGTAGATGTGTGTGTGGAATTTAGAGGCCAATGGCCCATGTTTTATCCCAATGACGTCAGTCCGCAATCTTTTTACCGCACTCTCCTCTCGGCAACACTAATGAAATGTTTGCGAACTTTAATGGCATAAAAGAATTTGAATGAGACAAGACCTCGTGTCACATAATTAATAGTGTCAATATTCCAAAGAGGCATTTTGGAATGTGTACAAGCAGAAGCTAGAGTTATCAGAGTCTGGCCAACTAAATGATTATCAAGGTTTATAATTAAAATAGAATTTCTTCATAATTTCCTTAGATTTGCTTCATAGGCTATACAATCGCAAAAATTATATTAATCATTTTAAAATTGTAAAGTGCTTCTATAAAAACTATTCGCAGACGTTTATAGAACTACCTAATTAATTTTACAGCTGAGTGAGTTAATTTCAATTAAAATTTAAGTAGTAAATAATTATTATATCATTTAGTTGAATTATCTATTAATTCAACTAAATGATATAATACGATTTAGTTGATACATAACTGGGAAACCTAAAAAGCAAACATATATTAATTATTTTTAGTCCTAATTGAAGGTGGGTGAATGATATGGGGATAGAATTTCAAAATAAGTTTATAGGCCCAGGTTATCCTTGCTTATTATGGACAAATAATCTTGAAAATATTTAGTTGTGGGTTTGATTTGGCTATGAAAATTTATTTAGTAGTTGAACTAGTAAATAAAATCCTTAGCTACAAACTCTGGTAAAAAAATGGACTTGACCCGTAACCTAAGCAGGTTAGCTTTAATTTCAAAATGCGGAGGTTAGTTAAAAAAAATAGTTTAAGCATCTTTTAAAAAAGTCCGTCAAGCAGAGGCTGCGTTAACTAAGCAGATTTCCCACTTAGGTATTTGCATTTATCTCATGACGTAAAAGTTCAATAAGAACAATATTTGTTATTAAGGCTTCAAATAAAGTGCTTCATAATATAACAGCTTATTGTTGAGTAGGAGTGGGGGTTTACTGAAGGCCGAAAACAAAACAAATAATTGCAAATATCTCGTTTAATATTAATGATAATGAAAACATGTACATAACAACATTTATAGATCTTTTAATTTGCTATAGATTGGTTTTATACAATTTTTCGATCCGACGTATAGTAACGGAGATATTTCGGAAATCCTTCCCTCTAAACCCCCCCCCTCCCACTTGTCCGATTTCAGCCGTTAACGAAGTTGATCTTTATTTTTACATAAAACCGTTTCCTTTAAATATGGAGTTTGGTAACGATCAAGCAAAAATTGCGACCGCTAGAGCGTTAACAGACAAATATATATATAATTTTGATCGGACTTCATTTTCGTCATCTGGGTAGGATCGATGGACATTTGAAGAAATTTTTTGAAAATCGCGTCATGAGTACGACCTCAATAGCTGATTTCCCTGAAGGGAAATCTACTAATAAAAATGAAGTATAGTTTAAACTAAGGGAAGAGTTTATGCAAATTCAAGTTCAGTAATTAGAAATTCTATAAATTTGAATGTCATGTACATTATCAAAATGACATGACACGAGAATCTAATATTGCTGTGACTAGATATTATTGCAATGCTCATTCAGAGGATGATGATAAATGAGATAGGCTATTAATCAGAAATTGTGCTGGATGACCACGTCAGTAATAGCTAAGAAGTTAATAATGCCGAACAAATTGTCTAACCACCAGCCATTAATAAGCATTTAGTCACCTTTTAAAAAAAAGTCCTTCTTATGGCAACAGCGTCAGGCAAAATAAATATTTCATGGAACAAGTAGCGACAACACAGAGTAGTCAGCAACCCGTAGTTTCATTTCTGGAGTGGATATAAACCAACAGAAGAGTTAGGTTAATTGTATTCTGTTAGCCTTAGAACAAAAAAATAAATCCTAAGAATTAATAAAGAGGAAGTGTCATATATTCTCTTATAGTATGTTTCGACACTCCTGCAATGTAATGTTTGTAATGCTCCGCTTACAACATCACATGTACTAAGAGACTGCAAAGACGTCACCTTTTAAAGATGACATGACTTACACGACTTACTTACTGAAGGTAGCCCAATACCATAATTCAGCAACGTTTAAATGACATTGACATATACTCACAAATTTAAAATTATCTTCTCTCTACTCTTTTTAAAATAAATGTTTTAAATAAAATTTCTGGCTATAAATAAATATATATGTGTGTGTGTGTGTGTGTGTGTGTGTGTGTGTGTGCGTGCTTGCGTGTATGTTTGTTTTGAGTAAATGTGACAGAGAAAGTGTAAGCGTATGATTGTTAATGTTCAAGAGTTTAGAAAATTTAATCTAATCATTTTATTTAAGTACATATTAATTTTTATTTATTTGTTTTTAGTTTTAATTTTAACAATTGAACATATATAATTGTTTTCATAATTTATTAGCCATTATAGTTAATAATCATCTGGTTTCTTTATAAGAGTTTTTTTAATTTAATGTTTCGTTTTTTTTTGTTTTAATGTATTTATTTTATTTGTTGATTCGTCTTTTTTTTTTGTTCTGTTACTTACAACGAACGTTCCACAATAAATAAATAAGGTTTAAGATAAAACATGTGGCTAGCAGAAACTGTTTCTCCATGATTTCCCCCGCATTTAATGCTGTTGGTAACTAACTAATCTAGTGCAGAGAGACTGTTGAACCAAAGCGAGCCCCAATTATAAAGATCCGTGTCCAGTCACACGTAGCTGTCGACTAGCCGTCAGTTCCCGTCCCATATTTGCAATTATTCACTACCTTATTCAAGTAGCCATTTAATTTACTCGAGATATTGAACATGTTGCATGGCTAAATATTGTGGTCGGAAGTGAAAGCCATCTAACTTTATAGTTACAAAACATGAAAATTGAAGACACTCTACTAACTCTAGTCCTCTAGAGACGGATTTAGAGGAAGCCTGGCCCAAGAATAATTAAAACAAACATCCTATTAGAACATTTGCCAGTACAGCTAGGTAAGTTGTAAGAATTAAATTAATTAATTAAATATATTTGTAACTATATTCTAATAAAATTAATGTTATCATGAATATTTAATGAAGAGGGCATAATTTTGATTAGATGGTCGAAGTTAAAGATAATGCATTTTTTTTTCTTGTAAAATCAAATGAAAATAAGCATAAAGCAGGCAAAACACCCATTACTAACAATCAGATGAAGATCCTGTCAAACTCCAATTAATGCTTATCATTTGATATTTTATTTTATTTTACTTATTTATTACTTACAAGGATTTTCCTTATAGGAAGGAGTAGGTCTTATATAATGAGGTTAGTTTTTCTATGATAGTAGCTTATATATTATATATATATATATATATATATATATATAGTTTGTATATATATATATATATATATATATATATATATTTAGATTTTTCTAGAAAATAGAATGACACTTATTAGTTTAGATTTTTCTAGAAATGTTAATGTAAATTCTAGTCAGTTATGCTCAATTCTAGTTTGTAAAAATGTGTGTGTGTATATATATATATATATATATATATATATATATATATATATATCTAATGATAAACATATCATTATCTTGGTTCCTGTTCTTACTAATACATAGGTATAAATGTACTAAATAAAAAAAAAAAAAAAACAATTAAGAGAAGAAGAGAAATTTGACAATGTTAACTCAGATAAGATTCGCGAAGTTTGAAACTATTTCTTAAATATTTAAAAATGCTAATATATACTTCTCTAGTTGCACTATTTAGAATATTATGAAGTTGTGAATTATCAGCTTGCTGTTTAATGAATGGTAAATGCTGTTCTCTGAAAGGGGTGTAAATAGGGCAATGAAGCGTTATATGATAAATGTCCTCATTCATGTTTAAATTACACAATGTGCAAATTTCTTTTATCATTTGATATACACAGTTACAAAACTTTCAATTCAAAAAGCGCTTCTTCATGGCTAATACGCAGCAGATTCTTTAGGCCAGAAAGTATTTAACTTGATAAAATGTTTGGTCGTGTCTGTGGCTAGTGGATCTTCAATAGTTGTGATTAATAATATATGTCTCATTCAATAAATCAGTAAGAGTGAATTTTTTCTGAGTTTTACCCCCAAAAGACAGTGATTACGGTAGCGAATGCTGTGCTGTGACGTATTCATGAAAAGAAGTGAGCGGCAAGAGAACATTGAGCTTATGAAACTGGGCGGCCGGTGCCTAGCTCTCATCTAATAGTGAGCAAGTGCTAATGGTGGTCTAAACCAGTGGTAACCATTCACTTGGCCAACGCTCTTACGTAAGCCAAGGCTGGGAGACATGAACGCTGGGGTAGAACGGATCACTTCAACTGCTCACCGTCGATAAAAGGTTCATCTATCTTAGCACTAATTCACTATAAAAAACCATTCCGCATTGTTACCAGTGGATTGGAAATACTCTAAAATTGTGGGGGGATTACCAAACTCTCGATCCTGTAGTATTTATAGCAGCAATAAATATTGGATAATGAAACTTCATTAGTTGTGGCATTCAAATATTTCAAACAGCTGAGTTCTTACAAAAATGCAAGGGTGATCAAGTGAGACTAATAATTCCAATTTGCCTCACTTTTATTAGTCACTCTGCCGTGTAAGACCAACCACAATACATTTTACCACTAATGAACACTGAAATCCATGGATCTGAGAAAATAATCCCTTTCTAGACCATTGATACTTAGTAATTCAGTGAATTTAGTTAAGTTGTTAACTTTTTGGAAGGGACAACCGAAGTGTTTAATATAATAGGTGAAATTTGTTGTGGTTTTTATATGTCATTTTCTCAAATTTATTATTAGTTTCAAACTACTTTCTAATAATGGAATCAAAAGTCTTTGAATACTCTCAATACTCTCTATTCTGATTGGCTAACATGCACTTGCTCACTGAAACATTACATTTAACCACAAGTATGCTCTTTCTCTAAACAAATGTTCTGGTAAGCGCAGTTATAAGACCAAGGATATGTAAGGTAATAATGTAGTATAGGAGCTCTTAATTAATTTGATATTCATTGAACCAACTGCTTATATTACTAAATTATATCGCCGAAGAATTGCAATAAATAAGGAGTAATAATAAAATTTAACAGTAATGGTAGGCTGAGCAACTGATTTACTATAAAACTATAACGCATTGAATTTTGGTATTTAATATTTAAACGATTCATAATAGAATTTTTTAAGGTCGTTATCTACAGGTAAACATCGCATAATACCTATAGTTCTTTATATTATCGAGTTTAAAACATTCAGTCAGATAAATATACAATTACAAATTGTATTGGTCAGTAAAAATATAGTTCTCAAATTCAAAATTCCTTCCACATGGAGGGATAAAATTGAAGGCATGCGAGACGTAAACCACTTGCCAATGTTCTTCAAACCATAATACTGGAAAGTTCTCTCTTGAGTTTTTAAAAATTGCCACTTTCTTCAATTTTCAGGTAATGGGTGATCGGTTTATATAACTTTTCCTAATGGACTTTAGAGGCTTGGATACCTTTCACACAAACCTAATGGTAATGTTTATTCGAAGGAACCGTGTAAGAAGAAGTAAGATTGGGAGTTGAATGTACTTTTAATGAAACCTCGTTGGAAAAATCATATTTTCATTAAATCATATTATTCCTTTGCACGAGTTAGAGTAAAAAAAGTATTAGAATGCTTCTTTTAAATTTCCACGTTTTTGGGTAAACGCCTTTTTTTTAAGCTGGTGTGTTAGTAAATACATTTAGATAACTACAGAGACTAGAGTATATATTTCATAAGTTTTGGACGAAAGTATTTTTCACTACTTTAGAAAATTGTATTTGGTTACCAGTATGAAATCGAAATCTCCAAATTTTACATAACCTCAATAACGTCTATTCATGTGATATATCTATGATTTATTATAATTTCATTTAAGGAATTTCTTGTCATAATAGATTTTGTCTAGGACTGCGAAGTCTTCACAATCATATTTATTTAACGGGAAACGAATAAAGAATTGAGGATGTGCCTTCGTTTTATTCAAAATATTAGGATTTCTGGTTTTATTGAAAACAAAGTTTAAAAAATAAAAAATGCTACTTATGAGTTAGTTGTTAAATGGTGTCCTGAATGATGCCATGGAAATAATTTCTGCAGGACCAAGGAAAACTGGCTTATTCAATTGCTAGAATAAATACAATTTCGTCTTCATCGCACTGAAAGTAAGAAATTCTTTTATATACACAAACCACTTAAGTCATAAATCCGTTTGGTGTTGTGTAGAATGTTGTGAAAAAAAACAGGCATGACAACACGAAAGACTTCATTTGGAAGCCGTGTATTTTCTGATATATTTAAAATGCCACGAATCATCTTAGTATCACGAAAATAGGCATTTTAATGAATGAATGCTGGAGTAAGAAAGAAATGGTATAATAATGATGTCACAAATGAATGGAAAAATTGATCAGAATACCAATAATCATAAATCCTCTTAGCTAAAATCTTGAAGATGAAAAGTAGAGGAATCGAGTTGTTCGTTCGTTTACGAACGTTCGTTGGCTGGGGTCATTACCAGAGAGGTAGAAGAGACTGCCTTTGTTAGCTCACGAGTAAGTTGGGTTTCGGTATCTGGGTCGAGTTGTAGTGAAAGTGTTAGTTGTACGCCCACCTTCAACCGTCGAAAATGCTGCCTATTCTTCGCCTACTGACCGTCACCGTCTCACTTTTTACACAGAATCACCTCACTTTCGGTCTCGAGGACATTACACCCACTTACTCCGCTACGTGATACTGTTTACAACATACAACTATGTTTAGACATTCTATGTAGAAAACTGATTGTCTTATAGATGATTTCCTAAGAAAATTGTTTCCCAATAAGCAAGAGTTCGTCAGGAAGGGCAGCGCAAACAAAGCAGATTTCTCACATGCTAATATAATACACTAATGAACTCATTTAACTATACATTTTCTTCTAAGAAAAAAAAAATGGTGGAGTAGAAGTGAGGTTTTACTTGAAGTTTGAAAACAAGAAGGAACGAATGGCATTACGATAACAAGTATAGAAAAAAAAATTATAATCTGTCAATATCTTAATATGGTTCTATAACATTCTTCAATCCGAGTCATAGTAATGGACGAATTTTGAATTTTCAAATCTCCCTCTGAAATTCTCCTATCCTGGTCCCATTTCAGCCATTAACGAATACGATCTTTAGTGTTGAATGTAATGCTTAAGTATCTAGTATAGTAACGATAAAGAAAACATTGCGAATGCTATAGCAATAACAGACAAATAAATATGTCTATTTATATGCATATGATACATTTCTTAAATGCCCACCGATCCAGGAGACGACGAAAATGAAGTCTGTTCAATACCATATATATAGTTTTTAGTTTATAGGATCGATAGACATTTAAAGGTCATTTTCACCTAATTCATACACTTAAGAATACTAAAAATCAGTCAGGCAGAGCAAACATAAACAGAGCAGATTTTCATCTTTATTTTTTTACTGCTGTGGTCCGTCTTATCCCACATTGTGGGAAAAAGGAAGACTAATAGGCTAACTGTTAATCGAATTTCAGTAACTATTATGAAAGATAGGTGAATTCAAAGAACTAATTTAATCTAATATATTAGCTACCTTGCACGCATCTGACAAAAAGATAAAAAGCAATATATTTCCCTTGATATTTAAGTTACATAGACAAGTTATGACTTCTGAAGATTCCTTTTCATTATTTGATCCTGGCAATTTTCATTCGTATAGAAATTTTGCAGCAATTATTGTTTTGTACAGAGGTTTTGGCTCAAGTCTTGAAATTTAAAGAAAAGATTGATTATTTACTTCATTCACGGTTTTGAAATTCCGTTTAAGAGGATAGCATATCGGTTTACCGAATTATATATTGTGTGCTGCTAAAAGAGAAAAATAACTATGTAAGTCCAACAGTGAGGTGTTGAAAAAAATTGAATCAAAGAGATATGAAAAAACGTTCTTAACACTTGAACATGAAAAAAGTATTTAAAGAATTTAACTCTGAAAATTCATCGCATGGTCATGCTAATTTTTGTTTCCTTCAATGTTTGTTAAACCAAGGCGATAACTATTCTTAAAAAATAAATGTTGCCTACAATTGTAATTGTTTGTATTCTGATGAAATGTGCTATTTTAGGGAGGTCATGGCCGATGACGTGGTATTTTTCTTTCTTTGCATGGATAAGTGATCCCTGCCCTCGGCCTAACCATCAACAAAGTCATTGTAATATGTCGGCGACTTAACGCTTTAATCGTGAGTCTGCTTCGTCATAGTTTGACCTTTTTCCTCCTTACAGCTTCCTTTATCAGTCATACATCATTATTATCCACAATATTTACCTCAATAACTGGCACTTACTTACTATTCCTTAATAAGCCTTACAAGTACTAATGCCCTCTTCCTGTATACAAGGAAGTTCATATCCTTTTTAAGTGCTCACCACATTCCTATAATTGAGTCTTGCCAATCGCTGAACCTTTCACTGGTATTGAGCAACATCGCACGTATCGTGAATAATTGATTATCCCCGCAAGATGACTTAATTTTAAAAAGAGTCAGTTCTCTCCCATTGTTTTTCCTTCCTTGTGGTAAACTAAATTATGCTTCTTCTGTACACTCAGTGGGCAGGGAGTAATTTATAATTTGTCTAAAGATTGTTTATATTAATCCTCATTTGAGCGTAGCCAGGAATGTCAAGAAAAACTATTGCACTTGCTTTAATGTATAAATAAAGAGTAGTTAACATGTAAGGGGCACATGCCTCTGGACTGTTTTGGAGCTGTAGTCAACGTCAGTTGTAGAACTGCAGCAGTTTGGCGTAAGAGTTTTGCCTTTTAGAGGCCTATCCGCAGGAGCACACTGAATCTAAAATGCTTTTTAAACGCCTAGAGATACAGGCTCTTTATAAAGAGAAATGACCAGTAAAATCTTTGGATTTTAATGTACATTTTTAGCACGTTATATTGGCACATGTCTAATACAGATACGTATCGGAATTATCTAACTCCAATAACACATTTTGAGTTCCGGATAAATGTTTATAAATAGCATCTTGCTTTTCATTATAATGTAGCATAAATCTAACATTAACGTATTAATATGACCTGTGCTCCAGACTAAATAAAATTATTTTGGAAAAATTTTATTTTTTGGAAGTTAAACACTATTCACTGCGATAAGAACAAATTTGGGTTGTTCTTTAGGATTCAAAAAGAGGAAGAAAACTTAACTGGTACATCATCGAGCTCAATTAACTTAATTTGTGTTTTTATTTCCCCTTTCATATTAGTTCTTAGTGTTAGATCTATATTATAATTTATATTATATATTTCACGAAAAAAATGTAATAAAATTAATATGAAGCCAATAGTGTGATGGCATACATATTAAATACTTGTATCGTAGAGGTACTACAAAAGTGAAAACCTAGGAAAATAAAAAAAAAATACCAAAAATGTTGTAAACAAGCTCTACAGACAAGACAATATATTTATGATTTTTTTGAAGGAAATATTTTGATGACATTGTATTCTATTTTACACATTTTAAAAAACAAAATATTTTTAAATTTCACCTCAACACATGAAATATGCTTTAACAAAACAGAATAAATTGAATCATAATGTTCCAAAAATTTTATTTAAACAAATCATTTTCATATTTATTAATAAAGTGACCGTAAATTCACTAAGTATAGCACACTCTTTGTCTCTCTACTATGTGATTTCAAAAGTGCCACAAAAAATAGGGCTGCAGTTGGGCTGACAATATGTTTTATGTAAACTAATACTCTAGGACGAATGTTGTATGTAGTTGAAATGATGAAGTAAAGTGAACGAGAGCAGACTTAGCTATTACTGCAAGGAGAACAAAGGCATCTATTCCCATGATGAGGCCAGTTTGTGTGTGCCGATGTCGGAAGTAGTAGCGGCATTCCTCAGCGGAGGAAGTAGCCTGTGTCATTTCAATCTCGGGGCCACTATCACTGGCGGGCCCTCTAGGCCTTATCATTTCTGGTTATTATATCACCTCAGCTCTAACAGTGGTTTCCCCAAGGAAATGAAGCAATTCATAGTCATGATGATTTGCAAAACCTAAATCATATTAGGGAGAAAATACTGCTCTTTAAAATTTGATTCACAATTTAACAGAGTTACCCAACGGGTAGGAACCTTCAATTTTGGAAGTTGCATGGAAATTAATTCTAATGACAACAAATGTTTTCAGGACAGCAGCTTGTATTCACACCAGCTATCAAGATTTAGCAAAACAAGTCTCATCACTAAACCACAAGTTCCTTCTTCATAATGAATTAATACAAAACATTCTTTCAAGGAATTCAATACCTTAGCAATATATGCATGTGATGTAATTAATTACGTTATTTCTGTTTCAAATTAATTTTTAATAATCTCACCTCAAACTTCGACTGTCCGCCAAAGGTAGTACGTTTCTTTGATATATTCCAATTTCAGTAACGTATTACATTTGTATTTAATAACTCCTGTTAATAAACAATTCATGACGATATAATATATGAAATTTTTAGTTATTTCTAATTTTCAATTCTTATAAAAATTCAATACTGTTGAAGAGGAAATAATTGGGGAGGGGGGATTTTAAAAATTTCAACACAAATATGCATATCAGAGAGGATACGGATTAATTTATCATTTTATATCTATACATTTTTTTCAATTAGAAGCTTAGTTTTTGAGCTGTTAGGACACCAGATATCGTTTTAAGTCAGACCGACCAATTTCATGAAAATTTGTTTTAGAATTACATATTGTAGTCCTATAATCGAATAAGATTTTTCCAGATAATTATGGTGAGGTCTCGCACGCCATCACAAGAGATTTGATGTTATTTGGACTTAGGGTTATCATGGGGTCAAATCGTGGTTTCATGGTTGGTGTCTTGGAGTTGGACTTATTCCGTCAACATTGGAAGAACTCCCAAGTTATGTAGAAGAACTTCTTCAAAGTTAGGAAATAACAATAGTAACTAGCTTAAATCTACTAGGAAACTATATATAAAGAAAAATCAACAATGATTGGAAGATAGAATGCTTTATGATGACTTCCTTACATTTCTTCTGAACAAGGAAGTTTATAGTGGAAGAAGCATGGAGAGGAACAAGAGGAGAAGGGAAGAAACATAAAAACCTGGGGGACAAATGCGTGTTGTAGTGACTAGGACTTTTTTATTGGAGAAGGAACCTGCCGGGAAGGCATTACTTTTCGACTTGAGATCTAGGAGAGAAAGTGATGGAGGAGGTTACGCCTCCTCAGTCATGGCTTGATCACAGCTGTACACTCTCTTCCTCGCTAATTTCTACACTGCCACTAATCCTCTAATCCAGGGCGAACAGAATGGACAAACTGGAGTGAAAATAGAGCTTTCCGATCACGGAGCCACTAATGGAACATTTACTCCATCCCAAAACCTAACTTATAATGTCTGAGAGGTTAGAAATTAATTATAACCATTTATAAATAATACCCACTTCAGTAAAATTCAAACCCTAAAATACGATAACAGCAGAACAAATAATTCGCTTTAAGGTTTACCGACATCCCCCCTTTCCCAATACCTACTCCAGATTAAAGAAATGTCCAAAGTTGATCCCAGGCAATTTTATATATATATATATATATATATATATATATATATATATATATATAGAGAGAGAGAGAGAGAGAGAGAGAGAGAGAGAGGTTTAAGTATTGAAATTGTCTAATTTATTCTAACTTTATAGCACTGCCAATTTAGAAACTAAATTGCATTTGTAAAATAAAACTAATTGGAGGACTGTTGTTTGGAAAATGAATTACCCAAGGGATAGGATGATATAATTAAGTAAATGAATTTCCAAAACTATGAATAAAAATTGAGACATGATTAGATCCCCAGTTAAATGGTCATATAAGGTATAGAGAAATCGAAAATAATTTCAAACGTTAGTGGCCAAGGGCCAATTGAATAAAAACACCACGAGCTTCTTTTGAGACCTGTTTCGTTTCATCCCCTGAAGCTATGGATAACATTTTGCAGGGTTATTTAAGTTACCAGCATCATCCTATGGCTATTGGTATCTTCTTGACATCCCAACAACGATGCCCGAAATCTAAAGACCGTCATATTGTTGTAATCACACAACAATTACCCAACCAAATAATTTACATATCCAAACTGCCACAACAAGTTTAATGAGACGAAGGGCAGTGGAATGTGTGGGGTAAGAGTGCTGAGTTTTTCCTCTCGAGCCGATAGTGTTTGAAGGTGAGAAGGTAAAGAATTATGACATAGGCAGGCCATGAGGAAATGAGATGTGGCCCGTGATTGGGGAACAGGATTTTAGGAGTGTTCAAAATGCCTGAGCATCAAGGCCTATGGCTGTAGCAGCTGATCAACATGCTAGCCAAGCCAAGGACCTTCCGTCAGTAGCGTCTCATAGATAACGACACGACCTTAACTATACCAATGGAGAAGTCATACAAACGAAGGACTTGCACAATCTGCAATCTAAAAAAAAAGCTCTTGTTGCCATTGACACAAAGATGTATTAAATTGTAGCACTAAATCTAAACTGCATATTGCTCCTCGTAAGTGAAGACCAATGTAATATTAATCAGACCAATTCGTTATCAGACGTACATTAGGCTTTAGGGTTGGCTTTAGATAATTACGGCTTCAGATAAGGCACGGCTCCATTCACTCAAGAATGGTGACAGATTTAGCAAAGAGCTCCGGAGTCTATATGCCGGGACAGCTTGCTTCGTGGAAGCTAAATGTTTTAAAAATGGAACAAATGTTTTATTGAGTAAACGCCCAAAGAGTGTATAAAAATGACGTTAAGTTTGACGAGAGTAACCGATGAAACATAGACTCTCAGAGGAATTAAGACCTATCACTCCATTATTTGGCAAACATTTTTCATTAGTATCGACAGCTGAATTACTCCACACGTCCCCCCCTTTCAAACTTAAAAAATGAAATAGAAAAGCAGTAGTTTATATTAACAACACATCCGCTAAACTATCTATCATTAAACACGAAAGAATTCTATAAACAGGAGTTATTAACAATTCTTCTTATTTTTAAGGGATATCACCTGCAAAAATAAGACGAAGGACACGTGGCTACTTGCCCTTGGCATTTAGAGTTCCTGATACACTGTTGGAAGCTATTAGTCTTCTGTGTCGGTAGGCAACCTTGCATCCTCGAGATAATAATATAGAGCTTTCATTTCAGCCGATGATGAAAGCGATTGCACTTAATAGGTTTCCTGGCGAACAAGAGAAATTAGAATATTCCAATGAAGCATCTTCTAGTTGTTAATCACGCAGGAAGGATACAAATCCTGTAGGTTGCTATTATATTGATGTAAAAGCTTAGCCAATTATTCAGGTTAAGTATTTAATTAAAAACACGTTTATTAGTGGACAGCTTAGAATACGTTTGAGGTTTCTAGGAACTTTCTACATTTTAACCGTCTTGGAAGGAAGGGGGCGGGTGGTCATGCTGTGTCATCCCTAGAAAACTTCAAATATAGATATGAAAAAACAATTTAAGGCCAGCACTTGAGAAAATGTCATGTTTATGCATTAATAACAATACAACTCCTTTGATTTTTGGTCGATAATTGATGCCCAGGACAAATGTCTGAGCACACAACTGGAAACTATCTTACGGACCTTATTTCTTAGTTGTAATTTAAATTGTATTTCTTTTTCTATAAACGAAGCGGACTAGAAATGCTAACTGCTTATTGACTTCTTTTAGAAGGCTGAAGAATCTTTTGGTTTAATTAAAAAGAGACACCCTTCAGCCGCGAAAAAAAATTAATATTTCATTATTCCTTGGCAAGTAAACATTATTTTATTCAACCTTAAAATGTATTCTTTAACCTCAAAAAGATGATAGATGTTGCATTGACCACCGGATGAAAGATTGATTCGGTATTTCCCTGAACCATGTATTCCAATAGATTTTCACTAATGTAAAATTCCCTATTGTTTTAGACGCTAAGTTTTTGAGGCTCTATAGCTATCGTTCGTTGTAAATGAATCCCAAACGGATCGAATACCATTATATTTTTTTATTTTATTAAAAGTTTCTTTCCCTGTAAAAGGGTCAACAAAGGGTCACAGATACTCAATTATACAATACTTTTAATATCTCTTACTTTGTATGTATCTGATCTGGATGCTATTTACGTGGGGTTTCATAGTAATAACCGGCTTGAAAAAATATCATGGTAATACAAGATAAGTGTTAAATAAAGGTTAAGTATTGTTGTTTATGAACGTAAATAAAGATAAACAAAGATAAACATATATGGTAAAGATAAACAAATTTGTTGTCTGTAATTCCTTGTACTCCTACTAAATAATATAAAGAAAATGTTTTGATGCACTTCATTTAAAATGATGTTATTTGAAAGTAATATGCGATATCTCCGTTCCAATACGACGGGCCAGAAAACAGAAATAGTTCTATTCTATTTTTTCGTATCTCTAGGTGTGAAGGAATCTATAACTTTTTATTTCCACTCCATCTAAATCCCCTCTCTCGTCTTTAGTCGATTTTGATCAAAAGAAAACTAGACCGAAAACCTGTCCCAAATGCAAAAATTCAACATTCTAAGGATATTAATTTTTGGTTCTCGCGAGATACGTAGAAACCATGTTGAAACTAGCATATATGGTTTCAGGGAAGATGAAAACGGATAATTCAGTTGAAATCTAAAATTTTCACGTTTACATTTCTTTCTCGGAAGGAAGTAAAAACTCTAGAACCAAGCAGAAAGTGTCCGGTACCTATGCTACTTGAAGGATATGTGTAAATAAGAAGATGATTTTTTTTCTGAATTTGAAGAGAATTTAAAATTTTGGGAAGTAGTTTAAGGTCTTCTAAAAAAAATAATAATAATAAAAACAGAGGAGAGATAGTATGCATTATGAAAGAGTATATGATAATAGAGGTCGGTTGAGGAGGTTGATTATATGAAAAGGAACTTACACCACTTCCTGAGGAAGCTGCTCGTGAGCTTGTCGCACAGTTTCCTTTTGTTGTGCATCTTGCCGCGGAGTAGTCAGGCAGCGATCTCCTACGCACTGGGTTCGGTGATGGATATGAAGATGCTCCCCTCCAATCTCTGCTAGACAGTAGAGGCAATGTAGTCTATCATTTATCCATGCTCTACAGTAAACAAAACCGTTTGCAATAGTTCTTCATTAGGCAGGGGTTTGGTTTAGGCCTCTAATGGGCTAACTGGAAAGGGCTCATTGAGAGAAGATGAAGTGTTAATGAAGTTTTAGGATAAAACTTCCTTCTGAATTATTAAAAATCTACTTGGAAAATTTGAAATGAAAGATTCAAGATTTATATTCAACAACGTCATTACTTGTTTTAAGTCTAATATAACAAACACTCGATTCTAACTAGTTTAACAGAACAGAGGTAAACAAAAACACCTAGTTGATCTGAAAATAATATAAAGATTAGCACCCGATATTTTATATTCCTCGTTAAGAAAAAGTATCTTATGTTCAACGACCAATTTCTTCGATAGAGATATTTATAAATTGTATTTCAAGTGCATTTAAAGAAGCATTTTTAGAAATATTGCTGAGTGTTTCTGATACAATAAATAAACCTTTTACATAGCAAATTTTCACCTTGTTTTGTGTAATAAATCAACTAATTATTGATATCTATTCATTAATGATAAATGATTTAGCATTGATTTAGAGGATATTATAATTATAATAATTTTTATTTTTATGGCTGCAAGGACGGAATACATTTGAACCGTCAGCATTTGTTTTAATGCTATATATTTAGAATTATTATTTTGTTTAAAATAACTTGGCACAATCGACCTCAGAAGTCGGTTGTAACACCTAATGAATATTGTGAAGACGTGGATAGTGAACACGTGATTTCATATTTTGAAAAAAAAAGAAAAAGAAAAAAAAAGGATAAATAACCTATGGCATGTTCATATGACTAGCAAACTTTTCGTTTACTGTAAGCATTTAGTCTAAGAAATTTCATGTAGCATTGTAAGTGTTCAAATAATCAAGAAATATGGAGCCATTTTTATTTTACTACAATATAATCTACAAAAACTTTTACATAGCTAGGCTGAAATGTAATAAAAATTCCAGTTCTCAGATGTGTCCCTAATCTCCAAGATATGACTAAGATACATCACTGACTAGGATTTTATTTTCCAAGATATGAAAAGGGAATAGAAGAGACAGCTCATACATTTCCTTTTATCATTGAGACTATTTCAATGATTCATTATTGTATGAAAGCTGCATACCTAAAAAATATGAAATAAGAACCCAACTATGTCAAGAGGTAGTCATTAGAGTTTAGTTAGTCATTAAAAACAGAAATAGTTATTATACAAGTGTTGCTTGACTGTTACACCTACATCTAAACAAAAATGGTCTTAATATTTCAGAATCTGCTATATCTGGCGAAATACATATTGATTTGTTTTTTAACTTAAAACTAGTTCCAAATAGAAACTCGTAAGCACATAATTTTATAGATAAAAACGTAACATACGATAACGTTCAAGGATGATAACATAAGTTTACCATATATGTATATTTATGAGATACTTATGAACGACAAAATGGACACACTCTATATGCACACGTGCCTCCATTTCACTTTTAGTAATGCGCTAAGATTTATTGTACGAGGAATTATATACTCTATGGAAATCGCTAAATAAATTTCTCTGTCGAAATCTCCGTGTACAGCGATCAGAGTAGCTCTTACCCTATACCCCTTAGCGCATACATTTTAATAATAACAAACACAATCAATGTGACAAACATGTGAGTTAAGGCGTATTTGTTAATAAACATGGGCTAAAGGAATGTATTTAATGACGTTCTCAATAAACAAAATCCTTAGTTTCAAATTCACAATCAGTAGCATAAAATGGTCGTTAATAAAACTTTAAAAAATTTAATTTAACACATGGAAATCAATGTGGCTACTGTAATTCAACAGTGTGCTTTTTACTAGCACCTTTGTGACCTACGTGCTTAAAATGGACTAATTTAATTCATTTAATAGTAATAATAATTTCGAAAAAGTAAATCAACCATTCCCCTAGTTGAATAAATACAAAATGACGAATATCAAATACTTTTCATCCATTATTGAAACCAAAATAGTTCTCTTAGCAGATCTCCTTTCCAGTAATTTCTACAGTCATATTTTAGTTCATAATTTTCGTTTGATCGTTACCAGACTCTATATAAACGTTTTATGAAAAGCTAAAGATCAAGTTCGTCATTGGCTGAAATCAGGCCAGAACGAATGGGTTTACGAAGAGAGACACCGCACGTACAACCTTTAATTATCGAATTATACTCGTCATTAATACTTGGAAAATATCATGTAACCAATCGTGTTGCTAATGCCCTACTGGTTTTGTACTGTACATATTTATCTGACTTGAATACTAACGGAGTCACTTGTGTTTTTGAGTTTTTGGCCTTCATTAAATCCCTGATTCTTTCTTAAATATGTTTTACGTTTAGCCATTATATCAATAAACATCTCATGCCAAGCAAAAAGTCTTTTTTTATAGCTATAGGGTTCTAACTAAGTGATAAATAAAGAATAGAATTACGATGATTAGTCATTCCGGCATGTGGGAACTGCAAGTTTTGGTACTTGCTTGATGGACATTTACTAAAAGTTATTTTTGGTTGAAAATTGTACTTCCTAACACTTATCGAGTTTGCCATTCTGAGTAAAACAGAATTTTTTCCAAAATAAGCATATTAAGTAACATATTAGCTCGGGTCAAGAATAATGAAGATATTTGGTTTCTTTGTTTTGAGCATGCTTTTGAACTCTTTCACCAAGCATTTCAATCTGATAATAAATAGAAAAACAACTTTCTAAATGGTACCTTCACTGGAAGTTAAATAATTTAATAATCACACTGACGAAGTAAAGCAATAAAAAATCTGTTAAAGGAAAGAGTAAATTGAGCGAAGCGACAAGATCTACTTCCTACAGGGTGTCCACCTCCCTTAAACCAGATAGACAAGTTCTCTACTGTCACGTCCAAATCATTACGCCATTCAATTCATTCACGTAACTCATACAAAAAATATTCCGTATATTTGCAGAATTATCAGTTTGTTAAAAAATAAAAAAAACTGTGGGATATTGTTGGTATATAATTTTTTAAGAAATTCGTATTTGTATTTCCACAATGGTTAATTTCCACAAATACTTGTGTGTCAATCACTATTTCATGCATGCATATCACTCAATTCAAATCATCCTAATTATATGGATCAATTTATTTCATGTGGTAGACTAAAACGAACTAATATCATTGAAACGAAAAGAGTATACCATAAGAAAAGAAGAGAATTAAAATATTACTGCAGAACTATTATTTTGATCCCTATTTTCAGCACACTTTTATGGAAAAATTGGTTGACCCCAATTTTTATTAAAGCTGGATGCTGATTGAGAATGATAAATATGTCATGAATGATTCCAACTTTCGGAACAGGGAATGTTATGGGTGCAAACTTCACTTGATACTGTTATATAGGCCAAGCTATCGTGGCGATATTGTTTCCTGTATTGGAAGAAGAGGAAGTATAGTGGAATGGTATAAAAGTGTTTGCATTATTATGGGTAATTCTGATCGTTACTTTTTATGAAACCATCTGGTTCATTGGAAGTACATCGATAGATTCATAAATTTCTTCAGGATAAATAACAATTCTTGGCTGGACCGGAGAGGAATTTATTTGAAAAAAGTCCGGAACAGGCACTATTTAGGGGTACGGTAATATCAACGTTTGAGAGAGAGACCCAAAAAAGACTGAATGTTGAAAATCTTCACAGATAGGGAATCAGAAGCAGATGGATTTGCACAACTAAACTGATTTGATATGCTTTTTCTTCTTCATTAAGAAGAGGAAATAGTAGACCTTGGTTTATGCCGAAAGACCGGAATACGGCAGGTTGGCCAAACGGCCCAGTACCTTGCAACATGTAGAGGAGTTGGGAGAAGAGGCTGTGATAGTGGATTTGACTCGGGAATGGTTTAGTACAAGATATTTATTGCAACGAAAATAACCACTCTGTAAACTAAAATGTCAACGTTTCTTTCGTAAACGTTATTACTCAAGTAAATTTGGCTTAAGGGGAAATATCCTTTTAAGAAATTACTTATTCCTAGGACCATAAACATGGAAATGCATAACACGGAAGATTTTGGTCCTGTATTAGTTCACTAGAACTGTATTTTTCATTATATGCTTTGGTAGTATATCCGAATCTCAGACTCTTGATAGTGTGATATTCTCAGATATCCCGATTAACTTCATTCACGCTGAAATGAATATCTTTTTATTCAAATATACTTTTTTCCTCCGTATTTATTAATTATAAAAAGATAATTAAAAATTTGCAGCATTACATATATGAATTTGATAGGTGAAAAATAGGGCATAGATTAATATAAGAGATCACCATAACTAAGTTAACCGTATGGAATCTGTCACTTTCTCCAAAATCATTTAGTTCCCAAGGCCAGACATAGCTTTCACCGCTTCATCGCATAACCGAAACCTCACCCTTGAAGACGAAAAGTCATCCCACATTCTTAGATATGTCAGAAAAGACCAGGAAAAACTCTTCAATTCATTCTGAAAGTAAGAAATCAGGAGACAAGTTGTAAACAATGGAGCGAAATGAAAACTTCTTCATTTATTAAATATAAACGCTTTTTATTTTTTCCCGATCCAAAAAAATAGCGATTTTTTGAGCTTACTCAACATTTTTAAAGCTTTTGAATTCTGTTTTAATTGATGGTATTTAGCGAAGTGTTGGTGTAATCGTTAATAATTTTATTTGAATTATTGTTTTAATGAATTGCCTTTTATTTATTAAATACAGTTATATTTTTTCTGCTTGAGTAGATGTGTAAGGCACTCAGAATGAGGGTATTCGCCGGCTCTGCTGCTGTTTTGAATAAATGAATTTGAATTGTGGAGGTTCGACATTTTCATTATGAAACCATAACACACACTCGTAATAACATTGAAGTACTTATTCTTTAAATAATATAACTATTTGAAAATCTGAGTACACCGCGCAATACCAAGATATATCGAGGGGCCTACCACACCAGCATGAGTTACGTCACTCTTTTCGTCTACGTTGCAGCAATACGTAAAAATTTCTTCAACGTTTGAATTAAAACTTTCGGAAAAAATAATAATGTGTGTGCGTGTTTTTTTTTATAGCAAGATTACAGTATTTTGATCATCATCAGACATACCAAGAAAACGTCCTTCACGCAGGAGCTGCATACATTATGCAGATTTCCCTCGAGCTGGATTAAGACACAGATTACGTAATGGAATATTCTGTTCTCAATTTCTCCCAATGTAAACTCGGCATGTAAACTAGCTACAAGAACAAGAATTTCACTTGAGATGATTAATGTTATTGTAGCGTGAAATATAAAATGCAATAGTAGGAATGACTGAGAATACTCCGTTAATATTACAGATAATAGAAAAATTAATGGAACAACCACTGCAGTAAATTACTTTATCTTTAGTACAAGATTGGTTATGCAATTACCTTTAGATCCGACTCTACGAAGACATTTGCAAAAGTGCATTTTATTTTCTCTCTACCTATCCTTCCGCACTGATTACAAGGACAAAATTATTAACACTGATCTTTAGCTTTACATGAATCGTTTTACATATATAAAGAACTACCTAAATCTATTCATTTTAGCAGACTCCCCTTACGTTATTCATCTATTTCCCTTAAAAGTTTATAAATCTTGTTAAACATTTAATTATCTACAATCGTCGTCGTATACATTTTTTTCCGTAACACGAATATTAAGCAAGTTATTTGTACTTTCCTGACTTCACCCTTCAGAAAACCCCCAATCCTAATCATTGGATTTTTGCTTTGAGTAACTGAGTCACTCAAAAACTCATCTCTAAATTGCATTTCAATTTCTATTTACGAATGCTTCTTACTGAGAAATAGAGAATAAATCTTCAGATGGGCAGTGTGTCATTCCAACACGTGGGAAAGATGGCTTGCTCGGTTGTCCTCCGAAACGGCATGTCATATGTAGGACCATAGGATAAACTATTAGCAGAAGGGAAGTATTCGTAAGTGTGTCATACTAATTTACAAACACGTGTCTGAGAATGTCTTCATTTATTAGCTTTGAATGATAATTGAGGCGCTGCTTTACTGACTATCATTCAAAACGTTTATTTCCTTCCTAGCTACTCATTTCATCACTGCCAAATTTCACAAAAACAACTTACAAACACTAAAGCTTACACAGTTATATTTCCATATTGATAAATATAATAACACTGTATATTTTATATAACTAAAAAATTAATGAGGTTTCGTTTAGGTACTGCTTTTAGCAGATTGCCCTTAGGTTGCACTCAGGGTGGGATTTTCGAAAATTTTTATCAAATGTCCATCAATTCAAGAGATAACGAAAATAAGGACCGTTCAAAATTTTAGCAGATTCCCCTTAAGGGGAATCAGCTATTGAGGTTGTACTCATGACGGAATTTTCGAAATTTTTCTTCAAATGTCCATCAATCCTACCTAGTAGATGTCCAAAATGAGGTCCGTTCAAAAGTATATATATATATATATATATATATATATATATATATATATATTTGTCTGTTACCGCTCTAGCGGTCGCAATTTTTGTTTGATCGTTACCAAACTCGATATTTAGTCGTTTTATGTAAAAAGAAAGATCAAGTTCGTTAACGGCTGAAATCGGACCAGTGGGAGGGGGGGGGGTTAGAGGGGAGGATTTTCGAAAATTCGACTACTATACGTCGGATCGAAAAATTGTACAAAATCAATCTTATTGCAAATTACATTTACTATAAATATTGCTATATACATTTATTCTCTATCTTGAATATTAACCGAGATATTTGCATTTCTATTAAATCAGGGCGGCTAACGGACGGGTGACTTTCCTACCAAAAGCTAGTTCGGCCGTTTCCTTACCTGCTCGACTCTCGTGAAATTTCTCTCTCTGCAAATACGTCGTGTCATGACGTCTTGAATTAAGAGTTTTCGTTTTTTTACTTGAAAATGTTTATTTGATCTAAACCATACTCGATATTTAACCGTTACAGTCAACTCTAAAGATCATATTTGTTATTGGCCGAAATCGGACCTAGAATAGTGATGGTTTAGAGGGGAGGGAATTAGAAAATTTGAAAATATCTTCGTTATTATGAGTCAGATCACAAAATGTTATAGAACCAATCTTGTTAAACTTTTGATATTCTATAATTGTTGTTCTATGAACATTTGAGATCACGAGTGTTATACCGCAGTTGGGAAACCTGCTTAGTTTACGCAGCCCCTGCGTGACGGACATCTTGTACCTACTCCTACACCAGTTGGTTGATCACATTACTTGAAAACTCACTCTGATTTCCAAGGGAATGACTAAGGCAAGGGAGATATGAATGATAATCTATGAGTTAGTTGAATGATGTTTAACTACAGGTACATCTACTAACTATTAACAATAATAGATCAATATTCAATACTTAATTGTTTACATTAGGTGTAATTTGTGGGTAAATTTTTATATGACAGTGAGTTAGTAAACCTGGATGAAATATTGTCCGTGCTACAGGGATCAGCATTCGCTCGAGGATAACTAATTTCCTAAGAAACAAAACAACTTTTAAAATGAGGAAGTTAACCTTGCCAAATCACTCGAGGTCAGCTGGAATTAAGTACAGAATGTACTTTAAACGTTGCAAAAAGTCAATAACAGAATGATGAGAAGGAAAATATAATGATTATATTCAGGCATGAGTAGTCAACTTTTTCGAATAAATTTATTACTACCTATCAGCTATTAAAGTAATCGATATAAGAAATTATCATTAAATAGTTAAAAAATAAAGACAGAAGTTAACCCCTGTTAACATAATTTCCTATTTCTTCAGCCATTAAGTGCAATAATTCTTTATATTTTAATGGCACAGTGAGCCGAGGGATAAAACTGTTTATTCTGGAAATCAGACTTACGGAAAACGAACAGAATAAAATAATAATAAAATCCTTAGTCGTAGCCTAGCCAGAAAAGTGCTTACTTGGGATATTCCGTTCTGAATGGCTCTGCTATGACAATATATAGTAAGGTTAAGTCAATTGAAAAAAAAATGTAAAAATTATCTTGTGATAAAAGGGATAACTCCCTTTTATTTTAGTTAAAACAGGGATCTACAAGAAGTATTACTTTAAAAAAAAACTTTATACTTGTCATTCATAATGTGAAATAATATTTTCCCAGCCATAATAGTAGTACTTTATTGATAGTTATTGAAAGTTATTAGTCGTTATTGAAGGTTCGGCTTGTGGGAAACCTCAACAAATAGGGTCCGATTATGACCAATTTCCAATATAAAAGAAATTTGTTTACAAAAAAGTACGCGGATTGTTAAAAATATGTTCATTAAGAAAGAGGTATAAAAAAACTATTTAATTCCCACCAGTGTTTTCATTTATTCTCAGATTGTCTTAAAGCAATGATTGAATCACAATTTAAAGAAGTGTGACAATCGTTTTACATATATTCAGAAAGTATTTTAAACCAATGATGAACAGAACTTTGAAACATCCTTAAGAAACATTAAGGATATAAAAAAAAAGTCTGAAAAGCAGTTAAATGTATACATTTTTTTTAAATGTATTTTATATGCGTTTTTGACACGTTAAACGATACAAGCTAATGTCACTTATTTTCTCCTAGAAGCTTACGTCATCTAAAAAGATTTAACGAAATACACATAGAAATATGTATTTTCCATGTCCATGGAGGATCTGTATCATAACTCTTTATTTATAAGTTAAAAGTGAAGAACTTGAAAGCAATTGTTCCGGTTAGCCGATTTAGAAAAATGATTTGAAAATTGACAGTTGTAAATTTGATTTCGACAGTTCTATGCAATTGTAAAGAGTCTAATTACTTCTTTTGAGAAACTATTTTTATTCTCACTATCCAGGAAACTATTCTATTAGCTGAAGGTTTTAAAAGAAAATTTATACAATGAGGAACCAAAATATTATAAATAATATTATAATAGAGAAAGAGTCTTTGTATGAGAGGTGGCTTTGAAGCCACAATGTGTGCGACGCATTGATGGATCCAAAAAGGACATCGATACAATAGGACACTATCAGGCAGCCATCTTGGCTTTGTTAAACTAAACCTTCTTATAAATATAATTAATAACTGTATATTCAATGTGCGCATATTTTCTGACTTGATTCCTACTCAGTTTTAATGGTTTAAATGACAGGAATTTCAAAACTGGCATGCCTAAAAGAATAAAATTCATTTCTAGAATCCCAAAACCCTCAAAACTATATAACAGAACAATTACTTCTGATGTGGAATCATTTTTAAAAAATGATGTATTTATCTATTTTAGGGAGTTGCAATTTTAGCGATGTAAAAAAAGAAAATACTTGATAAAGCCATCTTATTATAAAACATAAATTAAAATATCTACAGTTACAGTTAGTAAACAATTTTTCTCCAATGGAATAATGGGAAAAGAAAGCCATAGTTTTGTTAGCAGAATTCTCTTGAGGGAAATCAGCTATTGGAGTTCAACTCCTTACGTGGTTTTATAAAATTTCTTCAAGTGTCCATCGAGGTCCATTCAAAACTATATCTATCTATATATGTGTGTGTGTGTGTGTGTGTGTGTGTGTGTGTGTGTGTGTGTGTGTGTATATATATATATATATATATATATAGTGGCAATTTTTCGTTGATCATTACCAAACTCGATATTTGATGTGAAAGTAAAGATCAAGATCGCAATTGGCCTGTGGGATGGACCGTCGTGGTCAGGGGAGATTTCGAAAATTCAAAATATCTCCGCTTTTATATGTCGAATCGAAATATTGTATAGAGCCAATCCCATAACAAATGTAATATCCTATAAATGCCTACCTTGAATATTAGCTAGGACATTGGCATTATTAGATTTCACCCCTCAATAAACCCCGCATATTGCACTTAGAATAAAAGTTCTTGTCAGTTATTATTCTCCAATATGTATCTAAGTGTTTAATAGCTAATTGTAAATTACACGGTGAACATATTAGTAGTTCAGTCCAAGTCATGAGGTGTTCGTGTGACACCTTTGAGAGGGAGAGTCGAAACGAGCAACGAACTGATTCTCTTCTGTATAGCGTATTTTATTTCACTCTGTTTTGTGTGTGTCTAAAGTTATTCCTCGTTCCATTTCATGTATGGCTGTGTAAGTTTAGTGGCATCGTATTCTGTAATTTAAATTATAAAATAAGGAGTGCTTTTCGTATTTCGGATTTTTCATCATTATTCATTTTAATTTTTATTTATTTTATTCATGTTGGATAAATATCCCCGTATTCAAGAAATATCTCATGCCAAAAGATATTGAGGCAATTCTGCGTAGCAATCAAGTAAAGCAAGTTCTTCAGGAAATTCCAGAAAATTATAACCTTAATATCAATATCGCCTAGGACCAATTATATGTTATTACAAACAGGTTTATTACAGCACAAACAAGATAATCCATTATTGCTGATAACTGGCTGTTTTTGCACCACCAGCATGGAAAATTCTGAATCCATGCCAAATATGGTGAAGAAGTAATTCATTCTAATGCTGCTGGAATTACTTTTAAAATATATGTACAGTTAAAAAGAGAGTTTGACTTCTCTTTTAAAGATATTATTTTTTTATTTAAAAGAGTTCCTCAACGCCGGCGATTTACTAATTATTCAGGTACGCCCAAAAAAGCGAACAGCAAAAAAAAGTAACGTAAAAAGAGTGAATTATGGTGATTCCTAAAACAGTTCATTGGCATACCTGTCTTATATGTAGCAAACGATATTGTGTATGGAAACATTCCTTAACTGCTTGTTTTATTTGCCTTAGTTTATTGTGTTATCCCATGATTGCTGCCACTGCTCATCTTCTTATACAGCTAATAACGTTTTGGTGGTTTGCAGAGTTTATGTCAATGTCTGGTTTGTTACGGAGTGAGTCTTTAAGGAAAACTAAAAATAGAAATATTACAATTTGTACCGAATGACCTTGCCAGTGATGTGAAATACAAATCTGTTAACACCGAAGCGATTCCTGTTATCCATTTAAACACTTCTCCAACCAATTAACAGCAGAAAATTAAACTTGCCAAAGTAGTTTCATGAGTATAAGAATAGTTATTTTCATCACTAGTACCAAAAGTGGGTCTTTTCGGTGCGAGGTCTAGTTTAACGAGCGAGGCGAAGCCGAGCTTGGAAATTGGACCGAGTACCGAAAGGACACTTTTGGTACGTGTTATGAACAATACTTTTCATTATACTGCTCATACTTAAGCGCATTAAAACCCTTTTATATTTCATTAATAATTTAAAGATACAATATAAGAAATTAAAGTGACACATTATTTTATTTGAAATAAACCATCTGTTTATTAACGTATAATAGAAGAAAAGTACTTATATAAGAAATTAAATTGACACATTAAATATTTGGAAAAAACATCTGTTTATTAACCCATAATAGAAGAAACATTACAGATTTACATTAATATTTATAGTACAATTTTGATTATTATTTATAATACAAACCTTTGTTTAGCATTGCCTTTTGGAATACAGTTAACTTTTGATTATTAGAATGAAACAAATATTAGAATGAATATAACCTCCTTCAAACACATGTTTATTAGTAACAGGTAAGGTTAGCGCATCGAAAAGATTTTTCAGTACTAGTCCCGAAAAGAGCTATTTTACGGACTCAAACCTAGTATTGAAAACACATGTTTTTTGACGCAGTATAATGAAATATATTTTAAAAGACTAGCAAACAAGCATGAGTAATTAGTGAGATTATTTTTTAAAATAGAAAAATGATGTATATTGAAACAATTATTTTAGCAAAATGTCAAGATCGGAATGTTATGAAAATGGGTTACCGCAAAGGAGTCAGTTCGATTTCATGTCCTAATGTTAGTTTAATTGCCTTTTGAGTTTCTGTAATTTAAATTATAAAATAAGGAGTGCTTTTCGTATTTCGGATTTTTAATAGTTGTCTCATCATCAAGAATGCACGTATAGTTTCATCATTATTCATTTTAATTTTTATTTATTTTATTCATGTTGGTTAAATATCCCCTTTTTCAAGAAATATCTCATGCCAAAAGACATTGAGGCAATTCTGCGTAGCAATCAAGTAAAGCAAGTTCTTCAGGAAATTCCAGAAAATTATAACCTTAATATCAATATCGCCTAGGACCAATTATATGTTATTACAAACAGGTTTATTACAGCACAAACAAGATAATCCATTATTGCTGATAACTGGCTGTTTTTGCACCACCAGCATGGAAAATTCTGAATCCATGCCAAATATGGTGAAGAAGTAATTCATTCTAATGCTGCTGGAATTACTTTTAAAATATATGTACAGTTAAAAAGAGAGTTTGACTTCTCTTTTAAAGATATTATAGATTTAGTACTCTCTTAGTAGATTTACCATTTGTGGGAGTAACAATCACTCAGTAGTGATATGACAGGTAGGAATTGGAAAGCAATAAGGGGTTCAAAGAAAGGGGAAAACAGATTCTGCTTAGTTCCCCATATACAAGGGTTATTGTATGATGGTCATTCATAAATGGGGATTTATACTGAAAAAAGAGAGATCAAGATAACTACGAAGAAGAACAATCAATCATTCTTTACTTTACAAAAGTGTTATTGTACAGTTGATGAAACTATTTTCGGATAATAAAGTGATTCGAAAGAAAAATTCGAGAATTGATTCCTAATGTAAATGAATCTCATCGTTGGGAAATAATTATTATATAAATCCGCTTCTCTAAATAATATAAACTAGTCTTAATAGATTGATGTAAAATAATGTTATTACAAGAAACGGGTCGATCACGTTTTTAATATCAGTAAGTGTAATTTGGCGATATTAGCGTACTTTGTTTAATCGTATAAGGACTGTGTTAATATATATATATATATATATATATATATATATATATATATATTGCAATCGATTTTCTTTTAAGATTATTATTATTTATTAACGTCCACTTTTTGCAACTTAGGCTAATCGGGACGGGTTATCTACAGGTTACCACCCTTTTCTAGCCAGGGTGGGATTTTAGGACGTTATTTAATGAATTTCGTCACTAAATAATTTCCTTTGCCCAGGCAAGAATCGAACTCGCCACTCTCGGTTTACCATGTGAGATAAAGGTTAACGCTTTAACTCGCATGGCTAACCCAAGGATAATGGAAGTCACTGTCTTGTTTAAGCAGAGCATAAATGGTGTATCGCCCCATTTTTGTTGTATTAATTAAGAGCTGAAATCAGCAAAAACCCTTGTCATTGCTGTACATTAAGGTTTGAAACTACTGATTCATTTTATCGCAGGAAGTAATTCGGTTATCACAAAATATGAAGGAGCTTGCCACTGGAACTGTGGCCTCCAATGTTCCTTGAATCAGACAGGTGTCTGAGTGAAAGTGTGGTTCGAAGTTATCAAAAGTTACTCATGGCTTTCCAAGGAAGCGGCGTCGTTTCCTGAGTCTTGGGTTTAACATTTCACCCTCCAGTCAGCAGATGAGTCAGCTGGGAACTGCGTCTACTCAGAAGTAGTTATTTGGCATTTCAGAAAACGCAAAATTGTTCGCCCTGATATTCGTCATTTAAGATATGCTTGACTAATTGGACACATATGAGTCGGCGACCACATCAGTCAGGGAAGTGATAATGATAAGAGGAGACACGTCCAGTAGATTTGAGGAAAAGTATGACACAAAAGATAATATTTGGAATTCTGACATATAATTTCGAATTACTTGAGTTTTATAAATATAAAAGTATTTTGTATTTTAATCATATTTCTGGGGACTGATTATTCCTAAGAAACACTTCATTTAAAAAAGTGTAGAAATTGGTAATAAATGAAGTTAGAATCCCAGTGGTATGTAGAAAGCAGACGAACACAGTGAAAGCTACCTACTTCGACGAAGTAAGAACTGGCCTCAAGAATTTTTACCATCTAATCTTCATAAGAGTAACTAAATAATTATTACTTGGCAGAAATATATTTAACGCAGTAGATTGTAAGCTTCCAATAGAGCAAAATTTTACAAATTTTAATATCTGTATATTTTGCCTACCCATGTTTCAATTTTTTATTTATTAAACATCAATCGGCTTACAATCAGCTGACAAATAAAGGTATCCTATCAAAAATCCGTTTCATAAAAAAAGTATATAAAAAGTAACATCTGACCTCAAAACTCTACGCTAGCATATAATTATGCCCTACTAAAGCAACAATTTTAAGTGGTTAATCGAATAACCAAGCTTCATTCAAATAAATAATGGATCCTATACTTACGCTGTTTATCACAATTTACAAAGAATGATGATTAAAATAAATAAGTAGAGCAAGGATTTAGAATTCTATGTTTTAGAACAATTGATATAATATTTACATGGACTAAGACGATTCCCAATCGATAAAATATAAGAAAACGTGTGTGTAGTCGGTGTATATATACATATATTTATACTAGCTCAGATACCCGGCTTCGCCCGGGAATTCATTTGAGGCTGGATGGTGATGGTATTTTTTTGGCAAGGCTTTACTTTGCACAATATTTTGACATTTACCCATCCCAGTGTTTAGGGTTAATACCCGTCGTTTCTGTGGATTTGTTAATAATATAATCAATTTTTTATGTAAGACTTCACTGTCCTCCATATTGTCATATTTCCCGTTTCCTGTGCATTATGCATATATTTAAATTATTAAGGACAAAATATTATAATAATATATTATAATTTGAATTAATTTTTCCAGGCGAGGTACCTGGTAGTTCATATTGAAAAGAATTGTTGAGCAAATTTCTCTAAATAACAAAATAAACAACTTTTGTTATGTGCATATTTGCCAAAACCCCAATAAGAAACGAAATAACACTATTTTTAATTTCAGGCCTCCCTTATAACCCCCACTCCCGCCCGTCCCTAGAAATGTTAGTATGGCTTATTATAAGGAAGGCGTTAGTGCTAATACACATACCGAGTGTTTTATTAGTTCGGTTGAGTCTTTTGTGCAAAATAAAATTTTTGACTCCCGCTATAATTTTTAGCGTATAACGCCTTTATACTTCGGTATACGACGATATTGTATATAACAAAAGTTTCTCTAAATAATAAAATAAACAACTTTTGTCATGTGCATATTTGCCGAAACCCCAATAGGTAACGAAATATCACTATATTTAATTTCAGGCCTCCCTTATAACCCCCACACCTGCCCGTCCCTAGAAATGTTAGTAAGGCTTATTATAAGGAAGGCGTTAGTGCTACTTCACATACCGAGTTTGGTTTAGTTCGGTTGAGTTTTTTGTGCCAAATAAAATTGTAGACTTCCGCAGTAGTTTTTAACGTATAACTCATTTATAATTAGGTGTACGACAAATGTGTATATGACAAAAGTTACTCCAAATTACAAAATAAACAACTTTTGTTATGTGCATAATTGCCGAAAATGCAATAGGAAATGAAATATTTCTATTTTTAATTTCAGCCCTCCCTTATGACCCCCACTCCTGTTCGTCTCAGAGAATATAAACATAGCCTAAAGTCTAAATTGGGTTAGTAGTAATATAAATACTAAGTTTCATAAAATTCGGTTCAGCCGTTTATGCGTGAAAAGGTAACAAACAAACAAACAGACACGAAAGAAACAAAATGCAGTTATGGTATCTATGACATGTGAAACGAAAAGTTATAGTGAAATTTTGCGAAAAACATCAATGTACAGACAGAGGTTACAATTTTATATATATATATATATATATTATATACACACACACGCGGGCGTGTGTGTTTGTTGTGTATAATTAATTACATACAATCAGTAAAGTTAACTAGCAGAACATAATGAAATTGTAAAATTTCATGTAAGTTCAGAAGTAACAGGATTTGTGCAAACGTCGAAACTCTATAAATGTGCTTGTAGTTATTGAAGGGGTAAGAAAACTTGAAGCATAAAATGTTAATGACGTCTAACGATCCGATTAGAGTTTAATTATATCATTATAAATAATTTTATGATACAGTTTATGGTGTAACTGTATCAAAATTATTTATAATGTAAACAAATAACAAATATGATAAAACACATTACTAAAATATCTTATGCGAGGGATTTTTATATTATTTAGTCATTAGACAAAAGAATTACATTTTTAGGGGTTTTAACCGTAAAATACTCAATTTGTTATATGCTCCTTCCAGAAATCTAAAAAATAATAACTTAAATGATTAGAAGAGGCCATGTGAGGCGTTCTCCTTTGGGAAATCATTAAATAAAATCCTGAGTCCCACCCTGGCTATAAAAGACTGGTAATCTGTAGATAACCCGTCCAAATTAACCTAAGTAGCATGAAGCGGGCGTAATAAATAACACTTAATGATTAGACATGTATTGTTAGGTAAACATTGTCAATCAAAATTTGTTGGAATTCCATGTTTTAGATCATTAAATGGAATTAAATAGAAAACGATTATTATCTTATGTTTATTTGACAGTCCTGTATGTTTACTCAAAAAATGCATAAGTAATAATTACTAAAAAATTCATTGAGAATTTTAGAGAGGTGTGCAGTTATAATAATTTTATTTATTTAGAGCTTCGTTTTAAAGGTGAGTTGTAATTAAAGACTGAAGAGGTGTGATAAACAAAGGTAAGTCAATTAAGACAAAATAAGAAGGGAACAAGCCAGAATTGGGGGGGGGGGTGATATTCGTTAGATTGTAGGCACATTGAGATCACCATCATTAGGAAATATGTGTTACAAATCCATAGTACACTTTTGGAAATTTAGCTTTGAGCTGTGAGATGGAGCCTGCCCACTTTATAGTGTGGTATAAAGTGATAACCTATATTGTTTAGTGGTAGTGGCCTAAGAAAATTTATAGATAGTACTCAGATATTAATTCAATCTACCCCATTAAATAAACCTCTCACATTTCTTCTGTTAGGTGACCTCAGTTAGCATGTGTTGCGCGTGTCTTTCATTTCAGCCTCCTTTTATGACGAATGTATTATTAGGAAATGCTAAGTAAACAGGGTTCAGTTAAGCGGGAGATTGCCCAAGAAGCCGAGGAATTGCAGCAATATTTAGGTCGCACTGATAATTCCACAGCCATTGCTACTTTCCAAAACAAATTGTCTTTGCTCATTTCACTAATAATTAGAGAAGGTTAGCTACGTGACGATAAGGCTAACTTTCTGGTAGATTTCCATGTGTAGTATAGCACACAATGCCTTTCGTACTTCGCAATGCTTCATCTTAAGAATGTGTTTTTCATCCCATTTATTTGAGTCCCAAATAAGCTTTCTTTAAATGTAGTCCCTTCCAAACATGGAATTCCATTCGGTCCACGATGACGTAAGACAATTCTTTAATACATATCTCCAAATTAGAATGGAAATAATTTGTTAATTTTTTTCCCCTGTACGGAAAGAGAAGAGGTTAAAGAGAGCGACATTATTTAACTTAATATATTTTACTTAAACCACTTATTGAGCTTCAAGGGTTTAACGTAACCTTCAGTGTTATGCATTGGTGTTGGTTTATTAAATTGGAAACGTGGTTTCGAAAGATACTAGCTATAAAATCTGATTTCATTTTGCCAGACTTGTTTGGTATAAATTTAAAAGAATGAAAGAAACATTTGGCTTCATTCTAAAGTGTGTTTCCCATCCTGTGTTTGACGATAACACAGCTTTTTATTTTATTTCTTGAAATGCATCCGCGTATTGTTCACATACTTATATAATTTATATTGCACAAATTCATTTAATTTTTGTATTGCTTCAGGACAACTGCAGTGAAAAATTGATTTATAGAAGTTTTTTTTCCTGGTAAAGACCTCAATCTAGATTAATTGATAAAGTATTGTCCTTTTCTGAAACTGAACGTTTTTAGTTACAAATGTTGTTCACAACACTCTCCATTGTATGTAACAATACACAGAATTGTTTTGTTTAAAAGACCTTTATCATAGGGCCAACATTTAACATGACCTCCGGAAGAAGCCGATTGGAAAATTGGCGAAATACCGTGGGATACCACCACAGAAATGACACCGCTGAAGATACGCCGTACACAGCAACTGTAATTTATCATCGCATGAATCACAATCAGGTTTCATTCTTGGAATTGTTAAAGTTTTTGAAGATGAGTCATCATGTTTCCTATTACAGCTATATTACAATGTGATGAATTGGATCATGGATCACTTTACTTCAATAAAAACAAATATTGTTTGGCGTGGCGTGTCACAAGTAATGAGACACGAATACTAAATGATGACATATTTTTGAAATTTTTAAAGATTCAAATTACTCTTCGTATATTGGAACATGAATTTGAAATACACAGTTTTAAGTGACATGAAAGACTTAATTATAATTTGATAAAGTTTGGGAGTTCTTTGGACACAAACTGAATCTGATCTATACTAGACAATAAGGAAATCTAGTTAGGTTGATTTGTTCCTTTTTATTGGTTAATTAAACGAACTGCAGGCAATGGGTGTTCTACAGAATGAGAACATAATTTTATTTTTCATTCTGAATACCAACTATGATAAAAATGTTGTAATTGAAACTTCCCGTTAAGTCAATAATCAATATCAACAGATATGGGCGTAAATTATTTAATATAAAGTAGATTAAGCTACTAGCCCCTTCTCAAGGAATACAATGTCAATTAAAATCTTCGTCAGTTTAATAAGTTCCATAGAGGTTATTTAAATGAGTTCACCATTCCTCACAAAGCAATGCCACAAGACGAGAGCCGATGAAGACATTCCTGGTTTCATGGCGAGTGAGAAGACTGGTTTGGATTTCAGAAAGAGACACGCAAATGCCTTTAGTAATACATACTATCCTCGCTGACACGCGTTTTAAATATAGGTTATAGAAATTCTTTTTATGGAATGAATTTAGTTTTTCTCAGCCAGACATTTACGTCTTAATGCAAAGCCTTGCAGCTGTGGCTTCAACAGGGAACGTTCTAGATCTATGTATAATATACTTGCAGGGTTAGAAGGATTTTCATTGGCAACTCCCTCTCTACTGCACGAGTCCAACTAATAATAAAGGCATCACAAAGAAGTCTAAATTGTCCAAATAGGTCTGAATAAAGTATGACACAAAAAAATCTTGAATGGAACTTGAAATATTGCTCAAAACCCAAATAAAAAGAAAAAAAGTAAGTTCAATTATGATGTAAGGAACTCCAGTTGTCGTTGAATTCAGTATTTTATTTACTTAAGTGGTTGTTATTATTCTTCCAGACTTCATCATACTCTACAATTTGGGAGATTTGAGGGCACCCATAATAATTCTTGACCACACACTAGCTAGTAAGAGAGACTAAGTTCTAATTAACCTAACCAGGCTGCATAAGAAGAATGTATTTAAAATTAATTTTATGAATTCTTAACAATGGCGTCAAATTATTTGGGAATGAACAATTATATTAATATAATTCAATTTACGTGAGTAATAACCTTCAAGTAATGTGGTATCTTCTTTCTTTCGCCATCCTAAAAAAAATTGATCACGTGGGTTTATTATTTTTTCACAACTTTTTGATAAAGGGAAACCCCGTTTTTGAAGTTGGCGTGTTGAAAACAGGTTCGACTCTATAATCAATATGAATACCCATAATAATAATCCGATACTAAATATAAGGTATATATATTGTCTAAAGTTTACTTCGATATTAGCCTCTTTTTTTTATTTTTTTTTATAAATAGCACTTCTAGCTGTATTAACTCCCCCTCTCAAAAAAAAGAAAAGATTTTTAATCTCAAGAGCTTTTTTAATTGGCACATTTCCAGAGAGACGTTTTGAAGCCATGACGAGTTTCGAAGTGCATGAGAATACAGACAACTTCTGATGAGTTAATAAGTCGTTCAGAAGTAAATACCTACTTTTGATACCAAATTAAAAACAAATTTGACATATTCAAAAAATATACACTTGGCCTAGGATAATGATGTTATAAAATATTTTAAAATCTAATCCTTACGTTTGGCAATATTAAGTGTATAACTAATTATTATATTTGAACCCAACTAAGTCAGAAATATACATAAAATCGACTAGTCCTTAGGTAAGCTTAATTAAGAAACATACGAATCAAACGTTTATGTAGGATAAGTAGTAATGAATTTCAGTCTGTTTCCACCAAGTGTACAATTGTCGTTAAACTGAGTAACTGATCTGAGTAGATTCATTAGTAGTTTTTTTCAGTTATTGGGAGAAACCGTAAATTATTAATGGTATTTAAAGAAGATGATTAGAAAACAAAAAAAAGGAGAATTAAGAACACATATTGTTTTTTTTTTTTGAAAGACAAAAAAATATGTATTATTTTTTTTTAATAGTGGCCCACATATTTCTTGATTAGAATAATAATAAAAATACTTACATATTTGAGGGTAGTTGTTGCCTGTATAATGTCTATAATACACTCGGATTGATAATAGATAGCGGTAATACTAATTGCTATAAGGGTTGTTAGAGAGAGAAGACACTAGAGGAGAGGGAGAGATAGGAGATGACCGCACGGCTGACTGACTACTGGCGAGCCGGGCCAGCCCCTCCTCTCTCCAGCCTCCCCTCCCGCGGCACATCCACTCCTGCTTCTCTTTCTCCTTAGATATCCTCCCTTCTCCTTTATTTCAGGCCTTCCTCCCCTTATAGCAGGTTCCCCATCTAGGGAAATCTGCTATTGAGGTTGTACTCATGAAACGATGTTCAAAAAATGTCTTTAAATGTCTATCGATTCTACCTAGGAGATAACTAAAATGATGCCAGTTCAAAATTGTATATATACTAGCGGACCCGACAGACGTTGTCCTACATGATATTTCAAGCGATTAGGATATTAAATTTAATAATATTATGTTTAAAACAAAAGCTACTTTTAATAACACAAAAAACAACTTTTGTTATGTGCACGTTTGCCTAAAAACAAATAGAAAATTAAATATCACTAATTTTTTATTCAGGCCTCCCTTATAACCCCCACTTCCGTTCGAACCTAAAAAATTTAATATAGCTTATAATCATGGAAGAGTTAATGCTAATTTACATGTAGAGTTTTGTTAAGTTCAATTCAATCGTTAGTGCCCAATAAATTGTTGGCTCAACACTTTAATGATTTAGTGTATATCTCGTTAATACTTTGTTATACGACAAAAGTGAATATAACAAAAGGTATTTTAAATAACAAAATAAACAACTTTTGACCTGAGCATATTTGGCGAAAAACCAATAGGAAACGAAATATCGCTATTTTTAATTTTAGGCCTCCCTTACAACCCCCACTCCTGCTCCATCTGCCGGGCTGATTTGTGTATATATATATTCTTGTCTTTTACAGCATAATAACCGTAATTTTTGTTTAACCATTACCAAACTTGATATTTAAACGGTTTTAGTAAAACTAAAGATCAAGTACGTTAACGGCTGAAATCGGAATAGTAAGAGGGAGGATGAAAGGGGAGGATTTTTGAATAAAAAAATATCTTCGTTATTATTAGTTGGACCAAAAAATTGTATAGAACCAATCTTATTGTGAATGTAATGCCCTATACATGTTGATTTATACACCTTTTCTCTATCTCACATATTAACCTAGATATTTGCATTCTTTAATGTTCAGCTTTCAGTAAATTCCCACTTTTAGTTATCGTGAAACGTCTTATTTCGAGCTTAAATTTCAAAGATTTACCATGTGAGGTATATGTACCGTCATCAATTAAGATTTTATGATTATGACTCAAAATCATATTAGTTAATGTCTAATAAAAGATGTGGTACATGGTGGGGTTTAGAAGGGGATCCGAAAATTAAAAATATCTCCGTAGTTTTTAGTAGGACCGAAATATATATATATATGTTATTTTGTGCAGGGTCGAAAAAGTTTATAGAGCCAATATTTTTAAACTATTGATGCTCTACAATTATTGTTCTATATATGTTTTCGTACCTCAAATATTAAAGGAATTATTTGTACTTCCTTGTTTTCAGTGTTCAGTAAACCCCCTTTTCTACTAATCGGATTTTTATTTAGATATAAAAATTGTATGGAGAGAAGAGAAAATAGTGTGTCATACGAACTCGAGTGAAATCTGCTTAGCTAACGCAGCCCCTGCATGATGACCTATCTCTGTTATAAAGATAATAAATTAGTAGGTAGACATAGTTCCATTAGTAAATGTCCTTGTTGCCCTCAAATCCTTATCACGCGCTAAGTTAAAAAACATAAATAAACAAAATGATAGGGGATTGCCAAAGTTATCCTGCAATTGTTCAGAGTAATTTTGCAAGTCATACAATCTTGTTGGCTGTATTTAGCTAAACAATTCCGTGGCAGTGGAATGATATAGAACACATTGTACTTATACTCTTTCTTCAAGATTTCAAGAAAGAAATGACTATAGGAATTCCTATATGACTAGTAAGTAATTGCGTCACTGGGCACTTTATTGCTTCCTAGTCGTAGCCAGTATGTCAATAGAAAATAATGTTAAGTATTTTAAGGTCTGTTCCTGATTTGTCTTTACTAAGTTAAATTAATTAATTCGTATATTGTAAGACAGCAACGAGTAGTAACGAAGGTATTAAACTTCCTGTTTAAAAAATAGCTTGCATTTTTCTTCATTAAAACCTAGTTCATATTGTATGGTAAATAAGCTATCAGAGCAAATTCTCATAAAGATAAGTCTAAGATTAATTGAAATAATAGTGGTCAAGGATGCAGGTAACCCTCATAAATAAATATTTCTTATAATCACTCCAGATCAATCCAAGGTTCCTTTGAACAATTGAATTTCTGCGTTTTAACTTGTCCTTTCTATGATATGTTTTATTTTCTATAATTAAAAGACGGAAAAACTTGAATGGCAGTTGATTTCATAACTGGGCAGTTCTAAGCTGGATAATAATAATAAGGTAAATAAATTTTTTAATTAATCAATCAAAAGACGTAAATACATAAAAAAAGTATGGTGAAAGGATTATGATGGTTCATTCATAAGTAGTTTCATAATAATGTCCAGGGACTATGTCAACTAAGTAGATTTTCCACGTGCTTGCATGACGTACAGTTGATCATTTTTCACATATATTTTCTATTTCTATGAAAAATCTGTTGAGTAAAACTAGTGTTTTACTGAAGTCTGAAAACTGGAAAGCACAAATAACTCGCTTTATATTCGTATCTCGAATATTAAAAATGAAAATCTAAAAAATGCTGAATGCAAAAATGTTGGCCAATATTCAAGATAGAAAAAACAAGATATATAACAACATTTATAGGGTTTTACATTTTCAATAAGATTGGCTATATATAATTTTGCGATACAACGTATAGTAACGGAGATATTTTGAAACTTCCCCTCGATGGGCATATTTCGAAAATTTCATCATGAGTACAACCTCAATTGCTGATTTCCCTCAAAGGACATTGCTAAAACGAAGGCCTGGGGTCGATTTATTAAATTCGGATTTTGTATATAAAAAATGATCTGACATTTCATTGTATTTATTAACCGTATTTTATTTGATTAGTTTTAAGCAAAGCTGTTATTACAATTGAATCTTCAGCTTCGGACCATGAGCGTTATTTAATTACGGGTATTTCATGTTACTTTGGCTTTTGATCATTTGTGATAGCTGAAAAATACTAATTGCGGAAAGGGGCCGTGACTTTTTTTTAGAGAGTTTCAATTTTCCTTCAGGACCTAGGCAAGAGGGCGTTGGCCTGTTTCTGTCCATTTAAACTAAGCGAGCCTATCCACTGCTCTTCCAACCTTACCTCACCCAGTGTTCTTGACCTCTCCTAAATAACACTGTCCTCGGGGCAAAAAAGCTTTTAAATGGTCACTTGTCTCAGTAGGGCCTATCGCTTGTCGACCTTGGCAAGTTTAGAAGCTTTATCAAGGCTTCAGTAGAGTAAACCAACTAAAGGATTTTTTAAACAATAATTTGGCCTACTTTAGTATTGTACAAGATATGATAAATTCAAAGTTCTTTTGAAAATTGAACTTTATGAGCTACAATGGGGTTAGTTATCCTATTGATAATATTTCTTAACCAGATTCTATGATTCAGTAGAAAAGGCTAATAATAAGCAAATTCTTAAACCACTTTATTGTTTCATCACAATTTGTGCTAATGCGCTTGGTAAATCTAGAGTCGTGGGTTCGATTCCCGCGGTGCTGTAAGAATTTATTTACTGAAGAACTCACTAAATAATATCCTTCGTCCCACCCTGGAAAGAAAAGGGTGGTAGCCTATAGATAACCCAACTCAGGCACTCTTAGTAGCACAAAGTGGACGTTAATAAAAAGCAACAATTAACACTTCCGCCGAATTCCCGCCATTAAACGTTTCTTTAGACGGTTTTCGGTTGCAAACTATGCCATTGTATAAACGTCTGTCACTCAGGTGCTGCGCAAACTAAGCAGATTTCCCACTTTCTGTTGTGATCTCATCTCACCACACACTTCTCTATTTCTAAGGGAAAAAACGGTAAGTAGAAGGGGCGGGACAAGGGTAGGTGGGGAGTTATTGAAAGGTGAAAATAATTAATTACGAATAACTCGGTTAATACTTGAGTTACGAAAACATGCAGATTGTAGAGTATCTATAATTTAACAAGATTGCTCCTATAACATTTTACGATCGGACTAATTATAACGGATATATTTTAAATTTTCGAATCCCCCCCCCCTAATCTCTCACTATTCCATTATCAATTTCAGCCAATAACAAATATGATCATTAGTGTTGAGAGAAGCGCTTATATATCGAGTACAGTTTTCTAGAAAAAAACGTAAATGCTTAATTCATGATGTCATCACAAAACGAGTTTGCATGTGCTCTCATAATAAAGGTCTCTTAAAAACAATATTTGGTATTTAAGCTTAGAATAAACTGGTCCATGATATAACAGATTATTATTAATACATTTGTAAGAGTGGGGTTTACTGAAAGTCATTTATAGGTAATTTAATTTGCAACAACATTGGTTTTATATAATGTTTCGACCCGACTTATAAGAACGGAGGTATTTCAAATTTTTGAATTCCCCGCCCTCTAAACAACCTCTCCTCTCTTCCCCCATTCCGAATTCAGCAGTTACCGAACTTGATCTTTAGATTTACATGAAATGCTTATATATAAGTTGGGTTACGAGACGATATATATATATAGGCTAGCGTCACCTCATAGGTAATATAGATGGACATTTGAGGAACTTTTTCAATAATTGCATCATGAGTACAACTTCAACAGCTAATTTCTCTTAAGGGAAATATACTGAAACGTTTCCATGTCCTTCTGTTGACGAACCTTTTGCTAGAAGCCATCTCTTATTCTCCAATGATATGATATTCACAAATCAATAACTATCGACAGCTGATTGCAAAAGGAGCTGATACGGCGTGTTCTTAATATGAATGGCTCCTCAATGGAACTTTCCAGTGGATGTTGAAAGTTTAACTCCTGTTATTTATTTTTAAGTGGCAAGGACTGGAAACGATCATCTAATGGTGGCAAATGTGTAATAGCATAAAGAATTAAGTATTTAAGGACTCCAGTTGTTTATAATTTGATATGCCTCCAAATAGTATCTAGTGGTTGACAACCAACTCCAATATTTAAAGTGGTCTGTTCGACTAACCTGTGTAGACTACCTGCGCTACTTAAAGACCACTAAACCCCAACAGGCCTCTCCAAGACTGACAATGTACCGTAAGGATGAGACAAACCCTCGGTCAAGTATTTTCTCAGATCCATTCTTTGCAACCAATTTTCTACATTAAATGCCGCAAGAAATTAGTAGCTAATATAACATACGGCTACTAGTATAGCACGTTACATGTATTTTCGTGCACGATAAGACGTGGTTCTTCGTACTGCGAGGATTTTAACAATGCTGAACAAAGAAACATATTCATTGATAATAATTGTCAAATTATTTGGAAGGTTAAATTTCCATTAAAAGGTTCCTTGCCTTTTATTTTTCACAGACTTGGTTGGGTGTACAGAGACGCGCCTTGACATGAGTAAATAAAAAAATAAGAATCTTTCCTAAAATAAAAATTTACGTTTTGAATGGAGAAAAGTCTGATTAGCAACTATCATCTATATCCAAAACGTTATAAATAAGGACCTAGTGTTAAGAGGCATTATTGCAATATAAGCTGAGCAAGATATATCAAAGAACCTAGAGTTAAATGGCGTCATTGTAATACAATCTAAACAAGTTATAAACAATAACCTAGTGTTAAGTGGCATTATTGTTACATAACATGCTGTATTAAATAACCTAGACTTAAATGGAGTCATTGCATTATAAGCTGAGCAAGTCGAATAATTAATTACCCAAAAATTACACAATTTTCACTATCGTTTAGATTTTTTGTAGATTATGCAGAACCAAATTATTGATTCTATTCTATTATATTATTATTAATTAACGTCCAGGTCTTGTTACTATGGCAAGTTAGGATAGGTTATCTAAAGGTTACCACACTTTTCTAGCCATGATGGTGGACTAGGGATTATATTTAATGAGTTCGTCACTAAATAAATTCTTATTCACAGGCGGGTATCGAACTCGTTGCTCTAGGCTTACAAACGCTTTAACTCACATGGCTAACCTGATTCTATATTAGGAAAATATTTATATTTGCTAAGTATATGCTACAGGAAGTTTGTTATACTTAAAACTAACTAAATTTAATTTTATATTTCATGGGAAATTAATATAAGGTGGAACAATTTTTCTTTTATAGTAAATGAAAAAAATGGTAACTTCCCACGACAATATTGATTATACACAATACTGATGCAAGGTGCAACTAGGAACATTTTCTTATGTAAATGCATTACAATACTTTTACGTTACGCTTTTTCTTTTTTTTTTTCTTAGTCTTCAACTGTCAGGAAGCCAATGTTCCATGCTTAACTTATAGCAATTGTTCAATAATAAGTAAAAATCTTTTGCTTAACAGTCCAAGAAGGGCCAAGGACTGCCACACTGCTTTGGTCGGAAGACAAATCGTCACCGCAATGTATTCCTTGTCATAATGTAGTGCCATTACGAGCCAGGGATAGCTAGTTTTTTGTTCAAGTAGATTCACAATTTCTGCACACCGCTGCAGTGAGCAGGGAACTGGTTAATGAACCCTGGTCAGTAAAATACTTTTAGTACCGAACGAGAGAAGTTAGTCTTTCTTAGGAGTCAGTGCTTCAAAACTACCGACTTTGTAATAGGTAGAGTTTCAATTCGTAGCCAAAAGTTTTGAGAATTTTGTTGCAAATTTCTCAACAAAACAACACCTTATTATGAGTATTTTCCAAAGCCCTAGCATGTTCCTCAATTTCCTCCGATTATCCTCGCAAAGGCACACGTTTTCAAGTGGCACTAAAAGGGTTAAGAGAGGAATCCAGGGTCCAGTCGTTACCCCTCTACCTTTCTTCCCCTCCTCTATTCAATTATAGAATTCAATGATATTTCATGCCCCGATCATCGTTAATTTCATCATAAAATCAAGTTATTACTAATTTATAATCTTTATTCATTTCTTCTGATTACCGGTGCAGCAAAAAGTGGACATAAATTTAATGCCAACTACAAATTATAGGGGTATGAGGATATAGCATTTGTATGGAAATAACAAAGAAAATAATTAATAAATTACTCTTTAAAACGCTTTTCCTGTAAATCAAATATTAATCGAATTATTTGGATTCTTTTATTTTTTATTTATTTTTTTTTTCACTCTTCAGAAACTCCTACTCTTCTCACAATACCAATATGCCAATATATCACCAAGACCTCTTATTCCTAACAAAAATATGGCGTACCTCGTTTCCAACGGACCTTTACAATCGGACAAGAAAGAAAGGCAGTAAAATAAAAAGTTCTAATTATCTCCATTGCTATAAGTCCCATCGAAAAAACGTATTATATATTCTACAGTTGTTATTTGCATTTTTACTTACCTTTGCGAAGCCATGCAAAAAATGGCTGCTTTCAAATTTCACCGGGTTTCCGTTTTATCCTTTCCTGAACCCATTTTGACTTGTTTCGGTGTAATGAATGAATGTATCTTAAGTAAATCAAAAATGAATTTGCCTTAGAATATAGAAACTTTAAATTTATGATTGCTGTACCTTCTAGTTGTCCTTCACTTTTGATTGAAACTGACTAAGGGAGAGGAGAGGAAAAAAAATGTAGTAAATGTTTAGGTACGTAGGTATTAGAGATAAACCAAATTTGGATAGAGCCTTTTTTGAATGATCTATAAATTATGTTCTGTGATGTTTTTCGCTTTGATACATTGGAATGAAGATATCGCTTATCATTTTCATAAGACATAGTTTTAATGGAGTGCATCAAATAATTTTGTTTAGGTATTTAATTTAATAAGAGTACAAGGAAGTAGTGGCCACATCAGATTTTAATTACTATTTTTGAATAGTAAAACGTTATATGTACTTTTAGCAGATTTTTCTTAAGCGATATCAGCTTTTGAGGTTGTCTTAAGGTAACTTATTCCGAGAGAATTAAAGAATATGTCTTAGATGATAAATTCAGCGAGTCCTTTAGCACGTACGAAACCTTCTTAGTTTACGTACCTGTGTGATGTACTTTTTTTTAATCATAATATTGAGTGAGCATTGGAAAAACGGATGAAAGTTCAACCTGTTAATCGTACTGCTCGAATATTGAGCAAGGTTTCCGTGAAACAAAAGTTTATCATAGAAACCAAGAAAAATGGCACACATTTGCTAGTTAAATTGATAAACACATGAGACTCATATTGTTATCGTATTTGCAAACCCTTTATCAGTCGAATATAGTAATCGTACTTATTAGCAGATTTCCTTTAAGAGCACTAGTTTATCAGAAAGGTAAAGTCATTTAACAATTTTTCGATAGCTGCGCCTCATAAAAATGGTGGTATTTACGAAAGAAAATTTTACTTCTTTTATTAATTCCCCTCGTTTTGCTACTATTTCAGCTATTAACGGACTTGATATGTAGAATTACATAGATTATTTAAGTGGGAACTTTGGTATCCAAGTAAAAATAGGTGCAGTGTTTAATTTCTAATATAAGTGACCACTTTAAGATTAAGAATTCCAAAGCCAAACCGCCATAGTTGCTGAGCTCTACATAATAAATAAATGAGAATTCCACATGTTAGCCGGTTTCTATAACAATTATATAGTTTCCGACAAATAATGATTAATTACTAACTGAAACAGAGGTTATGGAAGACGAATTATACACAGGTCAGTGTCAAAAACCAAATATTCATATCTAATATCATTTTCTACTATCTACTACTTTTTTTTATAGCACTGCGGAGGAACCTAGAAAAAGACGGAGTCCTACAACAACTAACTAAAGAGTTTGAGCATGGAATTCTATCCCTCCTAGACATCTCGTTGAATAAAAAAGATAAGGGACAACCAAATTTACCTAATCAAAATATCATGAATAATCTGGTTGCTGAATATCTAGACTGGATTGGTTATTCTATTACTGCCTCTGTGTTCAAATCAGGTATGTGTAATTTAATAAAATAACTAAGTCAACGATGATCAACGATGACGAAAAAAAAACAACCTTATTTACCATTAAATTCGTTTGGAGGATGATAAAGTACGAAGTCAAATAAAAATTACTCGAAAAAACCGTATGACATAAGAAAAAACTCAACATTTTAGGTTCGAATACAGGAAAACTCATTAAAACTACTCAAAACAAATAAACATTATACTTATCACCTATTGGCCCACTGGTGTAAACAAGAAATTTTCACTTGAACTGTTATTTATTTACGTCCACTTTGTGTTACTAAGTCTAATTGGGACGGCATCTCCACAGGTTACCACCCTTTTCTTAACAGGGTAAAGGATTTATTTAATGAGTTGTAACTATATAAATTCCTATTTCTTACGTGGGAATGCCAAAGTAGTTACTGACGTGTAAATCTCGATTTAATATGTGTTTGTTATTTATTAACGTCCACTTTGTTCTACTAAGACTAATTTGGACGAGTTTTCTACAGGTTACCAACCTTTCTAGCAAGACTAATGATTTTATTTAATGAGTTCGTCACTAAATAAATTCCTACTGTCCAGTCGAGAATCGAACTCGCCACGCTAGGTTTACCTTGGGAGATTAAGGCCAACGCTTTAACTCACATGGCTAGCCCGAGCCCCGGTTTCATATTTTAATATTTATTTTTTGCTGAGGCACAGCATTGAATAATTGAATTGAAAGAGTTGTTTTTTCCATCGTTAAAATTTGTATTTTTTTCCAATTCTAAATACTCCACACATCAATTCCTATTATGAACAACAAATATTTTTATCTTCGTGACGATTCTATATTTGTCCTAAAAGATTTCATCTGACATGTTTTGTATTTGATGTACATGGTTTTGTATTTTACTTTTTAGATATTGTACACATTATATACATAGATATTCTACACATATATAAATATTAACTGTAATCTGCCTGTTTTTTATGTGTTTCCATGAGGGAAATGTGGTAATTTTTTAGGCAAACTGGTGGAATCCAATATGCTGAAACCAGAACAAAATAAAAACATTTTAAATCAATGCGTCTGGTCAGGTTCAAAAAGCTTAACATATGCTTTTCCTAGAAGCACGAAAAACTAAGAAGCAACGTCATAAAAAACATTCTTGATGTAAAAATAGAAATATTTTATGTGCCCAAAGATAAGTATGGAGTTGTTTTATTACTAGCCTAAATCCAAAAATATTGAAGGCACTTTTATAAGATACTCACTGCTGTCAAGACACCGACCATTAACTACTCTCATGACACTAAGTATTATTGATACTAAAATATAAAAATTCAGCCTGTGTTAGTCATTAACCGAAATCTATGAATCCCGAACTACTTTACATTCTAAAGGAATAGACAAAATTCATGATACGCAATTAAAAGAAAAAAAGAAATATGATCAAAGAAATATGATGAAAGATGAAATGATGATATGTTCCGCAAGTAGATCAGAAACATTGTATTATTATTAAATTAATTTTATTTCTTAAAAGGGAATCAGGTGAGCCAAGTGAGTTAAAGCGTTGGCTTTAATATCACACGGTACTCCTGAAGTAGCGAGTTCGATTCCCTCTTGGGTGATAGGAAATTGTTGTGACGGACTCATTAAATAAAATTCTTAGTACCACACTGGCTAGAAAAGGATGGTAACAAGTACATAACCCGTCCCAATTAGCCAGAAAAAAGTGGACGTTAATAAATATTAATATTATTTCACAATCAGAGAAAATATTAATTTACTCTAAAGACTACGTCAACCTAGAAAAAATAGAAATACCTAATTAATTCGATTCCATTCATTTATTGGCTCAAGTATATGCATTTATACTCACTTCTAGTTTACACTTTATATTGCAATGCAATTTTATATAATTAAAATTCTTCTATTTTCCAGAGTAAACAACTTTTCTTACGTGAGTGTTGCATAAGAAAACTTTTTACGTGATACTATTGTAAATTCAGGCTTCTAAAAGGTATTAAATGAAAAACATTCAAAATATCAAAAATAATAAAACTTAAAAATAACTTGGGAAAATTGTTCTCAAAACAATAGATGAAATACTGAGCCACTATATTGGTAAGGCATCCGGGTAATGTTTGGTTGTTCTTTCTTTCTAAATTTAAATGTTTTGTTATTGTAGAAAGTGGGCATACATTTACTAATCGAGATCAAATGAGTCATGAACTGGGACTTCAACACTTTAGCGACAGAAATTTGTAAGTGTTTCATCATATTTGTAACGTATATTATTATTGTGTAACGTATTTACTAATTCTTAAATATTTGTTCGCAGGCCTTTAGTTTGTTCGGCAGTAACGAAGCTTCATAAAACTCAGGATGAAAAGAATAATTAATTAAACAATAAAGCCGTTTTAAGATAGAACAACCTCTTTCTTCTTATTATTAATAACTAGATTTACAGTCGTAAATCTGCGGTTTTTTGCAGAAATATTGCCCAGGCTGAAATATTTATAATTATAATTTTAATTTATGATTGCTTTGCATAACCAGGGCAAGATTAGGAAGGCTGTGCATTAAAAACGATGAATACGACCATCCTAGCTGCAATTTTATAGTCACTAGACCATAGAGACCTTCGGAAACTGAAATATTAATCGTTCAGAGGAGGGCTGAAGTGAAATATATTAACATATTAAACAGAGTGGATACTCAAATCGACAAAAACGGTAAATGTGGCATGGTTTCAAAACTACCGCCCTAGCTCTAATATTCGAAACCTAATATAAAATAATAAAACATAAGAAAGTAAAAAAAAAAGTAACTTAAGCATACTAAGCATATTTCCCACCTACTTCAATTACAGGCTAATTCTATTCTCTATTTTTTCACTTATAAAAAGCTTATCGAAATAAGATGTGAAATTTGCTGGACATGAGATGATTATTGATACAGATTGAAACCACTCTAATACAGATGCTTTATATAGAAGTGGGAGATAAATGAAGTCTAAAAACTTAAAAAGGTCCCTCTCGTAAGGAGTTAATTAGAGATTTTTCATGGGTACCTTGAATACGAGGCATATAATTTATTTCCAGATTACGAAAATAAAATGTCTCCGTAAAGACAACTTGAATAAAATTAAAAAGTTCTAATGTAAGCAATGGGCACGTTGATGATCTGATACCATGAATCTTCTCCATTTTTCGTTTTTTAAAAAGAGTAAATAAATAGGTCTAAAAATTTGAGGTGGACATGAAATATTTAGTAGCTCGGGTAATTATGGCAAATGACTTTTGAGAAAAAAACAAGACTATTTTCAAATACATTTCTAAATTCTGCGTTCTTTAGTTATAACAGACAAAGTTACAGTTGCAGTATGAAAAAAACAAAAAAAAAACAGTGCTTCTAGTGAAATCAACTGTCAAAATACGAGACGCAGTAGAAAGTTCTAGCGAATTAAAAAGAAATAGGAGTGAAACTTCGAAATTTGAATTCATGCCTTGCATAATCTTATGTGGGGGTTTAATCCTTATTAACTTACCTCTTGAATTAATAATTAAATTATTTCTTATTTGATAGAAACAAGCTTTTACAAATTTGCCATCCTTTTTCATTTTGATTTATTGTAATAATTGTTTACTAACAATAGATGTCTAAACAGACTTCCTACAAGCGGAAATGTTATGCACCTCATTCATGTGGCCAACATTTGCTACAATTCAATGTTATGATTATACATACCTCTAATTTCGGTCTATTTTTTGAAAATGTCGTTGAAATACTCACCTGAATTGTGATTGATTAATTGTGATATTTTTTATACGATTGGCGTTGTATTGCGCGACCTCTAAACCAATATTTCTTCAGGGTTTTGGGCAGAAGGTTGAAATAAAACAACTTTCACTTCACCTGTGAATCATTGCGTTTCTATCTGTTTCACATCTTTATAATGTCTCTTCAGGAGCATATTTACATTTATGAACATATAGTCAAAAATAATAAAAGGGATAATACCGATGAGCCAATGATTGCTTTTACTCATACTGAAAGCAGTCCAGCAGCTATGAGCATGAGTACCTAAGTCCCCGGAAGCGTTTGGCGATTAAAATTAAAACTTTTGTAAGGAGATCTATTATTCAACTGGATGTTATAATGCTGGGTTCTAATCAGCTGAATCAATAATCCTAACAATGGCAGCCTTCCGTTTATTGACAACTCCTTAATAATAATGTTTAAGAAACAGAGAAATAAACTCTCAAGACAAGATATAAGCTCTGAAGAAGAGCTAAGCTACGTACTACAAACAGACATAGATAAGTTATTTAAAAAATCTGATTGTAAAATCTCTAAAATTGAAAATGTTTTCATACATAAATCAGGAAAGTTGTGGTCAAAAGGAATCAAAAGAAGATATACAATGATTAATATCGTTGAAAATGGAAATACAATATATTGGTATTGGAAAAATTAAAATGATTTGGAAAGATATAGGGAAAGCCTTGAGGCTTAATATTTTACGTTTTCAACTCGAAAATGTTTATTTGATCTATTCTGTATTCAATATTTAAGCGCTTCACTCAACACTAAAGATCATGTTCGTTAATAGCTGAAATCGGACCTGCAATAGGGAGGGGAGGGAGGGGATTGTAGACGGAGGGGAATTAGAAATTTCAAAATTTCTCCTTATTATGATTCCGATAGAAACACGTTATAGCCCAAACCTTGTTAGTTGCTTTACAATTCTTGTTCTAAAACGTATTTCGTAACACAAACATTAAGAGTGTTATGCGTACTTTTAGCAGATTTCCCTTAAGGGAAATCAGCTATTGAGGTCGTACTCATGATGCGAGTTTCGAAAAATTTCTTCAAATCTCCCTCGATCCTACCCAGGAGATGACGAAAATAAGGTCCGTTCAAAATTATTTTAACGATTTTAATCGTTTTATGTTAAAAGGAAGTTCAAGTTCGTTAATGGCTAAAATCGGACCAGTGGGAGGGGGGGGGTTTAGAGTGGGGGGTTTTGGAAATTCAAAATATCTCCGTTATTATGCGTCGGATCGAAAAATTGTATAGAATAAATCTTATTGCAAATTAAATTTACTATAAATATTGTTCTACACATTTATTCTGTATCTTGAATATTAACCGAGATATTTGCATTTGTATTCTGCGTGTGGTCACCAGTAGGCTATGTTCGGACTTTCCGCCGAGAGCTCTGGCGGCCGTTTCTATAACTATTCGTCCCTCGTGAATAGGTTTAGAGGTTAGGTTAACTGTTTTTTGGGGCTAGAAACTACTGGGTTATTACGCCCTAAATAATGTTTAGGTTTACAGGTTTCTTACTACTACAGTTGTTATTAGGCACATTTCTCTATTGTAAAACTTCTCGTGGGAAATCTGCTTAGTTTACGCAGCCCCTGCGTGACGGACTTTTTGGTTTTTAGCAGATTTCCCGTAAGGGAAATCAGCTATTGAGGTCGTATTCATGACGCGATTTTCGAAAATTTTCTTCAAATGTCCATCGATCCTACCCAGGAGATGACGAAAATGAAGTCCGTTCAAAATTATATATATGTATATATATATATTTGTCTGTTAACCCTCTAGCGGTCACAATTTTTATTTGATCGTTACCAAACTCGACATTTAAATGTTTTATGCATAAAGGCAGATCAAGTTCGTTAATGGCTGAAATCCGACCAGTGGGAGGGGGGTTTAGAGGGGGGGATTTTCGAAAATTCGAAATATCTCCGTTACCATACGTCGGATCAAAAAATTGTATAGAACGAATCTTATTCTAAATTAAATTAACTATAAATATTGTTTTATACATATATTCTCTATCTTGAATATTAACCGAGATATTTGCATTTATTATTAAATTTGAGCCAATAACGGATGACAGTTTCCCGCCAAAAGCTAGTTCGGCCCTTTGCCGTAACTGTTCAGCTCTCGTATGGAGATTTCTCTATTGTTAAACTTCACGTGGGAAATCTGCTTAGTTTACGCAGCCCCTGCATGACGGACTTTTTGTCTTCTACTAATCTGATATTATTTAGAAAAAAATATGATGAAAATGTGCTTAATTTAAGCAGCCCCTGCATGGCGGACTTTTACGTATATGTTTTCCCTTTATAATTAATGTTACTGAGCATATCGATCGTAGGATCTGACAAGGACCCGCATTACATCTTTTGCCTTGCCTTCGCCAGTAACAGAACAATTATGTACTCACTAAGTGTTCATGTGCGAAACGTTCTTGATGAGCAAAGTGGCTGAATAGTAATGAATTGAAGTAAAGGTGTCTTATTTTGAACTTTTGCTCGGCATAAATTAAACGATTAGTTACTCTTTTTTACTTATTTTTATTAAATAGTAACGGGCATCACTAAATTTACTCATGTTTCATACAAAAAATATTATTCAAATTTCTGATACACTGAGGTGTGATTTCGTATTTTTGTCAACTGTGTATCCAATTCAAATTATATTTTGATAAGGGATCAGACTTTTTCATTATACTTTGTATGACTTACGTCAATGTTTTGGCATTCGCTTTGAACCATTTACATCAGAATAAATATATAAGAAAAAACAAATGTATCGTTCGGGGACCGAGAATATTTATATTGTCAATGACTGTAAACATCTGATGTAAATACAGTGATTACAATAATTAGGAAATAAATAGGGGGGGAAAAAACTTCTGTTTCTAGTTAGCCTTGTAAGAAACTGGTTTAGCAACGTCTTCTCTGTGACTCTGCAAAACCTGACCGCCCCATCCACATGAAGAAATACACGCTTAGAAGCATTATCTATCATTTGCAAGCCAAATAGTTAAAACATATCTATAGATGGGATCTTTGTTTTATTCAACTAGTGAGTATTTTATTTTTTTATAGAATCAACAGAAATAAATAACAACAAATATTTCAAAACATAAACCAATGAAACCTGGGCCCCTTTCCACCCTATTAAGGGTCTTTCGGATGGGTTCGTTGACAGATTTCAAAATCAGAAAAGTTAAAGGAATATCATTTAAGAGAATACAATCACAAACTTTCTGAGAACATTTAAGAAACTTACTACTGAGCTTCAGAGTTACAGTTCTGTTGAAAAAGTTTTTTTGGTAATTCAATCTTTAACACTATTGCGTAGATCAAAAATTCGATCGATTTCTAGTTATGTAGGATATTCTAGTTTAAGAGTCACTTGTTAAAAATACGATGAACATTTAATATTCTTTTCGCTACCCCTCGAAAATGATAGTATTACGATAGGCCTTTTTTATTAACGATTTGAAACTTCTGTTTCCAAAATCCTCAAATTCAATCTTCAGTTATCGTTGCCCCAAATACTCGGCGGAACCTCTCTTTTATTATTCTGTCCATAAGTTGTTCTAAGCCTTTGCAAAATTAACATCAATATTTCAATTCAAAGTGAGGGAAACGCCAAGTGCCTAATAAAATGCCAATCCAAGTGACCTAACTCAGCCCACGCTGATTCGGCTTCCACCTGTTACTTCCTCCTCCAAAGGAGGAAATAACTCTTTTATAATGATGGGGAAGGCCTTAAATTTTCCATTTTTTATTTCGTTTTTATTACCAAAATAATAAATGTATATGGAATTGATAAATACAAAACTCCTTGTTTGCCCCACTTGCTTTGGCTATTTACATTTCAGAGCAGATGAAGCCCGAATCTGCCAAAAAGCCAGTTCATCTGTCTGACGAACATAGAGATTTTTTTCAACGCGCTACTACTTCAGTAATACTAGTCTTATTGAGATATATGTTTTAACTAATTGGGGAAATCAGCAGTTGTTGTTGTACTGATAAATACTGTCCCGTTCTACAAGTCCTATAGCCGCAATATGACTTTATGCGTTTAAGGTAAATTTTAAGATCAATTTACTTAGTGATCTACATCAGACGAGGACGAGTGGGTGTTTGGGGATAAAGGGTGAAATGTGCATGAAGAAACATTAAATTCATTTTCCCTCAGGTGCATTTATCTCAAAATGTCATCGATGGGCTGGATCCACTTCGCTTCCGTCGTCCCGATTTCAAAACGGGCCTGGGAATTCCAATGCGTAAAGGCATATTGGGCAGTTATGTCATGAGCTATCCTTGTTTGTGTCAATGGCATATTGGTTTGGGTAGAGTTAACATAGGAGTGGATCATCAATAGTTTCTGTTCTTTATTTGTTTCTTAATATTTATTAATAATTGCCAATTACCATTCTTAATTTACTGAAGAACGTAGGCCATTGTTAGATTACGTATTAGTCAATAATGTCAGTTGGGTTATTGGATTGGAATTTCATTTATTATCCTTATTGCAAAATGTATTATCGAACATAAATATTCAGGGGATATTAGAGCAGTGGTCATGCTAGGAGCCTTACGTTACGATTGGGCCCACTGGCAAACAATGGTAGTTGTAAGTAAGTCATATTGGAATAAATATTCTCTTGTAACAGAACTTCCCGGAATTATTACAGAAGGACCTAGGTAGGTACCTGAAAATGTGTTGCTCCTGGGTAATAAGCAAATTAAAGTGATGGCTGAATACTCATTACTTGAATACTTCATTGGAGTGAGAAAAACTATGGATATTCTCCCAATTTGAACACTTCATTACTTATGAATTACTGTTCACAGGTTCAATAAGAAAACCGCAGAATATCCCTTCATTTCTGGGTGCTAACTTGTCTCGCTACACTAGTAGAGAAATAACTCATTTGAAAATAAATTGGATAATTTAAATAACAATAAAAATAAAAGTAATTTATTCTTGAGTGATATTGATTTCTAAAAGTTTGAAAATTATGTTTAGGCATGAGAATGAATAAATGAAGTGTTATTACTTCCTTCTTACATTAATATTGTTTTGGAGAAGACCTTCAATACATTTTACTATTTGAAAAGCATGTATTTAATTTATTTCTTTTAACTTTTATAGTGAGATTTTAGTTCATAGTTTAGCATTGGTTGTAACAAAAAGTCGGGGAGGGATTTTTTCATGACCATTTTAGAAATGTTTTGATAGATGCCCTCCATTATTGCTCCAAGATTGCAAGATTTTATCCAGAACTTGTGGAAATATATTACATTATTTGAGTTTTGTTTTGTTTTTTAAGTTTTATTTTAGAGCAACATCGCCAAAGCTGCGAAGCTCAAATAAATAAATAAAAATTAAAAGACATCTAAGCGCGTTAACCACATGATTGAAGTCCTTCAAACGACCTGGTGAATCCAACCCACGATTTTCTACATCTTGGTAGAATATAGAGCCAATGTATCTAAGCTTGGAGCTCAGTGAGGTCAATCGTTGTTAATTACAACATTGAAATCTGGGCAGATTATCTTTACCGTTCAAGAATTTATCAATGCTAAGATATGGCTGTGCAGCAAAAAGTTCATTTCAAAAAAACTATTACGTTTATTTGAGTGTTTTATTTAACTCAGTCCGTGAGAAGCGAAACCGAAGAAACTGAAATCTAAGAGCCTGTATGCGGCGAGGTGAGTCAGACCTGACAGACGCAAAGGGCTTAGTCATACAACATAAATCATTGGCTAGTCAGAGGGTAACGCTTAGCTCTTATTCTGGTCTTGTCAGCTCTCTGCATTGGTAAAGTCTGTAATTTTAATATTGTAAATGTTTACACATGAGTAAATATAAGTAAATATTTCCTATATGTGAGTAGAATAAAGGAAAGTTTCAAAATTTTCATATTATAACATGAGCTTCATCGAGGACGACTTACACAGTAATTAAGTGAATCAAAATGGAAGTTTTACTTTTAAAAAAATCTACAATACAATATATTGATACCTTGTGCATGGGACCTATCAAAATAAAACCATTACTAGCAACACAGACAAATTGGCACATTTAGTGAACTTTTGCTCCAATGATTTCAATTCTGCCTAATCATGCAATGTTATATTTTAGAGGATTTTAGTCCGCCATCTTGCTAAAATGTAAATCTGTACAAAACTCTTTCTAAAGTCTGTATTTTCCTTCGTAGTAAATGGTATTCCCTTCTATTATACAGGTTGTCCCACTTTCCCGCGCCACCCCCCTTAAATTCTCAAATTATTTTAATACAAGGCTGAGACTTGGTTTGCCATAATTGGGACCCCCTGAAAAATCTTTTCAGTCCATATTCAACCTTCTAAACTTTTCCCGTACTCCAGCGAACATAACTTTGGAATTTCCAATGAAATACCCTACTTTTCATGACGGATTTTTGTAGAGAATAAAATTCTAAAACGAGTTTATGTCGGTGAGTTTCTCGATTTGACGCATCCTTTAGCCATAAAATGCACAAATCTTCAGTTCAGAAACGGCACAGTTATTGAAAAATGCTGCGACATAAAAGTTGTAGTCAACAAAATTAGCTTTGAAACAAGTCTGCGGGGAAAGGAATGGAAATTTTAAAAAAACAAAACAATATATATATTACTTCAAAAGACGTTCTTAGAATTAATTTTTTTTTAAAACGAATTACGTAGTAGTTATTTGTAAAAGGCACACCAAGTCTCAGCCTTGTATTAAAATAATTGAAGATTTTAAGGAGGATGGTACGGGAAGTTGGGACAATATTCTTTAAGAATTATTTATTGGTAAATAAATGAAACAAAACATTTTTGTTTTATTTAGTTTATCACTAGGCAAACCTAGTACGGTGGGTTTGTTTCCCATCTCGCTAATAGGAATTTATTTAGTGACGAACCCTTTAAATAAAATCTTTGGTCTTAAAAAGAAAAAAACCCATTCGAATTAGCCATAGTAAAATAAAATAGACGTTAATATGACCTGGTGAATCCAACCTCCGATTTTCTACATCTTACAATATTATGTTAGAGTCGTTTTCACAAGTATTTTAAGAAGGAGGCTCTGGGATGGTGTCAAAGATCCATGGCTAGACAATTCCAAGGTAAATTGGTATGATTAATAGTAACGATGAAAGGCGAACATTTACCGATGATTAGCGTCCTTGTCGGAAGAGGAACTCGAAGAATAGAAATCATGCCAGCTCACCCGACATTGGTAGCTCATTTACCGCCAGGAAGACGAGTATCTTCACTAATATTATCATCATTATACCATTTATAAACATTTAAATAAAAGGTTTTGTGCGCTATTAGAGGAGGGGAGGGTTAAGGTATAGGCACATCTACCCTTTAGTAAGATACCCTTAGTAAGATGAAGGTAAAAATAGGTGCAGGTTTGATCCCCGCCCAGGAAGAACATGCGTTCACGAGTTCACTAACAGAGCTCGCTAGTGTCGCACCGCGCTTGTGGATTGGTAGGACTCCACTAAGTATACTCTTCTAACAGCCCCTTGGAATGATTAACGATTATGAACCTCTTAGATCCCGTTCACAGGCAAGCTGACCGCTCGTGAATCGTCACTCACCCCCCTCCCCAATCCCCCACCGGTATAATGAATTCCGCCCACCAAGCGGAAACCCAACGCTGAGGTAGCAGTTTGGCAACCAAACTGTATTGGTTTCTGTAATCATGTTTTTTCCCCCCTAGATGATATTAAAAATAGTATTTTTATTGTGTTCGGAGTGAGACAAATTGAAATTTCGAGAATGCAGTATAGAATCAATATCAAATTGCCTACATGTATATGTATTTTGGTTCCTAAAAGAGAGAACACACCGAATCGGAAAGTATAAGAGACATGTACCTGCTACATATAGGAATGTTTTTGGCTATTTTAGCAATCATATTTCCAATATAAGCTGCAGCGCTGTAGAGCAATAAATAGACTAAACTCTTGGTCCAGCCTAGGCTGCAGGACCTGTTACTGAGCCCGTAAGGTGAACCGGGTGAGCTAGTCGTCCTTGAATGCCTGTCAAAATCACTTCCTCTAATTGGAAATCACTACGGTTGCCTTGTAGAAATGTAAAGTAAAATGGATTGATGTTTTACAAAGTCATCAAAAATTATTCTCCTTGTTTTCGTGTTATGTTTAAAATAATTTCCCGTCCCAATTAGCCATAGTAGTACAAAGTGGACGTAAATATATAACACAAAATAAAATAATTGCGCTAAAACTCACCAATTATTATATAAATAACGTTCAGGTAAGATCATATTAAGCTTCATAACTGCATCTATCTTTATATAATTCAGAATGATAAAATACATATACAGTTTTATTACAGCCTTTCATTAACTTTTCATTGAGAATATACAATTTTTGTGGCAAAAAAAAATTCCTACGTCATAAAAATGTCTTTGCCAAGTTCCCCACTAATTTGCCAAGACAATAGATACATTTAGCTGTACTTAGCTAAAGTAATCATTAGTCCGGTCATAAATTCCCATGGCCATCAAACATGTCTGACATCAAGTCTAATCCACGCATTGATTTGAGAACTTCTTCCATATTTCTTTTTTGCTGTTTACATATGCAAAAAACAAGGAATAGTACAGTTTCCTCACGGTTATCTCCCTAAAGCGAGTATTCTGGAGATTCCCCTGCAAACGAAGACAGTAATTGTTGTAGCTTTTAGATACTTACATAAATAAGCTAAACGTATTTATATAGCCAATTTAGGATTAGACTACATAATATTTCATATAACATGCGAGATCAGAAAAAGTAGCAACCTTTCTTCATTCTTGTTACAAATTATATAGTGGTGCTGAGAATTTTTCAGAATATTTGAATAATTATTGGTGACCAGTAGAACAAATCAGAGAAGCTCTTGCAATCAGGAGCTTGACAATTTATGAAATTCCGAAAACAAGGAATTTTTCGTTTTGGCTCCAAAAGGTTTACTTGACCAATATCATACTCGATATTTAACCGTTTCATACAAAATTAAAGACAGTATTTGGTAATGGTTAAATCGACTCAATAAAAAGGGGAGTTTAAAGGGAGGAGGAAATAGAAAAATATGCATTAAATATTGTTGCAAATTTAATTTTCTACAACTGTTTTGTTAAACATGTTCTCTTTAACTCGAATATTAACCCGGGTATTTGGTTGTTTTTTTTTTTGTTTGAGGTGCCAGTAAACTGTCATTTCTTCCCATTTGATTGGAGTACATCAGTCACTAAATTTGTATCTCATATGGATTGTAATTCCTATTTACGTAGGCTTCTACTGCACAATTGGAGAATCAGGTACGGCTCTCACGATTGTATAATTAAGAACTTGGTTGAGGGAAACAGACCTGGAATTCCTATTTTACCAAAGAAATTATACTATTCCAAAGAAAATGTTGCTATTGCTCGTGAAAATATAATGCCAAGGTTTAGTGTTTTAGTAAATAGGAGGATGAATTTCAACTATTGTCATATTTGATTTTATTCGACCAGCCTACCACATAGGTATGGCCTCCTACCAATAATAGTAAGTATTTGGGCAACTAATTCACTCATGACTTCTCTACTTTTATTGGAATTGGATACATATTTTTATTTATTTATAAGATTTTGCAAATTAATGGCTATTTTGTAATAAAATTCGCTGTTGAACGACTGTTGGCATTTCAGTTTTACAATGAAATAAATTAATATAACGTTTACACCCAAGAAGAAACAAAATATTCAAGGTGTGGATTTTGAAATACTGAACTATTAGTAACGCAATGATTGCAAATGCATTTAATTTGGATCGAGTAAATACAAAAACAGTGGCAAATGTGTCAAATCATATTGGCAAATTACGAATAACATTTCAGGTAAACGAAAAAAATCCAGTAAATGATTAATATAACACAAATTAAGAAACTAGAAATATATCAAGGAAAAATTGCACAATTCGAAATCAAAAAGAAACCACATAGCGGTCATAGCAAATAACAATGGAAATATATCTACCTTATTAGAATTCAAACTTGGATTGTATAACTGAGTTGATTAATTATGTGAAAATATTTCTATAACAAAGGTACAATTACAAATAATTAATGTTAAGACAAATAAAATCTACAAGGTTAAACCCTTGAGAAGTTTGACGTAGACTGGTTCAGTTGAAAAAGAAAATATTGATAAAGATTAGTTTCTTGTTTCGACTTATTAAGCATTTAAATGTAATAGATCATTCTAAATGAATCAGCGAATATCCGTGAATATTAATACATATAACTATGTAGCTCAATGCAGCGTTGAGCCTATTTTATCTTGCGAAATCTCTCAGAATACAAAGAAGCGTTTCTCAAACAGAGGCTGTGAAAAATAAATTTCCCGCATTCTTTCTCTATTAGTAAGAACCTTATGTTAATAAAAATAAACTTTAGTTGGGCATGACATTTTCAGGGATATAAGCTTATTGTGAAAAGACAATATAAGAGATGGGTTCACATTAGTCTGAAAATAAAAAAATTGAAATAACTTGCTTAATATTCAATAATAATTGTTTGACCATTATAGACCATATTTCGATATGGAGCAAAATTTTAGTATAGAGATATTTTTGATTTTACATTTTATCTCTTCACAAAACTCAGACTCCACCTACTCCAATTTTGGCCATTAAAGACATAACATTCAGTTTAGCACAAAACTAACAAATAAACATTGTGGCCCTTAAAGCGTGTGTATATATAAATATATATATATATATATATATATATATATATATATATATATATATAAATTGTTAATCAATTGATTTAAACGACGTGCTAAAACGTTTTTAGCCAGTTATAGCAGTAAAGATGAATATATTTCATATATTATAATGAAAGGATTTCATAAAAATAAAATTGATGGCTCAATAACCCATTGAGAAGGAGTGATAACACGCGAAACGCGTCGGGGGTGGAATAAATGACTATATGAAGAAATTATTATTTTTCTGATCTTATGGCTCAAAAAACATTCTTATAGTATATATATATATATATATATATATATATATATATATATATACATTTTACTACTGGCAGGAATGACAAGCAGATGACGTCAACTTTATATTTTAATTATTAACTCTTAATAAATCTCAAATATGACAGAGGATCCAATGCAAGCTGAACCAGCGATGTCTAGTGATATTGCTTAATGCGAAAATCGTAATTTTGGGAGGGGGTCAGTTTCTCAGAGAATCTGACAAAATCTAATCTCACCATCTATTCTCTTTTTGTCCCGTGAAAAGAAGTCAATTTTATTAGGTCTTGGAATTTAAATATGTTACGAACTTCTTAGTGATGCAGTTTTTCAAAGAAAAATTCTCAATTGTAGGATTAGGGGTTTACTGAAGTCATGAAACCAAATGCAAGCTATTGTCAGTAAAAAATGAACAGAACAAGTGCTGCAGTACACTACTATTTAAATAAATTTAGTTATATGACAACTTTCAATCCGATTCATATCAGTGGTGTTATAAATGATATTGCATTTTACTTTCTGTTCAATCCTTTCTTCTTCTAGACCTTTATAGCCAATTAACGTACTCAATCTCTAGCTTTATAGCTTTAACCAGAGAACTGGTTAAATATCGAAAATGCTACAGTTCATATATGAAGTGAGGTCTCTAGAGCGTTCATCGATGACATCACATAACACATTTATCCATGTATCTTACGCAGTGATAGCCCGATGAAAACACTTTGTTGTATTTGAGCAGGTATTTAGATGTAATTAGGCATTAAGACACCAGCTAGGTATTCTTAATTGTGAGATGTGGGAGGGGGTTACTGAAAGCCGAAATAAAAAATGTGCAAAGATCTTGGATAGTTTTGGAGCTACAGGAAACATGTATCCATCAACATTTGTAGAACGTTCTAAATTCTATAATATTTATCAATTCGACTCAAAATAACTGAGATGTTTCGGATTTTCATACCATCTCCATCTAAATACTCCAACGAAAATGGCAGCCGCTTGTGAATAACTCCAAAAGCCCCCCCCCCCCACACACACGCGCGCGCATACATACCTTCATATATTTGAATTAATCTAAATCCCCTTAGTCTAAATCTGCTAGTAGTACATATCTCCTAAGGGAAATCTCCGCGGGCATAAATACGCTAAATTTTCAAAGACATGTAGTCTAGATTTCGGTTAAAAGCAACTTTTTAAAATTTTAATTCCCTCTTCAAGAAGTTAAAAGCGTGAGTATTTTTTAAATTTTTACTTCATAGAATAAATCATAAGGCAAAAATAACATTTCTAGAGACACCATATATAAGTAAATTTTGATTTTGAAAAAAAGAATTACATGCTAAAGAACTATTCTTTAAATATTTAAGGGATCCGTTATGTTACTTAGAACTATCTTAAATATGTAGTGAGTTTAAAATAAATTTACATTTATAGTTCATCTAAAAGTAACAATTTTTATCACAAGTGTCTTATCACATTAGCACGTCCTGCGCTTAATAAAATGAATGTTGTTTCAATTGTTTTAGTGCATTCATTATTAAATACAATAAGTTATAGGGATTTCCGTAAAGTACTATTTTTATAAAAATAAAATCCTGTCACAAAAATACTAAAAACGGGTTCAAATTATTTCTATAGTGGATTTATACTTCTAAGACACCTGCAATTAACTGGGGAAAATGGAAATAGAAAAAATAAATAAAACTAAAATATCGGCCAATATATGTGGATGATTTTTGATGTACTAACCAAAATGCTATTAATGTTATAGAGATGACAGTGTTAGCATTAAATGCAGCGATAATCTAAAAGTAAGAAAATATATTATAGTATGTCACCTTTCAAGTCCTTGAAATATTTTCAAGTATATTTTCATTAAGTCTAAGGACATTTCCATTAATTCAGGCCATTTATCGTCTTTAATCATCCTATTATTCCTCCTATTGTCTCTAATAACTTTCCCACTCATTATATACTAATTGGTGTATCATCGTCAAAAATAATACGTCAAATACATTCGCTTACGAAATCTTCCTTCAGTCCTCGCAAATAATTTAAGGTTTATTTTTCTCGTTATTGTTAGTTGAGAACCCAATTTCTTTATTTTTCACAAGACCGATTCTAGTCTATTAATTACATTTTTTTTTAATTCAATATGTATCTTGTTTATGTAACTGTTCTAATAGGGTACTAGGCAATTGCAATTGAATACAAGGGATACTAATTGACTACAAGTATTCAAAGTTGCTCAACAAGGTCTCTCAGTAATTATTGCTTCCAAACTGATTAAAATAATTTAAAATAACTATGTATTTATAATATATTTCGCAATTTTCATTGAAACATATACATTTCAGATTCTTCTAAGGTATATAGACAGTATCCTTAGCTACCTGGATTCTTAATTGTCATTTGATTGACATACTATGATTGAATGTAAGTGTAAAAATAATAATTAATTCAACGTCCACTTTATGAAACAAAGATGAGGATGAACAGGTTATCTATAGGTTATCGTCCTTTATAACCTGGGGCAGGAATAGAAAATTTATTTAGGGAGATATATACTAAATACATTCTCTTTAACACATGTGGCTACCTGATATTCGAATCTATGTATAGAGCAGTATAATAAATAAACCCATTTTGCAGGGACTACGTATACTTTACTGATTCCCCACGTTCTGGAAACGGAGAGTAGTGATCTCATTTCACCATATATTCTCTATTTCTATGTAAAAAATCTGGTGAGTAGAATTAGGATATACTAAAGCCCCCCCCCCCCCATTCCTCATATGGTTTGAGGCGTTAACTGATATGGCCTTCAGTGTTTAATAAAACAGTTAAATATGACCACAGAGTATGTTACAGATAAAATAGATTATTTAATTAAGAACGTAAAATCTTAAACGATTACGTCATCACATTACGTACATCCAAACGTTCAATGAAAAAATTTAAGCTTCCAAAAAAAATCATGATTTAACAGCTTATTGTTCATAGGACATGAGTTTGGTTTACTGAAGGTTGAAAACAAAAAATTGTTAATATTCATAATAGAGACAGTAAGCATATAAGAATATTTATAGGCAATCCAATTATCAATAAGATTGGTTCGATACAAGTTTTCGATCTAACTTATAGTAGCAAAGCTATTTAGAATTTTCAAAATTCCCCCCTTTAAAACCCTCCCCACTCCCCCTTTTCTGATTCCAGCCATTAACAAACTTAATCTTTAGTTAAACATAAAATTATGTATCGAGTTTGGTAACGACAAGACAAACGTTGCGGCTGCTAGAGTGGTAACCGATGTATGTGTGTGTGTGTGTGTGTGTGTGTGTGTGTGTGTGTGTGTGTGTGTGTGTGTGTATATATATATATATGCTTTTTTTTTTGAACGGACCTCATGAACTCCTGGGTAGGATCAATGGAAATTTTAGGATATTTTTTGGAAAATCGCGTCGAGTACAACCTCTTTAACTGATTTCCCTTAAGAGGAAGGATCTGCTAAATTGCTCCTTAGTTGTTAGTCGGTATAACAAAGAGGCTACGAAAATGGGGTTGGGATCCCAAAGACAAACCAAATATTTCGAAATAAATGCACTGTGCACACAAGGATGATGAAATTGCTTGTAATGATTTCGATAATATGTTGCAGAATAATCTACAAAAGGTATTCGTACGTCCTACATTAGAAACCATGGCAAATATGTATGCACGTATAGTATTCACTATTTGACAAAGTACATGTTTATGGTTGTTTAATGCCTACTAACATGCGTTCATCAACAAGTGGTTCCTGCGATAAGCTGGAATATTTGTAGACTAAACACTACGAGGTGGATTTTTAAAACAGCCCATGATTTTGTTAGCTAACAAGGACCGCAATTTCAAGAGAGACAATTTGGAATTTTTTGAAAGATAATTTATCGATATATTACATATTACCAGGAAGAGAGGGTGCATTGAGAATAATTTAAATCCTAAATGATGTATATCTCTGTAATTGAAAAATGTACATAGCCAACATATTAAACAGGTATTTACAACAACTGTTCTAGACATATTTCTCTAATTCTTAAGTGTAATTTGTAATTTTTTCTTTAATTGATTAGACTTAAGTTAAACTTTACTCCTTCTCAGTCATAAACTTTCCTCTCTACATTAAAGAAGTGCAAAGGAACTCTATCACTTAACATCTAATGACCCACTTAAATTTCAATTCTAGTAATGAAGTATTCTTTTTATAGAGAAATAGGAATAGAAGGTGAGCTAACATCATTAGCGTATCATTTCAGGACGCAGGAAATCAACTTGGTTTAGAAATCTCAGGTAAGAAAAAACGCCTCGTTCCTTCACTGTTCTTTATTCGTTGTGACAGAGCGCTTTCAGAGCATACGCTCCATCATCAGTGCCCTGCTGGCAAACAAATACCATAAAAACGTTGTACAATATGTCATTTAATTGAAAAATTTAGAAAATATATGTACATATCGATGGTCAAGAGTTATAACATACAACTTAGTGTCCCAGTGAATATTTACAGAAATAAGAAAAACTATTTTCACAGATTAAAATTAAAAACTTGTCAGTAGAATATATACACAATTTCAATAAATAGTTAAAATAAATAAATGAATAAAAAATGAATATTTACAGTTAAAAAGTCTAAAATAGAATAAATAGTAAAAAACGAATAGTCCAATTAAAATTAAAAAAACCAAAAATGAAAAAATGAAGGAACAACCACCGGAGGAGCTACAGAAAGCAATACATACAAAAAACGTAAAAGAAGAAAAATAGAGAAGCCAGACAATGACTAACCTCTTCACAATGATGTGACAGGAACCAAGGATTCCCTGTGACTGAGGCCTCGGGACCGGAGAGCAATGAGAGAGGCTTCCGAGACATGCCTCAACCTGGTTGCTTCTCCCGTCTTATTAATATTCAGGCCTCCTTTTTTCATCCTATCTAGCTTTATGAATAGGTTTTCGGCTATGCTCAGGGTCTTCCCTTTTTTTGCTTCAAAGAGCAGCTCATACTTTATAGCAGATTTCTCATGACCCTCCTTCTTGATGTGGGCATGGAACTCTGTGTCTCTGGTAACATGCTCTTTCAGGCGGGTTCTGATCTTTCTTCCACTTTGACCGACGTACGATGCCTCACAGCTAGAGCATGTTACCCTGTAAACTCCCGACTTGTTCAGTGAGTCAACAGGATCCTTGACCCTCGGGAGCATTGCTTTCAAAGAGTGTCGACTTTTGAAAGCAGTCGTCATCCCGAGTGTCTTGAGTTTATTTCCAATCTTATGAGACACAGAGCCCAGATACGGAATAGAAAGAGGGAAACGTACGTCCTTATTTCGGTTCATCTGACCGTCGCCGACCTCCATATCCATGGTCAACTTCCGACGGAGCCTCTTCTGGACTAGTCTGTCCACCACCCCATCCTTGTAGCCGTTGTTGGATGCTATGCACTTAGTGTGGCGCAACTCAGCTTCATAGTTCTTTTCATCCAATGGCACATTCAACAGCCTGTCTACAAGGAAAATCAGGCCTGACATCTTGTATTGGGGGTGGTGGAAAGAATCCGCCGGTATTATCAGGTCTGTCGATGACCTCTTCCTAAAAATACTAAAAGAATGGCCACTACCTCGCTTCTCTATCTCCAAATCTAGGTAGCACAGCTTATTATGCTGCTCTACTTCCAGGGTGTACTTTATTGTCTCATGGCAACTATTCAGGTACGAGTGCAACCCATTAAGTTCTAGCATGGTACCTTTAAAAACGATAAGAACATCATCAACATAGCGTCCCCAGAACTCAATGAACTTGAAGTAGGGGTCGCGTGGGGACAATATATACTTTTTTTCCATGTATCCTTTTTTGTTTAGAAAGTCACTGTGCTCCAAACATTTTTCATTTGCTCTCCTTGCATTATCATTCTGATTTTTAGGTTCTTAGTACATTTCTCTTTGGGAAACCTGTAACTGAGTACAGCACAACGTGATTTTCCAACTTTTCTGAAGCCCAGCATTTCTACCAAAAAGGTGAAAAAAATGAGATACGCTCAAATTTACACAAACACAATATTGTTAACACTTTAACAATATTTTAGCTTTTTTTTTAACGAGGTTTTATTCTCTTAATATTCAGTTGCTTTTATGATTTATAAAATAACTCTCACTATAGATAACCTAACAGAAAAGGACTTATTCAGGTTTAAATTAAACCGTCTGATTTAGATCACAAACGTGTCCATTCACTCGTAAAATTTTTCCTGATGAATATGTTTGTTTTTTACACGGTTTTTGTTTTAATAATTCAATGAATATTTTTTTTTTTATAATTACCCGTTATCCAGGACAAGTTTATTAATTTAAAAAAGAACATATGGTTATTAAATTTATGTCCTTGACATTAAAATTTATTCTCAACTGCCTCACAATATTAAGTAGGCTCTAGGAGCTTGTTAATAGCACGAATAAAGAAAATGTAGTGCTTCGCTCTCACATGTCGCTCATCGTGTGAAAAGAATGTATTAATATGATAATTCTAATAATAACTATATTGAATTTTCCACCCCAATTGAAACATTTTCCATTCCACTAATTTGATATTTAAAAAAAAAAAAAAATAAACGTATTCTTCCTAATGAAACCTTTAATTTATCTAATGCAACTTTTTTCTGGCTAAATGAAACATTATATTGCGACTAAATACATCTAATAATTTTGTAATTTTCTGAAAATAGTATCCATTACTGGGAAGGCCGAATATTCAGTTCAGGTAGGCACTATCTGCAAAATAGTATCTCTTAAAATAGTAGTCTATTTGGTAGGTAACCAGGTGCACTTAATACTAACTTTGGATATTAAATTAAATTATTTATTGACGTCCACTTTTTGCAACTAATACTAATTGCAACGGTTTATTTGCAGGTTACCACTCTTTTCTAGTCAGGGTGGGACTTTGATTTTATATAATGAATTCCGTCACTAAATAAACTCCTTCCTAGCCGGCAATCGAATTCAAGTTTCTTTCTCAGCAGGTTAATTCAAAATACAGAGTACAACTAGGTTCTGTTATGAGATCATTTATTAAAATTTCTGATTTTCTAAAACTTATTATTTAAAAGCGATTTTCAAATGCTTCATTTTATTTCTCAATTGTTCAACTTGATGTACATATGTTTCGTTCTCGTAACCATGGTAACGAACATATTATACCGACAATGGACCAAACATAACCTCTTTTAAAAAGACTAACCTAACTTTTTTTACATGCGATAACAAACATTAAAATTGAATTATTTATTAACTTCCACTTTTTGCAACTAAGGCTAATTGGGAAGAGTTATCTGCAGGTTACGACTCTTTTCTAGCCAGGGTGGGGCCAAGGATTTTATTTAATGAATTTCGTCACTAAATAAATTCCTTTCCCTACGAGGGAATCGAACTCGCCACTGTAGGTTTACCATGTGAGATTAAGGTCAACGCTTTAACTCACATGGCTAACCTGAGCCCCCTAAACATTAGTTATTATTTTCATTTGATATTAAAGAAAACCTTTTTGAGTAGGTAACTTTATCCAGACTGTTGAGAAATAAAGCGTTGACACTGTGATGTCAATATTTAGACATAATAGTGTGCATTCACAGTGTATTGCCACAGCGCACATCAGCATTATTAGTGATGTATACGATGTGAAAATCGAGAAAAATGTAAATCATAAATTATTAGTTATAATTACATATTTAATTTTGGCTGTTTCTTAATTATTTCATTCTCTGTTTCAAAAATAAATATGAAGGAGATAGAAAAAGTATTCTTAGTCATGAATTAACTGTAATCGAATTTTTAAGGATGATACATTTATAATACAATAATTATCTTAAATAACAATTGTTTCAGATTATTTCATTATTATCTCCCATTAGAGTACAAAAAGAAACCCCAATTGTAAGAAACATTTAAATAAAAAATAATGTGATAAAAACTTACTTATAATTAAAACAATAATTATAGGATTAAATCATAATTCTGCAAGTACGTGCAGATCATTTCCAGGCATCCTTTAGCTCTCAACTATGCCCTATAAAATGCATAATTTATTTTAAATCGACTTAAAATTAAGAAAGTTTCGAATTCAAAAGTTCTGAATTTAAATGCGGAAATCCAGGTATTGAGATGAGGAAAATGGAGGAGTGGAGTCCAGATAATTAAACTGGAAGTTCGGTATTAACACAAATTCATCGTAAGACAGATACATTTACCAACATTGTATCCGAAATTCAGCAATCAAACAGCAAAGAATAAAAAAATCGCATTAGCAAATGAAAATACTTTGGAGTTTGATGAATCAGTGAAGCGCAATAAACGTTGCAAAACATCAAATTCTCCAATTAACCAGGACAGCAATTAAAACAGTATTCAGGGGGAGCCAAAAAGAAGTGGATATATTATTCATTACCAAAAAATCGTTTAATGAAAAGAAAAATAGATCAATTCTTTTGAAAAATCTCATATTGAGAATGAGGTCGAGACGGCAACCTGTAGAACCTTAGTGTATAACAGCATTGCCTACCCACAAGATACCAGGCGCTCTCCACCGCGTAAACTATTCCGTGTAGTAGGTCTTATATTACTTATGAATGGAATCAAATGTCGCTTTTAAAAGGCAGCAGCACTGGTACTGTGGCTATCTTATTATACCTCTGTACTACAGTAGCCCCTATCAAAGCCAGATTTGCAAACAAGGCTAGATTTAGCTCTACGGTGATCGGGATTAGAGCTTGAGCTAGTTCTAACAAAGACCACCCAACATCGAGAGGTAATTAAGAAGCTGCAGAAATGAGAGTAATCATGTTTGGCCTGTAAAGCCACTGCAATATAGAAGGACTTTCAATTAATACTCTTACCAATATTGTGTGGCAAGGTTTGGACCTTCGTGAGTGGTTTAGCTAGAGATTTTTTTTTTATTTATTAAAAGAATATAAAAAAAAACTAATAAAAAATAGATTCCTGCAACCCCCCAGAGTCTTGGTACATTTAATGTACAATAGGCAATGAAATAGGACACAGGTGAAATGTCAGTAGATTGGGATCCAATATGTGTCAAATTGTTTACAAAACTTTTGACAATCGTCTGAACACATTTGACTAGATTAACAAAGAGCAGAAATTTATTATTCACAAAGTGTAACTTTTTATATGATTTGATTCAGTAACAAACATTTTAAGTTCGATATAAACTCAAATTAAGATATGGTTAACGCTAATCGATTGTTTTTTGCATGTATTGGTCATCTATACGTACGTAGTCCGGACTCGCAGCAATTTTACAGAGAAAGAGAAAGGGAGAGAGAGAGGGAGAGAGAGAGAGAGAGAGAGAGAGAGAGAGAGAGAGAGAGAGAGAGATTATGTTATACCTCGTTCCTTTGCCTGTCCAGATCAAAAAGATGGAACGCAATATTTTGGTTTTAAACCATTAACTTATAAAATAACGAAAAACATTTTTCCTATTCGTCGATTTCTACTTGTCCTTATAACGATATTGTACAACTAGTTCAATGAAATCCATGATTTTTTTTTTGCTATATTTTCAAATATAGTTTCAGTTATATATAAGACGAAAATGTTACTACTGTTTTACAGGCGAAAAAACGATGTTTCTGTCGTTTGTAAATTCAAATATTTTGACCTAATAAGTAAGCATTTTAAGATCTATTAATTTATTTTTTTTCGCAAATCATTTTTAGTTGTAAACAAAGAAAAACTATAAACAAGAAATTAAGTAATATTGTTCCCAGGTAAATTTGTTTTATCCAAAGTTTTGGTAATTCATCATGTTTCCCGTTCCTTTTTTATTTCAGTTAGTTTTATTTTTGCAAAAACGTTAACTCCTTAATAAATAATTAAATTTAATATCCAAAGTTAGTTTTAAGTGCTTTAGTGCACCTGGTTACCTACCAAACTGACAACTATTTTAAGAGAAACAGAAAATAGAAAATGCTGCTAACCAGTAGCTAACCCGTCCTAATTAGCGTTAGTTACACAAAGTGGACGTTGATAAATTACATTTTAACATTCAAATTTAGTTGTTAGATTGATTGTTGTTTGAACATTCCCTTGCTTCTTCAGTGTGATTTGGTTGAGGCATTTCTTTTCATCTTCCATTGAGCATATTCTTAATCAAGTGGTCACATATTGTGAACGATTTTTCACAATTATGAGTTGCAAAGATGTAAAATTGAACCACCAAAACTCCGAGACTATTAGGGTCCTCTTCGAAGACCGATCATATCGGAGATGCGATGGAAAGCCACACCTATTACTTTAAACGACTTCTACAAAAATAAAGTATATTTTTACACTTCTAAAATTTTTCTACATTCTAGAGAAAGGGCACAAATAACACGTGCACATAAAACGTTCATAATGTTTACACCTGCAACCAGAAAAAACACTTGGCACCAGGATTGAATTATTAGCAGATTTCCATGAAGAGAAATCAGCTATTGAGGAAACAATTTTCGAAATTTTCTTCAAATGTCCATTGATCCTACCCCGGAGATAACGAAAATGAGGTCTGTTCAAAATTATATATATATATATATATATATATATATATATATATTTCTGTTAAAGCTCTAGCGGTCGCAATTTTTGTTTGAACGTTACCAAACTCCATATTTAATAGTTTTATGTAAAAAGAAATTTAGTGTTGTAAGAAACTGTTAAATATCGAGTACGGTATTCATCGAAAAATACATTTTCGAGTAAAAAATGTAAAACCTTAATTGATGACGTCATACATAAAATATTAGCATGAATGTCCCATAGTAAAGGTTCGTAGAAAATCATAATTGATATTAAAGCTTGGAATAAAATGTTACATGATTTCTCAGCTTATTGTGAATACGAAACATAAAAACTAGTTCTTGTCGACTTCTGGTTTTCACAAGGAGTTGAAATTTTTGATTTCTCCGTACATGGACCGGAACCACATCTACAGTCTAATCGTATATCTAATAATACATAACCTGAGTGTTAAATAACACCGACCATTGCGTGCGAAAATTAAATAGATGAATAATCCTTCAGAGAGAGAGAGAGAGAGAGAGAGAGAGAGAGAGAGAGTCGCGTATTTGGAAAGTGTGACGTAGATCAAAGAGACCGAAATGAATGTTCTAGGTCTGACCAGTACCTTCCAGCCAGACGTCGAATGAACTAGACAATTCCCCTTTGATGTAAGCCGCCTCCCTATAAAAAGGAGCTCGGGCCAGCCGTGAGTCAGTTTATGCTCAGCGATCTTGATGGTCACATCAGTGCTACAGTGCGACTTAGTGCAGTGCGGTAAAGAGTTTTTATAAGAAGAACAGTGTTGTGCCGTGACTGTAAGTAACAGTTTAGTGCCGTGTTTAAGACAGTGCAGTGCCGCGAAGTAAAGGACAGTGCAGTGCCGCGAAGTAAAGGACAGTGAAGTGCCGCGAAGTAAAGGACAGTGCAGTGCCGTCTTTCTGTGAATTTCAGTGAATTATTGGACTGTGACTCATTGAAGAACAGTAACGCTATCAGTGTATACTGTGAGTAGTAATTAAGAATAATCACCAAGTTTATTGTGCATTGTGAAATAAATTTTGCAGTGATAAAAACTGTGAAACTTGCGAGAATTTAATTTTGCAATCCAAAAGAACTCTTATTAAAAACGTTTATTACTGATTTGGTAATAAAAACGTAACAACTGGTGTCAGAAGTGGGATTGCAAAATTAAAATAAACAAAAATGAAGTTTGAAGAACTAAAAGTGGAACAACTAAAGAAGGAGCTGTCTAAACTTGATCTGCCAACAACAGGAAATAAGGCTGAACTACAAAGGCGGTTGACAGATGAATTCCAAAGACGAGGAATCGACATAAGTACACACGAGTTTGACGATAAAGAAGACGTTACTGTAAGTAATCCTATCTCAAGTAGCAATTTGGACTTAAATGCAATTTTAGCCGCTATGATGGAAAATAACCAGAAACTCTTAGAAGCTTCTAAGAGTAACAGTGAGAAAATATTAGCGGAAGTCAGGCAAGAATTCCAGGAAGCTTCTAGAGCTAATTACGAAAGATTAGAAGAAGCATCTAGAGCTAATTGCGAGAGGTTAGAAGAAAAATTCCAGGAAGCTTCTAAAACTAACAGCGAGAAAATCTTAGCGGAAGTTAGACAAGAGTTCCAGGAAGCTTCTAGAGCTAATTGCGAGAGGTTAGAAGATAAATTCCAGGAAGCCTCTAGAACAACAAACCAAAAACTCCACGAAATATCAGAGGTGTTGGACAAACGAGTGGGAGCGATAGAACAGAGGGTCGGCGAGTTTGATGGAAAACTCTGTGGCATTAAGAAGAATGTTGAAGAGAAAATGACCAACCTAGAACGAAAGATAGACGATGAAATACGTGAGTTACAATTCCAAATGGATAATCTACATGTTCGAGAGGGTCCGGTGAGGCTCATTTCAGAACAATCTAGCAAGATAAATACCCCAACTTTTGACGGTAATGTACCATTTAATGTTTTTAAATTCCAATTTGAGACAGTGGCCAGTAGAAACGGATGGAATAATGAAGAGAAAGCGGTAGAATTGATTTTGGCACTGAAGGGAACCGCTGCAGAAGTCCTGGAAAGTTTACCGGCCGCTTGCAGAAATAATTATGAGGACATCATGGTGACCTTACAGCGCAAGTTTGGCGGTGAGCACCAAGCGAGAACTGTACAGGATGGAGTTACGGGGCAGAGTGCAAAAACCGAATGAGACGCTCCAAGATTTTGCCATGGAAATCGAACGTCTAGTCCAACTGACTTACCCAGGTGAAAATCATCCGTTTCTAGATCAGTTCAAGATTGAAGCATTTGTGAATGGTATTCGAGATCCAGATGTTAAATTTGCGGTATGCGCCATGCAGAAATCATCTTTTGCTGAAACCATCTCATATGCGCTAGCCCAGGAGACCGCTAAAGTAATTTCAAAACCACAAGTCTTCAAGGTGCGACGTCTTGAGGCTGATATTCAAAATGACGCCCAAATGTCAAGGAGTGACATAGAAGAATTAGTCAAGCGAATAATGGAGGAGCAAAGGAACAGATCACGCTCAAAGTGCTTCAACTGTGGCAAGGCCGGCCATTTTCAACGTAACTGTAAAGCTCCAAAGAAAAGGTCAAGATCTGTTACGCCACCAAGGGAGAACAAACGGACGAATAACCCCAAATCTCAAGAGACACCGTTAAACTAAAACGAGCTAGCACTGAGGGGCAAGAGCTAGCTCCTACAACCGCTGGCCCCACAATCTCCATTTCCATAATACAACAGCAGAATAGCAACCTTACAGCTCGTGGACTCATTAACGGAAGGAAGCAGATTCTCACCATAGACACAGGGGCGTCGCAGTCCATAATTAGGCCCGATTTGGTAAAAGGATCAGTGGAACCATTAAGCGACGTTCGACTGCGCACTGCTACTGGGGAATCAGCCACCGTCTATGGAAGAGCCAAGGTTCGACTGACTATTGCCAACACTAGCGCCGATCATGTATTTGTTGTCGCCGACATAGTGGACGAAGTGATCATCGGTGCAGACTTCATGATAGCCCACGGTATCAATCTGCACATGGGTCAACAAGTTATGGTCTGGCGCAACGTCGAGATACCTTTGGATGTTGGATATGAGAGCAAGACCACAGTAAGGAGGCTATTTACCGTCGGACGCCAGAAATTACCACCCCAGTCGGAAACCTTAGTATGGGCGCGTGTGGAAGAAGATTGTGAGGATAACCGGTTGTGGGTAGTAGAACCTAAAGAACTTAAAGATGACATTATAACAGCTAAAGCCCTCGTGAAAACCTGCGACGATGGACGAGTTCCGGTGAGAGTACTTAACATATCCAACAATGAGAAGATCATTAACAAAAATTTTGAAATAGGTCAATGTGAGCCAGCAGAAGCAATAATTAACTGTGCCAAAAATTCAGGATGCCCAAAAATGACAGCCAAGGAGCGCGAACTACTTGCAGAAGAAGAGGAAAACTGGATGAAAGGACTGACATCGCCTGAAAGAAACAAGGCAAAGGAGTTGCTAAGAGCACACGCATCCGTCTTCGCCCTAAGCAATAAAAGCCCAGGTAGAACAGCTGTAGTGAAACATGAAATAAATACCAGTGAAGCGAGACCTATAAAACAGGCACCCAGGAGTGTTCCCCTAGCGAAGCGGAACGAAGTTAAAGAACTTGTCAACGAAATGGAGCGGAATGGAGTCATTGAACCATCTTCGAGTCCGTGGAGCTCGCCAATAGTTCTAGTAAAGAAGAAAGACGGCAGCACCAGATTCTGCGTCGACTACAGAAAACTCAATGACGTCCCCAAGAAAGACAGTTATCCGCTGCCAAGAATTGACGACACCTTAGACACGTTGTCTGGAACGAAATGGTTTTCTACCTTGGACTTGCAAAGCGGCTACTGGCAAGTAGAGATAGCCGATAAGGACAAAGAGAAAACCGCCTTTAGCGCTAGCAATGGTTTATGGCAGTTCAAGGTGATGCCATTTGGGCTCTGCAACGCCCCAGCTACTTTTGAGCGTTTAATGGAACGTGTGCTAAAGGGTCTCAATTGGAAGACATGCTTGGTGTATCTAGATGACATAATCGTTATGGGGAAGACTTTTGAAGAACATCTTAAAAACCTGGATGAAGTATTTAGTCGCATAACAGCAGCTGGGCTGAAGTTAAGCATAAAGAAATGTGCTCTGTTTCAGAAAGAGGTCAAATACTTGGGACATCGGGTAACAGCAGAGGGCATCTCCACTGACGAGGACAAAATACGGGCAGTAAAGGACTGGCCTCGACCACGAAATCTTCACGAGCTGCGTAGCTTCCTGGGGCTTTGTACATACTACAGGAGATTCGTGCCAAACTTCGCTCAGGTAGCTGCCAGCTTGCACGAGCTAACCAAAAAGTCGCGACCATACCACTGGAGTGAGGCAGCGGAAGATGCTTTCCAGAGGCTCAAGGAACTCTTGTGCACAGCACCTGTCCTTGCCTATCCAATCGCTGGACAGAAGTTCATAATTGATACGGACGCCAGTGGCTATGGAATAGGAGGAGTACTTTCTCAAGTAGTTAATGGGGCAGAAAGAGTCATTGGCTACTACAGCAGGGTACTCTCCAAGCCCGAAAGAAATTATTGTGTTACCCGACGGGAGCTTCTGGCAGTGTTGGAGTGCGTCAAACATTACCACAAATACTTGTATGGTCAACACTTCACCTTAAGAACAGACCAGTCCGCACTACGTGGGCTGCTGCAGTTCAAGAACCCAGAAGGTCAGCTGGCACGATGGATTGAACGTCTGCAGAGCTATGATTTCAGCATCGAGCATCGAAAAGGTGGGAAACACAGTAACGCTGATGCCCTTTCATGACGGCCTTGTAACATAGAATGCAAACATTGTACTAAAGCCGAGAAAGAGGAAAGCGTGATTGATGTGCGACTTACCCGTATTGGCTCAGACGAGGACTGGTCGAAGGCTCAGAAAGATGACCCGATTCTGGCGAAGATTATATCGGCTAAGGAATGCAACAGAAAACCAACCCGAAATGAGACATCAGCTGAAAGCCCACTTGCGAAATCATACTGGGTTCAGTGTAATAGCCTAAAACTGGTAGAGGGCTGCTTATATCGATCTTGGGAGAGTGCAGATGGCAAAACCACAACCGACCTAATTGTCGTGCCCACTTCCAAGATAAATGAGGTATTGAAGCAGTTCCATAATGGTCCCAGCGGCGGCCATCTGGGCATTACAAAAACCCTGGAAAAGATAAAACAACGATTTTACTGGGTGGGATGTCAGCAATCTGTAACCGATTGGATAGCCAATTGCGAGCAGTGCATTGCAGCCAAGGGTCCAACAAGAAGAAGTCGTGGCAAACTTCAGCTGTACAACGCAGGCGCCCCTTTCGAGCGGATAGCCATGGATGTTGCTGGTCCATTCCCTGTCAGTGAGGCTGGAAACCGGTATGTCCTAGTTGTAATGGACTACTTCAGTAAATGGCCCGAAGTATATGCCATCCCAAACCAGGAGTCGAAAACGGTTGTAGATGCCTTTGTAAATAATTGGGTGTGCCGATACGGGGTTCCAATAGAACTTCATTCTGACCAGGGCCGAAATTTCGAATCGGCCATATTCAAGGAAATGTGTGAATTGTATGGCATCAAAAAGACAAGGACGACACCGCTTCATCCACAATCTGATGGCATGGTCGAAAGATTTAATCGGACACTGGAGGAATATCTCAGAAAAGTGGTTAACACACAACAAAGGGATTGGGATGAGCACATACCCAAATTACTACTGGCTTACCGGTCGGCAATCCATGATTCCACCTCACGTACTCCGGCAAAAGTCTTATTTGGAGCAGAATTAAGACTGCCAGCGGATTTGGAATTTGGGGCCAAACCCAGACCGTCCAGCGAAGACAATGGAAATAGTCCCCAGGCACAGGAAGACCTGCATGAGCTCCATGAGTTTGTACGCAACCGTATTAAAATGACAGGTGATAAGATGAAAGCCAGATATGATCGGGCAGCAAATACGGAAGGATTCACTGAAGGGCAAATGGTTCTACTATTTAACCCACAACGAAAGAAAGGACTATCCCCGAAATTGCAAACGCACTGGGAGGGACCTTACAAGGTGATAAAGAGATTGAACGACGTTGTCTACCGGATACAGAGATACCACAATCCGAGGTCTAAAATGAAAGTGGTACACCTAGAGCGACTAGCCAAGTATGGCAACGGCGATATTGAGCCTATTCGGGACGAAAAGGCTTAAGTGGGCGGCAGTGTTGCGAAAATTAAATAGATGAATAATCCTTCAGAGAGAGAGAGAGAGAGAGAGAGAGAGAGAGAGTCGCGTATTTGGAAAGTGTGACGTAGATCAAAGAGACCGAAAGAATGTTCTAGGTCTGACCAGTACCTTCCAGCCAGACGTCGAATGAACTAGACAATTCCCCTTTGATGTATGCCGCCTCCCTATAAAAAGGAGCTCGGGCCAGCCGTGAGTCAGTTTATGCTCAGCGATCTTGATGGTCACATCAGTGCTACAGTGCGACTTAGTGCAGTGCGGTAAAGAGTTTTTATAAGAAGAACAGTGTTGTGCCGTGACTGTAAGTAACAGTTTAGTGCCGTGTTTAAGACAGTGCAGTGCCGCGAAGTAAAGGACAGTGCAGTGCCGCGAAGTAAAGGACAGTGAAGTGCCGCGAAGTAAAGGACAGTGCAGTGCCGTCTTTCTGTGAATTTCAGTGAATTATTGGACTGTGACTCATTGAAGAACAGTAACGCTATCAGTGTATACTGTGAGTAGTAATTAAGAATAATCACCAAGTTTATTGTGCATTGTGAAATAAATTTTGCAGTGATAAAAACTGTGAAACTTGCGAGTATTTAATTTTGCAATCCAAAAGAACTCTTATTAAAAACGTTTATTACTGATTTGGTAATAAAAACGTAACAATATATATATTTCTGTTAAAGCTCTAGCGGTCGCAATTTTTGTTTGAACGTTACCAAACTCCATATTTAATAGTTTTATGTAAAAAGAAATTTAAGAAACTGTTAAATGTAAATGTAAGAAACTGTTAAATATCGAGTACGGTATTCATCAAAAAATACATTTTCGAGTAAAAAATGTAAAACCTTAATTGATGACGTCATACATAAAATATTAGCATGAATGTCACATAGTAAAGGTTCGTAGAAAATCATAATTGATATTAAAGCTTGGAATAAAATGTTACATGATTTCTCAGCTTATTGTGAATACGAAATATAAAAACTAGTTCTTGTCGACTTCTGGTTTTCACAAGGAGTTGAAATTTTTGATTTCTCCGTACATGGACCGGAACCACATCTACAGTCTAATCGTATATTTAATAATACATAACCTGAGTGTTAAATAACACCGACCATGATCAGTGGTAATTGGAATGCAACCTCGGTTCGGAGAAAGATCTTGAACTAGATAAAAGTCTACCGCCAAGGAAATTAACCTCCAAGTTGTCTTAGCATTGCCAAACTCATCTCTCTGACTTTTTAAAATCATCTTTCGATCTTAATTATGACCTTATAAATCATCCTTAATCAGCCACATATTTATAATTTTTGAACCTCAGCAAAACTATTTGAGGAGTTCTGCACATTCTTCTGAGGCGCCAACTGATGGATATCGTTTTAAATATACATTATCTAAATGGACGAAGACATATAAATGATATGAGTTTTACTGAAATATTCACTAGTACGATATAAAAAGAATTTTTTTGACTAACATAGACATTAAAAAAATGTCGGGTTACCATTCTTTTGTCAAATTCCCCTCAATGTAAATCCGCTATTGAGGTTATATTCATGTTGCTATTTTTGATACATCGATCCTAAACAGATGAAATTGAGGACCGTTCAAATTTGTATGTGTACGTGTACACACACACACACACACACACACACTCCTACATATATTTAGAGAGAGAGAGATTTGTTGGTTAACACTCTAGCGGTCGTAATTTATGTTTCATCGTGACCGAAATCAATATTTATGCGTTTCATGTAAAAAAAAAAAAAAAAAAAAAAAAAAAAAATATAAGTTTGGTTAAGGGCTGAAATCGGACGAGAGGGGGGGGGTGTTAAAAGGGGCGAATCTCAAAATAAACATATCTCCTTATTATGAGGTCGAATACAAATTATATATAGCCAATCCTCTTCCAAATTGAATTTCTGTTTTTGTCTATCTAAAATATTAACCGAGATGTTTGTGTTTTAGCAGGTTTTCCTTAAGAGAAATCGGCTATTGAGGTTGTACTCATGACTCGAATTTCGACAAATTTTCTCACATTTTAATTTTCAGCCTTCATTCAATCTTGCTGCAACCCATGTCATATGGAGTATGATCAACATAAATGTGCAATACAAAATAAATATTTATATAGATGCCTAATTCCAAGTTATTCAGTTTCAAGACAGAGTAATCTAAAATAGTGAAGTAGCCTAGAGTTACTACGTTCATTGAACTCGTAATGAAAGAGACACCGTATTTGTAAGAAATCGTTTCTATGAAATAGAATGCCGTTACATAAATAAAAGAAAAATTAACTCATTAACATAATAATTACTTGGAAACTATAAATAATAACATTTTGTAGGGGTAGCGATCAGGAATTACGAAATTACAAAGTCAGACATGCAGGCTCAGTATAAATAAATTTTCATTTACCGCGTGAAATCAGCATATTAGTCTTGAATTATTTCGAATATTTCTTCTTCTAAAAGTAAAATCTAAAATTTTACGAAGGTCCAATTGGTCCCAACTAAGTCGTAACCATGGATAAGTGAAAGGTAGGCAAGGCAGTGTATTCTGAAGTTCATTGGCTTGATGAAAGAAATAATCATGGAGTGTTTATGTCTTCATTTTAGTAACTGATTTTACTTCTTCGTACATAGTTGGGGAGTAATGGACAATCACAATCCTTGACTGAAGCCCCTTGTTTGTAGTATCTCAATGCCAACTCCCGAGTCCTTAGAAAAAATGTAAAAAGTTAGTTTTTAATAATGTCTGAGGAGGGAGTTCACAGAAGCTCCGACATTTCGCGTCATAAATATACGATTAAAATTAATGGATCCACAAGCCGCTGGAGCTTAAAGCCAAGACACCACATCACACAAAACAGACAATGCCCAACAAAATGGTTTTGTTCTGTACTGTAGACGCATTTAGATTAATAACAAAATTTTATACATTATCTTTTGACCATTTCAAGCGATGGATTTGAAACAAACGAATTAAACATACTCGATTAATAATAAGTTACATTAGTCCACTCATTGCATACATTGACTCATACGAAAGTTTATGATTCACAAAAACAAAAAGTTGCTCAAGTTCTGATGCGATCTAATCGTAGCAAATTCTAGTCCTGTCTCCTACGACATTGTTATCACGTCAAGGACTGCAGTGGTCTTCATTTGGCATTCTCCAAGGTTGGCCTCCAGCTGACAACTTTCTAAAGTGTTTAAGATAAATATATGTGTTGTTATTTTTGTATATAGGCTAAAACTAGAGATAGTTGCTAAATTTAACTCCCTATCTCTTATCATGTTAATTTATTTTTCTGTAGTATGAAGAAATAAAAACAAAATTTTAAAAACAATGTCACGTAGGGGCTGCGTAATCTAAGCAAATTTTTCATCTGCTTAAAGAATTCTCAGAGAATGGTATATACTTTCCCGATTTATGAACTCCTGTAAGACTCTCTCCTTCTGCACCTTTAGTTTTGCAAGAAATGCCAAGTACTGGGCTTGAAAATTAAAATGAATTAAGCTCCCTGGAGCGTTATACAGCTACAATATCTTTATTTATGACATCGCTCAAATTTTCAGCTAGATTTTTACTTCCTTCTACGAAGTAAAAGAAGTATTGTAATAGTTAATAATTTCCACATTCGTTTCCACTTTCACTTTTAAGATATCAGCAATAAAATTGGAGTGATGCCTGGACGTACCTCGCATAACTCAAAAAAGTCCGTCAAGCAGGGGCTGCAGATTTCCCATGTGAAGTTTTTCAATAAAGAAATTTGCCTACTAATAACGGCAGTAGTTAGGAATCTCTAAATCTATTCACGAGAGGTGAATAGTTAAGGAAACGGCCACACTAACTCTCCGCGGAATGTCCCCCCGGCCATAGCCGGCTCCTGCAGACCACACACACAATACAAATGCAAATATCTCGGTTAATATTCAAGATACACAATAAATACATAGAACAATATTTATAGTAAATTTAATTTGCAATAAGATTGATTTAATACAATTTTTCGATCCGACACATAATAACGGAGATATTTCGAAGTTTCAAAAATCCCCCCTCCAAACCCTCTCCCCTTCCACTGGTCCAATTTCAGCCATTAACGAACTTGATCTTTCTTTTTACATGAAACGATTAAATATGAAGTTTGGTAACGATCAAACAAAAATTGCGACCGCTAGAGCGTTAAAAGATATATATATATATATATATATATATATAATTTTTAATTTTGACCAGACCTGGGTAGGATCGATGGACATTTGAGGAAAGGTTTCAAAACTCGCGTCATGAGTACGACCTCAATAGCTGATTTCCCTTAAGGGAAATCTGCTAAAAAATGACAAGCCTTAGAATGTTGACATTAAGACTGTTGTAAAATCTAGTTGTGCTGTTACTTTTCTTTGAAATCGACTGAGGAGGGGATTAGAGGAAGGATCACATAAAAAAATATAAATTTCTCCTTCCACTAAAAATAAGAAGGAAATCGCTTCTAATACAATTTTAACTCAAAATATGACCTAGAATATTACCATTACCATCGAACTATTAGTTTACTATGCATCACAAAAGACATTGCCAAATCTTTGTCCATGGATGCTCATGGCAAAGAATTAAGATTCGTATAGTCACTATTGTCTGACCTCTTTTAGGAGGCTGACTAATCAGCTGCCCTTCTAGCGTGTTCATCAAAATACAACTCATAGGCCATTTAGTTGCTCTATTTAACTCTGACTAGTAGTTTTCCCAACCCTCTCATTAATCAATAGAAAAATTAATTATAAATGACCAAAATAGTTACATTTGCATCTGTCTTTTTTTTTTCTTTTTTTTTTTTGTATAAACCAATTGATTACCTGAAATGAAGCTTGAACTTCTCTCAATCAGTAAGCATCAGCTAGTTAATAAGCGATTGCTGTTCAAGAAAAGCTTTACCCAGAACGGAAATATATCTACTAAACAAATGATACAAAACCCTCATAAACTTAACAGAAATAAATCTGTCCTGTAGTACTGCCAAAGTAAAAATATGGCACTAATATAGAAATAGAAATGAAGTAATCTGCTACCGACATTTAGCAGTTCATATGTTTCTTTAATGAGAAGTAATTCTAATTTAAAATATTGTTGGAAATTTAATTCTTATTTGCCATATTTAAAAAATCGATTTTTACATTTTTGTACATATCATTAGAGGGTAAATAAGAATTAAATTTCGAACAATATTCTAAATATATGTATATATATTTCATATTTTCTTGGCAAGGGTCACCAATACTAAATTTATTACGCCTTTATCATGAATTGGTTTTAAAATATTAAATTTATCATTGAAAGTTAAAACATTCATAACCTCCTTCGGGATCTTTTTGTTTTAAAGGGTAAATAATCGATTTGTAATCAGCTGACTTTACCTACTTCGGGAACCTCAGTATTAACGAAGTCGCAACAAACGTAAGAGGGAACCGAGTACTTCAGAAATGTAAGTTACAATCTGTATTTAGATTTTGTAATTATATAAGTAAGTTAGCACTTATTAAAACTCTATCTAGTAAAGAATTATCATAGGGTTTTGCTTTATTAATGTTTTACATTTTTTTTAAATGAATGTTATTATGTTTTGAAAAGGGAGAGCACCTGAAGAGGTGGCATATAGACCACGAAACATGTAGGGCAATATCAATAAAGTTTACGTGAAAAAAATGTTTTTTATTTGGTGACCCTTGCCACGAAAATATGAAGAATATATAAAAATATTGGGTCCAAAATAAGAAGTGTGTATGTGTATATATATGTTTGTATGCATACCCATATTGCTGAGCTTTCTGGATCATATATCTTGTAGCCTTAAAATATTCATTGCAAATAATATTTTCTAGAATTTTAATTTACTTTTCAAAAAGGAGAACTGGTTTTAAACACTTCAGGGACATTTGGATAAATTAAGATGTTTTAAATAAAAACATCTTTTGAATAAGGCGTATGACACAGAAGACTCACAAATATATATAGGGTCAATGGTTAATCACAAAACTTTTTTATGGCTCCTCACAATGTAAATGTGTTTTTGAATATAGGTGTTATTATTGTAAAAAAATTTATAATGTTATAGACGTTTTTGTTATATGACCAACTATGTAAAACATTTTTAAGAACTGATTTTTAGACTCCTAATTATGGTGTTACATTGTTTTGTAGCTCTGAGGATGGGGATTTAGTCCCCGAAAGCGATTAATTAAAATGATTAACCACTCATCACCCTCACCACCAGCTAAAAATAAATATGGGGGATATATAGGGTCCTTGGATTCGAAAATATACCCTTTTCCATTTTAAGTATATAATTCCTCAAAGTAGGAAATCCTTTCCCAAGGGTGGAGGGAAGTACACAGAAATTTCATTTAAATTGGTAAAAACTAAACAATTTACCTAAGGGAAATAAAATATTAAGCTTTCGTATAACTAGTAGAATATCATTTTTATGGATATTCCCTTGTAGAATGTGGCTACTTTGAGGTATTTTACTACATATTCTTTAAACAGAGTTATGATATAAAATCTGTGCAATGCACTTTCAAAGGTACTAAAAATATTCCAGTGACTGATAATTATATTGCTAAAGTATGTTCAAGAGTCTAATTTTATATATGATATCCGACTTTCACTGGCATTTCACCATATATTTTCCCCATACCCGTGGCCGGTCGTTGCAACATTCTTCCTCCCTGTTCGGGTAAAATTATGATTGAAGAAATATGGAGTTGCAAAACACTGCCTCTGGGTCTATGTCTAATGGCTTAGGATAATTTCTATTAAATGCAAAGTAACATAAAAACTTGCTCCTTTTTTTCCTAACAAATACGAACTTCATGTTCTATGATTTATTCGACTTTCTTCTTTGAATGGATCAAGAGATTCTGGGGAGAAACAAATTGACCACATATAAGCCCTTCAGGACATGACTTAAAGACATCCGGCCTGTAATATATGCAAAACTTTGGGAAGAAATATAAAATATCTATGTTGTAGCAAAGCATTATACGAGACAAATTAAATCCACTAAATACCTCCTAATATTTGGAAGGAATTTCGCTAATAGCAAAGTAATGCCTAAACTTTAATAAATTTCTGTTTTTAAATGTTTTGTAGTAATAAAATATGGTTAGTTCCTACCATAAAGGACCAACCTAATTGCGGATTGCAAGAGAAGTAAATAAGCAAATAAAAAATTCTCCGTGGCTATTTGTAATTACTTTAACAAAATTTGGGACAGATCGTAAATAGTAAATGTTCTTATGGTCAGGAAACATACGTATCTGCATGAATCTCGTTATCGTTTGCCGGTTTTGTTGGCTAACAAACTTACATAAACAATTCCGAAATTTGTTTATACCCCTGTTTTCATGGATAATGGACATTCTAAACACAAAACATGCATACATATTTTAAACAACGCTAAAGTTATTTTGCTCACGGACTTATCTCTTGCCATAAGGTAATAAAAACTATGGTAACACTGTGTCCAATAGTTAACTAAAAACATAAACAAAAAGAAGCGACTAATAATATGTAGTACTTAGATTCAGACGATTTCATGAATGTTTGGGCAAGTTTATTTGATTTAATTTTCGTTTAAAAAATGGGCGGGAAATGGCACCCATATTTTCTAAAAATAAGAAGTTTCTATGAAAGGAATAGAAAGCATTTATAGTCTATGCCCATTAAGTAACATGGAAGGTGGAAAAAAAATGAAAAATCCGTTAATTAAAAATAAATGTTGGCCTTGAATACTTATGTAGGCATGCACGTATAACCACCGTTAAACGTCATAAACAAGAAACCATACGATTAATATAATGTACAGACCATCTGTTTACCCCTTCAGTGGTATCTATTAGAGATGGTGGGACGAGGATGATAAACCAATTGGAAAAGAAACTTAATAATCTCACTCTTAAAAAGTGATTCCATGATACAGTGATATTCCAATCTAGGGCTTCATGCTCCCTCCACCCTACCCCAAAAAAAAAATAATGAAATGTCATAAAATGTTACTTTTATAAGAGTATTGAGGTATTTTTAATTTTTTATTTTTAGTAAAAAGATAAATAAACTTGTTAAAACAAATTAAAACTTTAGTAAGTGAATTAAACATTTTTGAAAGGCATTAGCAATGTAAATATTCAAAAGGTTACTCTTTTTCAAGTGCCAAAAACTAGACTCAAAATAAAAGTACCTACTCAAGTATACAAACTCCCTAGGTTGTTAATATTCCACATACTGTTTGCAATAGGTTTTCTAATTCTAAGAATAAATAAAAGCCTCTTTGTTTTTCAGGGTACTTAGAGAGTCAAATAATATGACATCAATCAGCGTTTGTAGGTACAAAATAAAACCAATCAAAGGAACAATCATAATTGTTAAAAATATATAATACATTATGTGAAATACAAAAACAAAACCTAATTGCAAGTTAAAATAAAAACATTGGATATATATATATATATATATATATATATATATATAATATCTTCAACAGACTATGCTCAGAGTGGTAGTAAAAAATTGAAGGAAGAATGAAATAACTTAATGTATTATTAATTTACCTTTCTCCACGAAATATTCATTAGTAGCGTTGCGTATTTGGATGACATTACTCACCTGAAAGAGAAAGGAAAGTATTATTTTGTTTGTAAGAGAAAGGAATCATGTAAGTTTCATTAATGGATTAATGTTTATTCAAGACCTCTATCATACATTTTAATTCATTGTAAAAATATGCAATTACCATGGATGGAAGCAGATGCACTGGTTTTAATTATCCAATACTTAACTTATAGTTTATTATTTCTAATTTTATTGGTGCCAACATTTTTGAATACAATACATAAAGGTGCATAATCTGCGATCGGTCGCAATTTTTGTTTGATCGTTACCGAACTCGATATTTAAACGGATTATATAAAAAGAAAGATGAACATCGTTAATAGCTGAAATCAGACCAGTAGGGGAGGGGGTTTAGAGCAGGGAATTTCGAAAATTTGAAATATTCTCGTAAACATACATCGGATCGAAGAAGTTCATAGAGTCAATCTTATGGGAAATGCAATGTTTAATAAATGTTGTTATGTATGTTTTTTCATTATCTTGATTATTATCCGAGATATTTGCAATATTTTAGTTTGCAAAACCTTCAGTAAAGTGTTCGGTTTGGGGGTACCTTTCAGTTTGGGTTGCAATGCCTTCAGTAAACCACCACTCCTAATCAAGTCATATTATATAACATGTATAATAAGCTGTTGTAACACGAAGCACTTTATTCCAAAGTTAAATACCAAATATGGTTTTCATTGAACTTTTACTTTGTTAGATACACGCAAAGTCAAGTTAAAATAACGTCATCAATTAAATTTTTCCATACCACTATACTCAATATTTAATAGTTTTAGTCAAGATTAAAGATAATATTTGCTATTAGCCAAAATCTGACTTGGAAATGTGGGTGTTTAAAGAGGAGGGAATTCGAAAATTTAAAATATCTCTGTTGGATCGTAAAATGTTATAGAACCAAACTTTTCAATTACTGATTCTCTACAATTGTTGTTCAATGCATTTTTTCGTAACTCGAGTATTAGGCGAGTTATTCCCATTTTATTGTTTTCTGTTTAGTAACCCCCCCCCTTCTGCTTATCGGGTTTTTTCATTTAAATATAGAACATGTGGTGAGATTAGATCACGAATAGCACGTGGGAAATCTGCTTAGTTTACGCAGCCACTCCATGACGGACTTTTATATATTCTTGACAGTATACCTGTGTTTTATAGTACATTTACTTATATTTCAGGCACACTTACAATAATGGGTTCCTTCCTTGGAACTATGTATTATGATTTCATATATATTCTTGAAAAGAGTATATTATAATTTTAATTGTATAAATTAATGTTTGAGTATATATCTATTATGATTTTGATGATTCTGTGATGTGCACAGCCTCATAAATTAATAATATGTACTCACAGAGACAACTATATATTCTGAGTTGGTATTCTGGCAGGTGGAAGTGACTTCTAATGTAGGTAGGATGAAAAAATTGGCTACGCTATAGTTACTATTTGTTATTAGCCAAAAAAGTTATAGTGGAAGCGTAGCCAATTTTTTCATCCTACCTAAACTATATATTACATCGTTACACAAAAACATATTTCATACATATACTCATATATATTAGTATTGATGGATTTATATTCAGTATTTATAATTATTGTTGTATTTGTTATAACTAGAGTATGTACTTGAGTTCAAACGTTTCTTCCAAATAGCAAAATAATCTAAGTATTCTTATCACTGGCAATGTCATATTTTACAAAGCACTAGACAACCCTGTCTTACCCGCTTTTCTGCTCCGTGATAGTTAATTTTAAAAAAAGAGAAAAAAAAGACATAGAAAACCCTACACAACCGATTCTGTAGGAAAATTTATCTTCTATAATTTAGTTAATTACAATTGCTTCTGTGAAAGGGCTATGCGTCACACTTTCATGTTCCCTTTTATGTCCTATTTTCGATAAATCAATGGAGTAGGGCCTTTGAAAACTTGGTTAACAAGCATGTAAGAAATACAGTGCAATTAAACAGTCTTAAGTTGAACTCTCTAATCACGGCCAGACTTGATCTCTCTTCAACTACTATCATCACTGCTCATTATCCAAAAAACCCCTGAATATTATTATGGCATTGTTTAGAGAGTACATTAATTAGCCTATATTTGGGCAAGTAGCCGGGCAAAAGATAGTTCTGTTCGAATTATATTATTAAATTATTATTGGACGCAACGGGTAACAAAAGGGAATGGACGTCATGCACATAGCTGCGTAAACTAAGCAGATTTCCCAAGTGCTAGAATGGCAAGTGATGTCATCTCAAGCTCAATTTTCTGTACCTATTGTATTAAGAAACTTATGCTAACAGGAGTTGAAAATTATTTTGGGCATGAAATGTTGTCATACAAGTAGCCTTAAGTAAAAATCATATGAGTACGAGTGGAGGTCAACAGAATGTTGAAAACATAAATACAAACAACTCGGGTAATATTAGAGTTATACAGTAATTCCGTGAGAAACAATTGTACTAAATTACTTTATTAATGTTTTTTTTTTTATTATAACATTATTCGATCTGGCTCAAAATAACGGAGACACACATATTTATGTGATTTTCTTGCACTCCAAATCCGCATTCCTCCTGACTCGATGTTACTGGACAAACCTTTTAGTTTTAAATGACCTGAGTACTCTGATGCCAATGTCTATTGCCATAAATGCTCAGGTTAGCCATGTGAGTTAAAGCGTTGACCTTAATCTCACATGGTAAATCTAGAGTGGCGAGTTCGATTCTCGCCTTGGCAAAGGAAATTATTTAGTGACGGAATTCATTAAATAACATCCTAAGTCCCACCCTGGCTAGAAAAGGGTAGATAACCCGTCCCAATTAGCCTGAGTTGCAAAAAGTGGACGTAAATAAATAATAATAATATTATTGCCATAATTCGTTTTACACTAGTAGTAAATCAATTAATAAATAATATTTATTTATTTATTGGAGCTTCGCAGCTTTGGCTATATTGCTCTATACAAAAGCATTCGTAACTTAAAGAACAAAACAATACAAAAAAAATTAACAAAATTAAACAAAACAGAAATGGAACACAAAACACAAAAGGAAAACATAACAGATAAGGAACACAAAACGCAAAAGGAACACAAAACGCAAAAGGAACACAGAACACAAAAGGAACACAAAACATAAAAGGATTACAAAACATAAACGTTTCACAAAACAGAGAGAAAACACGAAAAACAGAGATGAAATCAAAACAGAAATGGGAAGGAAATAGTAACGCAATTCAAAACTGAACTGAAAAAAAGAAGAAATAGAACACAAAAGGCGAAATTAAACACAAAAACTGAATGAAATACAACAACGGAACTGGAACTCAAAAACGGAAATGGAACTCAAAAACGGAAATGGAACTAAAAACAAAATGGAACTCAAAAAAGAAAATTGAACACAACAAAGAAAAAAAAAAGAAACGAACAAGAGAACAAATAAAGACAAAACTCAAAGCTAGGTACAAAACTGAAAATCGAAACTATTGACAATGGACAATAGGAAAATCGTTAATAAAATATTTAAATATTCAATAAATAAATCAATAATTAAAATAAAATAATAGTTTTATATAAGACCGTTTGGTTTGGTGTAAGGTATCGTTTTAAAAACATTCAGGCTCTTAAGGATAGATCGTGTATTGATAATAAATATCGGGATTTGAACGTCGTAAAAGAGTGTTGAATACAACATATCGCATTTAAGAGTGGAATAAGATTTTTCGTGATATATTGACGTGTTGAGTGGGTACGTGGGTTTACTCAGACAGAAAACTGAAAAATACAGATACTCGGTTAATGTTTAGGTTAGAGAAGAAAAATGTAAAGAACAAACAATTGTACAATATTTCAATTTGAACAAGACTGTTTATAAAATATTTTTCAATTCAACTCATGATTTAGAAGCATTTATATTACAGCTTCTCTGAACACCCCCCCCCTTCAACCATCGAGGTTCGGTTTCATCCATTAACAATCTTTAACTTTTATTATCGTGTTTAGTAACTACAAAACCAAAATTATCGCAGCTAGAGCTTGAACATATTAATAAATGAATATACATTTGAACATCTCATTTTCTTCATCTCCTTGGTAGAGGCTCGATGAATATTTGAATGGAAATGCCACGAGTAAATCATTTTTAGCCGCTATTTCGCCGACGAGAAATACGCTAGCAATTCAATAATTAATAGTTTTTAAAAAATATGATCGAACACCGTAACGACCGAATGTTTGAAATGAGCCCATTATTATTTTAGCACGCTTGTTAAATCGTCTGGCACTTAGGAGAGGAATATTCGTCCATTCTGGATGATATAATCTAGCTGTGCTAGACCTGGGTCACTGTCCCACAGCCGAGATTGCTGTTTCATCTCTTTTCATTCATTACGTCAATAATCTGATAAACAAATACAGCTCAATACCTTTGCCATTGGAGATGATGCAGAAACGACTTACAATTTGACAACGAAAACTATTATACTGCAAAGAAGAGTAGAGCTTTCTAAAATCAATCCATTTGGAACACAATTACGTACCCTCGATATGTTTAATATTAGCACCAAATGTTTTTAATACCATTATTGACCTCTACAAAAAGAGGTTTTTTTTTCATCATTTCACCAGACATTCCTCTGGCTAATTTTGAAACTTTGTCAGCAGCAGCATCTACATTTATGAAAAGTAAACGATTGGAGCAAAGTGAGCTCCATGTACAACACGTTACGTTAAATGCAGTAATTAAGATTTGCGCCTTAACAGGTGGGATGAATGTGGGGCTTACTTGTATTGGGGAGCTTAGAATAGCCCTAGAAGTTCTGACTTTGGTCAAAACACCATTTGTAAAACTAGATTCGCGATAATTCCATCTGGACAATAGAAATTTATGTAATCGCGAAATTTATTTAGTTTACACAATAAAACCCTTAGTCCCATATTTCTTACAAAAGAAAATAGTGATGGGTACCTGTAGATAACCCGTTCCTATTATCCACAGTAGCATAATGTGAACGTTAATAAATAAATAAAAATAGAATATATAAATGCGAACTAGTAAATCGTCTTTCTGTCAAACTTAAGCAAGATTCTCGATTTTGAGAAAAATAGGCATTCTGCGTCCATAGTAATTCAATTAAAGTTTCTGTAAAAGAGCGTCGACGGAAAAAGTGCATATATTGAGTATGTACGAAGCGCCTTTGAAGAAAAGAGCAAAAAGTAAAAGACAATTCGATGAAAGTACTTACGTATGAGTTACATTAGAAAGCGTGTTGAGTTTTATCATTCATTACAGTACATTTAACAAAGGAAATGCGGTCATCCAGAAATTAAGAGCCCATGGAATTTACAGTTCTGAAGATTAAATAAAAACCGGTTCTTCAATCTCGAAGATTATATTTATTAGCTGTGAGAAAATAAAACGCCTGATGTATTTTCAAAATTCCTTATCACATCAAAAATCCAAACATTTTTCTATTGTGCAATGAAATAGTTTTAATAAAGTCTCCATTTAATGCACATGAAATTGAATTGATAAAGAAAATTATTTTAAACTCATACAATTAGGAGTAAAATTCGAAATAATAAAATGAAATGCCAAAATATTACTGTAAACTGTAAGTATAACATCGACAAATAAGAGGATGTAATAAAAGTTGAAAACTTGTCAAAAAGGCATGGAGCCTTGGAAAGCATTTGCAGAGTAATAATAATATATGAACGAGAAAAGTATATTTGTACATGTTGAAAATTTTCTGCTAGCTTTTAGACTTGTGAAACAGAAACACGGAGTTATTGCAGTCACTACAGTAAATAATGAATACACTAATGCTCAGGTGAAAATGTTTTTTCCTGCTCATTTTTATAAGGCGCAAGTGGGCTGCGGTGGTCCTGTGGTAAATTACTGGATGTCTATTGATTTGTTTATTTGAATAAAGAAATATCTATATTTAATGCCACCACACACGTCTGCTATGGCACCACAATAATGCAGAGAATTAGGTCAAACTGACCTCTTGACCTCTAGTCAAAACCACCATTATACCAGTAATGTGATATTGTAATATAGACCCGTATTTGATATGTAATATAGTACTTATCCTATGTAACCATAATCATATGAGACTGGCGTATAAACCCCTGGGCGGATCAACAAAGTGACCAATTACAATCAATATAGACGTAGTGCCAGAACCAGAACAAAAAGAATATACAAACAATAAAATAAAGTAAAAATAAAAAGAGTGAACAACAATTGCACCAGAAAGGACCAGAAGGAAAAATAGTATACAACAATAAAAAAATCAAATCAGAGTGTCTTATGCTGCAAGAAAGACAGCACTCTTGTCGGGCACTGATATCCACTGTAATTTGTTGCCCTAGACAACCAAACCCTTACGTCAGGGTTATTGACCACTACATGGAGAATATTTTAATAAGCCATGTGAGTTAAAGCGTGAAGTGAAAAGTGAAACCTCACATGGTAAACCTAGAGTGGCGAGTTCGATTCCCGCCTGGACAAAGGAATTTATTTAGTGACGAAATTTATCAAATAAAATCCTGAGTCACCCTGGCTAGAAAAGAGTGGTAACCTGTAGATAACCCACCCCAATTAGCCTTAGTTGCAGAGAGTGAACGTTAATAAATAATTTAATTTAATAAGAAAAAAATAATTATTTTCCATTCCATTTCCAAATCACTAACTCGCTGAAAATTTTAGTACTTTTAATTCAAGGACTTTGAGATGTTAACTGATAGATGTGAACTCTACATAACAACTTCCAAAGTATTTCTTCTCAATAGATGTTATAACCATTTCGTTCATAATTATTGAAGTAGAGTATGAAGGGTAAGGGTTGTATTTGAATTTTCATATTCATATCATTAACTATTTGTAAAATACAGCACAAATTTGATGGATAACAAGCACATACCAAATAAAAAAAAGGAGGGTTATAAGAATAGAACCCCTAATAATATTATATGAGTATTACAAAAAGATATAGTGAAACCTTCATAAAATATAGTTATTCTTTGCTCTTTCCACATATTCACAGATATGAGACCCGAAGGTCACTTTAAAATGTAAATGAATGGCGAAACTGCATTCAAATTTAAATTCTCATCAATTAAGCTGTGCCAATGTTAAACCCCGTGACAACAGTCCATGAAGGTGCAGAATCCGCCTCACTGGACAATAACATAAAACTTTTTAGTTAGTGGGAAATCTGTTTTTTTTACGCAGCTTCTTAAGGATATATTTAAGGGTAACGGAAAAGCTTTAAAATAATTAATGCGTAAGAAACGTAACAACTGAAGAATGTATTTATTATTTCCTAAAATTATTGCATTAGTATTTTTGTTTTAAATAGCGTTAATTTTCGAACAAAGGCTAATCAGGACGAGTTATCTACAGGTTACGACCCTTTCATGTCCATCATGGGATTGGAGGTATCCATGACCCAAAGTAGTTTAACTAAAAATTTAATCATATTTAATTTTAGCTGGTGGTGAGGGTGAATCAGGTTAATCAGAAGCACTCTTTTGTGGCTCCTCACAATTTATTTCTTAAAAGCGCTAAGCGTTTTTAAGAAATAAATTATGAGGAGCAACACAAAGGTGTTCCTGATTAACCTAAAAATTTAATATTGGATTAGAATAGGAAAATATTAATATTCTTTAGCACATTCCCTTAAGGTTTCTTCAAAGAGGATGTACTCCTGATGCGAGTTTAGAAAAATGTCTTCAAATTTCATCGTTCCAAAAAAACCCTCACACAACACACATATCTGTGAGCTTATATGTTCGCCGATGCAAATATCGTTTCAGTCAGTGCTTTTCAACCTTCATTTTGGGTATAATATTTTCTTAGCTCCTAGCACTTATTCTTTGGAGCCAAGAGACTTCAGCCGACCTAAGGAACCTGATACACATCTGCCTGAATGAAGTCCTGGTCAACAAGTACCACAAGCTGACATGCAGAATCGGCGTATTCATTTTGGATGAACACTCCATTGTATCTTAGAGAGAAACATTTATGAATACCCATTTATAGTGACACACCGAACATTTTAAGCCACCCTTCATTGATAATGTAAGATAGAAGTTTCTGGGATTTCCCTTACTCTCCCTTTCTATCGTCTCACCACGTACGCAGTACTTCTACAATCGATCATGCACTCTACATGCTGAGGAAGATTGAATCAACTGAACCGTCTGTAAATTTTAAAGGTGAAGAGTTATTTGAGTTGTGGAGGCATTCTGTGTTAGGGGAAATATATATTCATTGCTAAATTCAACAAAAAGTTCTTCTATTTTAGAGTTGGCTTTCGTCATAATTCAAAGACATTATCAGTCCAAATGGAAAACAGACACCAGTACAGAATTTATTCTCTTGATTGATGTATTTTCAATATAATGAATGTCAACTCTAAAGTAAAAGGAAATTTTTGTGAAATACGTTTCCATCATTCTCAAATAAACTCAATGGTTATCATTACCCAATATAATTCGATTGATTAGGTGAACTTCAAAATAAATATAAAAATAAATTTACTTTTCTAAATATAACCACATCCAATGTAGTTTTTAAAGTAGTTAAGAGATTACCCTGCTTTCTTCGTGGGCAGAGTCGGTTTTCTTCATGGTCCGCTTATCACTTTCTACGTTAATCACTGGCCCAACGTCCAGCTCTCCACTGTACGCTAACTACCAATATAGTTAGTACTCACACCACACAGTGTGTTACCACAACCCTTGTACCTAGTGCACTGGCCTAAACTTTTTATTTTATTTTTTTACTACAGGCCAATCCCTTCACTAGTTGTCCAAGCAAATTATTTTTCTTTTGAACTTCCGTGGTGCTAGTTCCAATGAAATATGTGGTTGACGACAAAGTGCTAGAGATAATATCAGATCAACATGAATATAACTTAGGTCCTCCCATGTCGATAGAGGACTTTGTTGATGCTCTTCTGACTTGGAAAGATAATAAATCAATTGGGTTTGACGGGAGTCATCCCATTAAGCTGATCTTCTTAAAAACGTTGATGTGAAATGAAGAAGTTGTTGCTTCATGTAATAAAAAATTGTTATGGAAATGGAAATATTCCACCCAGTTTGTGAGAATTGCAAATGTCGAACAATCAACTGTTAACTTCAAACTGATGTTTGGCTGCATGCGTAGAATAGCAATAGGTTGCAAAGAAAAAGGTTCATTTCAATTTTTTTCAAAAACTAGAGTAAACAAATCATTATTAATGAGTGTGAAGGGAAAGCTAGAATTAAGATGGTTTAAGAATGCCACCTTATCTGTTCAATATGATCATTGAAGAGGAGAAAAAGAAAATGAATGAAAGAACCTTTTGTATACAGATTAACGGTAAATCCGTTCATAGAATCAGATTTTCAGATGATATTGTATGGGTTGTTAAGTCCGAAGTAGAGATGAGAAGAATGCTGCTAGCTCTAAAGGACGCCCTAGATCAGCTTAAACAAGATAATTGCACATAAAACAAAATTTTGGTAGTAGAGAAGAAACGAAGCAAGGAAATATAAATATTAGAATTGAAAACATTATACTTGAAAAATTGAAGGAGTTTTGCTATATAGGGTTCATCGTTACTGAAGTCGATATAAGAATAGCACTTGCTAAATAAGCCCTACAAAGCTAAAGAACTAGTTTGACTAGTAAGCATACAAGCATGCGAACCAAAAAAATGTTTGCTAAGTCTTTCGTTTGGAGTGTACTGCTTTAAAGTTAAAGTTTGACACTTCACAAAAAGGAATATAATAGAACATGTAAGCAATGAAAATTTGGATTTAGTAATACAAGTTAGACAAAAAAAAATCCAACGAAGTTCTAAATGGGATAAATGAAAGTAAAAGTATTATCATGGCCATGGAAAAAAGGAGGGTGAAACTTCTTGGGCTCATCATATGGCACAACGATTTCATCACGAATATGTTTGAAGGTGAGGTCATTGGACATGGGGGAAGAAAGATGGTCAGAAAATCCTTTTTGAAGATATGTAACGTAATCGACTGTGGTGGGTAAAATAATAAGACTTTATATCATGATCATTACCTAATTTTCCCTACTTGTCACATCACTCCCCATGTCAGTGTGGCAATATTGACGAACATTAAAATGTTAGTTTCCATTCAAATCCACGCATCTGCAGGCGACTAAGGGCTATCTAATGCTTTCGCCTTAGAGTGGATTTCTCTACCTCTTTCATGATGCCTTTTTGTAGGATTGTCAATTCCGGAAGAGAAAGAGACCACTAGCCATCTACCCATTTCCGTTTCCGTTGTTATCAAGACTTTCTGTTCATGGAAAACCAACTAGGAAGAAACAATAAACATAATATATAACAGGTTTTCGTAGAACAACAACTAATATAATTCAATACGCATAATCTGTATGAAGAATGGTCATTTATATTATTTTACTGAGTTAATCCAATTTATATATATATATATATATATATATATATATATAAATATTAGAGTAAGTATAAGAAATAAAATTCTAGAAATTAAGTCTTAATTTTATTAATAAAAAATTACAGACCGACAAAATGTGGAACAGCTCTACATATTTTATTAATTTAAATCATTAATTTATTAATTAATACCATAATATTTTTATTGGTACGCTTCATATCCAATTACTTTTTTCTAGTATTTAAATGTTATTCCATTTATTTTCGAGACAATCTACTTATTTATTTACCTCCAGTTGCTACACTCCTTGAATGATATGAATGACCCATAGCGATGGTGATTTGCATTATTAGGATGATATATTTACACCTTCATGTGCTTACCTTTTTTTTGTACTTTTATATTATGGAAAATATTTCTTTAATATCTGATACTTTCTCATATCCGTGCTTTGTCTAAAGAATATAACAAAAGTTAACCCTTTTAAATCTTTTTAGGTATGCAGTAGACGTTTTCTATTTTGTATTATATGTTTTTGTAAATGTTAGAATAATAATGGTTATAATAATTGTCATACAGTGACAAAATTATTACCTAGGCCTCGTCTCTCTCTGAGGTGACATAGCTTTCTTTAACTCCTCATTAACAAATTGGAGTACAGAACCTCGTGCTAATTAACTGGTACCTGGATTAGGGTGCCTTCAAAGTACCGGACCACCGTTTAATCGCTCGCTGAGATGGGGTTTCTCTGTCAGGTGACAGAAATCAGCCACCTGATGACTTCCTTTAAAGAAAGTGGCACACTCGTGCTGGAAATGCAACTATTTGGGTTTCCTAGATCCATGGCTCTCTTATTTAGAGAGTACATATGTGTTTTTCCACATCCCGACAGGATCATTTTTATATACCCTTTTGCTATTTCCTTAATGTTATCTTCTTGTTCTTCATACTAAATGTAGATGAAAACATGACTGTTTGTTGTGCCAAATTCAACCCAATATAGAATCACTTTTATTCTTGCCAAGTTCCATAAAACATTTGTTATTTTCTAAATAATTTTTATGACATGCTGAACATAATACTATGATGGTTTTTTTTTCAGAAAATTTAAATTTTATAATAGGTGGCAATGTATTATTCACATTATCATCCAGATGCCTCATTGTTAAAGCAAGTATATTAACAGTATATAAATTAGTAAGAATACAATGAAGATATTTACGATTTTACATTTCAAACTATTTCTAAACCCTTACTCCTCCTAGTCCAATTTCGGCTATTAAAGGAGCTTGATCTTTAATTTTATACGAAACGCCTAACTCATTCAACTTCCAAATTCACGAATAACATGAACGACATTTTTTTGTGTGATTTTATTCAAACAATTGGATGTGTTAGGATTGGTAGGGTAGACCATCCTGGGCTCAAACGTATTCATGTGGTAGGTTCTAGAATTTTAATAAAGATATCATTTCTATTATACTTATTACCAATTCGAAGAATGTTCGAATCTCCACTATTGCATTTTAAAGTACAGGTCAAATAGTTCTCAGAAAACTTGTAACAGGATCCATAATAGACCAATTAGTTAATATCCCTCAAACACGTAAAACACACTTCACAGGGGAAAAATAAATAATAATGATTAGCTTTTAAAAAAGTGGGTAAATATAGTTTATAAGCAAATCCCTCTCCAGGAAGACGCTTTTATTACTATTCTTACTCAATAGAAGTAAAGATTCTTGATAATATACCTTCTCCGTTCTGACTATTTCAGGCTAAGCATTAACCAATCCTAAAGATTTTATAATAACAATGCAAGCCTACCTTAACTCTATCTGATAGAGTAGCACAGGCCAATGGTCTCAAAACAATCAGTGGGGCCTTGATAGAACAGAAGATAGCATATACATAAGATATCTAATAACCCCGTTGGAGTAGAGAAAATAACCTCATTCCTTTATTCAAAATAATTATCAATTGATATTACTAATCTATAATTATGTGCAAACAACCTGCTTCAGGTATGCGCAATAACAAAGTAGCAATACCATTGAACAAAACAATCATTATTTAGGACAATGAAACATTTTAACACACAGAATATTAAGGAGCACACTCCTTTGGTTTTAAGGAATAGACTTTAAGCTTTCTGAGCTTTTTACAGGGCAATGCCTACAAGTCGAATTCTCCGGCGATAGCTTTGAGCATCTGTTTGACGAAAATATTGCCAGTTAATAAACAAATAAATAATACCGAAGCTGTCTCGCACCCGCTGTCCTATAAAAGCACACATTGCTATCCAATTACCTTTTTTAAAACTAAAAGACTGAAACTCCAACCATTATACATTCAAAATGTTAAAATATTGATATTTATTGTTGGGTAAACATAACAGTTAAATATAATTGTTATTAGTTTATCCACTACGAATATACTGAGAAAGGCGAAGATATCGACGGGCACCCCTCTCTTCGAGAGGATGCATAATAAGAAGACAATCTATGCCTGTCTAGCCAAGAGATACGATAAATTATCAAAATCCAGGGCAAGCTATTGCTGGGTGATCATATTGCGCTCAGGTAGGAAATGAATTGACCTGTAGCCCTACTCTTGGACATCAAAGAAAACATGTGCCACCAAAGATAAAGGTTATAGAATTCCATATTTTACCAAGGATAGGGATATCAAAATCGTAAACACTACGATTCCTCTCAACAAAGACCACAGATACACAAAGAAACATGTCTGAGACTGAATGGCCGTGGTAGGAACCAAATATATTTTAATCAGCGCCAGATACTCTACCCACCTTTAGGATACAGACGCAAATGCTGGCAGTGAGGAAGAGAACGCTAGGTTCGAAAACATATATCTTAGCAACGGTGATGCTAGCTTAAGTAACCGTTAAACTACGATATTGGGAGAGCCTTCCAAACTAACGTCTACAATGGTAAGACCCCCTGCAGAGTGTTGAAGCAAGATGGAGGTGTCAAGAAGTAGTGGGCCATAGGAAAATGATGGGAAATAACCCGTGCTTAGACAGTGAATGTGAGAAGGCAATTAGGGAAATAAACGAGTCGCGGCGGAAAATGCTCCCAAATTAACTCGTAACACCTATATTGTACATTCCAAAAAGAGGAGAAAATCCAACATACTGCTTAGTTATAAGCTTTTGAATATTTGAAACTAGAGAAAAAGAAAGAGCATTTTCAGAAAAGAGAGTTAAGTTCTTTAAGTCGTCCGAAAGTGATTCAGTCAGTGGACACTATGAATGTACTTGAGTTCTGTCACAACCAGCAAGAGCGCCTTCTCAAAGAGAGTAAAACCATCAATGATAGATGGTCCAAATACTTGAAAAAAATATTAGTAACCAGCATAAAGAAAACCAAATCAAGTCTGCCCGTATTACTCAACACAATCATATCGATGATATTGAAGAAACAGTACCACTTGATGAATAGGATATTGATGAAATAATCAAGTCACTTAAAAATAATAAATCTCCTGGACCTGATGATATTCGGAGCTGCTGAACATACCGCAGGTACCGGGGGTTAGACAAGGTTTCCCAAGTTATATGGGGGATATCTCATAAAATGAAGAAAATGCATATGGAATGGAAATAAGCGGTAATAATAAAGTCATTTTTAACAGATTTTCCACAGAGGAAATCAACTATTGAGTTTGTACTCATGATGGGATATTAGAAAAATGTCTTCACATGTCCATCGATCCTACCAAGGAGATGAAAAGAAATGAGGTCCGTTCAAAATTGTGTGTGTGTATATATATATATATATATATATATATATATATATATATATATATACTAGCTCAGATACCCGGCTTCGCCCGGGAATTCATTTGAGGCTGAATGGTGATGGTATTTTTTAGCAGGCTTTACATTGCACAATATTTTGACATTTACCCGTCCCAGTGTTTAGGATTGATACCCGTCGTTGCCGGTGATTTGCTAATAATAGAATTATTTGTTCGATAAGGCTTCACAGTCTTCGATATTTTTATATTTCCCGTCTCTTATACATGTAAATATGGTGAATTTTTATTTCAGGCCTCCCTTATTGCTCCACACATTGTTCCTGGAGAAATGTATAAAAAAAAAAAGTTAATCTAATTAACAAAGTAAACAACTTTTATTATGTGCATGTTTGTCGAAAAACCAATAGACAATGAAATATCGCGAATTTTTATTTCAGGCCTCCCTTATAACCCTCACTCCCGTTCTAACCTAAACATTTTAATATAGCTTATAATCATGGAAGAATTAATGCTAATTGACATACCGAGTTTTGTTAAGTTCGGTTCAGCCGTTAGTGCCCGCTAAATTTTTAACGTATAACTCATTTATACTTAGGTATACGACAAAAGTGTATATAACAAAAGTTACTCCAAATAACAAAATAAACAGCTTTTGTTATGTTTATATTTGCGGAAAAACTAATAGGAAACGAAATATCGCTATTTATAATTTCAGGCTTCCCTTATAACCCCCACTCCTGCCCGTCCATAGAAATGTTGGTATGGCTTATTATAATGAAAGCCTCATTGCTAATACACATACCGAGTTTTATTTAGTTCGGTTGAGTCTTTTTTGTCAAATAATATTGTTGACTCCCGCTATAATTTTTAGCGTATAACGCATTTAAACTTCGGTATACGACAAAAGTTTATATAACAAAAGTTACTCTAAATAACAAAATAAACAACTTTTGTTATGTGCATATTTGCCGAAAAACCAATAGAAAACGAAATATCGCTAGTTTTAATTTCAGGCTTCCCTTATAACCCCCACTCCTGTTCGTCTTAGAGAAAATTAATATAGCCTAAAGTCTAAGTTGGGTTAGTAGTAATATACATACCAAGTTTCATAAAATTCGGTTCAGCCGTTTATGCGTGAAAAGGTAACAAACAAACATACACGAAAGAAAAAAAATGCAGTTATGGTGTCTATGACATGTGAAACGAAAAGTTATCGTAAAATTTAGCGAAAAAAATCGATGTACAGACAGAGGTTACAATTTTATATATATATATATATATATATATATATATATATATATATATATATTTGTTTTTTAACGCTCTAGTGGTCGCAATTTTTGTCTGATCGTTAACAAACTCGATATTTAAAAGTTTTAAGTAAAACGAAAGGCCGAGTTCGTTAACGGCTAAAATCGAACAACTGGGAGGAGGGTTTAGAAGGGAAGACTTTTGAAATTTCTCCGTTGGTATACGTCGGATCGAAAAATTGTATAGAATCAATCTTATTTTAAATGTAATGTTCTATAAAGGTTGTTATATACATGTTTTCAATATCTTGATTTTTATCTACAATATTTCATTTTTTAGTTTTTGGTCTTCTCTAAACCCCCACTCCTACGCATTTCATATTAACAATAAGCTGTTATATTGTGAAGCAATGTATTTGAAGCCTAAATACCAAATATTGTTCTCATTGAACTATTGGTTTGTGATAAATACAAATACGTGACGCACTTGGGAAATCTGCTTACTTAACGCAGCTCCTGCGTGACGGACTTTTTTTATTTAACCACACATTAGTACAGTATTAGCTTCTAATATAAATGGATGGAAGTCACCTATTGAGTTTTACCTCATTTATGGAAATTTTCCTAAAATGTCCACCTATTATACTAACTAGATGATGAAAATGAGGTTCGTTCAAATTTCTCAAGACCTCCGATTTACACATTAAACATTTCCTTCGTTAAGATTAATAATAGATAAACCTACATACTGCTAACACAACACCAGTGAATAAATATAAACGGTAGTAAGAAATCTTTTCCCTGCCGGCGGGAAGCGTCTCAAATATACACAAACAGGTCTGCCAACGGATCACCGGAAAGAAATCAATAACTGAAACTTATCAGAATATAACATATTCATTTCATTGAAAACTATTTGCTATATCTAGTACTGTTATTTTAATGAATCAGAATAATTTTTATCTCAATCATTCAAATTTTAGTAGCCCAAAAAGTTTCGACGGGGGGCGCGGTCACAAGAACATATTTGCATCTATCTCGTATAATAAAGGTCTCTGGAAAATAAAAAATTCGTATTTTAGCTTTGAATAATGTGGTTTATTACATAACCGTATTTTTTATATAACACGGGTAGAAGTGGGGGTTTACTGAAGGCTGAAAAATGCAAATATCTCGGTTAATATTCATGATACAGACAATATGTATAAAACAATATTTATTGATCATTTAATTTTCAATAAGATTGGTTCTATACAATTTTTCAATACGATTTATAGCAACGGAGATATTTCGAATTTTCAAAATTTCCCCCTCATAACCCCCCCCCCGCCCTCCCACTGGTCAGATTTCAGCCATAACGAACTTGATTTTCCTTTTTACATAAAACGATTAAATATGGAACTTAACAAAACTCGGTATGTCAATTAGCATTAATTCTTCCATGATTATAAGCTATATTAAAATGTTTAGGTTAGAAAGGGAGTGGGGGTTATAAGGGAGGCCTGAAATAAAAATTATTTCGATATTTCATTGTCTATTTGTTTTTCGACAAACATGCCCATAACAAAAGTTGTTTACTTTGTTATTAAGTTTGACTTTTTTTTTTATACATTTCTCCAGGAACAATGTGTGCGCAAGTACTTTGCGTAGAAATATTGATATGCTCAACAATTCATTCCTATTTGAACTATCAGGTACCTCAGCTGGAAAAATTAATTCAAATAAATGTTAATATTTTGCCCTTAATAGCTGAAATCTATACATTATGCACAGGAGACGGGAAATATGACAATTTGGAGGACAGTGAAGACTTACATAAAAAATGAATTTTATTATTAACAAATGCCAACAACGGATATAAAACCTAAACACTGGGACGGGTAAATGTCAAAATATTGTGCAAAGTAAAGCCTTGCCAAAAAAAATACCGTCACCATTCTGCCTCAAATCAATTCCCGGGCTAATACGGGTATCTAAGCTATATATTATATATATATATATATATATATATATATATATATATATATATATATATATATAATTTTGAACGGACCTCATTTTCGTCATCTTCTGTGAAGGATCGTTGGGCATTTGAGGAAATTTGTCAAAAGTCGGGTCATGAGTAAGACCTTAACAGCTGATTTCCCCTAAGGGAAATCTACTAAAACTGATTTATTCCTTGAACACTGAAGTTTTCGCAGCTTTATTTTGCGCAAGTGTAGAGTGGCTAGCTCGGAATCACGTTTTAGTTGTAGCTAACAATTTGTATGGGGTGTTTAAGAGAGGCCTGGACTAGGATTAGTGATGCCCTGATCCATGTTTACCCCGTCTCTCGTCTCTCTGTAATCATATCTCACTAACAACCAGTCTCTGAGGCCGTGCTTCTTCCTTCCTCATCGCCCGCTCCCATCTACAACCACCGACTCTCCCTCTCAGGGCACCAGAGATGACCTGAATAGCGAAATAAGAATATAAGAATATAATCACATTCCTAATTCAGTATTCTGAGCAATCAATATGTCGAGGTATTTTGTGTTCTATTTCGGTTCCTATTAAATCTCATTTATTGACAATTATTGTAGCAACTGATTCCATTTTCATGTAAGCAGAGACGAAATGTAAGACCTGTTGTAAAGTTAACATGCGAATATAAGCTTAATAAAAATAGTCCGTCACGCAGGGGCTGCGAAAACTTAGCCGATTTCCCACCACCATGAATATTAAATGAATAAATACATACAGTAATGAGAAATCTTTCAGTCAATTTTAATAACCTCCCAACGGAAAGCTTCTGATATGTAAACAAACAGGTCTGCCAATCGCTCAGAAATATTCTTCAATGGAAAGAAAAACAATTACTGAAATATATCTGAATATAACATATTAATTTTATTTAAAAATATTTATTATATATAGTACTGTAATTTTTAATGAATCAGAATAATGTTTATCTCAATCACTCCAATTTTAGTAATCCAAAAACAAAAGAAGGGGGAGGGGGATATCAACAGAACACATTTGCATATATCTCACAAAGTAAAAGATCAATGAAAATTTGATATTTAACCTTGGAATGAAAAGGTTCATGATATACTTAATAGCTTATTATTAATATGACATGAGTAATACTGAGGGTTTGCTAAAGGCTGACAATTAAAAAATGTTAAATCTCGATTCAAGAAAGAGAATGCAGATATATAACAATATTTATAGTAAATTTAATTTGCAATACGATAGGTTCTATAAAATTGCTTGATCCAACGTATAGTAACGGAATTAGTTTGAAATTTTTAAAATTCTCCCCCATTAAACGATTTTAGCAGTTAACGAACTTGATCATTAATTCTGCAGAAAACGCTTATATATCGAATTTGGTAACGGGGTCTGTTCAAAATTGTGTGTGTGTATAATATATATATATATATATATATATATATATATATATATATATATATCCTTAAGGGAAATCTGCTAAAAAGCAAGGAAGCCCACTAATCGCTCACTAATGAATTTGTAGCTCCGGCCTTCATGCATAGATCATCATCAGAGAACAGTGCAGTACAAACTGAGATACGTCCGCTACAAAGAAATGATGATAGTTTATTGGAAATATAGTATATAATGCAAAGAAACATAGCTCAGTAGACAAATCCTCTTTTTATACATCGAAAATGTGACTAATTTTTGTGAGCATAAATCAGAAATTGAAAGATGTTTATTTTGAAAAACGATTACACACAGCTGATTTAAGGCCATCGAGAATTTTGGAAGATTGCCAACACGAAGAAAACAGCCTTAACCTACATTTTGGGTTTTCTAGTGCCATGTCAGAAGTCTCATTACCTACCTTGACTCATATTCCTACTCACGCACAGATTTTTAGACCGAAATGATTAAGATCACAGTAAAATTAATTTAAATATGCAGTTATATTTCTGAAGAAGTTCAAAATGCAGTAATTCATTCAGCAATATCTTTATTTTCAATTCCCCGAAAACTGGCTAATCTAAATATATACACACACACGCGTGCGTCCACACACACACACACACACACACACATATATATATGGACGATTGACTACAGTTTGGTTCCAAATATGAGTAGACTTTCTTCACTCTCAACATACTTGTTTATTAACGTCCACTTAGTGCTGGTAAGATTAATTGGGACGGATATCTACAGGTTACTAACCTTTCCTGGGTACAAACGACTAAAAATTTTATTTCATGAGTTCTACGCTAAATAAACTCATATTGCCCATGTGACGACCTAACTCACGACTCTAGGTCTACTAAGTGAGAACAGGACCAACGCCTTTCAGTCATGGCTACCAAGTTTTATTAAACAACTATATATTACGACAGTATTGACAAACTTATGTTATGATTTCCAAGTAAACACCCCAGTCCCGCCAAGTAAAATAAAAAGTAACTAATAATAACTAAATTTTTATCCTCGATTTTAATGGAAACGAATAAAATGTATTTGGTGACTAGAAGACGGAAGTCAATATTTTCAAAAACTCATATATTTAAATATAACCCGATATAAAGCGGTCTGTAAAATGTATTTTAAACACAGTTCGACCCTTACATATTTCTGATAAAATCAATATTAACAAAAATGTTGCCAAATTAAAATATTTTGGTTTCAAAGCAAGTTTACATTTAGCAGGAATAAATACTATTTGGTGGCCGGAAGTCGGAAGTCAAATCATCAAAGGTCTAGGACAAAGATCATTACTTTATGTTATTTATTTTCTGACTACACTATATTATAAAAGAAACAGTTGTAGGTGCCAAAAATTTTTCATTTATCGGCTTCTACTCCCTTCAATGTTCAGAAGAAGTACATTGAACGAAATTAATGACAATAATTCGCACAGAAACCCATTCCAGTGCATTATTATTTTCAATTTGACATATTCTAAGTTTTTAGTTTTGCTTGCACTTCCTCTATTAATATAAATTTGAGAGAAAAAGAAGGGAAATTAATTATTTAAAACAAGAATTCTAAACTAATTAACAGTCAATTTTTTGTTTTAATCAATGAATTTTAATATTAACCCGTCGTAAAACGTTTTAACTAGAAAGATAGTTCTAAATTGTTCCCCCTACAATCAAATGTCCCATTGGTAGAAGAATTAGAAACGATTAGACTCATTTCTACTTATTATCAAGGAGCTGAGTGATATTTGATGAGCACGGAATCTTATTGAGAAATAGATATTCATTTACTGCATGGATACATACATTCTTCTTTTTCATTACAAAGATCACAGTGATATTATTTGGAAGAAAATTGGCTAACCCCTCTTTCCTACAATCTTTTTAGTGCAACTTATCTCGTCTATTTCCTAGGGACTTTCCTAATTAAAAAAAAATAGAAGAAGAATAATTTAATATTCACTTTTGAAGTTGATATTATATATTTTCGGAAAAATAATTAATGAGTTCTATATTATAGATAAAAATAAAAATTGATTTGTATATTACACATAAAACCATAATTGAGTTTTATTCCTCACAGAAACACTTATATATTGCTTATTTCTAAATTATTTAATGTATATATATATATATATATATATATATATATATAACTTAATCTAGTCCGACTTATAATAACGAACATATTTAGGTTTGTTGAAATTCAGCCCGTCTAAACCCCCCTCCCCAGGTTCGATTTCAGTCGTTAACGAACTTGAACTGTATATCTATTTTGGAAACGATAAGACTACAATTGTAGCGTACTTACTCGTAACATACACACACACACACACACACATATAAGTTTTAAACAGACCTCATTTTCGTCATCTCCAAAGAAGGATCAATGGTCATATGAGGGTATTTCTCTCAAATAAAATCGGCTAAAACACAATATTTACGCCCACTTATATAGGACTGATTTACTATGATTTCCGATGATTTGAAGGAATTTTTATGTAATTTTACAGATGAATGTTTAGGTGCGACCTCAATAGACAAGTTTTTCAAAGGAAACCCGCTAAAATATGAACTTATTGAGTCATGAATTAGTAGCAACACAGCAAAGGACAATCTAAACAAACACACAGGCACACCTCCAAACTCAAACAAATACACCTGCGAATTAAAATTCAGTACTAGAGAATATTATTGGACGACCTCCAACTGTGAGCAACGCCTCTATAATTAATAGTACTCAGTTACAAAAAATTATTTTTGAAAACAATACTTCACGTTAAATGAGCTAATTAAATAAGATAATAACAATCAAAAATCACATATTGACAAAAATAAATTGTTGCTATCAGAAAAGGAATCTCGTGTGATGCCGAGTAATGGCAACGAAAAATAGGAATTAGCATTCATGGACTTAGCTTTAAAGCCATTAGTATTTTTGGATCAATACTGAATGGAATAAGTGATAAAATTAAATAATTTAAAGTTACAACAATACCGATAACCTTAAGCCAATATCGTCGTTTACGTATATTATAACAATGATTTAATAGTTTTCGACATTATTTCATACCATTATGCTACCTGAATAAATAAATAATGATGAAATAAAATATAAAAATAAATAATAATAAACAAAATTTAAAGTGTAAGACGTAGGCCCATTCATTTTCCGAGATGTTCTCAGTCATTGAACTTTCTAGTTATTTATTTACACTTCTTGAGTACTCGTTGATTATGTAAACAAGGAAGCTGACTGGAAACATTAATTCCTGTCTCAATGCTATTGAAAGCTAACGACTGACCTTAGCTCTATTAGAATAATCGAATACCATTATTTTAAATACTGAATCCAATATTAGATTAATACAATAGCAGAAGTTTATTACATACTCTTTAATACCACATAAAATAACGATTAATTTCCTTTTAAATAAAATGCAAAAAATATTTAAAAACTAAAAAAAAGAAAGCATTATTCATTTTTTTTTAAAGTGACAATGTTTGGTTAAACTGCTAATAAAAGGGGTTGCCACCAGGCTTTATTAGATAGTTTATCGCTTGCTGAGAACAGTAGCCCAAGATCACTTCTGTCATTCATTTTAGAAAAACCAATATCAAATTTAAGCTGCTCAGGTCTTCGAAAAGAAAATCTGTTGATTGATATTTGTTTAATGCTTAGAAGCAAATGAAAAAAAAAAAGTATAATCGAGTAAAAAGAAAAAAAATGTTTACAAAATGTATTACCAACGTTTACATTAAACTACTTCTTTAATACAGTTTATTATCACACTAATAATTACATTAAATATATTCTGTCAATGAGATATAGCTAACGAATGATCAAGTGTAAACTATTTATTCAGATCGCAATAAGAAAAAACCAACATATCTTCTGTCTTTAAAAATGTTGCGACGTTGATAATTTACTTTCATCAAAGTGAATTTAAAGTGTCCGCGACATACCAAAAAATACGTTTAAAAACTTACGGAAGGAAATGAATTGTAGTCTCAGAATATAACTAGCCACTTTATTAAATTCATTTACCGATTTCAATTATCTTTCGAACCCTATAAAAAGTCATTTAACAAATAAGTGATCTAAATGTTTAGGTTTATGAAGAGCCCCTATTATACTAATTCCAGAAAATATGATTTTATTTGAAATTATAGTTCTGTCCAAAATCAGAAGATTTTAAATTAAATGCAAGAACCACTGTAACGGTTATGTAGCTTAAAACTATTTCAAAACTACTCCATCTAACAATTTTAAATGCTTATCAATGAAATTTAATCTTCTACACTTATCAACTTATTAATGGAAATATGAAGTAAATAATTTCTTAAAGGTATATGACGGAAACATACATAAAGCAGTGAAAATTTGATTTTTATAGTATATTTCTCATTTATTTTATTAATTACGTTCTTATTTTGTATATACATATGTGTGTGTGTGTGTGTGTGTGTGTGTGTGTGTGTGTGTGTGTGTGCACTGACGTGTGTATAGTTCAAATTAGTATTAGTAATTATCATAATAATTACAAATTGTTTTAGCATTCTCTATAAATGCAGCAGGTTACTTTTAAAACACTTCCTTGTTTTATATTACTTCTACATTAAGATTTTAATTAATCGTATTAAATATTTTTCAATTAAAATGTTCACTCAAATACTGATATAGGCCTAATAATATTTGAAAAGTTCACGGAGCACTATTAATCTTATATATATATTTAGATATTGAAATTAAATCGAAATCAAAAGTTTTGGAGATGTTTGTGTATTGGGTACTCACATGTTAGATGGGATCGAGTATTGCGTACCCTGATGATAAGAGGAGTTTCCCAGTCTAGAGTCATGGCTGCGACTGAACAGACTGCAGTAATAGCAACCAGTTGCTCTACGTCTGGCCAGCCGAGCGACACTTCCGCCGCCCTCCTTAGATTATCTCGCCGAATAGGAAGTCTTTTGCAATCGCCGTTCCCCGTCCAATGGATTTGTTTTGTATCTGAGGATGTAGGATTTCAATGTGGAGCCATGCTGTGAAAGTCGGCTAGTTTGATTCCGAGGGAGAAGTCTACCAGCCGTGGTTCGAGTGAATCAGGATGATAGAAATGAAATAAAACCATGACCTCTCTAGAAATATGTACTTCTTCCGCAGGGATGCTTCAGGAGTACAGCTCCATCTACAGATCTAGGATTACACTTCTACATGGCTTACTGAAAAAGTAAATTGATGTTTTGTATGATGTCTTGCACTAACAACAGTTATGGAATTTCATATTGTACTCCTTTAGTTGCTATCTTAATTTAAGCAACACAGAAAGATTCTCAGAGGGGTGACATTGAGTTTTTTAAGGAACGAAACTGACAATGGATATCAGTTATTGACAGTCATTCCAGAAATCACCTAAGTATTGTAAAGAATTTACAAACAAAACTATTATCTGAATGAAAAATCGTGTGTTTTCAAAAGTTTTATTTTCCTACAAAACCGACAGACAACAATAAGGTAGTTGAAAAAACTCACGAAAGACCTCAAATATAAATCTGTGGGATTTACTTGCTCCGTCTTGATGTAAATAGAATATAAGTGGAATGACATTCACTATATTCAAAAACCAAAGAGTTGCGGAACAATGCGTGTACGGTCAGTTGAGATAAACCGCTATATATCTTTTTTATAAAAAAATCAATGATTCCAACAATCTGGGAAGAGATTTTCAGATTCCTATACACATTATATCCATTTCATACATAAACGAAAAGCTATAAACAGGCTTATACGATAGAGAGTAGAATGAGAAAAGCAGAACGATTTACAGAGCAAAACGACATGTTTACAATTGTAGGATACTAGCAATAAATGTGTTTTAACGACCTTTGCTAAAACGGGACAATTGTCCACGATCTACTGTTTAATAAACAACTCAGCCACTACTTTTCCTTTGGCTCAAAGAATATTTGTCAGCTTTCTTGAGACCTTCTTTGGCCTTTTAAGATTAATCGATGGCGAAAAATATTGCAATAATTTTATTCCACTAATTAAAATCTAAAACCACTCAAGTCTTTCCTGGGGAATGTTGGTTCCATTATTCATTGAATTATATGGAAGGTATTCATATAACATTTAATTACAACTTTGTTACAAGTGTTCATTTTAGCATTATTAGGACATGTTCATTCAAGACCATTTATATACTCTATTTATTAAGTCAAACGAAAAGCTTGAAGTTACCAAATACAATATTTTATAAATGTATACATAATAATATTTATAATATTTTTAAAAAATATAATGAATATTTTGGTGTTGGTGTTACAGACTTTCTAAAGTCTGAGGAATATTTGCTCTGAATATCTAATATTTGTTCTCCCCAGTCTTATATATCTATTAGCATTAATAAATATTACTATTTTTAATTAGCTGGTTTAATTTTGAGAAACAGCTTAACCACTCGCTTGCAAATTTCTTGTTATTTTTTTTCTTTTTACTAATTTGAATTCGTCTTACTGATAATTAATAATAATGGGTGAATTAGATAATGTAGAAATATACTAATAAAATATAAGAAAGATAAAATCCACAATTGAGAGTTTCAAAAATTCGTACAGAAAAAGGGCAACGTACGAATGATAAAAAGTCCGTCAAGCAGGGGCTGTGTGAATAAGCAGGTTTTCGCATGCTGTTATGGTATACTACTAATCTCATCTCACCATATATTCTGTGTAACAAAAAAATACGAAAACTTTGTGAATATATGATTTATGAATAAATGTAAGCATTTGTAAAATATCATTATTTTAATAAGATTGATCAATATAAATTTTCGATTATATTTTCTTGGGACCGCAACATTTACTTGATTGATACCATGCTGACTATTTAAGCTGAAGATACAAATTTGTTTATGGTTGTAATTGGAGTTGGAAGAGGGGGAGGGGGTTAGAATGGGCGAATATTAAGAAATCATTATATCTCGGTTATTTTGAGTTGGATTGAAAAATGTTAAATAATCAATCTTTTTAATCAAATAATTTCCTTGAATTTTATAAATAAATAATTCGAATAATAGACTTTAGCTATTTATAGATTTTGTTTTCAGTTTTCAGTCCCCTATTCCTAATTATTGGATTATTACTTTCAGCAATTCTATCACTAATCATCTCATTTCCAACTTATATTGAAGTTACTGTTACATGAACTTCGTATTCATGGAGAAAGATAATATCTAATGAAATGACAACACCATACCTTTCCAGTCCATAGGAAATAGCATACCTGCGTAAGGGTTTTTTATAAGGTCCGTTTTGACTTATTTAGTGATTTTTTTTGTTCCTCCGAAGAAAAAAGAGATACGTGGAGACTAGACTTCAGTAATAAAAGTATACTCGAAGCCATTTGGTTCAAACGTACGCGCTCCAAAAGATTAATTAATGGCCGGAAGTACGAAATCTGGAGTATTAAATCCACGCCTGTAGCCTTGTTCAGCAATAATATCAGAGAAAGCTGGAGCGAAAGCTTTCTGATAATGCATTGATGTTGGAAGAGATATTGGCTGTGTGGAAGCATCTTCTCTATCTCAATTTATATACGATGAGGGTCCAGGAAATAGCGGTTACAAACCTCTTACACATTGGAAAACAAACGTACTTTCTCTTCAATGAAAATCACAAATAACGTACATTTTACTGAATTTGTTGACACATAAATGCAAGAATAAATTAACTTCCATTCACTCGCTCACACGTGCACGCACACGAACACGCGGGCATGCACAAAAGCGTTCACGCACTCAAACACGAGTTCGTAATTTCATAGGCACTCGTCTTAAAGTACATAAACGAATGGACACAAAATCAAAGCCACTGACAAAAACAACAATCGTCATTTAAACAAATCATTTCATATTATTTAAGGAACAAAGGACAAATTGTAAAAATCACCATTTAAATACAAATTCTTCTTAGTGCTTATGTTTGAATCATAAAAGAACATACATTTCAATGATAAATCATTCCCTTTTGAATGATGGGTTTAAATCTATCCCTGACTGTTTCATTATTTAATTCATTGCCAACCTCCCTAAATAATAATCCTACGCTCACTTGACTAGGAAAGGGACATATTCTAATACTCTGTTCCATATGGAGGAATTTTTTTTTAAACGAAAAAATATCCGATGTGGACACCAAATAACATTCTTTTCTCCTATTAAAATAAATGAACGAAATGTTTTGTTGGACTTCATTTAAATTTATTTCAATTAAAAGTGATATCTCTTCCATTCTAATGCATTGGATGGGAAAATGATAGATATTTTCATGATAAAGAAAAAAGGTTGTATACAGACATTTGTACCTCTAATACGTACGAAAGATTTTCATTTTTGTTGTTTTTGCCATCAAATACCTCCTTCCCCGTCCCCCTTAGTAGCTTTCTATCAGAATGGGAGGTGCGGTACTAGACGTTAAAAAAATCACAAATATAAAATTTAAAAATTGTTGGCTATGTTTGGCTAGGGGAGATACATACATACGCCATGCAGAAGCTAGTCAAAATGAGCTCAGATAATTTCGTTGAAATCAGAAAACCGGAAATTTTCGCAATTACAATACTTCCTTTACTTCGTACATGAAAGTAAAAATAAATTGAAGGTATGTATTTGGTTTACTGTGCACACAGGACACAGTGATACCACTTAATAGTTAATGAATGATCATTCAGCTCAGTTTCTAACTTTCACTCACAGTTATTCCACGCATTCTTACCTTCAAAGACGAAATATCTCACTCAATGATGGCAGCCAGTGAGGTAACTTGATTAAGAAATTTTAAGCTTTAAGTTATTATTGTACATTTCTTGAGCTCATAATTCGAATTATTTCATTCATTCAATTGAAACATTGAATATATAGTGCAACAACAATGTTATCATAACGAAAGAAAAAATAGTTTTCCGTGTAAACTTGTTTATAAAAATAGGAGTAAATATGCTAAAATAATATAAAATTAAAAAGGCGGGATCATACATTCTTTAACTATACAAACCCCATAAATTATTAATTAATTTATTATTAATTAATATTACGTATTAACATGTGGACCTATGACATAACTACATTTTATTGAAATTATTATTATTATTATTATTTATTAACGTCCACTTTTTGCAACTTAGGCTAATCGGGACGGGTTATCTACAGGTTACCACCCTTTTCTAGCCAGGGTGGGATTTTAGGACGTTATTTAATGAATTTCGTCACTAAATAATTTCCTTTGCCCAGGCAAGAATCGAACTTATTGAAATTAGAAACCAAGTCATAATTGTCCGAAGGACTATAAAGATTTTAGAATATTTTACTTCTTGTTATCCTTATCCTATGATAAAATATTAGTGAAACGTTATTTCTTTTGATTTCATGTCTTCCTGGCAATTGTAACTTTTTAATTTCTTCTAGTTTTCTAACCTAAATTTTGCAGTTATGTCATTTTCCTACCGGATGAGCGATATGTAATTTATTATTTTTACTTCCTTGTGCGAAGCGAAGTATTGTGACCGCGACAGTGTTTGGTTTTCCGATGTCAACATAATTATGTTTTGCTCTCCCTGGTTCATTTAGTAGATTTCCCTCAACAGAAATCAGCTGTTGAGGTCGTACTCATGACGATTTTTAACATTTTCCTCAAATATCCATTGACCCTACTTAATAGGCAGATGAAAAAAATGAGGTCCGGTCAAAATTCCATATATTGATTTCAAGGGGCCTTCACACATGGAAATTCGTTGTGTGATGACGTCATCAATTACGATTTTACGTTCTTGCTTAGAAAATGTTTATTTAATTTATACAATACTCGATATTTAACCGTTTCAGTCAACACTAAAGATCATATTTGGTATTGGAGGAAATCAGACATGGAAAAAGTAAGGATGTAGAGCGCGAATTCAAAATTTCAAAATATTTCCGTTATTATGAGAAGGATCGTAGTTATAGAACCAATTTCGTAAATTAAGTATTAAGCGAGTTTTTCCTACTTTCTAGTTTTCTGCGGTCGGTAACCCCCACCCCCTTCTACTCAAGTGTTATATTCTAGCACATGGGAAATCTGCTTAGTTAAGACAGCCCCTGCGTGACTGACTTTTTATAATATCCAATTTTCGGTAAAGTTATATTCTGGGAAAATTTAATTATTGATACCTACTACTGTGTAATGAATGGATATTGGATGTAAAGGAAAGGGAAATGGAACAGTGTGTTTCTTGCTGTAACCGACCAGAAAGCACCAGGAAGATATGGGGGCTCCTGAATAATTCTAAGAAAAGTAGCAATTTGATATTTGCCTCTATATCAAGCGGCCTAAAGTTGATGGGCACGTCGACTATACCTTTATACTCCAATTAAATTAAATATACGAAATGGTATGCTGTACATCAATTAAAAGTATTCAATTTGAAATTTACATACTATATCTCCGTTCCCATTCATCAAATCAGAGCATTTCTTAGAGCTTAATTTTCATTTTTTTTATTTTTTTTATGATGAACAAAACGTTCTTATGCAAGCGTTATTTATCTCTAATCGGTACGAAAAAAAATTGATTTTTTCTCCCCCTCTGCTCTAAAATCCATCTGATATCAATCAGGAGGTGTACAACTAAATGTTAGAGTAGTCGTCAACATGAAATTTAAACATTGTAAGGTAAATTGTTTTTGAGTTAAGCAATAGACATACATTATCACTCCGAAACTGACCAAGATGAATTCTGGCAAGGCCAAAGCAGATAATTCCGTTGAAAACCAAAATTGTTTACCGTTAGCTGCTTCGTACGAGGAAGTGAAAATTGAGCTTGGCAATTTGTAACAAGATGCAAAATACTTATATCACATTATTTGAATTATTAATTGCATTCCATTTAATACAACTGTTTTAATTACGTTATATAACACAAAGAAACGTTCTAAGATAAAATCAAAATGATAAGTATATAATTGTGACTTTTTCTTTGCTATTCATTTGAAACGTATGGTGTTATTTTATGTACAAGTTCTTCATGCTAGTCTAGTTTTCCTTCAATTTGAACGACAATAAATATGTTGCAACGAAATATTGATTACTGTGTTTTCTTTTCTATTAGACTCAAGAAATAAAATTCTGAGTCTTAACTAAACCTACCCAGCCCAAGTTTCAGCCTTAGTTTCAGTCTCAATGAAATGCCGAAAGTTGTGTTAAATTTAAATTGAAAATTAAAATTTTTGTATATTTTCAGAAATGATGTAGCACATTGTAATAAATTTGGAAAAAAACGATCTATTAGATCATAAAGTATTCAATAAAATGAAAAATGAATGGTCTAAAATTCATAATTTGTGTATCTTTTAAATTTAAACGAAAAGCCTCAATCATTTACTTATAAAATACTATTAAGAATTCATTGAGTATTATCCTTATGGAAAATATTTAATAGAGTTAATTTATCTGTTTCAATATTCATTCGTGATAAATGAACATTACAAGTTTATTTTTACTTATTAAGAGAAACTATTCTTCGAATTTATTAACATCCAGTTAGAATGTTTCTTCTGTACCAAGCGCCAGTGCAACTAGCAATTGCTACTGGGCATATCTGTGGAATTTGTCCTCAAGGGGTTCCAAGAACGACCTCGAGACAATTTGCTTGTTCCGTTTAGTGCAGCAGTGGACGACCATGACGGCTTCAGCAAGGAGACTTTACCTTGAATAACTGAAGACCTGAAGGACATCATGCAACGGAAAGGTTACCGGGTTGCAGAATATATGCAAAGATTGAAAAAGAAAAAAATAGAGCACACATACAACACACAGACATATATATATATATATATATATATACATAATCGCAGGTATTTAGTGCGTGTATTAGTTCGAGTATTTTTGTGATTAGTGGGTTATTGGAGAAGATGTTTCCCAAGAAAAGTAAAGAACTTAATGAGTCTGTCCATAAAATTACTTGGTGTGATCGATTTTCTAATTTTGGAAGTGCTAGTATAATGGCCTCTAGTTCTGCACCATATATACTCGATTCGTCGTGTAGTTTAACTTTCTAAGTTTTGTTCTTGATATCGGCTGAACCTGTCCCGTGTTCTGTCTTAAATCCCATTTGTGAAAATGAATAGAGTGTAAGGCTTTTGTGAAATTACAGCCTTGAAAGATGTCTGATAAAACTTATAAGAAAGAGGCTTTTGATATTGTGTTAGCTTTAAATCAATTTGATAGGACATTACTCTCCTAAGGGGGAGTGTAAAAGTAGTGTTTAATATTGGTGTTTAATAAAATTGATGAATGTCGTTATTGTGAAGGAGGCGGATTAAAAGTGGTTTCTGTTTGGGACAGGTTTGAGAATATTTATTTAAAAATGTGTTATTTAAAAATGTATTTACACATGATTTGTCTAAAGGCTCAGGTTAGCCATGCGAGTTAAAGCGTTGACCTTTAGCTCACATGGTAAACCTAGAGTGGCGAGTTCGATTCTCGCCTGGGCAAAGGAAATTATTTAGAGACGAAATTCATTAAATAACGTCCTAAAAGGGTGGTAACCTGTAGATAACCCGACCCAATCCTCAGCAAATTCAAGGATTTCTTGCATTTTTTAAATGGGGTAACCATGTTAATTTTTGGTCTTTAGTGTTAGTCTTAAAAAGTGTAAAGTATTTGTGCCTTTTATGGTAGTGTTATGGATATGTAAATGTGGCGGAGTGATAGTTCTTTTTATGGTGAAGATAATGTATTTCGTTTTCTCCTCTGAAAATTTAAAGCCAGTATTTAAGCACCACTGCTCTAACGAATTAATAGTTGGCTGCATTATTAATATTGGTGAATGTATGATAAATTATCAAATCATCAGCATACATGCAATAAGATACTTCCTTGGGTATACATGCAATGAGTTTACTACAGCTTTATTGAACGAAGTTGTAGTCAGTACACCTCCTTGAGGCACTCCATTCTCCGGAGAGAATATCCCAGATAAAGCAGTACCAATCCTCCCCCTGAAAGTTCTCTGAGTAAGATAATTTTTAAGAAATAAAATAACTTTGCCTTGAACACCCCATTCAATGAGCTGCGATATTATGAGTCTCCTCCATACTATGTCACATCCCTTCTCGAGATCAAAGGACACAGCTAAGACACTTTTTTTTCAAGAAAGCATTTAAAATATCGCTTTCAACTCTTGCTATGTGGTCCATAGTAAAATGTGCAGGTCTAAATCCACATTGATAGGGAGCTAGGAGCTTATGAGTTTCAAGAAACCATTATAACCTTCTGTTAAATATTTTCTCAACGAGGTACAACTGGTCAAACAGATCGGGCGATAGCTAGAAGCTTGTTTTTTATCTTTGGCCGGCTTGAATATTGGAATAACAATGGCTTCATTCCATGAATTTGGATAGGTACCACTTTCATGCGTCTTGTTATGTAGGTCAAGAAAGATAGTAAGGCCATTTTCAGGTAGATTTTGAAGCATGTAATAAGTGATATTATCTAGTCCTGGTGATGTCTTACGTGTATTGCATAATTAATATTTAACTTCTTCTAAAGTAAATGGGTCTATTTGTGTGTTCAGTACAGGTTTTATGTTCGAGGAATGCTTACGTGTAGTTTTAATTACTGGATATCTTACTGAAGTGAGTTCCAAAAATATTAGATATCGTTAGTTGGTCAGTAATAATTTTGTTATTGTGTTCTAGTAACTGGAGGTCGATATTTCTAATGTTTCTGGAGTTAACTTTACTCCAGCTGTCAGTTATGGAAGAGTACCTGTTAATACCTGAAACAAAATCTACCCAACATTGCTTCTTACTCTCTTTTATGACCCACTGTGCTTTCGCCTTCTTACTGTTATAATCAATAAAATGAAAATCCATTGGTTCTCTTCGGATTAAATTGAGAGCTCTTTTCCTATCATTGACAGTTCCTTTACATTCATCATTCCACCAGGGTTATTTTTCTGTTGTGGTCGCTGTTCTCGGAATGCTATTGTCAGTTGCTTTAATAATGATTGAGGTTAATTCGTCCATTTTTGAACTGTAATTGCAAGAAGTTCGTTAGTAATATAGTTCTTGAATGAGTTCCAGTCTGCTTTCTTTGTATTATATTTTGCGATAGTTCTGAATAATGGAGTACGGGTGATAGTTTTTAAGTGAATTGGGAAGTGATCACTTCCATGTGTATCTTGATCAACTTCCCAAGGAAAATGTGACTATAAAGAAGGTGTGCATATTGTTACGTCAATGTTTGTAAGAGTTCCTGTCCTTGAGCATAAATGAGTCGTCGATTCGACAAATACTTTAAAATGTAGATTGCACTTTCAGAGAGCAAGCTCCATCATCGATGCCTAATAGTTAGAGAAATATAGCCTGAACCAGAGCAGCCGGGGGTGGTGGGCTAAAAGAGATAATTATCAGGCCGTAACCTTATTTATTTTCTAGAACCGAGTGTATTTAGACATCATCGAGGTGAACAATCTCCTGGAAGTTATTTGAAACTGCTAGGGGAAGAGCTGTTAGCCGATTTCCCATAAGGTAAATCAGCTATTGAGGTTGCACTCATATAGATCCAATCTTGTTAAACTATTGATGTTCTACAATTGTTATTCTATGCATTTCTTCGTAACTCAAGTATTAAAGGAATAATTCTTTCTTTCTTGTTGCCTGCTTTCAGTACCCCCCCATTCTACGCTTCGGTATTTTAAATATAAATAGAGAACTTGGGGTGAGAACAGATGACGAATGTGTTATATCGGCAAGCGGGAAATCTGCTTAGTTTACGCAGCCCCTGCGTGACGACCTTTTTAATTATATAAGAAACGAAAGAGACAACTTACCTGGCCTGGTTTGGCATATCATCTTGTCCTTAGAAGTGCGATATCAAGGTGGAGAAGCAACTACCTAAAAAATAAATCAATATCCATGAAAATCATATTCTCACACTGTAATTATACATGAATAATAATAATAAAATAAATATTTTGCACATATAAATGAGACATATGAACCAAAATAATAACAATTTTTAATTAATAACCACAAGGACTGCCCTAGAACCGTGAGCCTGGTTCGTCAAGTTGAAAGTGAAAGGAAGAAGTCCAATACGCAGGGACTACATAAAACCGAGTTCACACATGCTGGAATGAAAACTATGTGGAATAACAAATTGGCAACCAGCATACTTCTCATGAAAATATCATAAAAAGTCCGTCACGCAGGCGCTGCGTAAACTAAGCAGATTTCCCATGTGAAGTTTTACAATAGAGAAATCTGCATACTGGTAACACAATACCACCGTGATTAAATACAAACGGTAATGAGACATCTTTCAGTTAATTAAAATAAATTCCCAACTGAAACGGCTTCTGAATTGAAAGAATAATTTATATTTTAATAACTCTAATTTTAGTAGTCCAAGAACTAAAGAAGAGGGGGGGCGGATGAACAGAACGTATTTGCATAAATCCCACAAAGTAACGAAGGTAAAGTAAGTTTAGAAACGACAGGTTAGAAGAAGCTTCCACCTGAGCCGAGTACTGGCGGAAATGGCCAAACTATACCCGACCACAGACTTCATAAAAATGCAAATATCTCGGTTAATATTCAAGATAGAGTATAAATGTATATAACAATATTTATAGTAAATTTAATTTGCAATAAGATTGATTCTGTACAAATTTTCGATCCGACGTATAGTAACGGAGATATTTCGAATTTTCGAAAATCCTACCCCTTTAAACCCCCCCTCCTTCTGGTCCGATTTCAGCCATTAACGAACTTGATCTGTCTTTTTATATAAAACGACTAAATATCGAGTTTGGTACCGATCAAACAAACATTGCGACCGCTAGAGCGGTAACAGACAAATATATATATATATATATATATATATATATATATATATATATATATATATATATATATACAGTTTTGAACGGATTTTCGTCATCTACTAGGTAGGATCGATGGACATTTGAAGAAAAATGTCGAAAATTCCGTCATGAGTACAACCTCAATAGCTGATTTCCCTTAAGGGAAATCTGCTAAAAATAAATAAATATATAAATGAAATAACTATTGATTGCCACATAGTTGGCCACATTCTTTTTAAGGAAAATCTCAATTCATATCATGTTAATCTACCAACTGTATCCCTATAAGGTGGGATATTGCCTCTTATAAAGTCTGACTCTTGCTCCAATCAATGCTTTTAGCAGATTTCCCTTAAGGGTCCGTTCAAAATTGTGTGTATATATATATTTGCCTGTTACCACTCTAGCGGTCACAGTTTTTGTCTTATCGTTACCAAACATGATATATAATCGTTTCATCTAAAAAGAAAGTTCAAGATCATTAACGGCTGAAATCGAACCTGGGGGAGGGGGGTTTAAAGGGGGAGAATTTCAAAAATTCTTAATATCTCCGTTATTATGCGTCGGATCGAATAATTGTATAGAACCAATCTTATTGAAAAAGTAATGTTCCATAAATGTTGTTATGTACGTTGTTTTCATTGTCTTGATTATAAACCGAGATATTTGCTCTTTTAGTTTTCGGTCTTGAGTAAACCCCCACTCCTAATCAGCAATATTGCTAATTAGCAATGTACTATTATGTTATGAAGCACTTTATTTGAAGCCCAAATTCCAAATATTGTTATCATTGAACTTTGCCGTTATGAAATAACTGCAAATACGTTAAGCACGCCGGAAATCTTAGTTAACGCAGCCCCTGCGTGGCGGACTTTTTGAAAGCCTCACGAAAACTGACTTCTCAGGAGATGCGATACATTCCGCTTAGCTTCCTGGGAGTTATTTCCTAATCCATCCTACAGTGTCTCGACCACCTTAGCTTGTGCTCCTCTAGGATGGTCTTGGCCGGCTTGACTACGAGTTAGCCCGTATGGTGTTTCAGATTCTCAGAGACTTCTCCTTCGACTTCGCGAAAGTCACGCATCTCCATAGACTGGATTCGGCTTTTGTGTTTTAAAGTGATGGTCCACGGTTCACACAAGTAAGAGGGAATATGGGGCACACATTCTTCACGAAGAAAATCTTAATATAGATATATAATTGGAATAACTAGTGCTAGCACCTCATTATTTCCATGGAAAATCTCAATATTCGAGAAATAAATAGTTCTAGTCCCAAATCTCTCTCTGGGAAAATCTCAAAATACGTTGAATAAGTAGTTCTGGCACCATATTCTTCACAAGGAAAATTTCAATATAAATATATAATTGAAATAACTAGTGCTAACCCCCCATTCCTCTCAAGAAAAATCTCACGAGGCCTAAATCTAATAGAATAGTACTCCACTATCAACCCTATAATGATCTACTGGAGGACATATTTAAAAATCTTTGACAGCCTTGAGCGCTTGGTTCGTAATAGTGTCAAAATGAAGTAGCACTCTAAAGAACGAAACGAAGAAAGACGCGAAACAGTTTATTTTGCACTTAGTTTAAAAGTTACGATGGCTAGGACATGTGGCAAGCAACCCAACTAGCCACCTGCTCACGCGATGAATGCGACAACCACAAGGGAGGCCAAAGATGAGATGGATTGATATAGTAAGAAGAGCTGTACAGGATTCTACATAAGAGCCTGGAAGATCATTGCCTAGGGCGAACTGAAGTAAAGGAAGGCTTGTAACGGTGGTCAGTGCTTTACAAGGGTTAGAAAAATAATCGAAATGAAATGTAAATAAATAATTACTTTAGAATACTGCCTAAGACATTTGTTCTTGTAGCTAGCTACTCCTTGACATGTTTATACTATTGACTTCCTGTTACTATTTATAATGATAGCGAACTGGAACCTTAAAAATATTAGAAGAATGATATTAGTGAAAAGATGGAAGAGAAATCTCAGTCACTATAAACAAATTAAGAATCCATTATTTCTACATGAAGTAGTAATTTCTGAGATATGTTGATCTATCATATTTATCCGAAAACACATTTAAAATCCTGAAATAATATTCTTTATTGCAGAGTGTTTTTGAGTTCTCTATGACTTAATAACACTTGCCTGGAGCTCCATAGATTAGGACATAAGTTATGTAATCTTGAAGCTTAATACCCCTTCTCATCATGTACATGGAGGATATTCATTCGATTGCTCTTTTCCTGCTTTAGATGAAAAGAAACTAGTGGAGTAATACCGGCAACCTTAAGTGCAATTTTTTTCTCGGGATTTAATGTCGAATCACTGAAGTCATGGTCTAATTAATACATATACAAAAATATTATTTATTAGAAATTAAAAGTGATTGTGTAGGGATCCGCCAATCTGTGATGTAGTAATGAAATTATGGCGATAAGAAATCTTGATCCCGTATACAATAATATGTATTTATTTAGGGGCACCAGCGACTAGACGATTTTCCTCTAGAATAATAGAAATAAAAAAGCTCCACTTATGCCATATGCTTAGAACATGACAAAAAAGGACATTTTCATTCGTTCTTTATTTTTAAGCAGTGTCGCGAAAAACTATCAAATTATCTGATAATCGTATATATTTTTATTTCCTTGTACGAAGGAAAGACAATATTGGTCATTGGCGATCACTTCGGTCTTCATATTTTAACGGAATTATCTGTTTTCACCCTCCCCGAAGCCATTTTGACTATTGTAGTTTTGTGTGACAAAAATAATAAAATTGGCGATTTATTCGTATTTATAGGAGATACAGAAGATTCGAATAGAACCTTTTTTTCTTCCAGGGTAGAGAATCGAATCAATCTGGATGTACAAATTATTACATCCAGTAAGTAGTTGTACAATTTTAGTAGTTTAGTACTAAATTATAACTTTTTTATCTGTTGACTTGCTAGGCTGTGTGATATTAGTTAACGACAGTTCCTCTTTCTGATATATATAGTTTTAATATTGTCTTTTTACCCGTATTTTAATTTCTGTTTACCTATTTTAAGCTAAGGTTTTTTTTATATTTTTAGAACAATTTATTGAAGCTTGCTTGGTATTCAAAAGGCTTTTTGTGTTAACAGGTAATGAAGCTAATGGAGCTGTGTGTACTCTGTCATAATAAACGCAGTACGACCTTTTTTTGTTTATATTAAAAATATCTATAAATTATGTTCTTATGCCGTCCTATGCATTGAAAGGAGATATTTTGGCTTTCATTCGGTAAGGTTTAATGTGGATATGTGAACAGAATAAGATTAATAAATGATAAGTGTGTGGTAGTAGAAATCAAACTTTTGCCATAGATCAACTATCAGAAACTATTTAACGCCAGTTAATGAACTAGCCCAACTGAAAGAAAACTGAACCACTTTCGAAGCCATTGTCTCAGGACTGACCTAAAAACCTTGCCCCATGCTTCCTCCTCGCCGTCATCTATCGTCTCTATGGAGAATCACCGTGAATGAAATATCATAGAACTGTGATTTAAACCTTATAACACATATATTTATATATGTTTTCTCTTACAGAGAGTCGCTTTCTTTCCTGGATTTTTTGGAAGGGGGGGATCCCATAACATTTTGATACTTTCTCTCAGACCTTACTGAAAAGAAACAACTCGATTCAGAATAATATACGATTCATATCCTCAGTGTTACTAATACTCGTTATTCATTAAATATAAGTTCACCGTTTAAATTGATATATCCTAATTATTATTAAAATTCAGTATTTTTTTTTTGTTGCAATTGGAATTGAAAATGTATTACGATAACTTTTGTAAATTTAGAAATACTTTCCCGTCCTAATCCTTCGCCAAATAATCCCAATTGTATGACCAAGTTTTCTTCACTATATAAAGAAATAATTATATCAAACATTTATACATAAAAGTGTGTTTAACTATATTTTCCTTGAAACAAACACTTCAGAGACACTCCAATCTAATGGGTATGAAACATCCATTCTTACCTAGCCCAATAGTGATTTAAAATATGTTTCTTTCATTTCATGAACGTTATTGATTTTAGGAGGGAAAACGCTAAGAACCCTTAAAATGTCGCCAGGGCGGCCACCCATCTGAAGCATATACAACCTTGAAACAAGATGACAAAAGGTAGCTCCTTTTTAGCATATTTCCCCTAAAGAGCAATAAGTCCTTCGAATTAACCCAGCAAATGTCAAAAATTAGGTACAAAAATATGTGAGTGCGTGCGCGCATGTGGGTTTAAAACGTTAACGCTCTAGCAATTGCATTATTTGTGTGTTTAAAAAACAAACTGGATATTTGAATACTTATCTTTGCGATTCCTTTCAGAATGGGATTGTTTTCAGGCTACTAGATACTACTGCACTTTTGATAGCTCCTATATGTTTCTAAGTTAGCTCCAAAGATATAAAAGGGTAATTTTCAATAAATAGTAGAAACTTTCTAAAACACGTCTATTCTTTATCACAAACCTGAACTCAAAACTCGATATTTAAATATTCATTATAAAACTAAAGATCAAGTTTGATAATGATCGGAATCAGACCATTAGGTTTAAAGAAGAGATACAATGTAATCAGACATTACAATCTCAATCGATTAATGTTAATTTCCAAATTTAATAACATTCATGAAGTTGGCTATTTTTTTAAGTGCATTTCGTTAAGTATTAAATATAAGTGACTGCATCCTACGAAAAACCTTCCCATACCCTACGATATGACAGAACTATTAACTGACAGCAGCCAATATATTCCACAAATACTAGCATATCTAAAACATATAAACATTTACAAAACCATATAGTATAAAATAGAATAGGTCTGCAGTATAATTAAAAAGATTTAAAAGGGTTAACTTTTATTATATTCATTTAGACAAAGCACGGATATGAGAAACAATCAGATATTTAAGAAATATTTTCCATAGTAATAAAATAAAGTATAACAAGGGTAAGTACATGAAGGAATAAATATATTATTCTAATTACCCCTTAACAATTAGAGATCATGCCAATCATCATCGCTGTGGGGAACAAACCAAATAAATAAAATTAAAAAAATATAAGTGAACTATAACCCAATCCGTAGGAATATTGTTCAGAAAAGGGATATATTCCAAAGGATTTATGACCTTGAGAGGCCATGTTCCTTACCGGGCATTAGGGTAAGGAACAGTGAGGTCTCTAATGATATGTTTGTCATTTTTCCATCATATAATTATTGCATTGTTATAATAAAAATAAAATTGAATAATGCAATCGGTTATTTTTAATTTCCGTTGTACCTCTTTGAATTGTTAGCACAACGGGCTCTATTTCAAGTGTTGTTTATTCAACACAAGGCAGATTTTCATTAGGTGAATATGCTAATGTAACAATTTGAATAAGACAAAGGTTATCACATATTTTCCTTGCTGTTTCTTTATCATTATAATTTATCGTGCTAATATTTTCCTTACTTTTTCCTTTTATCACTATTATTTAGTGCTAAATACTAGAATGTTAGAGCAACTGACACACTCAACATACACTCCTATGTTTTAAATCAAGAAAAAAATTATTATTAAAAGACATTTTATCTACGTTGGCATCACAGCCCACAGTTAATTCAAAATGAATAATAAAATAGTGAACTAATGCACAATTGTATATGATTAGTAACTCCTCGTGAAATTAACGGTTATAAATAAAAATAATATTAAACACTAATAAACATTTTATTATTTTTCTTCTACCTGCAATAGAATTCACTTCCACCTGTCAGAATAAAAGCTTAGAATTTTATTATTAAGCGATTATATATTCAAGAAAAACAAACTTTCCCTTGATAAACCAACTTTCCTAAATACATCAAATATAACGCTCTATAACATTTTTCGATTCGACTCATTATGACGGAGGTATTCTGAATTTTATATGTATCCCCTTCTAACCCCCGCCCATTTCGCCTGGACCGATTAGAGCAGCTATCGAACTTGATGTTTAGATTTACTTGAAAAGCATATATAACGAGTTTGGTAACGATCAAACAAAATTAGCAAACGCTAAAGCGTCAACAGAAAATATATATAACGGTAAAATTGCTCATATATATATATATATATATATATATATATATATATATATATATATATATATATATATATATATCATTTTCTTCATGTAGGAAGAAGTTTTCGAAAATCGTGTCAAGAATAAAATCTCAAAAGCTGATTTCTCTTCAGGAAAATCTGTTAATTTACTGAACTAAGAATTAAATAAAAGATGCCTGAAGTAGTAGTACAAACGTTCCAAAATGATATGGAAACAAAGAAGGTGCCAACATTATAGAGAAGAACTTTCATGTTTGGAGAATAAAACACTCTGGGTCCTTATGGGTAGAACTATATTAATTAAATAAACAATAAAAGCAACTCCCTGATATTAAATAAATCCAAATGATACTAGGCCATCTGGAATGCGTTAGAATCGATTATCATATCAATCTTTGTTAAATGATAGTCTAGTTACTAGGATGTAATAAAGACAATGAGTCACCCTTCCATTCATCGTGGAACTAATGAAGTTATTGTAATTTAAACATATGAAGAGAAAGGAGTCTGAAGGAACTATAATGGAGAGAAAGAGGTCGAGTGAAATAGGGAATATGAAATTTAAAAGTGAGAACTTCTAATAAGCAAAGCATTAGTAAAAAAGTCTGTCACACAGGGGCAGCGTTAACTAAGCAGATTTCCCACGTGTGCCAAATATTCGCATTTATCTCAAAAAGTAAAACTTCAATGAGAACAATATTTGGTATTTAAGCTTCAAATAATGTGCTTCATAATATAACAGCTTATTGTATATTATAATAATATGACAGGAATAAGAGTGGGGGTTTACTGAAAGCCGAAAATTAAAAAATGCAAATATCTCGGTCAATAAACAAGTTAGTGAAAAAACATACATAACAACACTTATAGAAAATTACATTTGCAATAAGATTGGTTTTATACAATTTTTCGAGCTGACGCATATAACGGATATAACAAGAATTTTGGAAATTCCCACCTCTAAACTCCTCCCACTGGTTGGATTTCAGCCACTAACGAACTTGACCTTTAATTTTACATAAAGCGTTTAAATATCGAGTTTGATAACTATCAAATAAAAATTCCGCCCGCGAGATAGTCCACAGACACACACACGCCCACACACACACCCACACACACACCTACATATCTATATAGATATATATATGTGTGTGTGTGTGTGTGTGTGTGTGTGTGTGTGTGTGTATTTTTGAACGGACCACATTTTAGACATCTCCGGCAGGATCGATGGGCATTTGAGGAACTTTTTCAAAAATCGAGTCATGAGTGTACAATCTCAATAGTTGCTTTCCCATGAGGGCTATCTGCTAAAATGTGTGATCAAAAGTTTTTGAGGAAGTTACAGGAAGCCGGAGGAATAATGTTGAATTTCGTACTTCGTAAATTTTAATATAACTTCCAATACTAAAAAAAAAAAATTCCAAATGGAACTATGTTATACATTTTTCCGATAAAACTAATATTAATAATGATATTGACGAGTAAACGATAAACCAGCGCGTGTTGGCAATCTTCATTCCATTATTACATGTGCCAAAAAGTCTAAATTATATTCAGGCATTCAAGTGGGAAACTAGTCAAAATGGGATCAGGGAAGGTCAAAACGGATAGCTGCGTAAAATATGAAACTTTCGCAATTGTAATAATTAATTTACAGAAATGAGGTTTCTCGTTTGAAATAAAGAAGTTAAAACTAGAACAAATGAAAATACTTTTAAGAAAACCACCCAAACAAGAAAAAAACCGACTTGGACACCACATGATTTCCTTGTACTCGTATTAAATTAAATTTAAAAAGATGTTTAGCTACACTTCATTTGTATTGAGGGCGTATGTAGGACTCTTCCTACCAAGTACAACAATGGATATACATCATATAATATAGAAATGTCTCCTAATGAGATTGGCCCAAAACATTAGTGAGCCCCTAAAGGACAGTTATATGAGTCGTGTTTTGAGTGTTCTAAAATTAGTTAAGTGCACGCTTGGCGACTTACATCTATTGATTTGTGTCAAATTATTTTTTGAGAATATAGAACCAATTTTAAACTCCAGTAACAACATGTAATGACGAAAGGTTTCACATGAAGCCAATTAACTTGGATAAATTACTATGAGAATGACTGAGATAATGACGATCACTTATTTGAGAAAGTCACTCCTTAGTTTGTTACTTTAAAATCTTCAGCTCGTGAAGGGCCAAGGGCTGCCACACGGATTTGGAGGGAGTTCCAGTAGTCACTGCACTGTGTTGGCACTACAGACCAAAGATGGCTACTTCTTTATTTAAGCAGTTATTCTATAATCTCACGATGCTTAGTGGGGATTGGGGGGACGGGTTAAAGCTGGCAATTAGACAAGTGAAATTATTTATTTAGGGTATAAGTGCAGAAGTATTAATATTCGTGAATAAACTACAATCTCTGGTGATAGAGTATCACAATCACAACTCAAGACACGAATGAATAGCAAGCGTAAAAAGCGACGTCTACACTAACATGTGGTCCTAACAAAAAAAATAATATATTTTGTCCACTCAGTTTTAAACTCCCAATAACCACTATCATTACTCGACAGATTCGTTAATTCTGTACTGGTTTAATAGGATCTATCCATATTTTAAAAATCATGCCTTGTTTGAAAATTTAGTTTGCATTTTTGTTTAATACGAAAAGTATTAAAGTACGATCTTAACATTTTCCACAGTACAATTTTAACTATGAAACCTGTTTTAGACAATAATGTTGTTATTTATTAATTTCCGCTTTGTGCTACTATGGCTAATTGGGACGGGTTATCTACAGGTTACGACCCCTTTCTACCCAGTGATTATGGCTTTTATTTAATGAGTTCGTCACTAAATAAATTGCAGTTGCCCAGATAGCTAGATATATAGTCACATGGCTAACCTAGGCCACCTTAGATAATTATAAACCTCAATGAAAAATACTGCCTTTTTTTAAACATTTATAAACCGTAATAAAACAATTTATAGGAATCTCTTAAATCATTGATAAAAGCCCATCACGCAGGGGCTGTAAACAAAGCAGATTTCCCACGTTTGCCACATATTCGCATTTATCTCAAAAAATAAAAGTCCGTCACGCAGGGGCTGCGTAAACTAAGTAGATTTCCCACGTGGAGGATTACACTAGATAAATATACATACAGGTAACACTACCGTTAATGCTCAGTAAATGTACAATACAAGGCTGAATTGTAAACAAACAGGCAAGCCAACCTCGTAGTGCTGCATAGATAGAAAGGAAAGATAAACAATTAATGGAATATATTTGAATATAACATATTAATTTTATTGAAAACAATTTACTAAAGCTAGTGGTGTAATTTGTAATGAATAAGAATCAGTTTTATCTCAATCACTCAAATTTTAGTAATCCAAAAACAAAAGAAGGGGGGGGGGTCAACAGAACGTATTTGCATATATCTCACAAAGTAAAAGTTCAATGAAAACAATATTTGGTATTTAGGCTTCAATTAATATCTTTTATTATATAACAGAGCATTATTTATGTAACACTAGTAGAAGTGGGGGTTTACTGAGGGCTGAAAACTAAAAAATGCACATATCTCGATTAATATTCAAGATAGAGAATAAATGTATATAACATTATTTATAGTGTATTTAATTTTCAATAAGATTGATTCCATACACTTTTTCGATCCGACTTATAGTAACGGAGGTATTTCGAATTTTCAAAATTCTCCCCCTCTAAACCCCCCCTTCCCCTGGTCCGATTTCAGCCGTTAACGAACTTGATCTTTCTTTTTACATAAAACGACTAAATATCGAGTTTGGTAACGATTACACAAAAATTGCGACCGCTAGAGCGGTAACAGACAAATATATATAAATATATATATATATATATATATATATATATATATATATATAGAGAGAGAGAGAGAGAGAGAGAGAGATAGATAGATAGATAGATAGATAGATATATACAGTTTTGAACGGACCTCATTTTCGTCATCTCCTAGGTAGGATCGATGGACATTTGAAGAAAAAAATCGAAAATTCCGTCATGAGTACAACCTCAATAGCTGATTTCCCTTAAGGGAAATCTGCTAAAAGTTCAATGAAAACAATATTTGGTATTTAAGCTTCAAATAATGTGCTTCATAATATAACAGCTTATTGTAAATATGACATGAGTAGGAAGGGAGGGGGGGGGGTTTCTGAAGGCCGAAAATTATAAAATGCAAATATCTCGGTTAATAATCGAGATAGTGAAAAAACGTACATATTAATTTTATAGAACATTACATATGCAATAAGATTGATTCTATATAATTCTTCGATCTGACGCATAATAACAGAGATATTAAGAATTTTCAAAATTCTTTCCCTCTAGCCACCCCCCCCCTCATCCTACTGGATTTCAGCCATTAACGAACTTGATTTTACTCTTTACATAAAACAATTAAATATCGAGATTTGTAACGATTAAAGCTTTGGAAAATATAAGAGAAGACTATTAGAATGTCTTAAATTTCTTTACACATTATCTCAACGAGGCAATAGTTTGTAAAGTTATGATTATAAATTATTCCATTCATACACTGATTTTAAATTAATAATAGCCCAACTGGGCTCAGAATTTGAGAAGTTTGAATGAGTATGTAGGTCTTTAATAAGTGCCATATTAAGGAATGAACATTATACTACTCACACTGTAGAGAGTGGCAGCTGGGAGAAGAGGCGCGAAAGTGACTGCGGGTGGGTATCCAGGGGGAAGGTGAGTTATCAACTGGTGCAGGCTGGACTATCGCCATCCCCACCATGCCTCCAGCCGTCCGGAGACTTTAACACCCCATCCCTCACAACCCTTCACATCTCCTTCAGAAAGTATATCGCCGCATAAAACGTCCCTAGAAAACAATTATTGCGCCCAATAAACTTAAGATATTACGAAAACGAGATCCGTTCAATATATATATTTGCGAGTTTATGTTAAACTAAAGATCAAATTCGCTAGGGGGTGAAATGGCGGAAGAGGGGAGAGAAAGGGAAATAATCGAAATATATCTATCTATTCGCTTGTCTATTAGCGCTCCAGCGGTCGCAATTTTTGTTTAATCGCTACCGAGCTCGAAATTTAAATGTTTTATATAAAAAGAAAGATCAAATTCGATAATGACTGAAATCTTACCAGTGGGAGGGGGAGGGGGCTTATGACGGGAAGAATTCGAAAATTCTTAATATCTCCGTTATTATGCTTCGAATCGATGAATTGTGTGGAATCATTCTTATTGCAAATGTAATGTTCTATAAATGTTGTAATGTACGTTTTTTCATTACCTCGATTATTAACCGAGATATTTGCATTTTATAGTTATCGTCCTTAATCGTAATATATATATATATATATATATATATATATATATATATATATATATATATATATATGTTTCTATATGTGAATGTCTGATAACTCTCTAGCTGTCGGAAGTTTTCTTTGATAGTTACCAAACTCGATATTTAAACGGTTTATGTAAAATGAAAGATCAAGTTCATTAATTGCTGTAATCTGACCAGTGGGAGGTTAGAGGGGCGAAATTTTGAAAATTCATAATATCTGTTATTATATATGAGAGTTCAAAAATTATATATATTCAAGAAAACAATCCATGCTAAAAAAAAAAAAAAATATGGCATGGACACTTCATTTAAATCGAGGGCTTATTAGAACTCTCCCTACCACGTAGAACCTTATGGACATACATCATATAATAAAGAAATGTTACCAAACTAGATTGGCCTAAAACACAAGTGAACCCCTTGTGATATATATATATACTTGTCTGTTTAAGTTTTAGCTGGCTATATATATATATATATATATATATATATATATATATATATTTATATATAATGACATGAAAACAATCTTATTGAAAATTAAATTCCTAAAAACGCTTCTCTATACATTACTTCTCTATCTTAAATGAATTTTTTAGTTTCCAGCTTCAGGAAACACCCACGCCTACTCATTGCATAATAAAATAAGGTGTTATATCATGTAACACTGTATTCGAAGTTTAAATAGCAAATATTGAACTTTTATAGTTGAGAAATGGGCAAATATTATCGGTATGACATTATTTAAGATTTTTATTCTAAATTACATGATTTTCTTTATATGGTCAACACCACGTCTCAACATTTAATAGTTAAATTTAAAACTAAAGATGTATTATGTAATGGCTAAAATTCGCTTGAGGGGCATAATTAAAAATTCAATTAACTCGGTTGCTATGAGTCGAATCGAAAAATATTATATAACCAGTACTGTTGGAATTTTAATTTCTACAACTATTGTTTTATACATGTTTTCTCTTAGTTGAATTCAATGTATTTTTTTTGTAATTTTGTATACAGGTACTTTGTATAAGTAACTCAGACCGTTCCTCGAAGAGAAATAGGGAATCGATTTTAATATGAGATCATCAACGTATTCTACTATATTTCACTGAATAGAAAATCTGATCAGTCTATGCAGCACCTGTAATAATTGTTTTGCAGAGAATGTTTAAATATCAACGACTGATAATGACCAAACAAATATTGCGACGGCTAAAGCGTTAACTGATATATATCTTCTTTATATATATAATTCTACTGTACGTGTGTATGTCATTGAACTCCTCCTAAACTGCTGGACCGATTTGAATGAATTTTTTTGTATGCGTTTGGATGACGCTCTGGATGGTTTAGATTCACAAATCAGCCCGGCAGATGGAGCAGGAGTGGGGGTTGTAAGGGGGCCTAAAATTAAAAATAGCGATATTTAGTTTCTTATTGTGTTTTCGGTAAATAAGCACAGGATAAAAGTTGTTTATTTTCTTATTTAGAGTAACTTTTGTTATATTCACTTTTATCGTACAACAATGTATAAACGAGATATACAGTAATAAATTAAAGTGGGAGCCAACAATTTTATTGACGATTGAACCAAACTTAACAAAACTCTATATTTAAACTAGCATTAATTCTCCCATGATTATAAGCTATATTAAATTATTTAGGTTCAAACGGGAGTGGGGGTTATAAGGGAGGCCTGTATAAAAAATTCGCGATATTTCATTTTCTATTTGTTTTTAAGCAAACGAGCACATAACAAAAGCTGTTTTTGTGATATTAAAAGTAGCTTTTGTTTTAAACATAATATTATTAAATTAAATATCCTAACCGCTTGAAATTTGATGCAAGACAACGTTTGTCTGGTCCGCTAGTATATATATATATATAGATATATATATATATATATATATAGCTAAGGTACCAGGCTTCGCCCGGGAATTCACTTTAGGCTGAATAATGATGGTATTTTTTTGGCAAGGCTTTACATTCCACAATATTTTGACACTTTCCCGTCACAGTTTTTAGGGTTTATGCCCGTCGTTGCTGTGGATTTGTTAATAATAAAATTATTTGTTATTTAAGACTTCACTCTTCTCAATATTATTATATTCCCCGTCTCCTGTGCATGTAGGTTTTTTAAAACCTAATGAACAGTATAATTCATAGTCGTAGAAAGTATTCTGTCTTCCAAACCATATATGAATTAAAGTTCCTTTCCCTTGATGCGGTCCAAAGCTTAATGGTGACAGCTGTTTTAGATACGTAATAATTGCTATTAAAAATACTCTTTTGTAAGTCTCGATTGTAAACTGTATATTTATATTGGTGTTCAGTAAAGTATATTATACATTAATGAAGCAGAGTTAATAAATACCAGAAATAACTGGGTGCACCTCCCCAGTGATCATCCTTTTAAATTATTTATTTTTTGTAATTAATGAAATTCACATTTAAATAACAAACTAAACAACTTTTGTTATGTGCATATTTACCGAAAAATCAATGCGAAACGAAATATCGCTATTTTTAATTTCAGGCCCCCCTTATAACCCCCACTCCTGTTTGAACCTAAAAATTTTAGTATAGCTTATAATCTTGGAAGAATTAATGCTAATTCACATACCGAGTTTTGTTAAATTCGGTTCTACCATTAGTGCCCAATAAAATAGTTGACTCCCGCTTTAGTTTTTGGAGTATATCTCGTTTATACTTTGTTATAAAACAAAAGTTAATATAACAAAAGTTACTCTAAATAACAAAATAAACAACTTTTGTTATATGCCCATTTTTCGAAAAACCAATAGAAAACGAAATATCGCTATTTTTAATTTCAGGCCTCCCTTACAACCCCTACTCCTGCACGTCCCTAGAAATGTTAGTATGGCTTATTATAATGAAGGCGTTAGTGCTAATACACATACCGAGTTTTATTGTTTGGTTGAGGCTTTTGTGCCAAATAAAATTGTTCACTTCCGCTATAGGTTTTAGCGTATAACGCGTTTATAATTCGGTTTACGAAAAAAGTCTATATAACAAAAGTTACTCTAAATATTAATATAGCCTAAAGTCTAAGTTGGATTAGTAGTAATATACATACCAAGTTTCATAAAATTCGGTTCAGCCGTTTATGCGTGAAAAGGTAACAAACAAACAGACATCAAAGAAACAAAATGCAGTTATGGTGTCTATGACATGTGAAACGAAAAGTTATCGTGAAATGTCGCGAAAAAAATCAATGTACAGACAGAGGTTACAATTTTATATATATATATATATATATATATATATATATATATATATATATATATATATATATATATATATAGGGATTTTGTTGCTACTTGAAAATTACGTATTTAAGAAGTACAAAGAAAATGAAGGTATCCCTGCAAAAGATTGGCGCAGATTGAGCCGGGGCGGGAATCTAGAACTTTCTAGCCGACGACTCGGCGCCGACCAATCAGCAGGCGAGTTAGGGTCTCAAGCCTACTCCGCCGACACCGGGCATATGAAGTTGGACTGTTCACCCTGGATTTTCAGGTTTTAGTTGAACATCAGCGATTTGATCAGTGATAAGATTGATCGAGATATATTTTGCTGAGTATTAAGATTATCCTGTTTAATAATAACGTGAACTTAACAGTTCGTAGTGGAAAATCAAGTGTGTAGTGATCGTCAAATAAATTATATAGTGTTAAAAACGTTAAAGTTTGTGTATTTAATTTTGAAATCCAAAAGAACCCTAATAATCAATGTTTATTATTTTTCTGATGAACGTAACAACTGGTTGCCTGAAGTGTGATTGCAAAATAAAAAAAATTAAAATGAAGTTTGAAGAGCTAAAAGTGGGACATCTGAAAAAGGAGCTGGGTAAATTGCATATGCCAACAGCAGGAAATAAATATGAAGCTCAAAGACGGTTAATAGGTCAAAGGCGAGACATATATGAAGATGCATATGAGTTTGAGGGTGAAGATGTTGCTGCATGTAACCCTGCCACAAGCAGCATTTAGAATTCAATTCAAATTTGGCTGCTGCGATGGAACAAATGGTAAATAATAACCAGAAACTCTTTGTAGCTTTTAAAGCAAATTACGAGAGACTAGAAGAGGTTTCTAGAACCAATTGCAAGAAACTAGTAGAAAAATATCATGAAGCTTCAATAGATTAAAAACGAGAAAATCTTAGCTGCAGTCAGGCAAGAAATATCAAGATTAACAAACCAAAAGCTCCAAGAAATATCAGAGATCTTGGGCAAACGAGTGGAAGCCACTGAGCTGAGAGTCAACGAGTTTGATGAAAAACTCTATGAATAATGTTGAAGAGAACATGTCCAGCTTAGAAAGGACGGAGGACGACGAAATACGCGAGCTGCAATTTTAAATGGACAATCTACAAGTTCGAGAGCGTCCGGTGAGAACAGTTCTGCAAGATAAAGGCTCCCATTTTTGATGGTAGCGTACCATTTAATGTCTTCAAGTTCTATAGTGAGACAATCCCCAGTAAAAATGGAAGGAATAATGAAGAAAAAGTGATACAACTAATTCTGGCACTGAAGACAACAGCAGCAGAAATCCAGGAAAGTTTACCGTCTGCTTGCAGGAATAATTATGAAGACATAATGGTAGCATTACAGGAAGTAGGGTGGCGAACACAAGCGAGAACTTTTCAGGATGGAATAACGAGGAAGAGTACAGAAACCGATTGAAGCGCTGCAAGATTACGCCATAAAAATTGAATGCCAGGTGCAGCTGACACCAAGGTGAAAACCACCCCCTTCTGGGTCAGTTTAAGAAGCATTTGTGAATGGCATACGGGATCCAGGTCTTAAATATTCGGTGTGCGCTTCGCAGAAGTCGTCATTTATTGAAATCATATTTTATGCGCTGGCCCAGGAGACACCAAAAGTCATATCTAAGCCACAAGTCTACAATGTACGACGTCTTGAGGCTGATACACAAAATTGCAGAGACAAGAGAAAAGACAAAGAAGAGATGGTTAAGCGAATACTAGAGGAGCAAAGGATTAAATGATGCACAAAATAGTTCAACTGCGGTAACGTCGGCCATTTTCAGCGTAACTGCAAAACACCATGGAAAAGATCTGTTTGCCACCGAGGAACAACATATCGGCGAATAACACCAAACCTCAAGAGTCACCTTTAAACTATAACGACCTAGTATATAATTGGACTTAAATACTATCAGGCCTGGTCATTGTTCCCTTGAACAGATAATCCTAATTTTCAAGGGAAAGAAGAGGGTCACCAGAACATGCAGTGGTTCCCCGTTGCCTTGTCCACAAGACCCTCCAACAATAAAGTTGTCAAGACGGAATTTTCATTCATACCAGTAAAAGCTCGAGTGATGTAAATTTCACTCGAGACTGAACACCTCATGTCCAGCTTACATTTCAATTCTAATTTACTGGACTTGAAAGACTTCTATTCCAAGTTTTACTTCCTCGAATGTTTGAAATGTTATCCCATTAAGAAAGTGAGGCATTATTCCTTAAATATTAAAGTCGGTAGAAGTTCGATGAGTATCCATTTCAGCAATTTTGTACCTCGTCCATCACGAATTGTGCGGTCCGGATGTTGCAGGAAAACATTTCACCTATTCCAGTAAGCTCTTATAGAATATAATTGTTTACTAACATTTACAAAAAAGTAAACCAATTGGCTACCTGTACAAGAAATGAATGTATTGTTTTAGGGGGGGGTGTTTTAAGGATTAAAATGAAGTTTTTGTTTTCCTTACGTCGACTTTCTTCTAAGTACAGCCTATTATAAAGTCTGCAATCGGGCTGCTGCAGGAAAACATTCGTCCTATTACAGTAAACTCATAAAGAACTCCTGTAGATGTTCTCTCCACTTTAGTAATTCCTTTAAGTGAAAATTCATTCTTTACAATGGCAAACCTTGATTAAAGGATAGCAACCCAGTACTTTTCCTGGGATAATCTTCAATAGGCTCAGAGAAAGAGACATTTTTACAAAATGATTTTTAAAAAATAGACCAATTACATCAACATTGGAATTAAAAGAATGATAAATAAATGTTAATAAACAAGACTAATTGAAAACGACCATTTGGGGGGGGGGCAAATAATCTGTCTTTGAAGCCTCGAGAAAAAAACAATTGTCGAAATATATACACATACTTACTCTAGCTGCTTTGTCTGGATGGGTGGAAATAGAAATGGTTACCCATGGGAATTTGAATATTTAATTAGATTTTGCAAGAAATCATCACTTCATATTCATCAAATGAGACATTTTGAACCCCCCCCCTCTTAACACCCACTATTCCTTGCCCGATTTCAGCGATTAATAAATATGAGCTTTAGTGTTGACTGAAACAGATAAATACCCTGTACGTGTACAGTACATATCAAATAAACATTTTCCAGATAAAAACTTAACTGGTCAGATGTCACCCCATAACGAATTTCATCTGAATTTTTTCATACATAAAAATATGCTAAAGCTGTAAATTAAACGACTTTCTGTATAATAAGACTTTTACTACCAGCATCTTTTGTTTTTATTTAACTGATATTAAACAAAACTCTACCAATATTAATAAAGCATTTGTTTGGATCACTCCTAGGAAAAAAGTTTAGATTTATGTTACCCATTATATCTCTAGAGAAAAGAAGAAATTCTGGATATTAATGCCAATGATTTTTAATGCAAGTGATTTATATGGTACTTCATCCATTGAAAAACAATGTTTTATATATATATATATATATATATATAAAACAAAATAAACAATTACTCAAATACTCTTGTGGGTATAATAAAATAAACACCAAAAATAATTAAATCAACCAAGGTATTATTTTAGCAAGTTAAATTGGGCCCAAATCAAACATTTTACTGTTGTAATTTAAGATCATGAATGTTAACTTATTATATCCACTTTACTCTATGGCTAGTCGGGACACGTCATCTACAGGTTGCCGTCCTTTTCTAGCCAGAGTGGCAGTAAGGATTTTATTGAGTTCATCAATAAATTAGTTCCTATTGCATAAGTGCAGGAATAAAATCTGGAACTGTACTTTAACCCAACGTATTATAATGCCTAAAATCGCATGGCTAATGTGAGGCTCAAAATTAATATAATCAACGTAATAATAATAAAAGAGGAATACAGATAAAAAATAAAACATTTATCAGTTTCTTAGAAATATGATTTTAGAATTTGAATAAATTCAATAAAGAAACAATAATGGTTTAATAAATAAATATGTTTATCTGATGATAGATATAGATATATATATATATATTTATATTTCTTTATTAATGTTAATAGTTATAATAATACAAAAAACTATTATAGACAATGTTGCTTTTTAAGTTAAGACACATGTTGTTATTAAAAAGCTTATAATTTATTGCAATAATACTTATTCTACATGATTTCTATTCATAGCATTAGAATAGCAAAAGGAAACAATCAGCGCTAGAAATATAATTTCTCGACACATTCCTATGAACTATAATGAGTGTCTATATTTTCATGGTTATCTGTTTAAATATATATTTAGAATACTAGCTTCTACAAACTACACAGTTTTACACACAGCATATAAATACTAAATACTAATTACACTTAGCCAGGAACTTTGCTTTTTTACCACATGAACGGTATTATGATATCCAATTGGTAGTGAAAATAATACATTAAATAGTAACAAATAAAAAGGAAGGGAGAGTTGAATCTGACCAGAATTATAAAGGGTAGGTCTAATTGTAAAATAATTTAAATCGTATAAATAAAATAAATAATAATACAAAACACACAATACATAACAAGAGAAAGGATGACACAGAAAGGTAATTAACATAAATGAGGTAATGTAGAGTAAACCTGAGGTCTTTACCAATGGTGTTTCTCATAAGTATAAATTAACCTCTATTAAAAAGAGATTCAATATATATCACATATCTATTGATGAACTGTAATCTCCAGAAACACTTCAAGTAATTCTGAATATACAATCCTGTATTAATTTATTTTTGTCATTTACTCTATAAAAATTTACAATTGGTGTTATTTTTAAACTGTTAACAGTGTACAAATAAACCATATTTTGACTTGGCAAAGGAGGCAATAAAAATATATATATAATATAAATATAAGCATTCAAACAGATAAATGACATTGATGTCATGATAAATTTTATATCTCTTAAAATTTCCTCAGCTTCAATAATATTATTTGAAGGCATTTAATATTTTATAAAAATCAATATTACAACTACAAATAGACTACATATTAATTATTTACAAAACTCCCTAAATTAAATGATAGGTAATATATTATCTTACATTTTTCAACCATATGAAAATCATCTCATAGATTATAATTCTTTTTTTTTATTTATTTTTTTTTATTTTTCATAAAAATGAATATAATTCCCTGTTATGGTAAATCTTAGTTTTAGGGAAAACAATGGTAAATCTCTTATATATAAAAATAAACTTTTTTGCTTTTTTTTACAATTGGAGCCAAGACTGAAAAGTGTATATCTCATAATGCGAGTATTTCTGTGAAATAATACAGCCTAAAATTTAAATGTAATAAAAGATCAGTGAAGGCCAGAAAGTGGCCAGCAGAATCATTTTCACATCTCATTTAAAATGCCTATATTATCACTAGTGGAACTCTCTAAGCATATGTGGCAAGCAGGTAATAACAAATGTAAACAAAAATATATTTTTAATACATATTGTTCATGCAACAAATATAAAACCAGTTAGCAGTAGAAATTATTGACTTTGACCTCTTAAGCGTATTTCATTTTGGGCTTTATTAAAACATTTGGCCAACACTGAGTTGTGTAATTCCATTAGGTAATGATAAAATAAAATTAGCCATTTTATTTACAAAATAAAATATTCAAAACTAACAATTATAAAACTAGTACAGTTTTTTGAATAAAAATAAATAAAAAAGGGCAAAAAACATGGAAAAGGCGTAAGTACAAGTATAACAAACCATGATAATTTAACATAACTGTACATGACAAAAAAAAAGACAAATTAAAATGCTTATTTTAGCCTTCTCTATACTAAAAAGCTAAAAGAGATCAAGTTACTTTAAAAGAAAGCATAAAGAAACAAATTAAACAAATAATTAAAAAAAATCTATCGAATAGAAACCAGAAAGTGATGTATCATCAAATAAAGTAAAATCAATAAATAACTTAATGAATATGATATTCAATTTTACAAATATTCTTTGATCACATTTACAATATCTTTTGATCAAAGAAATGGCATGTATAAAACACTACATTCTTTCAGTTACTACAGGTTAACGACACCTACTCTTGTTATTTATAAAATATTATCATTCATTACATTACCTGTACACAAACTAGGAACCACTAGACAAAGTAAGAGCTCTTCAAACAAACTCATTAATATAAATCATGCATCATAGAAAAGATACAATGCACACAGCTTTTAATACTCAGTTACTTTCTTTCTTTTTAAGTATGAATATGAAAATTTAAAAACTTAAAATCAATGTTATTGGATAACAATATTTTCAGATCATTCACAGTATAAAAACTAGTCCATGACTTTTCAGAATTACAACTAATGGAATATTGCAGTAGAACTATGGTCTCAAGCTTTGCTCTTTTGATTGTCGAGAACACCAGAAGACAACCAGGTGCTAACTTTTTAGTTCACTGAATACTTTTAGTCCCCCTACACGTCAGGGATTTGAAATAAGGACTAGGAAAATGATAGCCGAAACGATTGACTGTCATTATAATCTTTAGTAAAAAACATATTACTAAAACTATCGTAGTTGGAGGGGGCCATGAGTTAGTATCCCGAAGGCTCTTGTTTAAAATACGGGTTCTGCATAGCCATGGTGGGTGGTGGTGGTTGTTGGGAGTATGACATTGGAGGTGGAGGTTGGTGAGGAGGCATCCCACCCTGCGTCTGTGGAGCTTGTGGTCCTTGGCCCAATCCACCTTGCTGTCCGCCCACCTGCTGCTCAAGTCCCTGTGATATCCTCCTTCCTCTTCGTCTAGATGGGAGCATACCTTTACGAGCCATATAAAACCTTATCGTTGACATGGGGATATTAAATGTTTGTGATGCTTTTTGGAAGGTCATACCCTTGCAAATTGAATCTGCGGCACTTAGTAACTCTGCATCAGATCTCCTTATCCTTTGTATTTTACCGGGGTTTTCGTTGTTGCTAGGTGAAGGTGTTGTGCTATAGTTAGAACTTTCTGTGAGTATGACATTAGGGTATCCGTTGTTCAAATTCCAGTGGTTTCCATCTGGAACAGAAAAAAATAGTTGTTATTAGTAAAAATTAAAATAATGAAATAAAGATAAAAATCTTTGAGAATTCCAGTCAGCTATATCCCATCAGAATCTTCAACTAACTAACATTTTGTCTGTAGTTCAGCCAATTATCTTCATTTAATAAACCCCATGAAATTAATTGATCTAAAATGGCATACCTCTTAAAGAATAATTATTACATTAACTCACACTCATTGCTTTATATATACTCAGCTGCCTGTGTTGCCATCACTTCATTTCTGGTTTTTAAGTCCAATTTTTCTCATACTGAGGTGATAATTTGTGTTAGCCACTCCTGTGATAGATCAAATATTACAAACTTTGGATATAACCCTTTGTATGCCCTGTCATTTTCGATTTTAGAACTACATAGGCAATGGACCCTATAATCTTTCTGTTTCTCCCTCATTTCAATAGGCAGTCGTGTTTAGACCTGTGGCCTTCATAGCTATCTTGTGGTTATAACTATATGTCCTATTTACTCAGCAAAATATATGTATATACTCATACGCATGTGCACACATACACAACCACGTACGCATGTGATAGTGCACATGTTTTTTCTTTAATGCCACAAAACACAAAGGCTGGCATTTCAGTAGTTCTAATAAAATTAACATATAATTATTTTGCATATTAGAGACAATACTAAATTAATAAAATAATTTGTTTCTATAAAAAAAATTACTAAATTAATAAACTAATTAGTTTCCATAAAACAAATAGTTACAAGTGGAATGGTCATGTGAGAGAGGGAGGATATAGGGTCTCAACTTACAATAAGTACCTAAAATAATGCCGAAGATTTTTATAAGGCCAACTATAGAGGTGGAAGCAGTGGCCTAGTACCGATATACTAGGTGAGTAAATATGAAACTGGAATATGCCTATAGATGCTCCTATCAATATTGTAACTGTCCAAACACATCTTTGGCACTGTTTTCTTTTTTTGAGAGCATAACCAAACCTCCTATTTAAATTTTTATCCAAAAAAGAAAGCAAGAGTTCATTTATAGCCAGAATCAGCCCAAAGGGAAAGGGATTGATGGAGATAATTATAAATCAAAAATTTGAAAGATCTCTTATTTTGAGTAGGATTGAAAAATGTTATAAAAGCAACCTTATTACCAATTTAATTTTTTTAAACTTTGGTTATATGCATTATTTTTATAAAGCTAATGGTTAACCTAAATATGCAATTTTAGCAGTGTTTCTTTGAAAAACAAAAGAGGTATTGAGGGTACTCAAAAGACAAAATTACACAAAAACTCCTTCAAATCTGCACAAACATGAAGTGCGATGGAAGAGTAAATAAATGTTCTATTTATACATAAACATATTTTTGAATTATAAATTCAATGGGGGGGGGGAGCTCAGGTTATTATTTTATATAATTAATGGAATTATTAATGCAGGTTCATTAAAATATATCTATTGCTTTTAAGTGCTTTATTTGTTGGTCTCATTAAACAACCATTGCTTGTTTTTATTGTTGGTAGTTTGTTTTCTTCGAAAGTACTTATCGGTAGTAAGTATTCTAGGTACTAGAGTTCCCCTCTACTAGAGTACCTGTTTCACTGTGTACTTGTCAATATAATTACAGGGTAATCTGATTTATTCTGCTAAGTGCTTTTACAGAGACCAAAATCTCAAAATAGAGATTTTATTTCTACATGGTATTGGATACTAGAAATTAAATGATTTGAATGATGAAACTGAAATATATTCCCTAAATTCTAGATATCTTAGAAAAACTGTTAATTACTTAGCTCTTGCATGACAGACTTCTTTAGTTTAGTGTGTTTTAGCCTAAAAACACCCATTCCTACTCACCTCATATTAAGCGATATATCATGAAACGTCTTATTCCTACCTTAAATATGAAATATGGTTTTATCAAACCTTTACTATGTGAAATACACCCAAAATGTTAAGTGTGATGTCATTAATTAAGATTCTACATTCCTCAATCGAAAATGTTCATTTCTTTAAATACCATTCTTGATATTTAACCATTTCCTCCAAAACCAAAGATTATATACATTATGGCTGAAATCAGACCAAGAAGAGGGGGTTTTAGAGGGAGGATTCAAAATATCTCAGTTATTATGTGTCGGATCGAAAAATATTATAGAACCAATCTTGTTAATCATTTAATTTTCTACGATTCCTTTTCTATACATTTTTTTCTTATCTCAAATATTAAGCGAATTATCATTATGATTTTTACATTAAGTAACTGAGCCACAAAAATCTCATTTCTAGCATACATTTCAATTTCTCTTTATTCGTGCTTTTTATTATGAGGAAAAATACAGAATAGATGGTGAAATGAAAATAAAGTTTACGTAGCCCTGAGTGACTCTTTTATTTCTTTATGAAGCCTATCCCAATCAATAACTGTACCTAGTCTCTTGGTACACATAGTAATTTCATTATGTGAGTCATAAGTTATTTGGAACTGAGTGCCTTCAAAAGTGGTTGCCTAATTTGTCAATAATAACTATGAAGGGTAGCTATGCATAGACAACAGGCTATATCAAAACCTCTGCATCTCCAAGAAGTGTGAAGTATAGCCACAGTCATGCTCGCTGGAAGGCTAAGTAATGCATTTATGCTCCAACAAATCACTTGTCTATGGAATAAAAAAGTTTTGATGAACTTTAGTTAAGGAAAATAATAATTTTAATTTTTAATAAAGAAGGAAGAAAACAGGAAAGAATAAGAAAAAAATCTTTAAAATATACACACATCTAGCCAAAATTAAACCACATCACAGGAAAATATAATTCTCATTAGAATGACCTGCAAAAATACCAAAATTGTTTTCTTTTGATTTATACAAAGGGAGTACTCAAGGGTTCAAAAATAACTATTGTAAATACAATTTTCATACAATTATATTTCTAATAAATAATTAATAAATTAAATAATATTGCATATTTAAAGATTGAGATCCAATAACAAAGAAATCTATATTCAGTACTTAATTTGTGAAACTCAAGGACAAAAAACATTTTTTAATTTTTTTCTAACTATAATATATATTTTTTTAAATATAATTTTGCTTCATGTAAATAGTGTTTATCTGGGTGAGAAATTGGTTAGTAATGTTAGTGCAAACTTGATATGGTTAATCTGTGGTTTAAATCGAAAAAAGAAGAATGGAATCATTAAAGAAGAAGAAAGAAGAAGTTAATGAAATAAATTAATAAAGATATTTACAGCACTTCTATCTGACTGGTTTGGTTCATACGTAAGCTAGGTTATCTCAATTGTATAGGACTACGGAACCAAGAAATTGAACCAATATGTTAGAAAAAATTGATCACAAAAATCCACTAGCACACTTTTCAATTTCATATAGGTGGCATATTCATACATTTATTTATTTCTAGTAAATATAATAATTTTAGTGATAAAGAAAAATATTTTTGGCAATCTAATAGTTTATGTTTTTTGTCTTTGAGTATGTATTAAATTATACGTATTTCATAAAATATTGTAATAAAATATACTAAAAAGGAATAAAATAACAACTTACTAAACTAACAACAAAAAAATTAATATCAGACTTTCGCAACTATTATAAATGTAATCAAGCTTAACTTACCAAATACAATAACTCTAACAATGTTGACAGTCATTTAAAAAGTAACAGACAGATAAATATTCTATTGCTTTATGTACAAAAATAAAAAATGAGGTAGCCTATGAACATGAACTGATCACAATATAAAAATATATGTCTTTAGAATCTATTCTCCTTGTAAAAAATAAATATAACTCAAATAAAATATTGAGAGTATGACCAATCAGTTATAAATAGGGAAGCTGCTTATTAAAAATGAATAAAATAGAAATTAATGGAATAAAAAAGTTTAAAAGTCACAATTAAAACCCAATTTTCATTTTTTACATTTTTGATGCCCTAGGTTCATGCCAAACTCTGTTTCAGACGGGTTCTTTTATTTCAGCAATATAATTAAGTTGATCAATGTTTTGTGATATGAAAAGAAAAAATTGATACCCAAATACAGGTTTAGAAACATAATAATATTAACTGAAAACTGTAACCTCACATATTGTAGTAAAATTAACTACACTTCAACACCTAAAAGAACATAATTCAAATGAAATTTAAAATTATATTTAGTTTATTAAGAACTCAAAGAAAGCCCAAGATATTTCAGATGTAGCACAAACCCAATGAACAGAAGTGAGTTGCAAAAATGTTTTCACCTGAAAAACACTTATTTAAAGCAAATTGAAATGTTGTGACACACTTAAAGCAATATTATTTTTTAAATATGTTCCCTATACTTTTTAGAATTTATTGCTGAAGCATTTCTTATTAAAGGGTAAGAGAATTTAGGAATAGTAGGACTAATTACGTTAATCATATAATTTAATAACGATTATAAGGCTAACATAATAATTAGACTCTCAACATTCACATACTTAGTCCTAATGGTTTCAATAATATCAAGCCTATATTTACTGACTTCCCATAAGCTATATATTACTGGAGTTTGCTTTATTATTATTTTTTTGGTTTTCAATAAGAAATAAAAAGGATATTAAGGAAATAATAAGTTTTCTCAGATAAAAGAGGAAATGGAAGCTCTTCTCAGAAATAATTAATATTGTTTAATTAATGTTATCTAAACCTGTTAGTACATCATGAATAATGAAATCTCTCTAGCAAGCAAGAGTACTCTTTTAGTTTGCTTCATTTGTTCAGTTCGTTTTGCATAATCATAATATTCTGACATTTTGGTTGATAAATTACTGAATAATAAGAATAAGCTCACAAATTAAACAAAATATGAATATTAAATAAGTATTTAGCCTTGGTCGGAATTTAAATATTCCTAAGAGTAAAAATTAAAAATATATTTTTTCCTTCTGTATATGGATATAATTTAATATGTACAATCCTGAATATTAAATGTACAATTTCCTTTTATAATATATTTTGTTTTACAAATAAGTTAAACCCCTATTTACACGATAGTGGAGTTGATGCTTAAATTTGAATCACTAAAAAACAATAAATTCCATACGTAAAAGAGAGAGAGAAAAAACATAAAATAGCCCCCCCCCCCCCGGTCATTCTAAGGTATCTATCACCCAAAAATAACTATTATAGAATAGCATTTTATACTAAATTATTTAAAACTGCTTTAGCAATTAAAATGGCTAAAAAGAAAACTACTGACTTAGCATATTCACAGCAAATTCATGAGACAAATATTATATGTTAATGCCCATGTTGTTTATACAAACCATGCATAATAATAACTCCTATACCTAATTATATAAAGGAAAATACCTTTAGAAAATTGAATAAGAATCTACTTCATAAATAAAATTTTATAATCTTGAAAAGTTATAAAATAACATTAATAAGGATGAAAAAAGGAGGTTTACTTAAATACTTAATATTCTGCTTGATCAAAATATAACAAAGATGAGTACTTATATTATTAATTTATATAGAATATACTTGGATTAAACAATCCTCAGTCAATAAATTTGTCAGGATAAATTACAAAACATTCATCAGCCTTTACATTTCATCATTTAAAATATGTGCACCAAAGCACTAATTTGCATAGCATTAAAAATATATATTATCTTAAAACTAAACGTAAAACTAATTCTCAGATAAAAAGGCATTTAAAATAATGAATTAAAATTCAAAATCAATCTTCAGCAACTAATTAAAATGGAATTATTTTTAGAAATAATTTTTTTATTATAAGTAAAATTTAAGCTTTTTCCAAGAAATAGTGGAAGACTCATAAATCAATGAAAATTAAAAGAACTTGAAAATTGGTTGTAAGATTACCAAATAAGTCAATTAGTTCAGAAAATTTTGTCAGAAAGTATTTAAATGCACTTTAAAGGTATACTTTCTTGCCCGACTATTACAAATCTAAAGCCATTCATAATCTTAAAGCAATAATACAATTTAATAATCACAGCAACATAAGATTCATTCAACATAGGAACATAACAATTACTACACAAAGTCCTACAATTATTTACTGTTTAAAGTATGAATTCAGATATTAGTCCAAGATACATAACAAGGCAAGGAAGGAATTCTTCAGGATAGACTATTAATTTGTGTAATGCCACTAATAAAAAATAGCAATGAGGCAGTCTTCATTACATTACCATTTTGTGTTAAAACATATGGTTCATAGGAGGTTTGGGAATACATTTTTTGTTCGCACATCTTTACTCATTAAATAAAATCCTTAGTTCTATCATGGGTTGAAAAGGCTGGTAACCAGAGAGAGTAGCACAAAGTATACGTTAATAAATAACATTATACTCTTTTAGCTGCCACATTAGCTATTATGGCTTATTGGGATGGGATATCTACATGATAACACAATTTTCTTGTAGGGCACGTCTAAGGAATTTATTCAATGAGTTTGTCACTTGTAAATCTATTTCTATTGACCACTCGGGAATTGAATCCTCGAGGTTGGAGGAGGATAGGTTTACCAAGTGTATTACGACCAAAACCTTAACGCAAATGGCTAGCGAATACAAAAAGCAAGCTCAACCCAAAAAGAACTTTTTAGCTAAGTTTGTATGGCGATAATTAGAGTTTTGTAATTAATGTAATCTGTACAAAGGACGTAGTTATAACAATAAAAAAGTTAATAATATTTATTTTAAACCCAAGTAGAGTTAATCGCTATTATTTATAAGGTCTCATATATACGAACAATAGAAATAAGGCTTTTTTCTGTAATCGTTGAATAATGGTAACATTACTAAACTAAAATGAGTGAAGAAAGTGAAGCATTTTGCAATAGAGTGAAGAAAGTGAATTGCCTTCTTAATTAGTACTAAGTATAAATTAAAAAATAATTTGAAGTTGGAAATTAAATGCTTTTAAATGTTTCTTAACATTGTAAGAATTTATTTTAACAAAATAAATTGAAATGTGAATGAATTATTGGTGGAAATAATCAATATATTTTAAAATTTAAATATAATAATAATTACCTTCCTTGTTTATAACTGCACTACTTCACAATCATCACTAGTTTTTTATAACTATGCTTATAACCTTTCACAACCATGCTTATAACCTACCAACAACATACCATAATCTTCACAACATCCAAATTTTGTTCATATTCTGGTTAGATCTGATCATGTATTACACAATTACAGAAAAAGGCTTTATTATAGAATAATACAAATCGGACTATGTATGTAGTATTTTTTCATAATTATAAAACACCTATTTGCCTCCATTGATTTGTTGTTTTCATTTGTAATGTGAAGTGAATTTATAAATAATAAGTGACAAAGAAAGTTTATATGAAATAATATTAAAATTATAAGTAATAGATTCATTAAATAAAATCCCAAGTTCCACCTTGATTAGAAAAGGGTGGTAACCTGTCGATAACCCGTCCCAATTAGCTTTGATTGCAAAATGTGGGCGTTAATAAATAATTTAATTTAATTTAATAAGTAATAAATTTATTAAGAAAACTATCATTTTTCTTAATTCTATTTTTACCTTTTAATTGTTTTTATATCTTTAAATAACATTCAAGTAATAATAATATAAAAAGGAGGGGAACGGTAAACATAATATGTTTTTAAAACAAATTTCTTTTTTAAAAAAAATAAAATAAACTTACTTTAATATTTATCATGTTTCAGTAAACCAAAAATTTTGCCTGTAATATTAACCTAGCACTAAAATAAGGAGTCCTTACTCTTAAAAAGTGAGTGATTTAAATACAGACAGGTCCGAATAATATTTCTAGGATAATTCAATAGGCTTAACTAAGAATTTCTTTAAAAGAAAGAATGTGAGGAATAAAGAACAAAAATGGCATTATCAAAAATGCCATGAGATACGTTTAGTTCCTTTGTATAGTACATTGATTATGTCATCACAGAGGTTAAAATAAATAAAATCCGTTATTATTAATAGTGTACATATAATGGGCATTTAATTTTTTAATAATAAAATAGGGTAAGCCCATCTTTAAATCAAAAATAAAATTGAATTCATTGTTTGTATTGACTTCAACGATTACTAGTCAATCTCCTAAAAAAATAAACTTAAAAGTCACTATAAAAAAGAAATATTTTGTTTTCTTCTTAGTAAATTTCAAAAAAAAAACATCATTTATTTAGCTTTCGATAAACTTGCTCATAAGTGGCAATCGACACGCACACAAATTTATAAAAAATATCAAATTTAGGAATATTTTCCATCTAAAATAAGGCTAATTAATAATTCATTCTCCTCTGAAAGGAAAGCATCCAATGTACTACTCATAAAGTAAACTTATAAAATTTGGTCTTTCTAAAGTCCTAATTAACTCAAAATACTGCACAATTGTTTAGAAAGTTTGGGATTGTCAAACAGTAATTGATTTATTTTTATTCTTAAAATAATCATAAACAATATGTTTTAAGCATGAATTAATAAACTTCTAAATCAATTTATAATTTTTCTTCCAACTCAAATTTATGAAATCCAATTATGCATAACAACTAAAGAAATTACTTTTATAATAATAATACATTAAAAATTTAAAAATAATAAAAAAAATAACAAAAACTGGAGTATGAACTTCTATGTTCAAGAAGTAGACATTTTATATTAAAAAACCTTAAAATAATTGGTTAAAATGAACACGCTCACAAAAGAAGGACGCCTCTTCATTGCATGACTAGGGTATTTCTGATTTAATTTACTATTATTTATAATTTCCAAAAACAAGGAACTTAATAATTGACAGGCAATTCCTAAGTCTAATACATTAATAACCCATTCATTTACTTCTTTGAAAGGTAGCTAACACTTGTTTAACAAGATTAATTTTATATGGGCTATAAAGGGTCAAAGGATTGCCGTCATCAGGTACTTCATACTCTTGATACAGGATACCATCAACTAAATAAGAGCCTCCATCAAGGCGTCTCTATAGACCTTAATATAATTATTTTGCAATGTATAAAGTACATTAGTTACTATAATACTCTCATTAGAATGGTTAATATTGTTTTTGCTTAAACATTTCTTTTTTTTTTTTTTTTAAGTATTTATAACCTTATCAACTTCATATTCCACTTCTCTGTTGGAAGCCACATAATATAATAGTTACCCTGTAATTGTTTTGACTCACTTCACTTTTGCAAAACAAAAAACACACAAGCATTCCTAATTACAAGGCGTTAAAGTTAAACAGTAAATGTATATACTAGAATCTTATAAACCCACATTTAATCACAAAACAGATCACATACTTAGAATAATTTTCGACAGACAAGACGTGTTGTAAAGGCTCGATCAGTTTAAGGAACTATAAATATAACTAAAATTAGGGATGGAGAATTAATTTTGTGAGAGTCTAAGCCCCATATGTGAAAAGAAGAAAAATGAATGAGACAAGAAGGGAAACAAACTAATATTACGTAGAAAAAATAATTGACAGAAGTTTAAATTACGAAAACACTGATGGAGTTATTTTGTAATTTTATAAAAAAAAATAGCATGCACTGAGCTTTACTTTTAATTGCTGCTAGAACTGAAAACAATTTTCAGAGAATTCTTTTTTTTTTCTTTTAATTTACTAATATTTAATATTAGTAGAGAAAATTTATAGATATAAATTATATTCTAATTATTTTTTAAGTATGAAGAACAGTCCATAATTTTAGATCGATAGCGAAGAGTTGTCATAGGAATTCCATGAAATCTAGCACAGGCTCTAATAGATGCAAAACGTCCGGACTTTAGATCACGAACAGCTCTTTCCAAAGTCTCTTGAGAATATTGCTTATAAGGTTGTTGAGCTGATAAAAAGTGAGCGTACTGCTGAAGTGCTTGTATCTTCCCACTGCTGTTATCACCTGAATAGTTTTATAAAATACAATCCATATTAGAATAATGATTAAAACGAAGATAATATATTTATTGCAAATATTTATCGCTTTCATAAAAAATAACTAACCTTGAGTAGCAGGAGAGCGAGGTCGAACCGGAATCCAATCAACAAGTCTCCTCTCTCTTTCCGTAAGCACTTATATCACAAGCATATATTCTATTTTTGTAATGGAAAGTGAAATTTTTAATCTAAATAAATTCTAATATAATTCTAAAGTAAAAAAAAAAAATAACACTTAAATACCATGATCTATGAATTATTTCAATATTTGTAAAAAATTTCTGGAGAAAAATAAAAATATCCGAATGAGAAGGAGGAAAAGGAGAGTCCCTATAAAAGTGAAACTCCAACACAACCAAAAAGGTTTACTTTAAAATTCTATGGCTAAAGGTTTTCTTATTTATTTATTTTTTTAAATCTTTCTGTGGAGGCTGCCTTTACGGGCTGATGGTCAAATACACTCTTTTTTTTGTTCATATTTTTGTTGTTTTGAAACAAAAACAATTAAATTCAACAGTCTGAGCCCTATTTATACTTATGCAAAAATAAATGTGTATACATACATAAAAGTATGTGTTCTATACTATTGGAAGTGTGTTCTCTATTTCTCCCTTAAAACCAAATGTGACGCATACATGAGATCTCTAGTTGTATTATAGATTAGAGTGAAAAACACAAGAGTAGGAGCGGGAGGTTCCCTGGAGGCTCAAATGCACTTAATTCTTTTAAAATCTGAGCAATAAAATAAAAATTTCAGGAGACAACTTTATTGGCAAGATTTAAATCCAGAATAATAACAGAGAAATTTATAATTAAACATATTATCCAGTCTATAAATCCTACTTTTCCTTGTCTAATTTACTAAACATAATTTTGGATGATGCACATTGGTTCTGGTTTGTTCAACAGATAATTTGTGTTATTCCCCTTACTGAACCTCCTAAAAGAGAAGACAAATATCTTCCACCTATGGATTTGCTCTACTAAGGAATTTAATCCAAGTGAAAGGTGGCATTGCAAGACAAAGAAAAAGATGTGGCAAGCCATATGTTGAAAAAGTAGGGACACTTATTATTATTATGCTACTGAGAAGACTTTATATTCGGTAGAACAATGAAACATTTCTGATTTTTTGACTAAAGTTAGCAACTAAAAAATCTTTAATTTCATATTTTTGTAAACCATTATATTCATGAGTTCAAAACTTATTAAATTCATGTATCTGGGTAATATGGAGTCAATAGTTAAGTTTAGTTCCATTTTAATCTTTCCATTATTTAAGTTAAAATAATATAGTTTTTATTAATCTTTATTTTTTTGTTTTGGGATTTTTATTATGTATATGAATAAGCTATTAAAAACCGCATTTTTGACATCTGAAGAACAACCTTAATAAGTACAACCCTATTAAAGAAAATTTATTTACAATAAATAAATATATATTGGTTGAGATTTGAGACTCGAGAGATTCTTAATCAGAGGTATTAGGTAGAGGGAGTTACGTGATTGAGTAGACATACACCCTAATTAACTAAGGGTGATCTAGAATGAGTAGTCTCCATTAGGCTGAGGGTATTATACCAAGGTGGGTCAGTGGTCAGTATACTTGTGGTGAGCCTGCCTGTGGCCTGGATCTACAAGTAATCCTGAGGGGCTATCCATATAGTGTGTGTGTATAGTCGCTAGACGCCTGGTAATTCACAAATGCCTTAACACTAGCACGCTCTGGGAGCAAACTCATGGACAAATGTTCTCCCTTGGTGGGGATTGAACCTGGACCTATTTTTACCTTTCTGATGATGCCTTATAGCCCATATATATATATATATATATATATATATATATATATATATATATATATATATATATATATATATAAAATATTGTAAACTCTCGAGTGTACATTTATTTTTTTTCTCGAAATTTTCACGATAACCTTTTCGTTTCACATGTCAGGGATTACCATAACTGCATTTTGTTTCTTTGGTGTGTGTTTTGTTTGTTTGTTTACCTTTTCACGCATAAACGGCCTGAAACCGAAATTTTAATGAAACTTGATATGGTATATTTACTACAAGCCCAACTTAGGACTTTTAGGCTATACTAATATTCTCTATGGACGAACAAGGAGTGGGTGTTATAAGGGAGGCCAGAAATTAAATATAGCGAAATAAACTACGTTTTTCCTACTGGTTTTCTCGGCAAAAATGTGCAATAACAAAAGATATTTATATTTATATATTTAGAGTAACTTTTTTTAATATACACTTTCATCGTATACCAAGCATTAAAATGAGTTATAACACAAAAAATTATAGGCAGGAGTCAACAAATTTTATTGCACAAAAGAATCAACCGAACTAAATACAACTCGGTTACGTGTATTAGGACTAAACGCCTTCATTAATAACAAGCATAACAACATTTCCTTTTTTATAGGGACGGGCGGAGTGGTTTGTAGGGGTTGTTTTTAAGGGAGGTCTTGAAATTAAAAAAAAAGCGGTATTTCGTTTTCTATTGGGTTTTCTGCAAATATGCACATGACAAAAGTTATTTTATTTTGTTATTTAAAGTAACTGTTTTTATATTCAATGTTTGTATGTATAACAAAAAATGAACGAGGTATTACACTAAAAAAAACTGATGCGGGGGAGCAAACAATTTTGTTGGGCACTAATGGTTGAACCGGAATTTAACAAAACTCTCAGTATGTGAATTAGCATTAATATGTTCAATGATTATAAGCAATATTTAAAATTTTTAGGTTCGAACAAGGAGTGGGAGTTTTATAAGGGAGGCCTGAAGTAAAAATTTCGCGATATTTCATTTTCTATTTGTTTTTCGGCAAACGTGAACATAACAAAAGTTGTTTTTCTTTGTTATTAGAGCAACATTGGTTTCATTTCAATTTTGTCGTAAAAATTGAAGTAAATGCGGATATACTCTAAAAAATCTATAGTGGGATCGACAATTTTATTAGTACATTAATTTAAGAGTAGGCATATTATGACAAATGATGTTATGTTTTTAGTCTTATCTATTTTCTATTATTTAGTTCTGATTCGGATTAGTGAGGTTATAAATCCCCCCCCCCTTTCTCCTCCATTTATTTATTTTCCCTAGAAAATAACTTGTTATTTATAATCCAATAGGAAAATTTAAACTATAAGAGCATTTCCATTATTTTAAATTTGTTAATAATGTATTATTTGTAATGTATTCATATTTTTTGTTGGTTTTTGAAACAAAAACAATTAAATTCAACAGTCCTGAGCCCTAATTATACATTTTTTTTTTTGTATGCAAAAATAAATGTGTAATACATACATAAAAGTATGTGTTCCTGATACTATTGGAAGTGAGGTCTGATTTCTACCCTTAAAACCAAATGTGACGCATACATGAGATCTCTAGTTGTATTATAGATTGGGGGGGGGGGGTGGGATGGTGAAAAAACACAAGAGTAGGAGCGGGAGGGTTCCCTGGAGGCTTCTAAATGCACTTAATTTCTTTTAAAAATTCTGAGCAATAAAAATAAAAATTTCAGGAGACAACTTTATTGGCCAAGGTGGGGGGGGGGCCCCCCCCCCCCCCGATTTAAATCCAGAAATAATAACAGAGGAAATTTATAATTAAACATATTATCCATTCTATAAATCCTACTTTTCCTTTGTCTAAATTTAACTAAAATCATAATTTTGGATGATCCACATTTGGTTCTGGTTTGTTTCAACAGATAATTTGTGTTATTCCCCTTACTGAACCTCCTAAAAGAGAAGACAAATTATCTTCCACCTATGGATTTTGCTCTACTAAGGAATTTAATCCAATTGAAAGGTGGCATTTCAAGACATAAGAAAAAGATTGTGGCTAAGCCATATGTTTGAAAAAGTAGGGACACTTATTATTATTAATGCTACTGAGAAGACTTTATAATTCGGTAGAACAATGAAACATTTTCTGATTTTTTTTTGGACTAAAGTTAGCAACTAAAAAATCTTTAATTTTCATATTTTTGTTAAACATTATATTCATGAGTTCCCAAAAAAAACCCCTTATTAAATTTCATGTGTATCTGGGTAATATGGAGTCAATAGTTAAGTTTAGTTTTCACATTTTTAATCTTTCCATTATTTAAGTTAAAATAATATAGGAGTTTTTATTTATCTTTATTTTTTTGTTTTGGGATTTTTATTATGTATATGAATAAGCTATTAAAAACCGCATTTTTGACATCTAATATGCTGTATCACAGGACTTTTAAAATTGTTTACTAGAAAGTGACATCTGAAGAACAACCTTAATAAGTACAACCCTATTAAAGAAAATTTATTTACAATAAATAAATATATATTGGTTGAGATTTGAGACTCGAGAGATTCTTAATCAGAGGTATTTAGGTAGAGGGAGTTACGTGATTGAGTAGACAAACACCCTAATTAAACTAAGGGTTGATCTAGAATGATTTTTGTAGTCTCCATTAAGGGCCTGAGGGTATTATACCAAGGTGGGGTCAGTGGTTCAGTATACTTGTGGTGAGCCTGCCTGTGGCCTGGATCTACAAGTAATCCTGAGGGGCTATCCATAATAGAGTGTGTGAATAGTCGCTAGACGCCTGGTAATTTCACAAATGCCCTTAACAGTTGGTTCTAGCACGCTCTGGGAGCAAACTCATGGACAAATGGTTCTCCCTTGGTGGGGATTGAAACCTGGACCTAATTTTTACCTTTCTGATGAAGCCTTAAAGCCCATCATATATATATTTTTATATATATTATAAATATATATATATATATATATAGATATAACTATATATCTATATAAAAAATTGTAAACCTCTGAGTGCTACATTTATTTTTTCCTCGAAAATTTCACGATGACTTTTCGTTTCACATGTCAGGGATACCATAACTGCATTTTGTTTCTTTGGTGTGTGTTTGTTTGTTTGTTACCTTTTCACGCATAAACGGCTGAACCGAATTTTATGAAACTTGATATGTATATTACTACAAGCCCAACTTAGACTTTAGGCTATACTAATATTCTCTGAGACGAACAAGAGTGGGTGTTATAAGGGAGGCCTGAAATTAAATATAGCGATATAACGTTTCCTACTGGTTTCTCGGCAAATATGTGCATAACAAAAGATATTTATTTTATTATTTAGAGTAACTTTTGTTATATACACTTTCATCGTATAACTAAGCATAAATGAGTTATACACAAAAAATTATAGCAGGAGTCAACAATTTTATTTGGCACAAAAGAATCAACCGAACTAAATAAAACTCGGTACGTGTATTAGGACTAACGCCTTCATTATAACAAGCCATAACAACATTTCTAGGGACGGGCAGGAGTGGGGGTTGTAAGGGAGGTCTGAAATAAAAAATAGCGGTATTTCGTTTTCTATTGGGTTTTCTGCAAATATGCACATGACAAAAGTTATTTATTTTGTTATTTAAAGTAACTGTTTTTATATTCAATGTTGTTGTATAACAAAAAATGAACGAGGTATACACTAAAAACTGAAGCGGGAGCAAACAATTTTGTTGGGCACTAATGGTTGAACCGAATTTAACAAAACTTAGTATGTGAATTAGCATTAATTGTTCAATGATTATAAGCAATATTAAAATTTTTAGGTTCGAACAGGAGTGGGAGTTTATAAGGGAGGCCTGAAGTAAAAATTCGCGATATTTCATTTTCTATTTGTTTTTCGGCAAACGTGTACATAACAAAAGTTGTTTTCTTTGTTATTTAGAGCAACATTGGTTTCATTCAATTTTGTCGTAAAATGAAGTAAATGCGGGATATACGCTAAATCTATAGTGGGAGTCGACTATTTTATTAGTACTTATTTAAGTAGGCATATTATGACAAATGATGTTATGTTTTAGTCTTATCTATTTCTATTATTTAGTTCTGATTCGGATTAGTGAGGTTATAAATCCCCCCCCCTTCTCCTCATTTATTTATTTTCCCTAGAAAATAACTTTGTTATTTATTTCCAATAGAAATTTAAACTATAAGAGCATTTCCATTATTTAATTTGTATAATGTATTATTGTAAGTCATGCTGAATTGGCACAAGGAGCGATAGCGGAAGTAGTAGGGAATCATACTCTTTTATTTTGGTAACATATTATCTTATTTCCGATATCTTCATGTTATTGAAACAAATATGTACTATCATTACAATTAAACGTTAGTGGTAATGCCATTATGACAAAAGACAATAAGCGTTTAAACTCGATATGATTGTTTGAAGTATTACTTAGGTTGCAGGGACGGCTACAATCTCTTCCCCTCAACTAGCTTTTTGAATATATATGAAATTATTTTTAGGGTAACACTATTATTTAATTCCATCAGGTGGATACATTATTAAAATAATGATTGGAATCAATATTTTGAGGAAAACTATGGAGTTGCTGGAGTGGAAGGAGGCGGAGCCTAAACAGTTAATTGAGTTAACCTATTTCCTGTGAAATGATTTCCATAACTCTCTACTATTAGGAATATAATCTAATTAAAAAACTAGGGAAATTAGGGAAGAATGTTGATAACTCTAATGAGAGAATGGAAATAGACGGAAGCTAATAAAGTTAATTGAGTTTACTTATTTCCTGTCAAATGCTGGCATTACGGGAAGTGATTTCCACTAAGATCTACTATTACGAATATAATCTTACGTGCTAAACTATGCTTAAAATATTGATGCTTGGATTGATTTTTGAAAGGAAATATGTTCATTATAGATGATATTTAATTGTAGTAAATGCTATTCATGATTATGGTTTGAATTATTCAAAAACGGCGAGTCAAAAAGTGTAGAGGGATAGATTAGGAACACATTTTTATTTATTCTTCATAACTAAAATTTCTATTCTATTAATACCCAAAATTTACCCTTTATGATTGGCTATTTCGGAAAATCATTATGTCATGGAGTGAAGTGTATTTGTACACATTGAAGTCTTGCTATAACAATAACATCATTAGACAGTCAACAATGATTTCCCGGGCATCGCCGGGTACCTTAGCTAGTGTGTATATATATATATATATATATATATATATATATATATATATATATATATATATATATAACTTCTCCCTCAGTAATCAAGATGAGTTACTCAGTTAACTAAAGAAGATCGATTATACAAACTTTTGAAACTGAAATATAATATCAAAGATATTTTAATTTATTTTTAATATTTTAACCCTTCTATTCCTGGATTGCTAACATGAATTAACAAACCTTACCGACCCATAGATTTCTGGTTTTGTATAAAATGATTAAAAATATAAATTAATAATATTCATAGAAATGTGTAGCCACTAGAATGTTAACAGATTAATATATGAGAGAATGTATATGTGTAAAATTGAGCAATGTCTTATTTGTCACCTCCTTGATAGAATCAAGCGACATTTGAAATTTTTTTCTCCAAAAATCACACCATGAGAACAACTTCAATAGCTGTTTCCCTTAAATGTTATCAGCTAAAATGACAATAAAAAGATTTCTTTATGAGTGCAAATTAAACCTGTTATTGAAACTATAGTCTTCTTAAAATTAAAAACTTCATACCTTTTTCATCTGCAATACAAACACAAAATAGTAATACAAATTCAAAACACTGGAATAAAACAAAATAAATAGAACACTCAGAGAAATCAAAATTGCACTAATGCCTATATTTAAAAGAATCTGGAAACAATTTCAAAGGCAGACTACAAACACAATGATTTATTATTATTTTTTGGTTTCTCAATTTAACAGCAATGTTTAAAATTCAAACTTCTAAACTTTAGCTAGAAAAATAGCATGAAAGGACCATGGTAAAGGTATAGGAACTACAAACCGTAAGTGATAGATCATTTTATGTCAAAATAAAGCAGATGGTAAGTTATAGATAACCTATTGATAACCTGAAATGATTTCGGATAGTTGCATAAATGAACAATTAATATACTTTTATAAATTTTAATTTAACTAAAATACTTTATTTATTTATTAATTTTGTGAATTATTAAATAAAAAAATAAATAAACAGACAGATTCTTGTAATAAAATCACTCGTTTTATATATATATATATATATATATATATATATATATATATATATATACACACATACATATATGCATATAAAAAAAGCTTCCCTCCCAACCCCCTTCAGAAGAACTGATTCATTCAGGCTTCTGTAATTCATCAAGTGTTACCACAAAAAATTGCAAAGAACTTTTTTTAAAAAAAAATTAACTTAGTTATTATGTCTAAAACAAATAATGCTCTGTATATAGTCGAAAGATAGAATGGTGGAAGGTCAAAAGATAGGAGAAAAAACAAAAAAAAATCACAACATCAATGAAGCTGGTTTCACTATTTATTCTTCCAACCTACATGTTTTGCATCTTATATGATGCCTCTTTTTACATGATATGATGCCGTTTTACACACGATTGAGAGATTCAACATTCACTACCAAGGCAGCCACTCACTTCAAAACTTCTAGACAGCAAATACACATCAACTGATGGTGTGAAAATCGGTTACAGAAGAATAGTCAAGATTACAGCAGATTGCTTTGCTGTTTACTAAAAAAATGTATTGTCTAAAAATTACTACATAAATTTATTATCTTTGTTTTCATTTAAGCATCATTCTGTTGGTTTTAAATTATATGGCTTGGTAACGTCTTGTCTTCGTCTAAAATCTCCACTTTATCAAAGATAAATTTATTCGTAAATATATAAAAATGGAGCCAAAGATGTTCTATTTTCTACATAATCTAGATTAGTATAATGCTGTTTAAATCCCTTTCTTAAGAGTTGCAGACAATTCTCCAATATAAATTTCATCACAGGTAGAACACTATCTTATAAACATTCTGTTTAGTATCCCTATCTTTAATTGTATCTTTTAGCGGAAAAAACTCTTCTAAATGTGACTGCATAATCCCGCACCCTACGCCCCACACCTTAACATATTTTTTTGATTCTTTTAAATATCCTATTTGAATGAAATAAGCTTTGACCCCCCCCCCCTTAACTCATCCAATACTTAATCCCAGTGCCGTTAATGATAGTCTTATTCAGAAGGTAAAGAGGAAACTCTGCACACTCTTGTTCTCCAGGAACCTGCCAGTTCAGAAGAAGTGAAAACAAGAAATAGCCTTGACCCCATATCATTCTGAGGCTAAAACTTAACAACCTAGACCTCTTTTCTAGTTGGAGCTGGGCAACAAATTCTACTTATTCAATCCATTGCCAAATGAATTCTGATGTCTATGCAAGAAGTCTAACCTAAGACTCAACAGCAATAATACAATGTATGTAGGATGAAAAAATTGTTGGCTAAGCTTCCACTATAATTACATTAGAATAAAATATAATACATTAGAAATCACTTCCACCTGCCAGAATGCCAACTCAGAATAATACTATGCCTTTCTAGGTTACTATCAACTAAGTTTCCAAGGTTACAATTTTAAAATATGAACATGTTTTTCTTCCAAAAAATGGTGATCAAATAAAGTAAATAAAGAATAAAATAGTAATTGTTTTCTATTACAACAGTTCAAGAAATATTAAATAAAAAGATTGCATGCTAGATTGTATAAATAAACTAATAAAATAATAACAAAAAGTCGATTAGATATAATGTTTTAAAGATATTTCGATATACAAACTAGGATGGATCAAGAAAATATATTTGGATTTCAGTTGAGAGAATATGACTTTAAAAAAGTAGAGGCAGAAATAAAACAGCTTACCAGGGCTGCTGTCTAATTGTACTGAGGGGCCTGCGAGAGAGTAAGCTGATCCAGTTTCGTCGATTTGTAGAGAATTGTCATCCTATAAATAATTAATAAGTTTTTATAAATAAAGTAGATACAAGTAAAATCCAATAATAAATATATCAATAAATTTATAAATGAAAGTTGATCACTTCACTATCAGGAATCAATGTAATCTCACTAATTAGAAATTCCATTGCAAAAAATTCACCACATTTCTTAGTCCATCTTTCAATAATGACTTGAAGTAACTGTCATATGAGAAGATCTATTTGTTTTATAGTTCAATGTGGATCAGTCAAGAGAAAGAACAGAAAAAATAAAATGTGAAAATGAAATACTTTTTTTTTCAACCCAACCCAATGATCATTTCATTTTCCAACAAAACACCACCATTGTCCAGTGTGTGTGTGTGTGTGTGTGTGTGTGTGTGTGTGTGTGTGTGTGTGTGTGGGTGTGTGTGTGTGTGTGTGTGTGTGTGTGTGTTACCATGAAAGACCGAAATCAGAGAATGTCGACAAACACCAAATACGTTGGTGAAAGACCGAATATTTCATTATATTCTTGTGCATTCGGACCCTCACCGGTGTATGTCGACATTCATCGATGAAAGTCAGAAATAAGGATATTTAGCAAATATTTCTGACATACACCAAGCGAATGTTGACATTCTCCAGATTTCGGTGTTTTACTGTAACACATGCGCACGCGCGCACACATAAAATTGTAAACTCATTGTAGATTGATTCCCCCCCCCACTAAATTTCTTTTTTGTTTTACATAAAAGTGAAATGAAATCAACAATTTTTGGCTTTGGTGTCTGCTTGTACCTTTTCACACTTAAATGACTAAACCAAAAAGGGATATGAGTATTACCAGTAACTCAACTTAGATTATAGTCTACATTAATCTTAAAGCTCATCAGGAATGGGAGTTGGTCGTAAGGTAGGCCTGAAACAAAAATCACAATATTTTGTTTCATATTGAAGGTCTGCAGGACGAAGTAGGGTGGTCAAGGTTTGACAGGCGTCAAAGGTTTCCGACAACCTGTTCGGGCTCTAGGGGTTGAAGGTGTCTGGGGTTACCTTGGAATCCCATTCTCCCGTCATAATCTGGAACCTTTTGTGCCTAACTGGACGGACACCTAGTCCAAGATTGATAGAGCACCACTGAAACCTCAGTAGAAAATGGAAGCTTTGAGGGCTTATGTGCTTGGGACGCCTAACCCGGTTGAGCTCCAACTAATTAGTGTGGGTATAAGGGCTTTTGTTTGCAAATGGTTGCATCTCCCACTGGATCCCTGTACTGCTTGGTCTAAGGAATAGTGGTATGGATTCCCATTTCACGACTCACTTTATACCCATTCTTAGAGCTAAGTGCTTACTGGTCATATATTGGGAAAAAGGGATAAGACAAGGGAACTTGGTACCACCTGAAAATGCCCTTGATGTTATTTGGTATGTGTGAATGAGCTGTACACAAGGGTTGATTGTAAGGATTTAATTGAATGCATCTGCTGGATAGACAAGATCTAGGGCAGCTGAATCTTGAGGATTGTGGGAAGGAAAATCCCAACCAAGATCCCAGCAAGAGTGGGGGAGTAGGCCACTTGCTGAGCTAGATATGAAACACGAGATGGCATTTCTGCCCATATAATTCGAGGCTTAGAATACATTGTCTCGATGAGGTAGTGCATTCTTTTAAGGTGAGGTTTCGTTATGAGAGGGTGGTATACGAGGTATGAAAACATCTTTATATGACCTTACAGGGTAAATTAAGGGCAGTCTACATAGTGGAGCACAAAGGATTATCAATGTACACTTGGTCATCATAGCAGGCCTATCAGAGACTAGTTTCTTTCATAAACAACATAATTATTATCAGCTGGAGCTGAAGATGGCGGTTGGGAAGATCGCTGATGTGGAGCCAGGTGGTAGCCGGTCCATGGTAAGGGTCCTCCTAGTAAATATGTCTTATAAGGGCATCTAGTGTTGGAAGAATGGAGATGGATCACAAGAGCTGAGAGTGAGCCAAGCTGAAATGGAGTGGACTACTATAGTCCTCCATGTGGGCTAAGTTCAGCACCTTTCCTAAAGGCTTCAAGGCAGTTGACATCCACTTGGGAAGTGTGATAGGAAGGCATATACAGCCTTTGGTGAACACACTTTTTTCAGGACAAATGTTGTAGAACCCCCCCCCCTCCCCAAGAAGTTAGTTGGTTTTATTTATTTATTTAGTTTATGACTAATTGAATAATAATTATACTGCAATTGTTTTTTTTCTATTGTGTATTTATTTATTTATAATTTAGTTCATTAATTACTTAGTTTTCTCTTGTAATTTATTTTCACCGGTATATTTATTGCTATTTGAATTTATTTGTAGTAGAATTATATATGTTTTGTTCTTCCTTTTCTTCTTCTAGTACTTATTTAATTTTATATGGCTTAATATTAAATGGGACCGACGTGTTAGGTTAAGGCATACATCGGGGGAAGAACTTGTTTTGCACAGCTATTATAATGTCTAATAAATATAATGTTACAGACAATTAAGGGGGGAGAGGTTAGGGATCCCATTATTATTTTTGTGTTTCGTGAATTATTTTTGCCTCTGAATTTATAAGAGATTTAGTTAGAGGAAGTGACCTATGATTATTTTTTTTAAAAAAAGCTGTATTTATTACTGAAATAGAATTACAATCTGACAAAAATACAACTACATTATTCAGAATTCACCACTAAAATTGTAAACACAAGCTTGGGTAGTTATATATATATTATATGTATAATATATTTATATATTATAAAAAATATAATATATATATATATATATATATTATTATATTTTTTAATAAAGATTGTATACTGGCTTTTCAGTGTAAACTTGTGGAAAAAACATGTATATAAATTCTAAAGTAGAAAAATCAGATTTTCCGATGTGAGGGAAAAAAGGTAGAGTGTGTAGGAGTGACACGAGAAGTGTAAGAATGGGAAGTAGGAGAAAGAGAGGCCCACCGTAACCACATTCAGTGTTCAGTTACGAGCGAAACATGAGGAGTTTTTCCTTAGTGAGTATAATACATATACAGGTACAACAAAATAGAAACTAAATATTAACTCCTTAATGATAGACATCAGACTAAGATGGGTGAGGGTTTCTGAAATGGCCAATTTTAAATATCTTTGTTATTACAAAGATATACAAAAACTTTTATATGACCAATCCTGTAGACAAAGGAGTTATTTGTGTTTTTTCACATTCAGTATTCAGTAAACCCCCACTTCAGTTCATGTGCTTCTGTCGCATCTCATATCCAGCTTATATTTCAAGTTAGAAATACCATTAGGTTTTTCAAAGGGAGAAATAAAGAATATTGTGACAAGTAGTCATTAGCAAGTCATTCAAACATATGAGAGAATTTAAATTGAGCAATGAAAGTAATCAAGAGTTTGGGAACTTCTCATCAATTCTAGGAAGGCTAGACGTCATGTGGCTTGACATCGAAATGACAGAGTATATGAGAGACCAGTGCCTACAGAACAGTGAATATCTGTTGATCTTGAAGGCTGCTGCAACCTGATGCACATGAGTAGGAAAGAGTTGAGTAAAAGGCCAGATTAAAAGTTGCGCAAACACTGTAAGAGTCTAACTATCAAGAACAGACATGCTAAATATCTAGGCCTAACACGAAAAATGACAGTAATTCATTCATATTCATGTAAACATGCTGGCTTCTTGCTAATCTACATATTGACTTCAAAATTAATAGGTACTTGAGGAAAATGATTAATCTTGTTCTGTCAAATACATTCTACCTATGATGGTATAGACAAGACTTCTTTCTATTACTCATTTCAACCAACAATTCAATATTTGTAAAGCAGGTCTTAATAACAGTAAGTCATCCCACCAATTTCTTTATTAAAGCACAAGCCCTTTTGGTACTAACGTTCCATCATCAGGTGCTCGGCTGTATAATGGATGCTAGCGCTATGGCTTTACAATATGCATAGAAATTTTACCAGACAAAAGTATGTTTAGAAAATTATAATACACAAAATAACAATAAGTTTTATTTCATGACATACATTACAAAACATAAATTATCATGTAAGGCATTAGATAGTAATATAAAATGCAAAATAATATAGAAATATTAATGTCAAGCACAACATGACAAAATATAACACCACATATCAGAAGACAACATTATACTACACAAGGTGACGATATTCACCCATGCTCTGCCCAAATGTAAAGAGTGAAAACGGCAGAAAAATATCATAGGTGTTTAAATAAATCTTTCAGATTTAAAATATGCATTAAATGTGATTTTTGTTGTAAAATATGAAAAATTGGCCTCTTATTTCACTGTCAATCCTGGCAAGCTTCCATTAAATAATGGTTCAATAATTTCATTTAGTGAATTTCTTTCTAAAAGAAACCCAATATTTTAAATAGAGGATTTTCACTACTAATAAATGTATAATGATTGCTATGAAGCTTAAAAAATACACTATGATTGCCAGCCTTACTGAAAATGTTTGAAAATTTATTTAAAATTTTTCTCTAAAAATAAAAAGATTCTCAACAAATAAATAAGTATCATTAATATAGCTCATCAAGACTGTATTAATGATACTTATTTTTAATATTCTCGATGAGACTGTCCTCATCGCTTACAGAATGTCCTTCATGCCTAAAACCCCAGACACTTCAAGGTCAGGACAAACCTTAGTTTTCCCAAGATATTAACATTTCTCTGTCATTGCAAGACCCTCCAAAGTTCTAGGCGAGTATTCTATATAAAGATACAAATATTTAGGAAATAAATCAATTCTTAAGTTGCAATGAAAATTTCTATTATTCGTTAGCATCATAGCAAACATAAAGGCACAGAAAACATCACAAACTAACTGTAAGCCAACTAACTGCCTCAGTTTCCCTAAAATTTTAAAAATAAACAAAATTCTAACTATGATGTTTAATGGTAAACAATGTAAACAAAGTTGTATTTGTCCATTTTTATATTGTGGTAATAATCTAAGTGAAAAATATCTACTTAAATCTCAAAACACAATAGGAAATTATCGTAAACATTTGTAAATATTTCTTTTGGAAAGTAATTATGCAAGAAAACTTTAATATATTTGGAAACAAAATTCAATTAACAAACTATTCCATATGTTAAGTTTCTAACACATATGTGACAGTTTTCTAATATGATGGTATCATATCTAGTGATTTAGTTTCCACTAGGAGGAAATTCATTCATAATTTCATGATGAACTAATTAAATCACAGAGCTGATCATCACACACTCTTCTACCTCATTATATCAGAAATGTTAATGTGATTTTTTTATCTTATGGGATGTAACAATAATGCCAGTGGGGATTATTTTTTCTATTTACGTTTTCTACAGGTATGTGTATGTTTAGGAACTGTAATATTTAAGGACATACTTCAAATATCTAAGGATTATAAAAGTTACGAATTTTAAAGCAAAAATAAAAGCATTTTCATAAAAACTTTCAGTTAGAAAAGCATAAATGACAATTCATTTATTAACTCTACTATTATGTGCATAATACCACAATTTTTCAAAGAGCAGGTGCTGGTGGAAAATAATATCAATGCATATAATCATATTTTAAAACTTTATATAAATAAATTACCTGGTAGAAGTCATCATCAAGGTCATCAAACAAACCATTGTCAGCGACATGAGCCTCTTGTTTAACCTAAAAATTAACTTTCATCAATATAAGATTTCTCAAATTACGGACTATATGTTTGAGAACCACTAATGAAACAATATTAACACGATGCACAAAGAAAAGAACTACTTACATGGGCACTTGACGGAGTGGTAGGTGTTGAGGAGTGTTCACTTTTTGGATCATGCATATTAGGTTTCATTTGCTGGGCTTGGTTATTCGAATTGTTGGTGTCATTGTTGGGTGTTGTGCTAATTTCTTTCACTTCACTCTCGAGTCTCCGCTTCTTCTGCCCAGAGGAATCATTAGCTTCAGTGCCACGGGGAAGAGACAATTTATCAGCCATTCCCTGCTCATGCTGTCCACACAGACCTCTCACTTCGAGTGCCTCTGCTGCTTTTAAGAGAGATGCAAGTTCTTCTTGTGTAACATTAACTTCACCTTTATACATAAAGTCGACAAGGGCCTGCACTTCCCAATACTTCATATCTTTCATAAATATGATGGGGTGCTGACAAGGGTTTTGTACAAGAAGTTTTTCAAAGTATGCACTGCACGCACTTAAAACTACCTTATGACATTTTACCATTCGTGATTCACATGCTAATGTCACATCCACAAAATGTTCATTAGTCAAAAGTTTGGGGAAAGCTGACTGTAAATTGCTTTGGTAACTGTTCCAGCGAACACAAAATTGTTGAGTTTCTTTAGATGCAGCCATTATCAGTCTTTATCAAATGAGTTAATGGCAAACTGAAAAGAAAAAAGTTAAGGTTATTGCTCAATATAATGAAGTTTATAACAATATCATTATTCTTTTAACATTAAAGTTTTTAACACTACATCAACCCTTAATTAATATCTGACTTGTCAACGAACTAAACATTTTACGATTTAGATTCTTAACGAATATTTAAAAACGTGAAACTACTCTAAATTTCAAGTAAAGTATGTTACTATCAAATGATATAAACTTTAAGCATCAATAAGTTAAGATGGCGACAATCTTTGTTCACGGGGGACAAATTCCTGGAATTTGTTGAGATTTATAAATAATTGTTTCGGTACTTACCTCAAATTATAGATAGCGATCTCCGCTATAATACTCTAGAAAAGCCGGGGCTATTTTTAAAATGTATCATTTATGATTAATGTTAGTAAAATAAATAAATACGTCCGACCGTATGCACCCCAAAAGCTGAGTAGCGTCAAAACTAGGGGAAGCTTTTCAGAGGACTCGAGGAGACAAAGGACGATCGACCCCAACGACATCTACAATGTTCAATGCTTAAATTTGGAACCCCTTGAACATTTTTGCTTAAATAATTTTGTTTCGTTGATGTAAAATCACTGAACGTTCGAATTGACTGTTTATTTATTCAGCTATAATTCCTTTAATGTAAAAATTGGGGTTTGTGAACTATTATAATCTGAAACTGATGGCATCATGAACTCATCATTGAGCAATTTATTTTTTAAGTATATTTAAACTCTAGATAAAAGTTAAGGAGAGAAATACATTGATTCTACTTTGAATATTAAGTATTAATATAACTCAACAATGTTTTGCACTCTTATAGTTTTAGAGTATGCACTTATTGATAATATTGTATCTGATAACTTCTCAGGAAAACAAATATTTAACTGTGCTCTACTTACCATCTTACTCTGTATGTTGCCATTTTTTTTTTTATTATTATTAAATTATTTTTTTCCGAACAACAAACAATATCCTATCTTGAAGATGCCTTAAAATTTCTTTTATTGGTGCCAGTTAGATTGAACATTTAGGATTGAATGATCCACAATAGTTTCAATTCAAAATTTATGTTAACACACCCATGATTTATATTAAGCATACATCTATTAAACTCAAAATAAATATACTAATGTGTGACCGCATGTATTCTCTAGTCTAAGATTTTCATTTGAAATTTATAAAGTACTCCTATCATTTACATATATTAAATATATAATACACATTCTTTTAAAAGAATAAAATATTATATTTTAATTATTAAGAAGGGCTGTATGTTTATAGAACTTTAGTAAATAAAAATAATACTGCATATCATTTTCAAATAATACTGAACCCAATTTTCACATTATCTAGAAGTATTGGTAAGGTAACTCACCTAAATTCATATTTTGCACATTGTTTGGAAGAGGTGCAAGGGAAAGCATTTTAGGGGTATGTTTTGACTCATATATTGAATGTCGCATGATTAGATCAAACCACCCTTCAAATTTGTCATTAAAGGGGGGAAAGTCAGGCTTTTTTATCACTTAGAAAAGATAAAATACTTTAAATTTTTCACACTCCAATATTTCAAGTGCATTCATTCAACAGTAAATACTTAAAATATATTCAGAATTATAATCCACTTCAGGCAACCAATTAGAAAATATTGACAAATTGAAAAAAAATGATTTCTGTTCAACACAAACATTAGTTGGTGTTTTTAAAACCCTTGGGTTGGCAAATTAGAGAGTTCAATTCCAGATACAATGGACAGTGTAAAAACTAAGATCACTACAATGTAAAAAAATGTAGTATACCACAACTTATAACTCATTTAAAAGCTATTAGGGAGTCCTTATAACCACAAAGCTTTTAAGAATATTATATATATATATATATATATATGACAGGACGCTCACTTTATATGGTTTGTGGACTAACAAGTTAAACATTTACCTATACTTAGTTTCATTCAGTTATAAAATAAAAATAATTGTTGTAGCCCTAAGCTTTAGCTAATCTGCTTTTCTTTGATATTATTATTCTTTTAAAAGTTAAGGGTTCATTACATCATCTAATTAAAAATAACAAAAATGGTGAGAAAGTGTTACTCCAGTATCGGTAGAGGTTCCCATAAAGGGCAGAATCCATTAAACCCTTACTATTAATACTTAATAGAATTCACATGAATTGAACATTTTCATGAAGAGTCATGATTAACTGGCTTCCTGTACCATGTTATCACAATCCAAAATAAATGTAAATATTCATTTACAAAAAAACTATTTTATGTCACAGAATTGTAGCTGTCATAGCATATATGACAGTTGCTTGCTTAAGAGGAGAAACTGGGAAGCGTAGCTTCCAACATTGTGATGCCTGGGGCTTTATCTATTTTTTCGTTAATAAATGTTATTTGTTGAAAAGCAGTTAATATGATAGGCATTAACTCTGGGAGGGGGGGGGGGACGAGTGGCGATCGCCTCCATCAAGAATAAATGAGGGGAGGAAGATTCAAAAGAAAATTAATAAAAAATGTGAACAATACAAAAAAAAAGTCCGTCACGCAGGGGCTGCGTAAACTAAGCAGATTTCCCACGTGAAGTTTTACAATAGAGAAATCTGCCTAATAACAACTGTAGTAGTAAGAAACCTCTAAACCTAAAACATTATTTAGGGCGTAATAACCCAGTAGTTTCTAGCCCCAAAAAACAGTTAACCTAACCTCTAAACCTATTCACGAGGGACGAATAGTTATGGAAATGGCCACCAGAGCTCTCGGCGGAAAGTCCGAACATAGCGACCACACGCAGAATACAAATGCAAATATCTCGGTTAATATTCAAGATACAGAATATATGTATATAACATTATTTATAGTAAATTTAATTTGCAATAAGATTGGTTCTATACAATTTTACGATCCGATGCAAAATAACGGAGATATTTCGAATTTTTGAAAATCCCCCCTCCCACTGGTCCGATTTCAGCCGTTAACGAACTTGATCTTCCTTTTTACATGAAACGATTAAATACCGAGTTTGGTGACGATTAAACAAAAATTGCGACCGCTAGAGTGTTAACAGACAAATATATATATATATATATATATATATATATGTCTATATATATATATATATATAGATATATATATATATATGTCTATATATATATATATATATATATAGATATATATATATATAGTTTTGAACGGACCTCATTTTCGTCATCTCCTGGGTAGGATCGATGGACATTTGAAGAAATTTTTCGAAAATCGCGTCATGAGTACGACCTCAATAGCTGATTTCCCTTAAGGGAAATCTGCTAAAAAACCTAAGCTAAACGCAATTAAGAGAAGTTCATGAGGCATTGGCTGCGTAAACTAAGCAGGTTTCCCACAAGCTGGTTGTGTATTATGCCCTCTTGATCTCTATTTTTCCCGTGATAAGAAGCTTATGCAAACAACAGGAATGAAATAATAATTGGATATGAGATGCTTTGTGAGCCAGTTACTCAAAGTTAAAATGGCCTGATTAGGACTAGAGGTTTACTCAGACTGAATAGTAAAAAAAAAAAATCAAATAGCTCGTTCAATGTATAAAGAAAGTCCGTCATGCAGGGGCTGCATGAACTAAGCAGATTTCCCACGTGCTGATATATCACACTTGTGATCTCATCAGAGGACATATTCTCTATTAATTAATATTTAATTAGCCGATGAGTAGAAGGAAGAAGGGGGGGGGGGGGTACTGAAGGCAGAATGCAAGAAAGTACGAGTAACTCGCTTAATACTTGTGTTACGAAATAAGTCATAGAACAACAAAGTCCGTCACGCAGGGGTTGCGTAAACTAATCAGATTTCCCAAGTGAAGTTAAACAATAGAGAAATCTCCAAATGAGAGCCGAACAGTTACGGCAACCTAATATACTTTTGTCCATTGAAGGACACTTGTGGTATTGGAAGTAAAGCTAAATTCTTAAAAATTGCGAAAGCTTCTCGGAATGTAATTTCGAAGAGACAAAAAAAAGATGGATTCGCTCCTTGCATCATACCGCCGAGAAAGGCAAAAAAAAATGACTACAAAGTCAGGCAGCGGAGCCGACTGTACTTATAATTCAAAATGGTTTGCGTTTAAAAGTATGCACTTTTTAATGGATAAATATAAGCCGAGGAAAACATTACATTTCGACACTGATCAAAATAAAAACACGGTGAGTACTTATTAATTTTTTTATTGTTCATTTTTTGAATTAAATGGTGGGTATCTACATAAATTTAAAACATTGCGAAAAGGTGTTCATAGATATTAAAATTATGCAATATTGTTTTGCCATGGTAAAATATTAGTGAAATTAAAATAGTCTGAGAATTCTCGTCGTATATTTTCACATTGCACAGTATGTCTTCGTCCAGTGTTGGTAAATAGGAGAAATGATGTTGAAGGGTTCAAATTTCTCCACTGGCCTGGAATAACAACGCCATCTTCAATTCTGTCCATCATGCCCGGAGAATTATATAGTTTCCTAGAAGCTTTTCTTTTCATCAAATAGTTATGTAGGTGTACACAAGCCATAATGACGATAGATGCTTTATCTGGTTGTAGTAACATAGGTTTCCGCAATATACGAAAAACTGCTGAAAGTATGCCAAAAGCATTTTCTACTATTCGTCTTGCTCTTGACAAACGATAGTTGTAAATCCGTTTTTCGGATCCCCTGGCATGAGTACCAGGATACGGCTTCATGATGTGTCTTTGTATTGGGAATGCGTCATCTGCTACAAATACGAATGGCACATTCTGTTGTCTTCCTGGAAGGCTTTTATCATTAGGCAAATGTAATTCATTATTTTGTAGTTTCTGATATAAAGTAGTGTTTCTGAAAACTCCGCCATCTGATATTCTGCCTTGACAACCAACATCGGCAAATATAAAATTGTAGTCAGCATCTACAATTGCCATTAATACCACACTAAATGTGGATTTATAATTAAAGAAGTCGCTCCCGCTATTAATAGGTGCTTGTATGACGCAGTGCTTCCCATCTATAGCACCGACACAATTTGGAAAATTCCACTTCTCTTCAAATTCCTGAGCAATTGATAGCCATTCATCTTCTGTTGACGGTGTCTGAAATTAATAAAAAGTTATTTTAGCTTGTACATTAATTAAACTGTTTTTTCATTTAGGCTGATGAGCAGGGGCATGAGCATGAGCGAAATGAACATGAAGGATCTGCGGTAGAGGACCCTAATGAAAGTACACAGACTGTGTCTGACTGTGTAACACAGTCAGACACAACACATCAGCAAACTGCAGCTTCCGAAGGATCAAGCAACATGACAACACAATCGCAACCTTCAACTTCGCAGGAATACAGTCACGCGAACATACTACGAAAAAGAGCTAAAACTACAGATCCTCGAGCAGACGAAGCCTACCGTATTTTAAAAGATACATATGAATCAAAGATAAGGGACAAGAGTCAAGCTTTTGGAAATCACGTAGCTTCAAAACATCGTGAATATTCAAAACGCACGAAAGCATATGTTGAACATTATATAAATAATATACTGTTTGACGCTGATATGGGGAAATATGATTATGAGCAAAGTTTTGCATCAACTCCGACGTATTCATATTCGGACAGTTCACAAAACACATTACCGAATTCTGTAACCACAGATCAACCACCATCCAACCAGATAACAACAATTGCATTGGAAAACAATTCACAAAATACTATAAACACTGGTCAACAATTACACATTCCGAATTCCAATGATACCGAAACTGCCGAGACTGAAGAAAACCAGTCCTTTAGCGTATTTCATTAACAATTTTAAGTAACTTTTTTCTTATTCTAAGTATATTATTTTTGTGCTAGCAATACTGATTAATAAATATTTTAAAAATAGTGAATATAATTTTGTTTACTTACCTTAGTGTAGTCTTGCAATGCTTCAATTATCGCAGTACACACTTGAGGTATAACATGACATATTGTAGATTTGGAAATTTTAGTCAAATACATCAGGCTTCCATAGGAATCTCCAGTTGGCAAAAATCTTAACGTCACTGCTAGCCTGTCATATGCAGGAATCGAGTCTCTAAAATTTGTGCTTGACTTCCGAATTCTGTCGCTGATCAAAGATAATAAATGATTAAAATCTTCAGGCGCCATTCTACAAAAATTTTGGAACTGACCACTTTCTTCTTGTTCTTGCATGTCTACCATTGTCTCTCCTACATTATCCAGTATCCTTCGTTGCATTAAATTGGTCACCCACCAACGTCTCTTCCTTCTTTTCCTTTGTGTTTTAGACGAAATAATTAAATATGCAGCACTTGCAATTATAATATCGCTGTCTGAGTCGAACATAACGAAGCACTATCACCAACCGCATAATTGACACAAATGAGCAAAGAGCGTTCGTTCGGTGGATGTAAACATCTGTACATTCTAGTACATTCTAGGATCTAGTTTTTGGTTCTTATTCTTGCTTCTTGATATTTTGGTGTAAACTCTTGAAAGAGCATTTGCTTACAAGAAAAGAATGCTCTTGCTCTAGTTCTGGCTCTTTGTTCGTTTGGTGTAAATGCGCCTTTAAGGGAGACCAAACATAAGTGACAATATCCATTGTTACAGAGGAATTGGTGTTCTAGGGAGAATCGTTATAAAGAGATACTACTGTATTTTGAATTTCCGAATCCCCCCCTCTAAACCCCCACTATTCCTGATTCAATTTCAGGCAATAACAAATACGATCTTTAGAGTTGCATCAAGCTGTTAAATATCGAGTATGGTGGAAATCAACTAAGATATTCGAGTAAAGAACGAAAAATCTAAATTGATGACGTCATCACATAACGTATTTGCATATGTCTCAAAAGTAAAAGTTCATTGAAATCATATTTGGCATTTAACCTTGGAATGAAGTGGTGCATGATATAACAGCTTACTGTTAATATGATATGAATAGGGGTGGTGGTTTACACGTTCAGCCCTGCACACATCTCGTAGCAGGAACTTCTTGCCGAGAATGGCCCAATGAGAAATCATCCCGGCATATTCATCACAACATGAACATTCTGTAACATGTTATGCAAGATAGTCGAATTTATATTTAGTCTAGCTGTTATTGGTAATTTAATAGAAATATTAACGGTTTCCTGTCAAAATATAAAGATTGGGCCAGTGTTACTGTCATCAGGTTGGACATGTGGGTATAGGCGTTGGTCCTAATGCACTCGGTGATCTAGGGTTGTGGGTTAGCATCTTCCTGGGCAAAGGAGTACATGTAGTGGAGAACTCACTAAATTGTGCCCCACCCAGGTTAGAAAAGGCACATGCCTGTAGATGTTATATGAGGGGTTTGGTGCAGAAACGGTGTAAACCACGAGTTTCCTGTTTTTAGAAAGAAGGAGTAAAAGTTAAAGAAACCGTATAAATTAACTATTACAAGTTACACCACTAATGTTTTATTCCTGAATGGCATCTGAAAGAAGTACAAAAATGATAGGCTATAAAAACAATATAATGAAGAAACAAAAAACACAAAAATATAAAGAAATGGGTATTTGTGGGTTACACCATTTCTGCACCAAACCCCTCATATTTACCTTGCTGTAGATAACCCACCCCGATTAGCCGAAATGACATAAAGTGGGACTTAATAAATATAATTTAACAGTTTATTGTAATCAAATTAGCCATATTATTGTCTTTAAATGGTGGACAGAAAATGAATATTGATGAATTTATTGTCGTTAATGGAGTCAAATAAATGTAATTCCCCATAAAAATTAAGGATTGCATCAAATTAACAGTTAGAACGAATTCACTGTGTTAGCCGTCGAAATAAAAAAAGAGTCAATAAGAAATAATACTTAGTAATTTCTAGTAAGCCTCGCTCCTATTACTTTTAAGTTAACAAAATTCATTCCCTAAATAAATATACATGTAGAGTTAAACAACTTTCTTTACGTGATGTTATGAAACAATAATAGATTGGTTTTTTTTGACCGGAAGTCTGTAGCCACAATTTTGAAATTCGTAAATTGAAGCAATGTTTTAGGATTGAAAAGTACATTTTAAATACAATTTGTTGTTTATAATTTTCCAACGGAACCAATATTAAGATTGATGAACATAAATATTGCTTCAAAGTAAACCCCCCCCCCCCGATTTCGGATATCGTCCATCACCATCGATGTTTCAGAAACATCTTCCGTAACAATCGATGTTTTAAAAATATCGAATCTTGCTCATCAACTTTAAATGGTGAAAAATGGTAAATTACTTTTCTTACATCGTCACTTTATGTATATAAATATGATAATCATTAGTTTTCTGTAGGTAATAGGTGCTAAACACATTTAAATGTTTCTACATTATTAAGTATTATTTAAATGACAAATATTGGTTTACTTATTCAAAAATACATAAACATTATTCTCCCTACAATACCATACCTCCTAAAATCATTGTACAGATATTATTATTTAAAAAAAAACAAAAAAAAAAAAAACAAAAAAAAAAACAACAGAATGTAGACAAATTAAAATGCCCAGAAGTCTTCGGGGATAAAATTTAAAAAAAGAAGTTTTGCTGCAAATTTTTCTTCGAAGCCTATTTCTACCCTTTGTAATTAATAAGAAGTGAAGTTAACAGTTCACAGTTGTGATTAGTAGTGAAGAATCGTGATGTGTAGTGCCCCGGCAAGTTAATTGTGCAGTGATAAAAACGCTAAAGTTTGTGTATTTAATTTTGCAATCCAGAAGACCTCTAAAAAAAAAAGTCCGTCACGCAGGGGCTGCGTAAACTAAGCAGATTTCCCACGTGAAGTTTTACAATAGAGAAATCTGCCTAATAACAACAGTAGTAGTAAGGAATCTCTAAACCTATTCACGAGGGACGATCAGTGACGAAAACGGCCGCCCTAGCTTTCGGCGGGATATCCCGAACATAGCCGACTCCTGCAGACCACACTTGTGCCATACAATACAAATGCAAACATCTCGCTTAATATTCAAGATACAGAATAAATGTATAGAACAATATTTATAGTAAATTTAATTTGCAATAAGATTGATTCTATATAATTTTTCAGTCCGACGTATAGTAATGGAGATATTTCGAATTTTCAAAAATCCTCCCCTTTAAACCCCCCTCACACTGGTCCGATTTCAGCCGTTAACGAACGTGATCTTTCTTTTTACATAAAACGACTAAATATCGAGTTTAGTAACGATCAAACAAAAATTGCGACCGCTAGAGCGGTAACAGACAAATATATATATATATATATATATATATATATATATATATATATATATATATATATATATATATATATATATATATAATAATATATACAGTTTTGAACGGACCTCATTTTCGTCATCTACTAGGTAGGATCGATGGACATTTCGGAAGATAACTTTCGAAAATTCCGTCATGAGTACAACCTCAATAGCTGATTTCCCTTAAGGGAAATCTGCTAAAATGTTTATTATTTTTGTAAAAAACGTAACAATATATAACAACATTTATAGGGCATTACATGTGCAATAAGATTGATTCTAAACAATTTTACGATCGGACGTATAATAATAGAAATATTTTTAATTTATGTAATTCCCCCAGTCCATCCACTGGTCCGATATGTGCTGTTAACGAACTCGGTCTTTAGATTTGCATAAAACGTTTAGTTGTACAGAACTAACTACAGCAGAAGTCAATAATTTTATTCGCCACAAACGACTAAATGAAGCCAAGGAAACTCCGTATGTGAATAAACATTAAATCCTCCTTGATTACAAGCTATAAGTATTAACATTTTTAGAGACAAACAGGAGTGGGGGTCGTAAGGGAGGCCTGAATTGAAAACTGGGAATTTTTCTTTTCCTATTTGTTTTTCTTCAAATATTTTACCTTACAAAAGTTGGTTAATTTATTATTTATAGTAACTTTAGTTTTATACTTTTTTGCCAAATAATAATCACTACCAAGATATGCTCACAAATGTACTACTTGAACCTACAATTAAAGACTACATTTATAATTGAATGGCATCATATTGGTATTTATGGATAGCTGGTTTAGTCTTTAGGCTGCATCAATATTTTTTCAAACGACGTAGTTTCCTGATCTGTTTTCTGCTAAATGAACTTACTTTACCCATGTATAAACCAATTGATACTCTACATTATGTTTTTAGACTTTATGTCCTTAGTATGATTCCATGAAAAGAAAGATATGAATGCCCCCCTCGCTTTCTTAATCTAAACTAAGCCATGCTTACGTAACATTTATCAGAATTATTTTCACCGGAAAAGTGAATAATTCCGATGGATTACTTTTTAGAATCACTCAAGTTTCAGTAATTTAAACAAAGGGCTGCTCAATTTGCACAGCATACATGTGCGCACAAACACAGTTCCGGACTCGCTCTGGTCGGTTTTTGGCGGGAAAGAGATAGATGATGCTTAATAATGATGAATACTATCAATGATTATTATTTATATTGTCCACAATGTTGAATAACGAGGAGGGATTTTGTAGGTATTGAATTTCTTTTAATTGTTTACTTTTTGAAGTTTATTCTGTAAAATTTAGAAAAAGTATAGAGCTTGCCATAGTTCCAGAAAGTTTTGAATGCAAAACAAATAAATACTGAGATTTGAAGTAATGTTGCTCATATAAATTGTATTTGCCAAATAAATTATTGATGAGATCGCTTTAAACAGCAGGTAAACATTAAATGGCATATAATGTTAGAACCAATCAGGGCCCCCGTAAGGGCTACTGGCGCCTGTGTGCAAAAAAGGATTTTGGCGCCCATTAAGGCATTTTGAATTATCTTTTTTTTGATGGTAGGTAGGTGCTTGAAATAAAGCAAAGAACTGAACTTTAAAAGTCATATTTATTTGTAGACTAAAATATCAAATTGAAATAAACAGAATAAAATTTAAATTTTTTTTGGTCCCTTGATTTTGGCGCCCCTAAAGGATGGCGCTCGTGTGCATTGCACACGTGGTAGCGGGGGCCCTGGAACCAATAAAAACTAAGTACTCATTCACATGGAAATGAAGTAAATAGCACTTAATGTTTACTCTTTTAGTGATTAGTTTTGTTCTTAAAAATGTTAATTTGTTTAAATTTTGTAAAATATTTAAAAAAGTCCGTCACGCAGGGTCTGCGTAAACTAAGCAGATTTCCCATGTGAAGTTTAGCAATAGAGAAATCTGCATACTGGTAACACAACACCACCATGAGTAAATACAAACGGTAATGAGAAATCTTTTTGCTAATTTCAATAAATTCCCAACTGGAACGGCTTCTGAATTGTAAGAATAATTTATATTTTAATAACTCAAATTTTAGTAGTCCAAGAACTAATGAAGGGGGGGGGGCGGATGAACAGAACGTATTCGCATAAACCTAACAAAGTAACGAAGGTAAGGTAAGGTTAGATACGACAGATAAGGTTAGAAGAAGCTTCCACCAGAGCCAAACAGTTACGGGCCAAACTAATCCGAACGATACCCGACCACGTGTCCCACAGACTTCCTAAAAATGGAAATATCTCGTTTAATATTCAAGATAGAGAATAAATCTATATATCAATATTTATAGTAAATTTAATTTGAAATAAGATTGATTCTGTACAATTTTTCGATCCGACGTATAGTAACGGAGATATTTCGAATTTTCGAAAATCCCCCCCCCTTCCCACTGGTCCGATTTCAACTGTTAACGACCTTGATCTTTCTTTTTACATAAAACGACTAAATATCGAGTTTGGTAACGATCAAACAAAAATTGCGACTGCTAGAGTGGTAACAGACAAATATATATATATATATATATATATATATATATATATATATATATATATATATATATATATATATATATATACTAGCTCAGATACCCGGCTTCGGGAATTGATTTGAGGCTGAATGGTGATGGTATTTTTTTGGCAAGGCTTCACTTTGCACAATATTTTGACATTTACCCGTCCCAGTGTTTAGGGTTAATACCGTTGTTGGCATTTGTTAATAATAAAATTAATGTTTTATGTAAGACTTCATTGTCCTCCATATTTTCATATTTCCCGTCTCCTGTGCATTATGCATAGATTTCAGTTATTAAAGACAAAATATTAATGTAGATTTGAATTAATTTTTCCAGGTGAGGTACCTGTTCAAATTGGAATGAATTATTGAGCATATCGTACTAATGACGCGAGTTTCGAAAAATTTCTTCAAATGTCCATCGATCCTACCCAGGAGATGACGAAAATGATGATGACGTTCAAAATTATATATATATATATATATATATATATATATATATATATACATATATATATATTTAATGTACGGGTTTTTATAACGTACAATAACAAAACTTGAAAGTAATATGGTACTATAATGTATTAAAAAAAAACAAACAACTGGTCGAAAAATAAAAGATTGAAGAACACAAAATGCAATAAATAATAACAATCGGTCTTTGGATAGATAACAACAAAATGGTTCGGAGCAGAGTTCACAAAAACACAACTGCGAGAGTAAGCGGTCAATTTTACACCCTAACTGACAGGATATCATGAGATTGCTCGCAGTGTAGCTACCTTACAATTAGATTAATTGTTTTAGGTTAAATAGTTCCTGGCAACACTGTCACTGAGACCACGTGGCAGCTAGAAGGGGTTAGGTTAAGGGTTGCTACATCACCTCCCCCAATGACAGAACCATGGAAGCGGGCAGGAAGTCTAATGGGTCTTCCTCGACGAGTCCGGTAAGGTTGTTCCGCTTGTGTGCCTGTGTCATTAGCGAAGACTGGTTGGAAGGGTGCAGTGTCGTATGGGGATTCGCAGATGTCTGCTGTGCTGAGGGGTTGGATGAGGTTTGTTGCGATGAGTCCTGGATGATATAGGCTGGCTTCAGACGGTCAAGTGAGACGGTTCATGGTCCCGTAGGAAGTTGGATCTTGAATGCCTTCGGCCGTTGGTCCAGTACCAGATGAGGTCCTGAGTATGGTGGTGTTAGGGGTTGGGGAACTGCATCATCTCGTAGGAACACATGAGTGCAGTTCCTGAGGTCCTTAGGAACAAAGGTTTGGCTGCTGCTGGGACGGTGAGGTGCTGGTCGAAGGTCCTTCATGTGGTCCCTCAACCTCCGCAGGAACTCCTCGGGGTCCTCAGGTCGTTGGTGGCTCGCGAGCAACTCACCAGGCAACCGTAGGGGCTGCCCGAATACCAGTTCTGCTGCACTACTGGTGTTATCATCGCGCACTGCTGCTCTTAAACCAAGAAGTACTGTGGGCAGCAGGTCAGTCCATCTCGATGAGCCGATGAGGTGAGCTGTGAGAGCTGCTTTGAATGTCCTGTGCCACCGTTCAATACAGCCGTTACTTTGTGGATGGTAAGGAGTTGTCCTAGTACGTTTGATCCCAAGAATGTGTGTGAGCTTGCAGAATATTTGACTCTCGAACTCCCGCCCTTGGTCCGTTGTTATTCTAGTTGGGACGCCATAGCGACAGATCCAAGTCCTGTGTTGGGCTCTGGATATCGTGTCTGCACTGATATCTTCAATTGGCTCTGCTTAGGGCCACCGGGTAAACCTATCTGCCATAGTAAGGCAATAACGTTTGCCGTCCGATGTTGGGAGTGGTCCAATGATGTCTATGTGGACGTGCTCGAAGCGAGCACTTGTGGCAAAGGTTCCCGGGGGCGTGACAGTGTGGCGATGTACCTTACTCCGCTGACAAGCGACACAAGCACGTGCCCAGGTGGCAATGTCTACATTCATGTTTGGCCAGAAGAATCGTTGGGCAATGAGTCTCCTAGACCTGCGTATACCCGGGTGGCTGAGGTTGTGGAAATGAGTAAAAATCGATTCTCTCAATGATGCAGGCAGGTACGGACGCATTCGTGAAGTGCTTGTTTCGCAGAGCAGGGGCCTCGTAGCATGTGGAACTTTCATCCACTTAAGCGAGAGGGCAGGGTTCGTAAGGAGCTCGTTTATGTCAGAGTCCGTCTCTTTTAGCTCTGCAATTTTTTCATTGTCATCGGGAAGCGTTATCTCCTCCAACCTCGAGAGTGTGTCTGCGACCACATTGTCATTTCCAGCTACATGTCGGATATCGGTTGTAAACTGACTGATGAAGTTCACCAATCGGATCCTCATTGGCGTGGCTGTGTCAGCGCGTTGTCGGAACATGTGGATCAGCGGCTTGTGGTCGGTGAGTATGGTGAAGTTACGTCCTTCGATCGAGGGCCTGAAGTGACGTATTGCTCGGTGTACGGCGACCAGCTCCCTGTCGTAAGAGGGGTAACTTTGTTCTGCTTTCGTCAGAGTCTTGGAGAAAAATCCAAGAGGTTTCTAACCTGATCCTTCACGTTGTTGAAGAACCGCCCCGATGTCTGTGTTTGACGCGTCACATGCCAATGAGAGTTCGGCATCGTCGGATGGATGCGACAAAGTGAGGGCCGACTTGATGTCTTGCTGACATAGGCGAAATGCAGCGTCTGCTTCCTTGGACCATTCCAGAGCTGTTGCATCGCTCTTCTTGCAGTTGCCTACTAACGAGTGTAGGGTATGCTGGTGTTCGGCTGCGTTTGGTATGAATCGCCTATAAAAATTCAGCATTCCCAAGAAACACTCCATCGATCCTACCCAGGAGATGACGAAAATGATGATGACGTTCAAAATTATATATATATATATATATATATATATCCTGGGGAGGGGGGGGGGGTATCCAGTTATTTCTGCTTCTTATTAACATTGCTACGTTAATATGTCACACTTTACTTAACATACTATGTAACATTATGAATATATAGTTTATACTCTAGACATGTAAATGAAAAATTTTAAAAATAGTTATTATTAGGTACATAAAATAGCTTCCAGCGTTGGGATATGGTATATATTTGGAGGAAAGTATATTTTATGCTTACACTAGCGGACCCAACAGACGTTGTCCTGCATGATATTTCAAGCGATTAGGATATTAAATTTAATATTATGTTTAAGACAAAAGCTACTTTTAATAACACAAAAAACAACATTTATTATGTGAACGTTTGCCTAAAAACAAATAGAAAATAAAATATCGCGAATTTTTTATTCAGACCTCCCTTATAACCCCCACGCCCGTTCAAACCAAAAAAAAATTTATATAGCTTATAATCATGGAAGAATAAATGCTAATTTACGTATAGACTTTTGTTAAGTTCGGTTCAATCGTTAGTGCCCAATAAAATTGTTGGCTCCCCCTTTAATTTTTTAGTGTATATCTCGTTTATATTTTGTTATACGACAAAAGTGAATATAACAAAAGTTACTCTAAATAACAACATAAACAACTTTTATGCTGTGCATTTTTGCCGAAAAACTAATAGGAAACGAAATATCACTATTTTTAATTTTAGGCCTCCCTTACGACCCCCACTCCTGCTTCATCTGCCGAGCTGATTTGTGACGCTAAACCATCCTGGGCGTCACCCAAACTCGTACAAAAAAATTCAATCAAATCGGTCCAGCCGTTTAGGAGGAGTTCAGTGACATACACACGTACAGTAGAATTATATATACAAAGATGGTTAATAAAATGAAACACCATGGTTTGGATTTATGTGGCCCATGGTGTTTTGAAAGGAGATATGGGATTGGATCCGCTTAACGTTTATTTTACCAGAATAAACGTCCATGGGATTCGCCATAGTACCCAGCTCGACCAAAGAATGTCTTTTCTACACATGATATAGTACGAGCTTACCATCACATCCATATAGTGGAAAAGGAAATAGAAAAACTCGCAGTTGTAATACCTTTTGGAATATAAGAAAATGACATTGGAACTCAGGAATGCTGCCCAGACTTTTCAACGCTTTGTTGAAGCAGCCTTTCGAGAACTCCCATTTTTCGACTTCATGGTGGGATCAACAAGCGAAGAAGAAAATGAAGACAATTTTCGACAAATCTTCAAGCGCCTCGACGAGCTTCATTTCCTTGAACATCAGCAAGTGTGTATTAGGTCAACCTCAAGTTTGATTCTTAGGGTACTGAGTCGATGCTAATAGAATCTAACCACTTTCTTCTAAAGTGCCGAGCATACTAGATTACCCACATCCTAAAAGCATACATGAGCTGAAAAGGTATCTAGATATGTTAATTTCTACCACCACTGGATTCGAATAACAATCATGCTACATTAGTCAAGGTTCCTTCATAACACGAAGTGGAAAACAAATTTCTATTGGATGGATTCCTGAGTCTTTATAGACGTCTGAGGACTGAGGGAAAAGCTTTAGTGGAGCGGCTAAAACTCCCTATCTTGTGATGCACCGGGCAATGAAATTGGTGGCGGACTACTATAATAAAATTTCTCTACATACGATCGAAAAGTTTGAAGCTGTTCGTCCAGTCATTGGAGGTATACATTTTAGCATCGTTACAGACCACAAGCCGGAGAGAGCGTCTCCAAGCTGAATATGCCAGTTTAACTTCATAAGCTTGTATACAACCAATGTCATAAACCAGGCAGGGCATGAGAACGTGGTAGGCATTGCTGCTATGAAGAAAGATATCACTGCGGTTGATCTAAAGAACCCTTGGCAACAAATAAAGTTCATCCCTATCCCGTAATCTGACACTGAACTGCTGTGTGAGATCTAAACAGCAGCACGTCATTATATTCCAGTAGAGGTACACATATGATCTATGATAGACTCCACAACTTGAACCATCCAGAACAACGAGAAAGCAAGAAGTTGATTGCGAGACGCTATTTTTGGCCTGAGGCCAAATTTCATAGGCAAACCCAAGGTACCTATAATATCAGAAGGCAGGCCCGTATCCTTTGCCAGATTTCCAAGGCCCATTGGTACACAGTGATCGTAGGACCATTAATACCATCAGACAGTATGCATTACCTACTTACAATGGATCTCAGAACACCTGAGATGGTGAGCCTACAGTCCAGAGCCAATCCCACTTTCAGACCATTGCTCACTAGATCTCCTGCTATGGAACACCCCAGACCAAGGTTGGCAATTCGAAGTCGACCTCTTCCAATACCTTGCAGATCTCATGGGGATCAGTAAGCTTCAGAGGACTGCTAACCATCCTCAGTCCAATGGATCCATGGAACAATGGCATCGGAGTTTGAAAGCAGCATTGATGGCATATTTAAGCACAACCAGATACACACGTTTTACCAACTGTACTTCTACGACTTCGACCAGTCTTTTGTGAAAACATGAAGCAACAGTAGCAGAAAATGTGTATGGTCAACCTCTACGCTTCCTGGAAATTTCTTAGCATATTCAAATGTACTGGAATCAATCCTGCAGCTACATGAAAATCCTCTCCAAGGTGAAGCTGGAGATCTGGGAGAAGGGAAACCTACCATGGGAAAAGGCCGAATTGTGAAGAAAAGTGTTTCTTTCTTTAAGATGGAGTCATCTTAGGGAGAAGTGGTGTAGAAGCATGCTGTGGTGGTGGGATTTTTTTATTATAGTTTACATCCACTTTATGCTACTATGGCTAATCGGAACGGGTTATCTATAGGTTTTACCCTTTTCTAGCCAGGATGGGCCTAAGGAGTTTATTTAATGAGTCTGTCACTAAATAAATTTCTACTGGCCAGGGCGGAAATCGAACCCACCACCACTCTATGGGTGGTGGGAGTTAATTATGAACACTAAAAATTTAAACTACCAGTAGTCCTTTCTGGTATATTGAAGTGTCAACATGTGCAAGTGCAGTGTGTAGGGTCATAGTGTAAACCTTAATAAAATTCTCAAAAATCTTTCATTTATCAATAGAACCCATTTCTGATGATCTAGGACTCTTCAAGAAGTATGTAAGTAATTTTTTTTTGTTAGAACAAATTTTTATATATTATAGAAAAACTATATAGAAATACTCATTCTGTTATATATTCGTAAGTTTTCTTCTATAAGGAATGGTGGAAAGACATCCAAGGATAATGTATGGTACTTTGACATTAAGTACCCATATCGAGGAGTGGCTACAATGTAGTAGGCACCTAGCCGTTAAGCCTTAATACTCCTACACCAATCCAACAACCTCATGGTGACTGAGGATTCGCTACGATGGTCAGAAGCGAATCCTATGGAAGGGACAGTCTCCTACTACCCAGCTCCCACACATGTACCAGTTTACCTGGCCTGTATGTCCTCGTGCTTTGAACACACGACCACTACGTCTATGACCGGCAGTGAAGGCAAGCCTCCACTCCGGACACCACCCAGCCCGTAGTTCACATTGAGTAAGCCGCTAGAACTTACCCCATTAAGGCAGGAGTGATCCCCTGCCCGGAACAGCAAAGCCGACTAAGGACCTACTGTTCCTACGGTTCCCCTACCCAACAGCTACACAGCGGGGAAAATAGACAGGAGAAAAAAAGAAATAGTGACCAAATACAATTGTCTGGCCATCACCTTGAAAACTAGTCTAACATTAACCAGAATCTTCAATAGCAGAGTAATATCAATCAACTATGCATTAAATGCCATGTGGCATACATTCATCCTAGTCCTTCTATCGACAAAGTTCAAACAATTTCAGTCTTTGATAAGGGCTAAGCTGTTATGAGGGCAGATTTGGGGCAGAAACAAGTAAAAAAAATTAAGAACTGCAAAGGTTTTACACTAAAAATATTTAGTTAATATCTTGAATTAAAGTGAGACTAACAAAAAAACATTAAAATTTATACAGAAGAATAGCTGAAATCTATTGTCAAACACAATAAAAACCTTCCAACAAATGATTTTTTTAAATGCAATCAGCAAGGAAAAATTGTAAAGAAATTAGGGAACAATTAAATTCAATAGAAATTAATAAATTTAAACAAAACTTTGCAGAATCACAATTTAAAAAAAAAATCTTATTTCACTCCCTAGCAAAAAAATATACTAAAGAAAAGTCTGTCTCACAGGGGCTGCTTAAACTAAGCAGATTTCCCACATGGTGGTAGGAGACTTGTGATCTCATCTCACCACATATTCTTTATTTCTATGCAAAAACCAATAAGTAGAAGTGGTGGGGTTTAATTAGGTAGAAAACAAGGTAGCACAAATAAATCGTGTAATACTTGAGTTTCAAAAAAATGTATAGACCATCCATAGTTAAACAAGATTGGTAATATTACATTTTACGACCCACTCATAATAACGGATATATTTTGAATTTTCGAATCTTCCCCTCTTCCATGTAAAATATCAGCCAATAATAAATATGATCTTTAGTGTTGACAGAAAAGTTTAAATATCGAGTATGTTATAGATCAAATAAACATTTTCGAGTTAAAATGTAAAATCTTCATTGATGACGACATTACACAATGAATTTGCATCTATCTAGCATAATAAAGGGCTCTTGAAAACATTACTTGGTATCAACAGAAGGATCAAAAAGGTCAAACACATCCACTCTTAATACTTCTTTATTACAGGCAAAGTACTTTTGGGGCGAACCGTCCCATCATCAGTGCTCTGTGACACAACATTATACTTTCACAAACATGTAATATATATGAATAAATAAATAAATGTAAAAGTCAACAAAGGTAGTCGAATATTAAAAACATTTAAAAAACAAACAAATATATAAAACGCAATGCAACACTTATGACTAAAACATTACAACTAAATAAATATTAAAAGCAATAAATAACAAAATAACTAGGAGATGGAGAGGAACTGACCTAGAGTTGGTCCCTATTGAGCCGACATCTCCGGCGAGACTGGGAGCCTACACGGGCCAGGGCAGATACTGCAGAGGACGGAACATGCCTGTGCACGCCACCCTCAGGTCAGTTCCTCTCCATCTCCTAGTTATTTTGTTATTTATTGCTTTTAATGTTTATTTAGTTGTAATGTTTTAGTCATAAGTGTTGCATTGCGTTTTATATATTTGTTTGTTTTTTAAATGTTTTTAATATTCGACTACCTTTGTTGACTTTTACATTTATTTATTTATTCATATATATTACATGTTTGTGAAAGTATAATGTTGTGTCACAGAGCACTGATTTTGGGACGGTTCGCCCCAAAAGTACTTTGCCTGTAATAAAGAAGTATTAAGAGTGGAGGTGTTTTTGACCTTTTTGATCCTTCCGTTGATGATGGACCTCCACCAGCCAGCACAAATCCAGATTACTTGGTATATACACTTAGAATAACATGGTTCATGATATAACAGCTTATTGTTAATATGACATGAGTAGGAGTAGGGGTTTACATAAGGTTGACAAATTAAAAATCCAAATTTCTTGGTTAATATTCATGATACATAAAATATGTATAGAACACAATTTATAGGACAGACAATTTTTAATAAGATCGGTTTTGTAAAATTTTTCGAAAATTTAAAATATCTCTGTTATTATAATGGAGAAATTTCTAATAGTCCCCTTCCCACTGGTTCGATTTCTGCCATTAATGAACTTCATCTTTCTTTTTACATCAAACGAGTAAATATCGAGTTTCTTAATGATCTAACAAAAACTGTAACATCTAGAGTGTTAAAAGACACACACACACACACACACACACACACACATATATATATATATATATATATATATATATTTATACAATTTTGAGCGGACCTCATTTTCATCATCTTCTGGGAAGGATCTATGGACATTTGAAGAAATTTAACAACAATCATACCATGAGTACGACCTTAATAGCAGATTTTCCTTAAGGGGCTAAAACCATCTCCACTAAAGCAAAGCAGTAGCTGGATCTAGGACAGGAACTAACAACTTAATAAGAAGCCTTGAATTACTAGTATCACTGTTTGTCTCATTCTTCAAGAGCTCTAGTTTGCAATATTGAGACAAATTATTATTATTGGGAAATGTTGTACTGATAGCCACATCTTTAATCATATAAAACAGAAAATATGCAACCCTAAAAATAATTGTAACATATAAAATGATTATTATTATTTTGTAATGTTCTTTATTACTATAAGTTACGAGTAAAGCTAGTAAAAATAAGTGGAAAATGTAAAATAATTTATTTCATTACTTATAAATGAATAAATTATATTAAAAAAAAATAGATATATATATAATTATTCATACATAACAATACAAATGAAAAATATATGAAACAATGTATATATTAACTAAAATTGCACTTAATAAATAAGTACAGTTAATTCAAAATAAAAATAAAATACTAAACTATGCTCTAGCTAAAAATTAGCTTAAGAGAATCACAGACTTTGATAATAGTACTTTCATCACCATCAACAGAATATATTATTTTCCTATATCTTTTACATTCCATATAAAAATATATAATTTAATTTAACAACATAATTAAATGATAATAGGAAGCAAAGCCAGCTATTATAGACAAATGTTACATATATAATGTCTTTTAGAGGATTCAGTCAGGAAAGTCAAATAAAATGTTGATTACTTATTGTCAATGCTAGGAGTAATGAGAAATAATAAATGAATAAGCAGGTAATAAGCCAAATTGCAGATCATAAAAAATTGTTGTTAATAACAGAAGTACCTATAAACATTGAGCCTTAGCTAAAAGCAAAATTTTTAGAGACAGCCTCAGCTTTCAGAATACTTTTATATCATCATCAAGACTAAACGGGCCCCTAACTCTGTCTGTAAAATGGGTCTCAAAATTCGATGGATTTTGTATTCATTTTTCGAACAAGGGTTTATGGTTTATGGGCCTCAGATATATATTTACTTCAAAAGAGAAATAAGCTTCCCATTAAACTAAACTAACAAACCACGGTAATGTTTGATACTTTAATCTCATTCAAAGAAATTCTTCTTCTTACATTTACTGTAGCATAAATGAATGGAACATTCTGTCGTATTTTCACAATTGAAACATCCATGTATGTTTACATTTGTTCTACTGACAGGGACCCAGTTTTAATATAGTATGAGCCAAAGCCTCGAACAATGTAAGATAATATAATATAAAAAATATGCCAAATAAAGTATTACACCAATGACCCACTAGCACTAATCTAATAGACAGAAGGTGAGAATTTTAGTAAAAGCTATTTCTCCTTAAGTCACTTTATTATAACTGTATATGTTTCGCATTCTTTACTTCCATGCTTCATCAGAAGTACAGCTAAAACCTAAGTCAGGCCATGGCCGATGTCTCTCTAGGTTGTGGACCGACTTCAGTTTTAGATATAAGGATTATATTCCTGATGATGAGGTATTGAAGTAAAGAATGCAAAACGTGTAGAGTTTTAATAAAGTGACTGAATGAGGAATAGCTTTTACATAAATTCTTACCCTTAGCCTATGAGTGATATCAAATAATATAAATACAAGTGTTCCAAAGGACTACCATGAACTTGTTCATCAACAATTTCAACATGTAATATTTTTATATCTTTAATGTATCAATAATGAATTGTGTTAAATAAAACAATAAAATTATTTTTAATTTTGTGATTGTAATAAAAATAAATATTGTATATTTTCTTAATTAATCAAAGTTGTTTCTGATTCTGACTCCCATCCCAACGAAATTGAACATTTATATTGTAACCATTAGGGTCTCTATAGTTATAATGAAAATAACTCCCCACAGCATCAGTCTCCAGTGCCTTCGTGAAGTCCAACAAACCCCTGTTCTTTTAAACAACATAAAAAAAGCATTTTGTTTAATTTTACTGACTAAATCCTTACAAGATAAAAAGTTGTGAAACTTCTCAGATTACATTCCAGAAAAATGTTATACATTAATAAAACTAGAGTATACCCTGGATACATATTTCATATTAATAAGTGGAAGATATAGATATTTTATTAGCTATTCATTATACAAATATGATTCTGAATAAATCAAGATATTAATAACCTTCCTTCTCTTGAACCAAAATTTATACTCAGGGATTATATACAAGTGAAGCTCACATAAATATTTAATAAATATTATATATAAAATACATATCATGTAATTTTTTAACACAAATTTTGATAAGCAAATCAGAATATTAAGCAAATAAAAGTACAGAATATAATATTTATTATCCAAATCAGCATTTGTTCAAAGAAAGTCTTGGTTTAAATGAATTAATTGAAAGATTTTAAATATAAAAATGATTTGTTGAAGTCAGGGAAGACACAATAATAATAGTGTATCCATTATTATATAAATTAGTTTTCTGAAGTGAATAAATATCAGTTATTTATTTTAATAACGCTTACAAACATTTTATGTAACTAAGGCTTAAGGGTGGGTTACCTACAGGGGAATAAATAACAAGTGATGTATGATTTTGCTGAACAAGCTTTAATAAAGTTATAATATTTTTTTCTGTTTTTGTAAATGCTCTTGATACCAGCAAAGGCTGCAACTGCAATAAAAGTTTTGTAGACAATTTCTGGCTAGACTTCCAGTTTTTATAAGTAATGGTATATTATTTAACTGATTAAGTTACAATCAACTAAGAATTAGCCTTCCAAAAAGGTTAATACAAATATCACCATTAAATTAGAGGTTTTACGCTAAGGATTTAATGACCTTTAACATTGAAGAGCCACATTAATAAACTCCTAAACTTAAAAGCCTACTACATAAAAATTCAGGAGTTTTCAAATAGTTTATGAAATAAATTATTACAGTCAAAAAATACTTGCATTTTACAGTCAAAATAAATATACTCAGATCACATTACAAAAATATTTTGTTAAGATGAACCAATTTAAATTTAAAAATAATATCTATCTGATTCTACTCTTCATATAGTATTTGTGAAGGTTAAATCGAGATTTATAATCGGCAGTTGGTTTCAATCTGTAGTAGAGACAGCATTGGAAATTACTTACTTTTCAAATCCTTGAAGAATACACCCCCCCTAGAACAGACAATGAATATGTTGAATGTATGCAATATAAACATTTAGCTTAGGTTCATGAATAATAATAATTATTATTTTTTTAGAAATTTCAAATTACACGGTTACCTCATCAAAATGTATAAACAAAAACAAAAAATATAAAATAAAAGAAGGTTATGCTTAAAATTTTAAAGAATATATACAACCAAAGAAGTAAAGTGAAGCAAATTATGCTGCATCTAATAGTAATGCAAAATATGGAATACTGGAACAGCAAGCCCCTTGAGCAAGAAAAGAACAAAACACAACTAAAAAATATTCAATAGGAAACATGATGAAGAATTCCCTAAAAATAAGAAAACCAATAAGGAATGCTGTGTAATAAGACAAATTCTCATGAAAATAGCAAAGTCAAGGAGATTCAGGAGCATTTTCAAAAGTATTTTGGAGCCATTAGTTCTACAAAGGTGTCAAATGCTTGAGGAGTTACTCAGGGGGGTTCTGTCTGGCCTCGGAGATAAACCTTCTTACAAAGAGTAATCAGATCAGGTCTGTCCCATATAAGGGCTAATCCTAAATCCAGGGTTTAGAGAAAACTCTCCCCTCCATATTAATACTTTAATAGAAATGACATAGAAAAAGCTATGCCACCAGATGAAAGTCAGATTACTTGAATCATTTTGTCTTTAAAAAATAACAGATCTCAGCCCAGACAAAATTCCTTCGGAATTACTGAAATATCTAGGAGCTGAGATTTGTTAAAAAAGGTTGGGGAATTTAAACGTAAGGAACATTTCCAGAAGGAGGAATGGTGATCATTATCCAATAATAATTGAAGAATATGTATATTGGGGGCCGTGGGCACATCCACCACTACCCTTAGTAAGCTGAAGATAAAAACAGATTCAGGTTTGATCACCATCAAGAGAGAACATTAGTTCATGAGTTCGCTACCTGAGTGCACTAGTGTCACAGAGCTTAAGGACCAGTGGGTGTATAATGAGTATATACGTCTGACAGCTCCTCTGCATGACTATCGATTATGACTTTCTTAGATCCCATCCATAAGCAGGCTTACACACAGTGAACTGACCAGAAACCTCTGGCACAATGAGTATATCTGTCTACTAGAGACAACTCATCCCAGGTCCTCCTTGGTTAATAGGAGCTGTATGACAAATTCATCAATCACTTCTCAAAACATTGATCTAAGAATCCCTTGAGTTTCAATATTTCAAAGGTCTAAAATGCCAAAAGAAACAAAAAAAAAACACACACACACATAGTTGAATAGACCTCATTTCATTAATTTCTTAGGTAGGACGAACTGTACATTCAAACAAATTTTTGTTGATCCCTTTTAAGGGAAATTTGGTAAAAAAAATTTCAATTCTAGGCTAAGACATTACATATTAAAAAATAAAATAAAATACCATTAGATTCAACACAAGGATTTTTGAATACCCCCTCATCAACTACTTCCAATTCATCATCATCAGCAAAAAGTAGTTTTCCTTCAATTTCATCTTTACCTTTATTAAACAGCCTGTAAAAGAAAAAAAAAGCAACTAATAACAACATAAAAGAGTACAGTTCAATACAGGAGTCACATGTACATATATATACTCCTGAGTTTAAAAATGATATAAGGTATACCAAAAGTTAAAAACTCAATCAAACTTCTCTAAACTTTTCATTTCACTCACTTATTTTGGAGAAGAATTTAAGGCTATTACACATAGCAGGCTTTATTTACCACATTCAATAGTCGAAGATCCAAACATAAGTACTAGGTAGGTTGTTCGTGCGGAACTACGATTTGAAGGGGTAAAATCAACTATTGGGGAAAAAAATCAGTTTTGACAGCTATAAATTATCAACAAATAAATTAATCCCTCGGGATTTGGGCTGGCTGGTGGAGGTCCATCATCAACGGAAGGTTAATAAGGTCAAACACCTCCACTCTTAACACATTATTTATTAAAAGCAGAGTACTTTCTGGGCGAACAACCCCATCTTCAGTGCTCTAGAGCTTGAGGCTATTCAGCCGACATCTTCCGCTAGACTGTCAGTGGCGAGTCTCGCCGGAGATGTCGGCTGAATAGGAAGTGTTAAGAGTGGAGGTGTTCGGACCATGTACTTTCACAAAGTAAATACCATGAAACTATCATTTGAAACTTTTTTAATATCTATTATTTTTTTAGCATTATTCGCTCAGAAATATAAAAACCAATTTTTTTCAAGAGGAATTTTATCCCTTCAAATCTTAGTTCCGCCCAAGCAAAAAATTGTTTTGTTCTCTATAAACTACTCTACTTGCACACAAAGTCTCCGAATTTGAATTTTTGGGTTCACTAACCTCCCTAGTCGGTCAAACTAGTCAAAAGAGAAGAGCTTAACAATACAATCATAAGTCCCCCCCCCCAATTAACATTCATGCAAAATAAATAAATCATATTGTCCTTTATTCGACAGAGTAATGTGTGTTCAGAGCTATTTTTCTGAAATATTACACCCATATTGTAGATTTAAGGGTTAGGCCTGGAATGACTATTGGTATGAATTAATGGGTTCAAATAAATTTTTAAACATTTTTTTTATTTATTTACGTCCACTTTATGCTACTTTGGCTAATTGGGACGGGTTATCTATAGGGAACCACCTTTTTCTAGCCAGGATGGGACTATGGAATTTATTTAATGAGTCAGTCACTAAATAAATTTCTACTGCCCAGGGCGGGAATCGAACCCTCCACTTTAGGTTTAACATATGTGATTAAGACCAACGCCTTAACACGGCCAACCTGAGCCCCAAAAATAAATTTAGTTTCCCATCAAAATATAACGATTGCATCATCTTATCATTCAGAGACAAAAAATGTTACAATTATGTTCAGGCATTATTTTGTAATAACAAATGAGGTAAGTTGGAAATAGTTAGCTAACTGGGTTACCCCTTTTGTGGCTTAAAATAAAAATAATTTTCCATGGTAATATAATTAAAGTAATTCCAAGTAAAGACTCATTCCTGTCAATGACACTTATTAGGTTTGATGGTTCTTTCCATGATTTGCATTGAATACTGAGCAAAAGAATGATATTTCCTCAAAGAAATAATTATATAAGATGTAGTTTTTCAAGTAAATAAAAATCTTTTTGACCCATTAAGAAATCATTATTACATCAAAATTTAGCATATCCTACTGACTAACTTCAATTTGAAATGTGAGATAATTTTATAAAATTTGATATGTCCAAATGTAAATATATCAAAATCATGCACATGCAAAGGGAAGTATTCTATAAATTATTAATATAATATAAAAGCTAAATGAAATGAAACACCAACAACTTCCAAGTTTGCTGGGAATGAAAAACAATTTCAATGTGATGAAAGCTCAAATAATTTCGGTCCTTGATAATTAAGTTTCAATAAGACCTTAAATATTTTCAATAATTATAGCCAATCATCTCGATACCAGCTAACACTAATTCAACTGTAACACAACCATTCAGCAGAATATTTGCTATAGCTGAGAAGGTGGCTAATTGTAGTCGCTGGAAGTTGTTAGTGGCAAGTAAATGTGAAGGAATGGACATAATATTGCACCCCTTTCATCTCAAAGATTCATATACAACCAAATCTGTAATAATAATTTTATGTACCTACAGTATTTTATTTTTTTTTAATTTTAGAATGAAATAACTCATCAGTAAATAATTAATGATTTAATTATTTTTCATTTGAGAGAGAAATTATTTGTACCTGCGAGGAGTCAAACCCAGTGCCTTGAATATCTAGTTCAGAACTCTACCATTGAGCTACAGGCATGATAACAATCTGTATGAAGAACTCTTCTCACTAAATCAAACTCCAAATATGGCTCAAAGTAGGGCTTTCCTACCAAGTGTAAACACTGTATTTGATTGACTATTGGCTATTTTATTGATTTTAGTGCCTGTGACTCAAAGACAGATATCCTGGCTCAATTCCTAGCAGGTTGCAAAGAAAACTTTCTCTAAATTAAAAATAATTAAATTAATAATTTAAACACTTAAATCTAGCAACTTCAGCCCTCTCAGACCAAATTGGGGAGATTCAGAGTGGTCTATAGCTTCTATTTTAATCCCTAGCCTAAGTAATTATTCTCCCAGGTCATACAGCCACCTCTATCTAGGCCCGCCCTTCCTCCTCTCTTAGCTCATGCATTTCCTTGGTCAGACAGTTGAGGTTCATTCTCTCGACATCCAAATACCAGCCAAATCTGGCCTCCTCTAAGCACAGGTGATATCATACTCACTGCACAAGTCCATCAGATCAGCTTTGCTTCTGACCCTCCTACTGTGCTGCTTCCTCACTGCTCCAAACATCTTTCTCTAGGTTCTTATTTCCCAGACAACTCCTTTTCTCCTGGAGTCTTTATACCTGTTGGCATTGTTTATTTTGGCTTTGTAGAGGAACTCATAAAGCATTTGGCAGGGCATGAAACACCTGGACTCTATGGTCATTCTGGATTTTTATATTGCTTGCTTTCACACTAATGCTGGCTCAGATAAATAAATGTGCTACACCTAGGAAACAACTCCCCCATCACCCCAGCCCATCTAGACGTTCTCATGTAGTAGGTCTTCTCCACACCTTATTCTAAGCCTCAGATCTTGTGCTGTTCCAGCAAAATTGTCTAGAGCACTAGATAATTCTACTAGTAATCCATTGTAACCATGTTCACTGGTAATACACCATTGGCTACATACTATTCCAGCCTGCTGTAAATATGGAATACTGGTTTGTCACATAGAAACTTTCAGAAGTCATAGAAGACATGATTAAAAGCAAAATAGTCAGCTGAATAAAAAAAAAAAAAAAAAAAACTGTTAAGAAAAGTGCACACTTTTAAATTTAAAATTACAACTCAAATCGTTTTGAAAAATTAAAAAAAGCATAACTAAACAATCTCAGTGAGTAATGAACATGCATAGTGAAGAACTGAAGAATCACAAGGTTGTTGTCACTATTTAAAACCAGATAAATGAGTACTTTGAGCTTTGTCACAAAAATAATCAGGTCAATTGTCAAATAAAAAAGTTTCAACAGAAAGAATAGTTTAAAGGGTTACCTATAGGTTAAGAAACAAAGGTTATTTATAGGATAAGAAAGAAAGGCTATAAATTACTAAATAATTCTAGAGAATATTGAAAACTTAAACTTATGAAGAAAAGCTCCCATTATTATGACATAAAGCATATTATCAAGTGGTGAATATGAAACTAGCCCATACAGTAATTCAAAATTAAAATATTAATTTGGAATGATACCACAGTAAAATATAATACTATTTTTTCTAAACTACATAAAACTATTTGAAATTAATAAATTTGTTGCTATTTCTACCAATCATAGCATAAAATATTACTAATTGATTGTCAAAACTATAATAATTAAAATAGATATACACTACATAACGTAAACAAGAAGAAAGAATAATTATAAAGATCTGATCTATCCAACACACTCATATATATGTGTGCACTCACCCATGATCATGCATGAACATACACATATCCTTTTTACTTTCTTATTTGGAGTTAAAAAAAGAAGGTATTGTAATCGCAAAAAAATTTTACTTTTCAAATTTCAATAAAATGATATGTTTTGTTTCTCCCTGAATCTATCCATTCAATATTTTGATACAAAAAATGAACGGCTTGCAGACATGCAGATTGGCTTGGTGTCTTTCTCCTTCACAATATCCTTATTTTACTTAGTAGTTTTGGAGGTTAATGCCTCCATATGCTGAGCACAACAAGTTAGTTATTAACCAGAACTGCTTCTTCAACTTTCAATAGTATTCAATTTGATCATCAGGATAAATATTTTTTTTTAATACATTTTTGTAACTTGTTTTTAATCTCATTGAAATATTTAGAAGATATGTAGTCAATAATACTTTTACTAGTGACGAACTGCTCCTGATGAGGCACTGAGGGTGGTGTGAATAATTTTAAGTGAAGAAGTAACAAATTCACAAGAGTGATATTTTATATTGATTTTCATAATAATAGCTTTTATTAATCTAGTTGCATAGCTCGGAAGATGGAGGCACAAGTCTCTGAAAGTAGCAAGGAAAATAAAAATATTGTGAAGGAAAATGTTTAGCTAAATTCAATCAGCCTACCTAAATGAGCTGAAGGTGGGTTTAGAGAAACTAGGTCTCTGCAATTGATGGAATTAAGCTTTGAAACCACAATAAATGGACCATGCAGGCAAAGGTTATACAAAGAATTTTGAAACTACTATTAATACCTCAATCCAAACATTTTTAGAAATTGTACTAAATTTAACTTTTAATTACTAATCCTAAATTAAGCCCCAGTTTAGTTACAATTTAGTGCCTATTAACAAAGAAGAGAAATGTAATGGACAAAACAGAAAAACAAATAGGCATTCTAAATTATTATTATTATTATTTATTAACGTCCACTTTTTACTAATATGGCTAATTGGAGCGAGTTATCTACAGGTTGCAACCCTTTTCTAGCCAGGGTGGGACTAAGAAAAGGATTTTATTTAATGAGTTCATCACTAAATAAATTTCTCTTTCCCGGAATGGAACTCACCACTCTAAGTTTCCCACGTGAGATTAAGGCCAATGCTTTAACTGACATGGCTAACCTGCTCCGCACTCTAAATTATTTATTAAACAAATACAAAGAATGTTATTAATAATTGTTCTAAAAAGCATGGAGAACAGTTGATATTTAGGATCAGAAAACATATTCTAGATTATTTAAAATGTCCTTGGTTAATTTTTACTCTTAGAAATCTTTATCATCAAATTCAACCCCTTTAAAAGACTTAGCCTCTATTTAGAAAGACTTAGCATCTATTTCTTAGCTCTAATTAATCACTAGAGGTTCAAAGTTTTACTTTTAAAATTAAATTGAAAAAAGTGTAAATAATAAATAAATAAAAAGGAAGATAATATATATTAAAGTAAATTAGGATAAATTCTTAAAATTAAAATTTTCAAATTATGTTTACTTTTCGATAACATTTTGTGGATGAGTTGTCAATTTTCTTTTTCTTTTCTTTTCTTTTTTTTTTTTTTTTTTAAAAAATCTAGTAGGATATTAATTTTTAAGACAAAAATCAAAATATTGAGTAAATAGTGGGGGAATTAAAAAGTTTGCATGGACTATTATTATAGACAATGTGATCTTTAAAAAAAAAAAAAAAAAATACAAAATAAATGATAACATGAATTAAGATGATCTTTTTATTTTTACTGTTTTTCCCTAATAGTGGACAGGATTAGTTTTATTTATGAAATAAAATATGAAACCAAGAGCTTTCCATGCTGTTATGTGTTTGACTACATACAAATTTAAAAAATAAAAAACATCAATTAACTATTATAACTTTTAATAATGAAAAAAATAAATGTGCTAATAAAGCGATAGTGGAAAAATGATACTCCAAAATTTCATAACTGTGAACTCACATGAATGCCCTTCAGGTGAATGCCACTACTCTATAAAAGATAAACAGCAGGCATTAAGGATCAGATGAAACAAAAAAAAAGAAATGAAAATTTAAAGGTTAAAATCTCAAATCAGTAAGAAAAGAAAAGTCTAGGACAACACATAAATTAGAAAAAATACTTTCAGAAATAAATTATGATCCCAATCAATCTTGTAAACAAACAGTAATAACTTAAACTAAAAAACAGCATTATTAAATTTTATGTAGAATTTCAATAAATTGAAGTGGAACTAACAATTATTTATCAGTGTCAACTATAATGATTATTTTTTAGATTATTATAGTTCATTATTTTCAGATTAGCCAAGAGTGCTAAGGCTATGTTATTGAGAGCAAGTTTATTAAAGGATGAGATTAAAAGTAGAGATGGGAAGAAGGTCATCAAAAGCAATTAGATTTCTTACTTTGCTTAACATGGTTACATAGATTCATGTAAATTCAGAATCATTCTTACTCGTTAAACTCCAAAACTGATGAATGAAATGGCATGCTAGGCATCTGATAGAGTTTATTCCATCAAGAAATAGCAAATGATTGAGTATTTATCTGTTTTTTGGGGCTGCCCCATACAAAAGGAGTTGGGCACACAACCCATAATACACACAATTAACAATAATAAAGTAATAATAACTAAATAACTTATATCTGATTTAATTTACATTTAAAGTTTTGCCATTTAATAAAACTATAAATATCACTCATTTATGTAGAGTTAAGCATTAATCCTCATGGCCATTAATTAAAAATACCGTCAAATTAAAACAATCGATTACACACAATAAAACGTTCCTCACATTTTTCTCCCTTTTAAATTACAATACCTTGATAATGCTTGTAAGATTAGCTGCATGAGGAATGTAATATTTTCTGAGGTGCATGTATTTGGGGCAGTTAAAAATATACAATATGTTTAAATATGTGTCCATTTTTACAAAGATCTGCACAGGTCATTTTATAATCAACCTCGTAATTTTTTTTATCATGCTTTTTATTTGTTTTTCTACCAATTATTACAAATAATTAAATGTTAAAATTCTTTGTCTCATTAAATTTTTATATGGAATTAATTCTATCAGCAGTAAACCAGATATTTTTCAGACAATCAACTGGCTATTCCGGCAAAAGGTTGTCCCTTCATTTTATTCAGTGGTTTTCAACTTTAGTGAGTAACAATGCACCTGAAGAGGCATAAACTCACATGAAACGTATAAAGCAAAGTAAGAAATTAAGTAATTGAAGAGTTAATGATGACCATCTGCCCAACCCTAATGTAGTATAGATGTAATAAACTTTAATTGTATAAATGGCATATTGTCTGCAAGAACCTTAAACATTATGGTAAAGACAACTTAAAATTATTAATATGGGGATTTTTGGAACAAAATAAATGAACTTGCAATATGTCTCCTAAACATTTATTTTAATTAATTAATATATACTATAAATATGAAACTCTGTTTTAATGCACTCTTTACTCAGATAAGAAAAGTCATTGTCTTCTGTACACCAGCAGCAGATAATCTCTACTATCCAACCTTTATCTCTGGTCCATTTTTAAGGTGCTGGATGGTTAAGGAGTCTGGTATCTCAGGTAAGAAAACAAAGGCCTCATCCCTTCACAGCTGTTTATTATATGCGACAGAGCACGGAAGACTTACTAACTCAAATAATAAACAACTGTGAAGGGAAGGAGTCCTTTGTTTTCTTACCTGAGATACCAGATTCCTTCACCATCCAGTAGCTCAAAAATGGATACAGTAGCTTGCCAAGGAATTCAACGTTGGCACATCATAAGCTGGCACTGATGATGGAGTGTATTCTCTGAAAGCCTCTGTTGCATATAATAAACAATTATGAAGGACGGAGGCCTTTGTTTTCTTACCTGTTTTGTCTCTGCAATTAATAAAAATTAATTTATTTTGAAATAAAACAACCAATACCTGCTCAGAGTGCTTCCAGTGCTTGATACTCTAGATGGAACTTTGATGTCATCAATACCACGATGAATAGAAATAGTATCTAACTCTTGCTGGACTAATAAAACTTGTCTATACTCAGGTGTCATTAAGTCATCAGCAGTAGGCTTTTGAAACCTAAAATTAATTTCTTTGTCATGTAGATAAGCTAAAGGAAAATTAATAAATACAATACTAATTACATTGACAAGGCTTCTAAAATCTAAGTGAAACTCTTCACACTGTCTTTGAACTGAATGGTAACATGTTAGTTTCTTGACTATACCAGGAGAACAATTATAATAGCATATATTTCTTACGCCCAAATTAATGGGATAAGGTTTATAAACTTTTAGTACAGAAATCCAATATATAACATTAGAATTATTTTTCAGATAAAGGAAAGGAAATTATATTATTCCAATCGTTGAATTATTGATACCATGACAGAAAAAAATTTATAAAAGCTTTTCTAAAAATGTTAAGTAAAAAATAACTGAACAATCAAATAATAATATTAAAATTACTTGAAACTTCATTAATAATATTGATTAAATCGATTTTCTGATATTAATAAAATGATAAAATTGTATAAAATTGACAAATACTAAAGCAAACTGAAAATATACAGAATTTATCTAAAGAGAGATAAATTTAAAAACAAGATGAAAAAGAAAATGACTTACAATTTCAGGAGCAAAGACGAACAAACAACTGAAACAGAACTCAAAGCCATGGCAGCAGATGACATCCAAGGCTAAAAAATAAATAAGACAAATTTTGAACTCTAATTTATATAATCCTAATTGAAACTGTGAAACAAGGAATTAAGGAGATGTGCAATTAAATTAAGCATTTACTATCATTACAAATTTTCAAGAATAATAATTTTACATCTGTGATGGAACATAATTTTGTTTCATCCATAGAGTATAGTGCAAAACAAAATTATACTTTAATCCTGGTCAGAGCATGACAAAATATACAATAACAAAAAATTCTTTACAAGAAAATATGAACATTTCGGTTTTTCTTTTTTTAGTATGTGAAAGGAAGACAAAATTGTGTAAAGAATGAAAATTTGAAGTGAAATGTGTTTTCTTTCACACTGAACTTATATCAAAGATAATAAATAATAAATCATCACGTCCTTTGCCAAGTAACCAATCCTTTTAGTTATTTAAAAGTTGTTTTTTTTCATTTTTACAAGTTTAATAACATTAATGTTGGCTAGAAACTATAACATAATACCTAATCACCACCCTAATTATACGACATAATAACTTTATATAAAGCAGACTGGAGTAACAAGGTTTTATAATTAGGGCAACAACTCAATTATTCCATAAATATAATAAAAAAAGTTTTTAAATAAATTGAATTTAAAAATTATTTATTAACACCCACTTTTTTTGCAACTAAGGCTAATTGGAACAGGCTATCTACAGGTTACCACCCTTTTCTAGCCAGGGTGGCACTCAGGATTTGATTTAATGAATTCCGTTACTAAACTGTTATGTAGGCATTGGGCAAGACAGAACAACAATAATAATAAGAAGACATCTTGTGATATCCCAACATTTAATAATTAAGAGACCACTGCTAAAGAAGTAAATAGTGAAAATGTGATTCTTCGACAAAAACTTTATATCCTCGATTTTTCATATACCTCAAACTTTCTTTGGGCAACAGTAACATTTTCTCACTCACAAGGCTATTTTACACAAGTATCGTTTCATAAGAGAAAAGGATTGATGGAATGACATTGTTGTCAGGGATTTAATTATTCCAAGAATTTCTCCAAGCTTAACCCAGACTCTAGTGGGTCACATCAAACAATGTGCTATAAGATAGGAAAATATTAATCAGCCATCATCATAACACCAGGACAATACTTTTGCAAGGAAACCTGCCTCACAATCTGCACATGATTCCACATCAACAGATCAGCATTTCCATCAGCCCTTGTCTGCCTTCACATCAGTATTCCCAACAGCCCAATCATAACCAGTATCTACAGAATCCATCTGCCAGCACAAACATAATCCAGCAGTCCCACAGCCAGCCAGTGACATCTTCTCGACTTATTCCTCTGGTGTTACTCATTAGTTTTCATCTTCCTCAAGATCTCTAACTCTCATTTCCACCCATAACTCCCTCCTAAATGATTTAAAAAAACCTAATCTTTCCCTTAATTGCTCTTCCTCAAAAACTTCATGAAATTCTTTCCACTCCACCACAAATATGAATTCTCCTAAATATAAATCTTTTTTTTTTTCTCCTTTGGACTGTGGAACAATGAAGACGAAATGACTATACTTTTAAGACAAATACTAAATACTTAGACATAGCACTTATAACAGAAGCATTGTAATAAGAGTGCACGAAATCAGACACACATGGACAATGCACTCTTCAAAGAATTCTTAAACTACCCCTCCCAATGTTTTTCTCCTTCTTCTCTCACTTTCTATTCAAAACTCCCCAATACATTAGATTATTTTATTCTGCAGGCCTTTCATAACCTTCCCTTAAATCAAAATCTATCTCATTACTATCTTCCAAAATCAGAAATTGTTTACTCCTCTCAGCAATATCAATCCCAATGGCTCTCTCCATTCTTCTTCCAACCCTAAGTCAAAGTTGTCAATCGACTTGATATTCATCTTCCCTTATCATTCCCTACTATAGCTTTTAATCCTACAGATAATATCATCAGCAATCTCCCTAACAAGAAGGCTCCTGACTATGACTTGATTTCTTCTTGTATCCTTAAAAACCTCGTGGGAAAAACTTTTCACTTTTTAACACACACATACACACACACACACACACACACACATATATATATATATATAAAACAGTGTCCCTGGAAATTCTCCGTCATCCACATGATCACAACCTGAAAAACTGTCACAGCTTCCTTCATTCATCGGCCAATTGCATTCCTCCTTGTCATGGAGAAAATAATTGAAAAATTTAATCTTAAACGTCTTTACCCAATTGTTGATCATAGAATTTCATCCAATCAATTTGATACCCGTCAATACCACTCCACTCTCCATTTATGCCATAGAATAGTTGACATCTTTTCCTCCTCATTTGAAACAAATACTTCTGCTCTAAAGTCTCCCTCGAAATGGCTGAAGCTTTTAATAAGATTTGGTACTAGAGAATGTTATTTAAACTAAAGAATACACTATCTACCTATTTCATCATCCTTAAATCCTACCATATCGACAGAGATCTCCACCCTTCATTTTCAGTTTCTCCATCTTGCAAGGGTATCGTAGAGCGGCATCCCAAGTCCCTATTCTTTACAAACTGAAACCTGAAAACTGAAACACCTCTCCAAATGTATACTAATCATACTGCGATTCTAACAACGAACCTAGATTCAACTATGGCATCCTAATCACTGTAAGAAAACCATTCTCTTCTTGATTCCTGGTTGAGCCACTGAAGGATTAAGGTTCGTAACAGTAAATCCAGCCACGTATCGTTTACTCTCTTTTGTGCCACTTGCCCACCGATTATACTCAATAACACTTCAATACCTCAGAAATCATAAAGACAGGAACTGAATTTATACTACAAGCTCAAACAAATCTACTATATAACAGACCTAAACAATCACTGTCTAATAAGCAACTCATATAGTCTGGTCCTGAGGCTGATATGGACATATGGAGTAGAACTTTGGGATTCCACAAAACCAACTAATTCTTAGGAGATTCAAACTCTGAAATCCAAAACATTCAGAAATATAGTTGATTTAGCATTTTATATGCCCAATTTATACTTACACAATGACCTAAACATTGAATTTATTCACAACGTCCTCACAAAATCCTAATAACAGAAATTCCATTCCCTCCTTCCATTACATTCCAATCCCCAAGCTCAATCACTTTATAATGCTGTATTTTACAGCAAATAAAATTAAAAAAAAAATGTATGTCTCCATTATTATGTGCCATATTAAAAAATGTCATATAACTAAACTTATTAACAATGTAATGAACTACAATTGTAATAATAGACATTTTTCTTTTGATTTCCAAAATCAACATAGATATTTTTTTTTATCCTTTAGTAAACCCCCCACTCCTACTCATGTGATTTTTGTTTAAAGCAACTGTGTCACTAAGCACCTCTTGTCCAGCTTAAATTTCAAGGACTGTTACTTTGGTTTTTTGTTATAGAAGAAATAGAGAAAGTTCAGATGCCAACATTAGCACGTCATTTCAGAACATGGAAAATTGCTTAGCTTATATAGCATCTATGTGGCAGACATATTTAAAATGTCATGTGGTTTTGAATATCCACATATTTATACATATTTTGCTTAACATAATATACTTTTGCCAGTCCAAAAACTCTTTCTACACACTATATATTTTGTTGTCTTTATAACCTCAGCAGATTAATTTGTTGTTCTAAGTAGTTCCCTTCTCAATTTTGGTTGTATACCAAGAGATCAAGAAACAAACCATCTTAGAATAAGAATCTTATATATTTTAGAGGAGAAAAACGACACTTAAATTACTCACCACCAGTGTTAAACCAAAGTGACTGAATACTCCAGCTGCCATTGGGATGCCAATTAAATTATACACACTAGCAAAAATAAAATTGGCACGAATTCGCTTTACAGTTTTTCTAGAAAGTTCTAAACAGCCAATAACATCTAAGAGATCATCCTGAAATAAATAATCAATTTCAAAAATATTACAAGTGCACAATCATTGTATTATAATTATTATCTACCATTTTCTATTTAACCATTTTAGCAAAGTTTTTTTTTTTTCATTATTTGTGTGAAAATCAGTAGAAAACCCAAACTATAGGGGTGAGCCTTATATCGTTCCAATTTTAGTATATCTACTGCTGAAGTGAGTACAAGTGCTTGATATTATCTGTTCTATTATAATGGGCAAACTACACTTGTTAGAGAATGGAGCCAGACAAGCTGCCTTGAAAAATGTAATACGAAAGACTGGATGGTGCTAGAAAGTGATTGCCCTCCCCCCGTCAAATTCAGATGAGAACGGAGAGACATGGTACCAAAATTGAAGGATCCTAGATAAAACATTATATTTTTAAGATAGTGGGAGGTGCCTAGACCCTGCAACTACTGTAGTGCCAACCAGCAATCCTCTTTGACAAAAAAAGTTCATGATATCCTAATAGCAATTTCAGTGCATGATTATAGACTACTTATACAAGTTTAGAAAAAAATTAGAAACAACACAGACCAATGAAGAACTGTAATTCTGGCTCTGGCTAATTCCCATATTTTTTTAAGAACATATTAGAAATGTCTGACAAAAATGGAAACTAAATTTCCTAGTTTGTCCTCTCCCACTTTTTTTTTTTTTTTTTGCATATATTGTATATTTATGTATGAGGCTTTAAAACTGTCTAACCATTTTATTAAATAAAAGAAATTTAGATGAATGTTAACTATTTTGTTATTTATGTATTAATTTACATCTTCTTTATTCAATGAAGGCAAACCAGGATGTAGTATATGCGGTTTATCAGCCATTTGAAATCGGGAATTAGAAATATTTGGAGAGTCCGTCATCAAATAAATTCTTAGTCCCATAGAGAAATTGAAACCGCTGCCAAAGTCTCAAGTTCATGCCTTAAAACTCATGGCTGCCATAAGCACTTAATACTTGAATTAAATGCTACTTACTCTCATTAATACAACATCTGCAGCTTCAACTGCAACATCAGTTCCGGATGAGATCGCAATACCAACATCTGCTTGAGCTAAAGCAGGAGAGTCATTTACTCCATCGCCAACCATTGCAACTCGGATTCCTTTAGCTTGTAAATGTTGAATCTTAGCAACTTTGTGAGATGGAAGTACTTCAGCAAATACATGCCTAATTCCAACCTAAAATTAAAAAAATAAACATATCTCTATATTCTTTCATAATAAAGTGATTGGTTCAGGATCATTATGGTATACAAACTTGTTTTGCAATGGCTAAAGCAGTCTTTTTGTTATCTCCTGTTAGGAGTATGACATCAAGATTTCTTCGCTTCAATGTATATATAGCCAAATGAGCTTCAGGTTTCACTTTATCAGCAACACTCCACATTGAAACCAAAATGCCTAAAAAAATCATATTTATAAATCTGAATATTTAAGAAGCTTTACTTGAACATCATTAATAAAAATCAAGAAAAATGGAATTACAAACCATTTAATGCACAAAGAACAGCAGTGTGGCCTAATTCTTCTTCAGTAGACATAACAAAATCTGCTACAGAAGGTATTGAAATCCCATTTCTTAAAAGCCATTCCCTGTTCCCAATGACAACCTAAAGAGTAAAGTACAAATAATGTTTATAAATAAAAATATATTACTTTACTGTTTTAAATAAATATTAATTCTAAATTTGTGGTTTTAGCAGATTTCCCTTAAGGGAAATCAGCTATTGAGGTTGTACTCATTAGGCGATTTTCGAAAAATTTCTTGAAATGTCCATCAATCCTACCTAGTAGATGACAAAAAAAAGGAACGTTCAAAATTTTATTTATATATATATACTAGCTCAGATACCCGGCTTCGCCCGGGAATTGATTTTAGGCTAAATGGTGATGGTATTTTTCTGGCAAGGCTTTATTTTGTATACTATTTTGACATTTATCCATCCCAGTGTTTAGGATTTATACCCGTTATTGGTGTGGATTTATTAATAATAAAATTAATTTTTTATGTAAGAATTCACTGTCCTCCATATTGTTCTATTTCCTTTCTCCTGTGCATTATGCAAATATTTAAGTTATTAAGGACAAAATATTAATATAGATTTGAATTTATTTTTCCTGGTGAGGTACTTGGTAGTTCAAGTTAGAAAGAATTGTATAAAACAAAAATTACTCTAAATAACAAAGTAAACAACTTTTGTTATGTGCATGTTTGTCGAAAAACAAATAGACAAAGAAATACTGTGAATTTATATTTCAGGCCTCCCTTATAACCCCCATTCCTGTTCTATCTTAAAAACTTTAATATAGCTTATAATCATGGAAGAATTAATGCTGATTGACATACCGAGTTTTGTTAAGTTAGGTTCAATCGTTAGTGCCCAAAAAAATAGTTGACTCCCACTTTAGTTTTTATTGTTTATCGCGTTTATAGTTTTTATACGGCAAAAGTGAATATTACAAAAGATACTTTAAGTAACAAAATAAACAACTTTTGTCAGATTCAAATTTGCAGAAAAAACAGCAGAAAACGAAATATTATTATTTTTAAATTCAGGCCTCTCTTACAACCCCCACTCCGGCCCCGCCCCTAGAAAAGTTGGTGTGGCTTATTTGCAGATTTCCCTTAAGGGAAAACAGCTATTATAATGAAGGCGTTAGTGCTAATACACATACCGAGTTTTATTTAGTTCGGTTGACTCTTTTGTGCCGAATAAAATTGCTCACTTCCACTACAGGTTTTAGCGTATATCTCGTTTATAATTCGTTATACGAAAAAAGTGTGTATAACAGCTCAGAAAAGAAAGAGGGAGTGAGAGAGGTTCTAGATTACAGGAAGGTCTCCCCACCCCTCCCCGACACTCCAGGTTAACCAACAGAACATGATTAATTCTCTCAATTCCGCTCACACTACCTTATATTCACATTCTATTTTAATTCTAATTATGTATGTTTAAATACTTCCGTTTTTTGTGAATTAATTGATTTTTTAAACACATTAAAGGAAGAAATTACTTACTTCCGATTAATTAATGTTCCGGTGAAAGACAGAAGAAGGGGGAGGGGGTAATATACTTTGCTCCTCATCAAACAGTTACTTGTTTTTAAAATGCTTCATACAATTGAAATGTTCTTGTTTATCGCCATAATATATCATGGTGAGGTAAAATTAAATTAAAAGATTGAATGGTATTAACTTATTCAAACATTGGAATGAATTGCAGGCTACAATATTGATATTTTTATCTGACCAAGATATATATTGTTACTCTAAATAACAATGGAACAGTTTTTGTTATGAGCATTTTTGTTAATATAGCTTATAATTTAGCAGCAGTTGGTGCAAAGTCAGATGATTCTGAGTCATGTTCAGTTGACTGCGCCTAACTAAAGTTTTTAGCGTATATGTCGTTTATACTTTCTTATACGACAAAAGTATATATAACAAAAGTTACTCTAAATAACAAAATAAACAACTCTTATTATCTGCATGTTCGCCGAAAACCCAATAAGAAATAATATATTGCGATTTTTCATTTCATGCCTCCATTACAACCCCTACTCCTGTTCGTTTCTAAAAATGTTCCTATAGATTATAATCAAGGATGAGTTAATACCAACCTACATATGGAGTTTCGTCTAGCTCGGTTGAGTCTTTTGTGCCAAATAAAATTGTTGACTTCCGCTATCATTTTTAGCGTATAACGCCTTTATACTTAGGTATACGACAAAAGTGTATATAACAAAAGTTACTCTAAATTACAAAATAAACAACTTTTCTTATATTCATATTTGCCGAAAACCCAATAGGAAACGAAATATCGCTGTTTTTAATTTCAAGCCTCCTTATAACCCCCACTCCTGTTCATCCCAGAGAATTTTAATATAGCCTAAAGTCTAAGTTGGGTTAGTAGTAATATACAAAACAAGTTTCAAAAAATTCGGTTCAGCCGTTTATGCGTGAAAAGGTAACAAACAAACAAACAAACATACACGAAAGAAACAAAATGCAGTTATGGTGTCTATGACATGTGAAACGAAAAGTTATCGTGAAATTTCGTGAAAAAAATCAATGTACAGACAGAGGTTACAATTTTATATATATATATATATATATAGATATATATTTGCCTGTTACCACTCTAGCAATCACAATTTTTCCCTTAAGGGGCTCGGATTGGCCGTGTGAGTTAGAGCGTTGGTCCTAATCTCACATGGCAGACCTAGAGTGGCGGGTTCGAATCCCGCCCTGGGCAGTAGAAATTTATTTAATGACGGACTCATTAAATAAACTCCTTGGGCCCACCCTGGCTAGAAAAGGATGATAACCTGTAGATAACCCGTCCTGATTAGCCTAGTAGCATAAAGTGGATGTAAAATAAAAAAAAAAATAAAGAAAAAATTGGTTAAATCGTCCCCAAACTCAATATTTTTATATTTTTTTATATTTTTATATAAATGGATCAAGTTTGCTAATGGCTGAAATTTGAACAGTGGGAGGGAGGTTTAGAGGGGAGGAATTTTGATAATTCTTAATATCTCTATAGATATTCACATAAAAATCGTCTGTTTGTCCTAAATGTTTCCTTCCTTGAGGTCTAAATTTAGGAACAGATAAATGTGCTTTTATAATTCAGTATTTTTTTTTATTACTTGCAAGCTTTCACATTGAATATGAGTAGGAAGAAGAAGACAAATTTGTAGTGCAAACAATTTGTAAAATAAGGGAAGAACATCTCCCAATGAAAAAAAAAAACAAAAAAAAAACCTCTAGTAGAAAGTAGTAATTATATATTAAGAATGTTTAAAATGTACAAGGCAGTTAAATTAAGATAAAGAATTATATAGATGAGCCCCACTAAATATTAGAACTACATTAACCCTGAATTTTCACAAATACTTTTTGAGTAAATATAATTTATTAACCACAAATGCCATATCATAAAAAAAAAAAAAAAAAAAAAAAAAATTTTAAAATAATATTTTCAGTCGAAAATATGTTTTTACATATTTTAACGACAACTGAAAGGTAATATATACTTTTCATTTCTTGAAACAAAGTAAGAGGTCTATTACTTATCATGTCATCAAAAATTATTTTTTAAAAAAATTATAGAAATGTGAAGGTTTATAGGGTTTCAAATTGACTAACTCTGAATAATACCTGGTAGTCAGATGCATCATTTGATTCATTTTGATCTATGTTAAGAAGTTTAACATATGATTGTGTTGCTCCTGATGCAGTACTAGTATGTTCAATAGAGACTCCATTCAGTTCAAGAGATGAGCTCTCGGGAGGTCTGAAATTAGGTAACATAGTAATTAAAACATTAATTCAACCAGTAATCTGCTCCATACGTAGAAAATAAAATAGTATTTTTAAATTGTCCTGCCATTGCTCATGATTAATCAATTTTTCAAATTACATTTGATAAGAAGTATCAAATGTTACGTCAGAAATAGAGACTCCTCTTAAATTTGAGGGCCCACAGTATTCAAATTTCAAACAAATACTTGAGTATATAATCCAATCTGATTTTTTTTTTTTTAGGTTATTACAAACTTACCTTCAATATTTGCAAAACGATAAAAAATCTATGATACAACAGTGACCCAACAGCACTTAAGCTGATGTCAATTGTAGGCAATGAGTCAGAATTTAGAAAAACAACAATTTTTTTCTATTAGCTATATTAATATTTTAGTAGTTGGTCCCTCTTCAGGAATACAAGAGCCTTAATACTAAAAAAAAATCTTGTCATATAAGGGTTGTGTAAACTAAGAAGATTTTCCACGAGCTGGAATGAATCACTGGTTATCTTAATTTCTATTCTCTTTACTTTCCATAGAAAGAATCCTAAGTAAACAGGAGTTGAAATGTAAGCTAGACATAGATGTTTAGTGACTCATGGATATCAGATGAGTAAAAATTGGGGTTTACTATAGGCTAAAAATAAAAAAAATACAAAAATCTCAATTAATATTCAGTTTCAGTAAAAAAAAAAAAAAAGCTTTTTTGATCCTGGCCTGATTTCAGCCATTAATAAAAATGATCTTTAGTTTCTATGAAACGATTAAATATAGAGTATGATTTTGATCAAATCAATTTAGACAACGACCAAACAAAAACCGTGACCTCCAGAGCATTAAAAGGCTCTTTCTCTCTCTACCCCCCCCCTCCCCCTACACACATATAAATATTAAGTTAATAAAGAATATTTAAAATTTTAAAAAACCCCATATTTATTAGCATGCAACAATGTAGGGCAAGGAATTAAATTGAAAATTCCTTTATAATATACATATATATTTTTTTAATAGACATCATCTCATAGGTATAATTGTTGGATATTTGAAAAAATTTGTCAATAGTCATGTCATGAGTACAATAGCATGCCTTAAGGAAAATCTGCTAAAACGATGTCAGCCCATGGCCTAGAGAGACAGTCTCTTTCTAGACCAGTAACACTGAGATGAAAACAGAACGTGGTTTCTCATATAACCATAAATCAATACACGGTAACAATAAATATTGCCAAACTGAACATTTGAAATCAATGTTAAGTCACCTTATCTTCATTGGGGGGGGGATACCTGATGAAGTAATGTCAATATTTAAGACAGATAACTGATTTATTTTTAAATATATACAAAAAGGCATGGATGACGTTTCGGTCTATTTTTAATATGATTTTCCACTCCCATATACTTTATAGTAATCTAAACATTTAATTTGGTATACATTATATTCAGATTCTTCAATTTTAAGAATTAAATTTTGTTTGCCTCATTTCCTTTTCAACTGGCATGATGTAATCTATTTGCACTTCTTACTTTACCTTTGGTTACAACCTTGATTGTCCAATTTTGTCTGTTTATATTTTTCATTAATGGCAATCTCTAAAATCATTCTTTTTTTTTTTCGTTCCTCCTATTTATTCTCTCTTTTTTAAAAATATCTTTTTAGAAACCGAGTTCTGGACCAAATTTCACAGCTTTTCTTTTCTAATGATTGTACACAGTGTGTGCGAGTATACATATGAACTTGTGTGAGAGTATACAAACTAAATGTTTTGATCTCTACCATTTTTTATTCTGCAATTTCAAGTATACAATTTTGCATAACCAGTTACTTTCAGTTAAAAATGATAACTTATTAAACTTTAATAAAACAATAATAAAGTCTAAATTCTAGTTATAAAATAAAGTAACTTACAAGTCTCTAAATCTTTTGATCTGTTCACTTTGAGTAGCTGCTGAAACCATGGGGTTAAGGTGAGAAACAGTGCATTTCAAACCACAACCAGGAACAGCTTGGAAGGACTCACATTTTCCAAAGACTTCAACTCCAAGAGTGCTTTTAACAAAAGCAACAATTGCTGAAAAAAGAAATTTTGACAAATGTTATTGTGAAATGTAATTCTACACAGAATGTAACATTTAAATAAGTTACTACTTATGCCTATACATCAAACTTGTTAAAATACAATTAAACAAATTTATTAGAGCAAGCACACATGATAATGTAACTGAATGCAGTCAGAGAAATACATTTGCATATCAGAAAATTTTCAGGAAGATTAAAAAGCTGCCACCATTCAAATTCCCTTGACCATTATAAATTAAATTTCTCATAGAGTGTCAGTCATTTATTTCCCCCTTTTAATATCATAACTGATTCCAGGAAAATATCACATCAGAGTCTTGATTTGTTTATGATATTAGAGAAGGTTGCTTCTTAATTCAAGCAATTATTGAGTTGCCTTAAAATGCAAGGTACAAAATAAATGCCTGGTAACCGTACAGCTGAATAAAATGTATTATGCAATCCTCAAATTTTGACCTAGCACATATAGAATAGAAATCATATAGACCAATATTTTATCCTCCTGTCAAAGAGTTCATTATACACATTATATTTACCCTGGACCACTCATTGAGAAACCCGTAATGTTACACTTACCACTCCTACCTTTTACAAAACCTCCTTAAAATAGAGTGTTGTTAGCAGAAAGGAAACGTACCTACCCACATCTGCAGATCTTACATGGTCTGATTTTCTTTAATATTTATTTCCTCAAATCCAGGGGCTCAGGAACGTTACACTATATTTATTCTATTCCTAGATCTCATTTAACCAAGGTGCAAAGATTTGAGAAAATTGTTGTGTAATTTTGGGATGTGACCAACCTCTCAATACCTATTATCTCTAAAAACCAATACAAATGCATGTATCCACTCAACCGTTAGATATTAAGAATTTTCAAAATTCCTCCTCTAAACCCCCACCTTCCCCTTGTCGGATTTCAGCCGTTAACGAACTTGATCTTTGTTCTTACATAAAATGTTTAAATATCAAGTTTAATAATGATTAAGCAAAAATTGCGACCTCTAGAGTGGTAAGAGGAATATATATATATATATATATATATATATATATATATATATATATATATAATTTTGAACAGATCTCATTTTAGTCATCTCCTAGGTAGGATCGATGGACATTTTCAATAATCGCGTAATGATCACAACCTCAATAGCTGATTTCCCTTAAGGGAAATCTGCTAAAAATGTATAGAGCTAAAGTTGCAGTAAATTAAATTTTCGACAAGATTGTTTAAATAACATTTTTGATCCAACTAATAATAATAATAGATTTTATTTTAGTTCATCCTTCTATAAACCCCCTTCCCCATGGACTGAATCTGGTCATTAACAAACCCAATCTTTTTTTTTTCCCAGAAAAAAGTTGAAGGTTTCAACATCTGAAAATTTGCGGCTGTTAGAGAGAGAATAGATAAACAATCTATAGATCATAAGATATAGATATCAAACTTTAAAGTTCAAATTTGTTTTTGGCACTCATTTACTATGATTCACAAAAATTTGAAGGCATTAGTGTGTACTTTTATAATGTGATTAATCTCTTCTCTTACTCTTTCAAAGAAAAGCTGCTAAAACACAAAATCTTCAATTACCCAATAAACACAAACTCTCTTAAATAGGTCATAGGAAAACAGACTGACCTTCCAGTTATTGCTACTTGAACCATAACATCTTGGGCTGTTTTAATTTTCCTTCATTAAGTAATTTAAAACTTTGTTTTTAATAAAAAGAAAAAACAACACCATTTCTTTTTATTTAAAGATGCACTTTTCATTAAAAATATTATAAAAGTTATTAATTAGATGAAAGAAGAATTTCAACATCATAATTTATTTTCCTTGGATGATTGTCACAGTTTGAGCTTTAACAAAAGCCAGTTATTATTCTTCTATATTCTGCTTTAATAATTAAGAATAGGGATCTCCGATATTATTTACAAAAAAAAATTAATTATTATGCAATCTTAATAAATAACTAAAGGTTCATCTTTTAATATTAATTAAATAACATTTAAAAAATATAAATGGACAAAGCAAATATAAACTAAAGCATACCTGATGCAATCGGATGTTCACTATTAGATTCAGCTGTGCCTATTACAGAAATGATTTTTTCTAAAGAAAATTCAAAATCTGGGACAAAAAGACAGATTTTTGTAACCATCGGTGTTCCATAAGTAATAGTACCAGTTTTATCCAATACAACACATTTGACCTAAAATAGAAACAAAAGTTGAACGAATTATTTTTTAAAAAAAGTATACTAAAACTGCGTTAATAGGGTAGATTATTTGATAAGAATGAGTAGTGATACGTAGGTCTTCATAGAAGCATCCTTGGAGATGACAATGTCTTCAATTGCAGGACACTCATTAATTTCTACTAACAGAAAATGAACTTGCAAAATAAACCATTTTAAAGCAGAAACAAATATTCTACATTTAAAGAGTTAAAATGAAATTGGCCATAGTGCAAGAATGCCTTGCTGTGTTAGAATTGCACACAATAGCTCTAAACAATGATGCCAAACATGTTAAATAGGGACACTTTTACATCCCCTTTTATGAGAGTAATTACTCATCATGGATACATTCAACACAAAATGTAATGCAATAATTGGTTTTGGATCATTAAGATAAATCATATGTATAAATTTCTATGTCTCATCACTTTAGTTTATATTAGTTCTCAATATATGAAATATCTATGATTACACCTCTGATGTTTTTAAAAAAATTATTTTTTAGTTTAATGCATTTTGAGTTGACCAGATCTCTACCAGAAACTATACAGTAACACCCCTGGGTGCACTCCATATGCATACCAAATTACATATTGATTCAATCATAATTCTGATTGCTTCCGAATTACATTCAGACAAAAATAATTGCATTCAATTTCTTTTTCTTTTAGCAGATTTCCCTTCAGGGAAATCAGCTATTGAGGTCGTACTCATGACGCGAGTTTCGAAAAATTTCTTCAAATGTCCATCGATCCTACCCAGGAGATGACGAAAATGAGGTCCGTTCAAAATTTTATATATATATCTATATATATATATATATATATATATATATATATATATATATATATATATATATATTTGTCTGTTAACGCTCTAGCGGTCGCAATTTTTGTTTGATCGTTACCAAACTCGGAATTTAATCGTTTTATTTAAAAAGGAAGATCAAGTTCGTTAATGGCTGAAATCGGTCCAGTGGGAGGGGGGGTTTAGAGGGGGGATTTTCGGAAAGTTCGAAATATCTCCGTTATTATGCCTCGGATCGAAAAATTGTATAGAATTAATCTTATTACAAATTAAATTTACTATAAATATTGTTCTATACATTTATTCCCTATCTTGAATATTAACCGAGATATTTGCATTTTTATTAAATTTGGGCCGGTAACGGATTTTTGAGTTTCCCGCCAAAACCTAGTTCGGCCCTTTGCCGTCAGTGTTGGGCTCTTGTATGGAGATTTCTCTATTGTATTACTTCACGTGGGAAATCTGCTTAGTTTACGCAGCCCCTGCGTGACGGACTTTTTTCATTTTAGAGAGTGCTTGAAAAACAATAATGTGTATACACCATTTCGATTACACAGATTCATTGCAGGTGTGATAAGAAACTTACTTTGTGAGCATTTTCCAGAGTTTCAGCACCTTTAATGAGAATACCATTTTGAGCACCAACACCAGTTCCAACCATAACAGCTGTAGGTGTAGCAAGCCCAAGAGCACAGGGACAAGCTATAGCAAGTACACTCAGTGCACAGCGAAAAGCAAATTGCCAGATCAGTTCATATTCAGAATAATTTGCTTTATCTCGATCCTGAAATAAAAATGTATACAGAAAAATAAATAAAAAATAATAAAGTGATTTATTCCTTGTGAACAGCATATCAATTTTATTTTAAACCTAGGTACTAAAACTGCTTGGGCTATAAAATTGGCGTAGATGACACTAAAAGCAGATTTTAATGTAATAGGATATGATAACACCAACAAAGAGTATATTCAAAAATATATATTCATAATATTCAAAAATAGTACATTTCATCTTTTTAGCTTCCCTTTCAAAATATAATTAGACATTTCGTACAACTTTAATAGAATCGTCTCAAGCCTTTGAAAACACAAGCTCTTTAAAGTAGAACAACTACTAGCATCCAATTTTTACTTTCTCTAACTCTAAAACTACCCTATAAACCTTTCTAGCATCCTCTTTATATGAATCGTCCTCTACTGGGGACACAGTTAAATAGGCAAGAAAGCTTTCCCTCCCCCCTCTTAGCCATTCACTATAGATTATATGTTTAAGGAAGTCTTTCAATGAATCTAGGTTTTGTTGAGCCAAATGTCTCTTGGGATTTTTAAATCTCAGGTGTTAATAGTGGGAAACTCCTTTATTGATACCTTTCATTGTTTTTGTTTTTTTCAAATAACCATTGACTTTTGAATAAACATCTAGAGATGAGGAAATGTTAAAATATATCTTGATCTTATATCATGTGGAAAGGGCTAAGAAATTTCAAATAGACAAGTATGAAATTAAAAACTATGTAATATTCAAAACTACACAATATGATATTAAGTGTTTGCAAAAGAATAATAATAAAAATGTTTCTATATTGTCCTTACTGTGAATGGAAGATAGTTGACATCATAGTATCCAATAGCTACCCAGACAATCACGGTCAGCAGTGATACTGATGTTACAATGGGTACAAAAATTCCAGCTATACGATCAGCGAGTTGTTGAATGGGAGCTTTGCTTGTTTGAGCTTCTTCTACAAGCTTTACTATTTGAGCAAGAGTAGTTGCTTCACCAGTATGAGTTGCTTTCATAAGTAACAAACCATTTTGATTAATGGAACCTCCTATAACCACACTACCTGGAAAAATACGATTGAACATGAATTTAAAGGGGGAAAAATTAGATGACAACTTAATTAAGACATTATCTTAATTCCTCATTCTCACATGGTAAACCTAGAGAGGTAAGTTCGATTCCTGCCTGGGTAATAGGAATTTATTTAGTGTCAAACTCATTAAATAAAATCCTTAGTCCCACCCTGGCTAGAAAAGGGTGGTAACCAGTCGATAACCCGTTCAAATTAGCAAAAAGTGGATGTTAATAAATAACAATAATAATAATCCCCCATTATCTTTATCCCAAATAACTTGAATTAAAATAAGTGGACAATAACAACAGGCAAAATATTAGTAAACCCACCTTTTGTAAAAACAAAAAAATAAGTTTTCTCTAATTGTTGACTTTAATATTTTATTTAATTCATATATCTTAGAACTCATGAAATTCTGATCACAAATCACTTTATTAATTTATTAATGCCTACTTTATACTACTAGTATTAAAAGAGAAGGATAATGAATCTACAAGTCATTCATTATTCTCAAAACTATACAAAATAAATATTTAAATGGTCTTGGAGTATATTTGAGTTTATTTCATTCTATGAAATGAGTGTAAGATTATTCATTTAAATGTTAACTTATATTATTTTACCTTCCTTCTTATGAACAGGCATGGACTCTCCTGTGATTAAGGATTCATCACAAGTAGAGTTCCCAAAAATAACTTTTCCATCAACTGGAACTTTTGATCCAGGCAATACCTGTAAATTAATAAAAAATTGAATTATGTAACTGTCTTAAATTGAAAACATCAATGGATGGTAATGCAGAAAATTGGATTTTGGATATCAGTGGATTGGTGTGCTCTGGTTCACTTACAAAAAGTCTGTCACATGGGGCTGCGTAAACTAAATTTTCACTCGTGCTGGTATAACATACTTGTGATTTCATCACAGCACATATTCTCTATTTATATTTTTTTAAAAACCAATGAGTATAAGGTGTGGGAGGGGCGGAGTACTAAAGACAGAAACCCAGAATGCACAAATAACTGGTTTAATACTTGAGTTATGAAAAAAATGAATAAAACAATTGTAAAATATTAATAAGCTAACAAGATTGGTTCTATAGCATTTTACAATCCAACTCATAGTAACGAAGACATTTTGAATTTTCAGATCCCCCCTCTACACACCCACTATTCCAGGACAGAATTCCGCCATTATCAAATATGTCAATACCTCTAGTTTTGGCAGAAATGGTTAAATATCCATTGTGGTATAGATCAAATAAACATTTTCGAGTTAGAATGTAAAACCTTAATTGATGGTGTCTTCACACAACGAATTTGCATGTATCTCACATAATAAAGGTCTCTTGAAAACAATATTTGATATATAAGCAATTCTTGATATAACAGCTTATTGTTAATATGACATTCATAGGAGTGGCTGAAGGCAGACATTTAAAAAATCCAAATATCTCTGTTAATATTCACGATAGAGAAAATATGTATATAACAATATTTATAGATACTTTAATTTGCAATAACATTGGTCATGTACAATTTTTCAATCCGACTTATAATAATGGAGATATTTCAAAATTACCCCTATAATCCCCCCTCCAATTACGGTTTCTGCCATTAACAAACTTGATCTTGCTTTTTACATAAAACGAATAAATATCGACTTTCATGATGTTCATACAAAAGTTGTGTCTGCTAGAGCGTTAAGAGAAAATATATATATATATATTTTTTTTTTTTGAACGGGCCTCATTTTCATCACCTCCTGGGTATGATTAATGGGCATTTGAGGAATTATTTTAGCAGATTTCCCTCAAGGGAAATCAGCAATTGAGGTCACCCATGACACGATTTTCGAAAAATTTCTTCAAATGTCCATCGATCCTACCCAGGAGATGACGAAAATGAGGTCCGTTCAAAATTATATATATATATTTGTCTGTTAAAAGGCTCTAGCGGTTGCGATTTTTGTTTGATCGTTACTAAACTCGATATTTAAACATTTCATGCAAAAAGACAGATCAAGTTTCTTAATGGCTGAAATCGGACCAGTGCGAGGGGGGTGGGTTTAGAGGGGGAATTTTCGAAAATTCGGAATATCTCTGTTACCATACGTCAGATCAAAAAATTGTATAGAACCAATCTTATTGCAAATTAAATTTACTATAAATATTGTTCTATACATTTTTTCTGTATCTTGAATATTAACCAAGATATTTGCATTTGTATTGTGTGTGTGGTCGGCTATGTTCGGGACTTTCCGCCGAGACATAACTGCTCCTTCCTCGTGAATGGGTTTAGAGTTTCCTAACTACTACTGTTATTATTAGGCAGATTTCTCTTTTGTAAAACTTCACGTAGGAAATCTGCTTAGTTTACGCAGCCCCTGCATGACGGACTTTTTTTAAATCGCGTCATGAGTATGACCCTTAAGGAAAATCAGCTAAAATGTGGTGAAGGGGCAATATGACATCCTTGTACTCCTATTAAATAAACAACAGATTTTTATGCTTTTTATTAAACATAATTTCATTTGAAAGTTATATACAATATATCCACTCCAATGCATTGATCAAAAATGTTATAGAACATAATTTATAGATATTTTCATGGTTAAGAAAAATGGTTCAGTTGAAATTGTTTGTACCTCAAATAGTTTCATAGAAATTTTTATTATTTTTACAATAAATTTGTACTGTTATTTATAAGACAATAGATGGAGAGAAATCATTAAAAATGTTTCTGAAACTGGAATATGAAACACAAGTAGTGAATCCTAAGAACATCATTGACTTTTATTTTTAAATATTATTACATGGTTAAAATGTAGCTATTATCTTACCTTCAATATATCATCTCTCTGTACTAAATCAATGGGTATAGTTTTCTCTGCGAGTATTTCCAGGTTTGGGCCTAGTTCAGCCAAAAGTGCTTCAGTGGCTTTTAAAGATAGTAATTTGGATAGAGCTTCAGATGTTTTCCCCTTCAAAAAAAAAAAAAAAAGCAGTTTAAAAAAATGCATAAACACAATTTTAATTAACTATTGGTTCATAAACAATTTTTATAATTTTGGATATTAGCTACTGAATATACTTCACACAAAACACAAGACACAGGTCCTCACTACCAAACTTCACACGTTATTTATCAAATACTTTGGCGAACATCTACTTGCAATACTGTTGACTTTAACAACAAAAATGTGCAATTACATAAGAAGACAGCATTTCATTTGCCAAACATGCCATCAGAAATAATCACACATTTGATTTTACATACTAGACAATGGGGTTAAAGAACTCATTTATGAAACACATCATCCATCCCAACAGAAAATAATACAAAACAGAAAAATAAGAGATTTCTCCTAGATATACTAACTTCTTTAAAAAACTTACATGTTCTGATAAATTGCTTGGGGGTAGCCTGTCCCTATTAGCCAAAGTATCAAAAATTGGACATTAATAAATAATAATAACAACAATTATTTGGAATAAAAACCGTTAATAAAAAACCAGTATAGCGTTAACAAACGAGATGTGACACTATTCAGACAATACAAATCAAATTAGAGTTATGATTAATATAAATCTCATAACTTTGAATCCGATAAAGTAGAGAATTTCAAATAAATTTGTACAATGAATGGCAAAATTTGTACTCTCTGTACCCTTCTGAAGCACATTTCCCAACTATTACTGGTTTGAAACAGCACCAACTATGAGAACAAAAAATGTGTTAAATATATGAAGAGATGAATTACATACTATATTACATATAATTAATTATACACAATTTATTTAATAATTTTAAAATGAATGAATCTGGTTAAGATCTAAAACCAATGGAAACAGTACAAGTATTAAAAATTCAACTAACAACATTTTACAATGTATCTTTGATTAGTTACCTTAGCTACACTTTCAAGCCATCGTCCGAGAGATATAAAGACAAAAAGCATTGGAGGGGTATCAAAAAATGTTTGAGGACTATAGCGATGTTGATAAATCATAGCAACAGCTAATACAACTATTGAGTAAACATATGATATTGTTGTAGCCATTGAAACTAAAACATCCATATTAGTAGTTCCATGCCGTAATGCTCTTAATGCTCCAGCATGTAAATGCCAGCCTCCAAAGATCTACAAAATAAATAGTATGTTAAAGTAACAAATTATTACATGAAATATTTGAAATGGTTAAAAAGGTTGCAACACTTCGCTAATAATAAATACAGATGTGGCTGTAAAGTAATAAAGTATAAAGAAATTTTTTTAATAAAATCAGACAAATATTGAGTGCAAATGCAGTTATGATGGGAGATTGTTGTAAATTTCAAAAAGTATTTATTTAACTTATAACTTTAACCCCACCTCTTATTTTGTAATATTATAGCATTTAAAACAAAATAAAATAAAAGAGGTGTTCCTTTTATCCTGCCTTTCTTGTGTTATAGAAACAAGCAAAGTAAGAAAAATAAATTTCCAAACCGTTTCATTGAAAAATATTTAGGCAAATGAGGTTGTCAGAGACTATAATGATCCATCCATCCATCCAGTGTCTCAATACCCTTAGATCTAAACATTACTTTTTGTCTTCATTAATTTAAAAAAATTTCCCCCTACTAAAAGGCACCATGGGGGCCCCATTTCATATTTAATACTTAATTCACTAGCAAGTGAGCAAAAATAAAATTTATAAATGTAAAATTAATTATATACATAAAACCATGTCTCAATGAACAAACCCACTAATGGAATAAAAATATATTGAGCAAAATATATTTTTGATGATATATTAACTATGAGTTTTCTCTAATAGGGATGAAGGTAAGGGGGCACAGGAAAATGCCAGCTTCAGTTAATTTAAAAATGCAGAATCATGTATTTCTAAAGACTACTTAACAGGACCTTTACAATCATGTACGGTGTCTTTTGATTTTCCATAAGAAGGTCCAGTTGACCATTTGATTTTTTTTCCACCAAGCCGTTTAGAAATGGCAGATTATTTGCTCTTGCTGATCTATTGTTAACTAAATTCAGCAGTGAAGTGTTAAGATGGTGAGTGATTTCCTCCAGTGTGTCTTCTTCATGTGGTCATATTACAAATGTGTAATATATCTTTATTGGATTGAAATGGTGACTCAAGATATGTATAGATATGATGAGTTGATTATACATCTGAAATATGGCTCACAGAGAAGAGACACACGCATGCACACATTAGAATGAGGGAGCTCTTAGAAGTTAGAACCATCTTGAACAATCAATGGCAATGGATTTGAAGAAATTGTCAAAACCCTAAGACATTATTGTAATAATTACAAAGACCTTGGAAGTATATGGGTGTAATGCACTACATAATATTATAGATGTTTAAAAAACTTCAAAGTAACTTTGATTTTCCAGAGACTCTGCATTTCACTCTTCCTGGAAGATGCCAAAGAATAAAATAACACATTTAATAACTTAAAGTAAAAAATTTTGATGAGTTAAGTTCAGAAGTTCCTTTTGTACCATTGTTAAAGTAGATTTCATAATACATGAAATATTAGTTGGTTAACTTGATACTTTTAGAGCTCAGAGCAGAGTGAAATAGGCAGACAAGGAAAATAAAAAGTTTAAGTTCTCTCCCCTTAGCCCAGTAGGTTCAAAAATGCTGAATAGTAGGATAAATAGGAAAAAAAGAAGTATTGTATTACTTTTCAGAAGCTCTTGTAATATTGAAGAATAACAGAGTAGAATTGTTAGTACATGATAAAAATATAGAAGTAACCAGCACAGAGAAATTAAGTATTTATAATTAGTACCTGAACAGGAGTTGAAAGAACAAACATTATAAGATTTTCCAATGATAGCCCAGGATAAATATACACCATATTATCATGAGCACCATGATCCAATGTCATAATCAACATATAGTACAACATAGCAATCATGCAAGGCCCTCCAAATAAAAGTGAAATTATGAATGACCTTCTCCATTTATTAATGTCTTCCCTACAAATTAAAAAAAAAAAATGATTAGAGGGAAAAATGGTAAAAATCGTATTGATAAAACAAAATTTAACAAATATACATATTAATAATACTTAGAATATCCTAACTCCCTTAGACTTATTTTGTTACAATTTAGTGGTTTTGAGCAACAACCAAATTTCAGCTAACCACTATAATTTAAAATGGGAATAGCAGGAATTAAAACAAAAAATTGTAATATTTATTATGTTTATAAAAATAATGTGATATAATTCACTCTGCAGATGTTTTTTCTAATCAATATACCCTCAAGAAATAAATAGTTTCATTAAATAAACAAGTCTGTCAAGCAGGAGCTGCGAAAACTAAGCAGATATCCACGTGCAGGAACCACCATGGTTGAGACCTCTTCTCACATCCTATTCACTATTTCTCTCTTAGAAAAATGCTTATTTAAACAGGAATTGAAATATAATCTGAACATGAGATGATCAGTCACTCAAAATATACATACAATGGGAGGAAGTGGGGGTTTTCAAAAGCCCAAAACAAACTAATATTTTTCTTAATATCCGAGTTAAGGAAAAATACATATAAAAAAATTGTATAGTAATAAATGTTTAACAAGATTGACTCTGTAAAATTTTCAATCGGCCATAGGAGAGCGGATATAACTAAAGCTATGGTCTCTATCATGTGCATTGTTTAATTTCAGTAAACTCCTCTTCTACTAATCCGATTTTTACTTTTGTTATTATATCAATAAAAACATCTAATGGAAAGTGTACATTTCAAGTCTTGTTTCATTAAAGTTCAAAGAAAAGGATAAAAAAGAAGGGGATATAAGAAGGGAACCTGTGGTGCCATCCTATATGTGGGAAATCTGCTTAATTTATGTAACCTCTGCACGGATTTTTATTTGAAATTTAGGAGATTTAATTATTTTTTAAATGGGAGAAAAACCAAAATCAGAGGGGGAATAAAAAGATACATAGAAAATCGTCAAAGGAATAAGAAACCTTGGATGTAATCTGCAAATCTGATAAAATAAAAGGATTTACTGTTAATCTGTGTATCCTTCGATTTTTTTTTTTTTTTTCATTTTCAATAGGTCTCGTCAATATGTTCAATGAAGAGGCAAAGATGAAAATAAAATAAAGAACCAAAGGTATAAAGATTAAGGGTAAATCCATGCCATGAATCAGATTTGCAGATGACTGCACTGGTGTCATCCGAATTAGAGATGATATAATGCTGCAAATCCTAAAGAATATAGGTCAGTTTAAACTCAAGATAAATGAACATAAAACAAGAGTTTTGGTAGTAGAAAATAAACAAAGCAAGGAAATATAAATATTAGAATTGGAAACATTATACTTAAAAAGTGAAGGATTTGTGTCACCTAGGAAGCATTATCACTAAAGACAAGACAGTAGAACTCAAGTCGATAGAAGAATAGCACTTGCTAAATAAGCCTTCCAAAAGGAGTATTTAAACTAATAAGCATGTAAGCATGGATACCAAAAAAATGTTTGTTAAATCTTTCATTTGGAGTGTACTGCTTTAAAGGAGGGACATTTGAAATCTCCCAAAAGGGAATATAATAGATTAGAAGTAATAGAAATGTGGATTTGGTGCAGAATCACCAAAACAAGTTGGACTAAAAAAATACAATGTGGAAGTTCAAAATGAGGTAAGTGAATGTACAAGTCTCATGAAGGCCATGAAGAAAGGAGAGTGAAACTTCTTTGGCATATTATAAGAATAATTGTAGAGAGAGGCCAAGAAAATCTTTTTTTCAAAGACATCAAACATGTTATAGATTTTGATGAGTAGAGTAAAAGAAAAAGAGAAGTTTCCAAAGAACACAACTAAAATTTGTGAATGGTAGTTAAGTCATTCCTTCCTGTTTTCCAAATTTTAATTGAATATATACTTCTTTATCATGGTCTAAATGATTAAAAAGAACATTATAATTAATACCTATGGTCCAGGTAACTTCTAGAATCTTTATCCTTATTAGTCAGTGGTGATGCACTAAATCCCAATTTTTCAATTGCTTCAAGAATATCTCTAGGTCCTAATTGATTTGGATCATAAATAAATTTCCCCCTTTGAGTAGTAAGGGTGACTGTTGCTAAAATTACTCCATTCAACTTCTTAACATTTTGCTCTATTTTGTTCACACATGATGAACAAGACATACCACCAATCTGGAAAAAAAGAAAAAAATACAATATATAAAAATACTCATAGACTTTTAATCTTTATCGATATTATAATAAAAGTCTTCAGATACTGACCGTATGTTCATGATGTTTCTGGTTGATATTTCGCAAGACATACTTCTAAGATCCCCAGACTGCTGAGTTCCTATTCGGGTGCCTTTGTGATTACGTCTTCTTTGTTTGTTTATTTCTTTCCATTTGGAATAATAGGCTTCTAAAGTTTACTTGATCTATAATTGTCTTCTCTGGTTAGGCTGTAAGAACATTTTTCAATCTTGATCGGGAATTGTACAAGAAGCAATCGAGATAGTAAAATTCCTTGACAACCTAAATAGAGAAGACGGTTATAGATTAAGTAAACTTTGGAAGCCTATTCCAACACAGAAATGTGCCTATACAAACAAAGAAGGCACACAGAGGAACTGGAGTTGGAGATAGTACACAGAGGTACCTGGAAGGGGAGGCTCTGCCTAGGCACCGAATGAGACAGTTACATTCACCTTGATAGGGATTCTTGTCTCAGAGAGAGCCCTGAGGATACTAGAAGTATGTTTAGCAAAACATAGACAAGAAACATGAACTCACGGCCAGTACTCGGAGACTTTGATTATAATATTTATAATAAGTACAACACAAACACATACATATATAGTTACAATTTTAAGATATTCCTCAGTACTTCTCTTTTTATTTTTCAATTGACCATATTCATACAGTCTTGTATTTAGGGAAAGAATACTGGTGGCATGTACTATTTTATACTTACTATACCACTGGTAGGAGTGGGGCAAAACATATGCTTGTAAATATCATCATTGATATTGGTTTTATTGACAAAATGAAAATAAATTATGTTTAGAATTTATTTTTCAGTATTAGAAGTTCTTTGCAAAGCCAAACTCAATATTATTACTTCCGTCTTTACCTCATTTTTCCTCTGGTGTTACAAGAGAATGCCTGAACTGATTTGCTAATATTTTTTTGTAATGATGCTAAGATAATATAGTAAAGTATGTTACATTGTTGTATTATAAAGTTACTGTGGTACCCCAAAATAGTTTTTTTAGAAATCACTGCCTCAAATGGAATCTCAATATGAAAAGAATACAAGCAAAAGATATAAAACACAAACTACCAATTATAATGCCCTTTAAAACCTATAACCAAGTTTTAGAATTCAACAAATATTTTATTTACAAAAGAAGACACATTTTAATCATTCGATTTACACTGTCGCTTTAACTGCAAATATTTATTACTAATTATAGTTAATAAATTATTAGTTATTGATAATGGTTTATGCTGGCTAAATTTTATGTAAATATGAATGATTCATTTTATTTTGTATTAACAACCAATTTATGTTATTTATAACTAGTGTGTTATCAGCAGGTAACTAACAACAACAAATATGTGTAAATGTCAATTATTTATTTGTAGTTAATATTCATATGAAATCATAAATGTTGTTAAACATATTCAATAAAGAACAGCCAGCAGATAGTCAGCCTACTGAACTAAGGCTATGTTGATTCTCATTTGTTTGAATTCAACCTACACTAATGCTTTGTCGGATGGATTCAAATAAAACTCTTACGGTATCTCAACAAGACCTAATGTTTATTGCCCTTTACTGTTCTTAAGAATTCTTTCAATTCCTCCAAGTCAAAATCTCTATACAAGGATTCCTCTTGCATTAACGGCATATGAATAGATTTTTTTCCTCAACCAGCTTTCCTTGGAAGTACCCCAACCATTCACTTTCCTCAATATTACAAGTGTGCATACTCAATGAGAGTGGTAGTGTAATAACTTAATGAGATTTCATAAAGTCATAGAAGTTAACAATAACTTTTAAATTAGAGAAGAATGCAATCCCTTGACCTTTTTTTTTAATTTCAAAAAAAATACTAGTATTTTTATTTTATTTACTTCCACTTTATGCTACACTTACCTTAACCTCAATGTGTCCTTCTTTTGGGCCATCATCATGTATAACAGTAGTAGGAAACCCAAGATCTGATATAGAAAGGGCAATATCTTCAGGAGTTATTATATTTGAATCATAATAAACTTCAGCTTTTGCAGCCATTAGAGCTACAACAACACTATGTACACCTAAAAAGAAGGAAACAAAAAATTGAATTAGGAAGTTGTAGCAAAATATTATAAGAAAAAATTCATTTTTATTTTATTCCAATATAATCTTCTGTGATTTAATTACATTTCAAATCATACAGAAATGTCTACTTAAGAATAGGCAATCAGCAATTATTAATGAAAAATCACTCATTTTTATGTCAGTGCTTCAGTAAGAACATGGGCACCACTACTATATTTGACCATTACTATATGTACCAATTTTACATAACTGCCTTTTTCAATTATTTATCCATCTATCAACCTAATAAGTTTATGATGGTTAAGTAGGAACCTAACCTTATTAATGGATAGTCCTAAAGAGTATTTAATTTCATGTTTACAGTAGAAAAACACTAAATGCAAATATAAACAAGTTATTTTCATCATGTGACACAATTTTTAAAGACTGAACCAGCTAAGGAGAGTGGAAGAAATGGTACAAGGAGACCATAATTAGCAATCCAGAGGTCCTCCTTCCATATTCAATGTGAGGGAATATGAGGGTTGAAAGGAAATAATCATGTTAATATTATATATTGGTTTCCTACGATGAGCTATTATAAATAAAGCACAGAGACATCTATATATCATCAGTATTTTTCCAACCATTATAAAGGTATAATGACAGTGACAGATAGGTAGACAGACATATAGTGTCATAGTCACCCTTAATTCTGAGAATAGTTCTATAACAAAGTATGGACTATAGTAATTTGAGGCATACAAAATAAATTAGCTTAAATTAAAATATAAGGTTTTTCCCCCAAAAAATCATTTTTAATACACTACTACTTAAGAAGTTAATTAAGTTTGAAGAAATTACAAAAAAATACCATTACCTTTGATTTTATGGCAATGTTTTTCTATGGCCGCCACACAGGAAGCACATGTCATTCCTTTGATTTGAACAAAACACTTATCTACAAGGTTATCAATGATTTCTTCAGTTTTCTTTGGTATTCTAGGAGATGGAATCCCTGAAAAATTATAAATGATTATAAATCCAACAATGCTTGCAATTTGCTATCTTCAACTTTTTTAGTGGTCTTCCAATGCCACTTTTGAAAGTTTTAAACCACTTTGTTTTGTCCACTAGAACAATTTAGAAAATGGACAAGAAGGTTTTGGTTGAGTAGGATAGACAAAAAAAATTAACTTACCTTTAAAAGGTAACCCATTAACTTCCAAAACAGCTGTGTCAAAACCCATATCAGAAATCGCCTCAGCTATGTCTGGAGCATTGACTAACAATGAGTCATAATTAACTGTTGCAGTTTTATTTTCTAAGCTTACTAAGATTGATTCTACACCAGTCTTCTTAGATATATTACCTGTAACAGTAAATAATTAATCTGTATTAATAAAGCAAGCTCTAAGGTTTATCTATATTTCTTTCTATCTAGACTCAAGAGGTGTCTGCCACGCACATACATACATGTGTGTGTGTATAGATTTCATGCACATATTTATTAAAAAAAGAATCTTTTTTGATATGATACAAAAGGAGTTAAAAAAAAAGTTTTAAAAAGTTGTTCAAACTTTAGAAATGAAAACATGGACTTCAGCTTAACATATCATCCTTCTTACTGATACCATCATTACTCGAGAGATTTTTAATAGTTTAAGAAAGTATTAAAATAAGGCAGCAGAATACACACACACACACACACACACACACACACACACACACACACACACACACACACACATGCATGCACACGCACACGCCCACACAAACACATATATAATTTCATTGTAGAAAGTTAATTATAGTAAATTAGTTCATAAAACTAAATTTTTGAAGTCTTTTGCAACTAAATGGATAACAAAAGAAGGATAAGAACAGTAAATATTATTCCATTTTTATAATTAAATATTATATTAATTTAAATATTAATATTTAAATAAATATTATTCCATTTTTATAATTCTTACCTTCAATATTTTGTACACAAGATTTGCAAGTCATTCCTTCGACAGAAATTATACAAGAATGTAACTTGCTGTTTATAAGAGGAAGACTAGCATCGAAACCCATGTCTTCAATGGCATCACAAATACTTTGTGCATTTGTTCTTGAGGGATCAAATGTTATGTATCCTAGCTTCTCTTCCAATGACACCTGTAAAATGCAACCCAGAAGTAAATGCTAATTAATAGTAAGGAAATTCATTAATAACAAATAACTTATGAACAAAAATTATGGGAAATATACATAAAATTAAAACATGAAAAGAAGTAAATAAAAAACAAAATTGAATTTCTCTTCATAATATTTTATCTTGAGGCAAATTATCAATTTTAAAGTATGATACAAAAATAATTTATTTAAAATCAGTTCATGGACTGAGCTAAGCTCCCTCAGGAAATCTAGGTAGTAATTAACTTCAGAGTAGAAAAATTATTTCTACAGTTTAAAATATGACAAATACTTCATAAGTTACAAAATAATAAGAATTAATTACATTTACTATTGTGAATGCACTCTCAACTGCATTTAATGAAGTACTGTCATATGTAATTGCAGAGATAATTTCTGAGTTTTGAAGGGGATGAAACAGGTTGTAGAGTAAATGTGCAATAAAGAGGTTGAAGTAAAAAGTAATTAAATAAGTGGCCCTTGCCATGCATTCTGAGCACCGATATAAAAAATTATAAATAGATAATAAACATCTGAACCAGTAAATATGAAGTTAAATATTTTTATCAATCCTTGAAGAAACTTGGTAATACCTCAGACATCCATTTATCTATTAATTTTTGTGCTAGCACGAAAATCACCATCCACTATTATTGTATTTTGGGAATCTCTTGCATAATAACTTAAAAGATAAAATTCAAAGTTGTTTTTCAAATTAATAATAAATTCAACTTTTGACATATTTTGGAAGAATATAAATTATTCTAAGATGAATCCTTTTGTTTTATTATTTATTAACACCCACTTCAGGGCTAATAGAGAAAGGTTATTTACAGATTACCACACTTTTCTAACTAGGGTAGGGCTAAGGTTTCATTGAGCGAGTTCGCCATTAAATTAATTTAGGAAATCAAACCTAGGACTCTAGGTTAACCGAGTGCATTTAAACCAATGATTTAACTCACACGGCTTTCAGAGGCTTTCCCTTAATAATATTTTTATATCACAAGATCTTTATAGAGGACTTGGGTTTGAATCTCTGTTGTCTACTCAGCATCAGTAGGAAATGTAAAAAAGTAAGTTAAGTAAGAAAAACTAATTCATCACATAAGGATGAAGAAGATCCATAATCACAACACGATATTATAAATCATACATGGAGTATGGATTATACCATATACCTAGTTGTTATTTATAGACTAAGTACACTTCCATCAAAAGTAAAATTTAACTGGGCATTGGTCTTCGTAAGCAGTTTATACCAACTAGTTTTATATGTTTCAGCTTAATCTTTTAGTTTCGGTTTTTGTTTATGAACAATAACTCCAACTAAATAACACTATTGAGGTTGATACCGAATATTCATTCATAATACATTATATTTAAATTATACAGAGGGCTAATGAACAAATAAATTGACTCCCTAAAAAAAAATTCACTGGAGTGGACATGTTTTCACTTTTTATATAACCTCAGCTTTTATATAACAACCCTTCTCAAGAGATTTAGAAATTGGGAGATAAACTCCCAAATTAAATTTCATTTTTAAACTAGAAGGAAGTATAGTGTGACTTCTACTGAAAGAAAATAGACAGGGAAATATAAATTTCATTCATAATTATTTAAAAATGATTTATTTATTTTTATTATTTATTAATGCCCATGTTTTGCTATTATTGCTAATTGGGATACAAATGATTTAATTTATTTCGTAAATTGAAAAGTATATTTACATGAGTGTTGAATTTATAAACCGAATATAAATAGACAGTTTTATAACAATGCTTCATAATTGATTTTTATTACGAATTCATAGAATACACATAACATTCCTATCAATAGTTATTAAGATAGTCTATAGTAATTTTTATTTTGGCTGTATGAATGTAAAAAATTAAAATTTGCTAAGATAGGCCCAGATTGCTTAGACATATTTCATGAAATAAAATAAACAAGAGTAGAATGTGCTGAAGTTATTATGAAATAAAGCATTACATATGCTTACCTAATTACTTTTATAGTCCAGCATATAACAGAACTATGAAATTACTTTCAAGTACCACTTACATTAAGTTCTGATTTCTTAAGGTATTCTAGAACTAAATAATTATTATTAACACAACCAGAATTCAAATTTTATAAATTTAAAATAAATTACCCAAAAAGAGAGCAGGTGTTGGGAGTTAGAATTCATGATCACAAAAGAAAGAAACTGACCAAGAGTAAAGATAAATTTGTGGTTAAAGAGACCACTGATAATACTACTTAATAATTTTAATTTTATTTCGATCTATTTAATAAATAAGCATATAGATATTTTAACAGAAAAATAATTATTTAATTATAAAAATAACTTTAATGATATGTGCTAGTTTGATTTTATGAATTCAATTATTATTATAATCATTGATGTAATCAAACTGTCACACTAGATTATTTAGAGAAGAACATTTTATAGAAAAAAATTAAACCAAGCCATTTTGATTTTACAGGAGTTAGAAAGGCTTATAATATATTAAAGATTGAATAATTAAACCAAATGACATTAAATCTACAGAAAAAATAAAAAATTTGAATCATCAATGAATGTTTAACTTTTCCAAAAGTCAGAGATATAACTCCATATACAATATTGAAAAAAATAAACCAAGAATATTTAAGATCATACAAGAATATTTTAAAAACATATGTACAATTTTTGTGGTAATAAAGAAGAATAACAACAAAAAATAAATTCAACAAACGCCCATTTTTTTTTAAGTAGGATAGTAAACAACTTTGAACATTCTGTAATATATATGAAATTAACATAAGTAGTATTATGATTATGAAAGATGAAAGATAGGAAACAGATCAGAAAGTGCAATCTTAAATATGTCATAGTTCAATCTATTTCAAGCGGTCAAAAAATACTTGGTAGCTGGGTTTCTAAATGACTCAGTAATGGGATATCTTATTTTCTGACTTAGTGCACTGTTTTCAGTAGGTGTTTGTTCAAATACCTGTGAGAGAGAGAGAGAGAGAGAGAGAGAGAGAGAGAGAGAGAGAGAGAGAGAGAGAGAGAGAGAGAGAGAGAGAGAGAGAGATAGAGAGAGAGAGAGAATGAGAGAGAGAGAGAGAGAGAGAGAGAGAGAGAGAAGAGAGAGAGAGAGAGAGAGAGAGAGAGAGAGAGAGAGAGAGAGAGAGAGAGAGAGAGAGAAGAGAGAGAGAGAAGAGGAGAGGAGAGAGAGAGAGAGAGAGAGAGAGAGAGAGAGAGGAGAGAGAGAGAGAGAGAGAGAGGAGAGAGAGAGAGAGAGAGAGAGGAGAGAGAGCAGAGAGAGGAGAGAGAGAGGAGAGAGAGAGAGAGAGATAGAGAGAGAGAGAGAGAGAGAGAGAGAGAGAGAGAGAGAGTGAGAGAGAGAGAGAGAGAGAGAGAGAGAGAGAGAGAGAGAGAGAGAGAGAGAGAGAGATAGAGAGAGAGAGGGATAGAGAGAGAGAGAGAGAGAGGAGAGAGAAGAGAGAGAGAGGAGAGAGAGAGAGAGAGAGAGAGAGAGAGAGAGAGAGAGAGAGAGAGAGAGAGAGAGGAGAGAGAGAGAGAGAGAGAGAGAGAGATAGAGAGAGAGAGAGAGAGAGAGAGAGAGAGAGAGAGAGAGACAGAGACAGAGACAGAGACAGAGACAGAGACAGAGACAGAGACAGAGACAGAGACAGAGACAGAGACAGAGACAGAGACAGAGACAGAGACAGAGAGAGCTTATCAATTTGAAACAAAGTTCGCCCACAACTAACAGATAACTTGAGAGATCAATAGAGACTTTTAAGGATTTTAAATTAACGTTAATAATAAATAAAATGTGTTTATTAGGGTGTGAGTTTCTTATTTACCATATGACTGCAAACATATTACATGTTAAAAGTATAAGGAAAACTCAAACTGAATCTATTTTGCTTATCAAATTTCTTGGTTAAATGAAAGTTTCTCTAAAATACTAAGACATACAAAACAGAATAAATTAATATATAATTCTTTATTCAATGAATAATAGTAGAAAGCGAATAAGTATAAGTCCATGTCAGTTCACAGGGACAAACAGAATGCATTCTGAGAAATAATCAATTAAGTTAGATGTAAGTCAATATAAATTGCTGATATCAGTGTTTGTTTTTAATTATTAGCCATTCAGTGTGCCATTTACCACTTTCAAAAAGTTTATTGTTATCCTTATTATTTTATTACTGATGATTACTGTAGTTTATGTAACGAAAAACATAAGTCTTAAACCTGTAATTTCCATGGAATAGGTAAGGAATCCCTAAAATAACTCAGCATATCAGTAATTGTTAAAGTTCATAGGGGCTTATTCTTCTCAAATAATCCTTGTATCATTTGGATCCCTGATCAAATGAAAAATTCTTTTATTTTAGAGGATTACTGTCATGGTAATCAAATTTAAAATTTAGCCTATGAAACACATTCATGCTACTGACTGGACAAATTACATCCATTGCTAATAGTTCATAATATGATATATTATGTTTCTTAACAATACTACTACCATTTTCAGATTATTTACTGTTAGAAATTAATGATTATATATTTATCTTAGCATCAATGAGAAAATAACTCATAAATTTATCGAAAAATAAAGAAACCAAGTTTTAACAATGAACAGGGTAAGATGTATATGTACAGCTCTACAATTTATTCTGAGCATTGTTTGAAGAGTGAAAGAGTAGCATTTACTTGCTAATGAGAAAGCAAAATAATAACAGTATTTTAGTCTGTGATTTCATTAGTGATTTTCACTAACAATATACCCTGTAAATAAACAGTTGTTTTGTAGATTTAAAAAAATACCAAAAATTTGAATAAAAGTTTAAATCTATAACTGAAATTCTAATTGTGGCACAAAAATTAGGAAAATATTTCTGTTCACTCCTACAGAAACAATTAGTTTTATATTTTACAAAGACTATCGATTTGAAAGAACAAAATGTAAGTTGAAAAGAGACAGATTAAACAATTATATTCCATTATTAGGTCAATATAAACAGCATTAATTTGATTCACTTGAGTAGAATCTTAATTTTGATTTACAGTATATGTAATATGTCATAATTGGTATACATATATTTTAATCTACTTGTATTTCACTGGAGCTTATTTAGTCAAAAACACTAACTATTCCAATCTCATATTCTGAGTGTAGAATATTTATGTATTCTAAATGTAGATTATTCAACACTAATATTCTTTTGAATGTAGAATATTTATTAACCATCTATAAAATATTTTACACATAATTAACTAATTAAGATAAAAACTCTTAAATAAATGTAAGGCTGGAGAGTTTATCTTAATGGATTTAGAGTACACAGTAAGACCTTTACACAAGTGCATAGTTCCATTTTAAATAAGGAAAAAGATCAAATATCTAAAAAAAAAAAAAATATCTAATATTTCCTTCAGGTTATTAATGAAGATGATAAAATTTCCTACATTTAAAAAAACAGAAACAGAAGAGGTTAGTATTCATCTAAGGAACTCCACCACTTCTGAATATTTTGAATGTATCAATATGGAACAGATTGACACTGAAGATGTTGTTTTTGTTATTTTGATAAAAAATCCTTATCTATTTCTTGGGAAACAATTTGCAAGCATGAAATATTGAATCATTTCTTTTAATCAAAATATATCTGCAACTATAAAAGCTTAGTGTATACAAATACAAACATTTTGAATTATGTTTATCACTCATAGACACTAATATTATTTAATCCCAACATTAGTGAAAAAATATCCAATCTCTCTCCCCCTCCCCCCATGTGGCCAGAGTTTAGAATTTGTTCTATTAACAAACTAAAGTGTAAATTACTAAAAAATAAAATAATAAATGAACATGGGCTATAAATGAACCTAGCCCATTTTAGTTTTTATATAGAGACATTAACAAAGTAACTTAACTTTAGAAATCAGCCCTCGTTTATAAAATATAACAGAAGTTTGAAATATCCTATTTTAGAAGTCCATTATTTATTAATGTTAAGAAACACTCAGCAATGATGATTAGTGGTTATAGGAATATGTCCTTTAACCAATCACTCTTATAAATGTACCCGAATTCATTTTGCAAATGACTAACATTTGAACTAAGTTAATTTAACAATAGACTACTTTTGACTACTTTAAATGTATTATCTGAATTAAATTTACAAATTTGTGAAGGAAGCGGTGAGAATTATTACATTTTCAACCCTTTAATTGAACAACACTTCTTTTATTTAAAGATTAAGTTTACAAACAATAGGTATCAATTTGCAAGACTTTATTTACTGTAGTTTCCACTTAAAGCATAATTAGCAACCTCATCATTACTAGGGTATTAATACAAAGGAGACACAAAGCTTAATTCAAGTGTTTAGCATTTTTTCAAAAATAAGATCATATAAATCAATCTTGAAATAGTTAAGTGACTGATGGGAGAAAAGAATGGTGAATGGAAGTATTTACAATAACATAAATAATTATTGATTGCGTAAAATCATATTGTCTATTGACTCCATCTTCAGGACTCTATATCAGAGACAATATAAATCCTTGGCCCAAACACTTATGAAGGACCTGGAGCACACTGCAGTTGGTGAGAGGACATTTGTTACTTGATGTTCCCTGTCAGTTACATGGCAATTCTACTTCTTTATTCCAGTCAATTGCCTCAAAATAGCAAGTAGATACTGCATGAATTGGTAGAAGTCAAATCAAAGCTTCGAAAGAAAATTGAGTACGATATCTTAAAAATGAAACCGGCATTTCCTATTTAAAAGTCCATTACACCAAAGTTGAGCTAATAATGTTCACAGAGACAAATAATGTAGAGGACAATGAATAATAATTTGTTACTAAGCCAAAAATTTGCTATGACTAGGTTTTAATATATTTTAAAGGCATATATTAAAAAGAAAAATTGTGAAAAATGGACTATATGTACATATTTTTCTAATGAAAATTTCATATGTTCTATTTATTTTAATAGAATCTGTATATTTAAAATTTTAAAGGGTTGTTAGTCTAATTATAATGGAATATATATTATGATAGAAACTGGACTTAAATGTACACTATAATTGCACTAAAGCTTACCTTAATGCTTTCAACTCCTTCTTTCTGCGATATTGTACCCTCAATATTCCTTACACAGGACTGGCATGTCATTCCCTCAATGTTAACAATAATACTTTTGAATTTTTCAGGTAGATGTGCTTCAAATCCCATATCTTCAATTGCTTCTTTTAATTCTTCAGGTGATGTTGTTTTAGGATCATAAACTATTTTAGCACATCTTTCTGGCAAACTTACCTTAAGTATAACAAAATGATGACTTTAAAATATGAATTAAGCTATTATGAACATTTTTTTTTTTAATTCAAAAGAAAAAAAAAGCAAAGTAATTAATTATTCTTCTAAAATAAATTAGGCAAATTTCATTTTTCTTTAATAATTTACGAATATAAAAGTATTAATACAAACACCAGTAGCTTTAGTAAATTAAATTAATGAAATAAATATTAAATGGTCATTTAAATAATCTGAAGTAATTACAATATAGAAATAAATACATGCTTAGTGTCCTCAACTCTTTAAATTAAAACAATACTTAAAACAAGAAAAAAAACACGAACAAAACAAAATATTAAACTTACCTTTATGAAGGAAACACCTTTCTTACTGCCAATAGTACTTTCAATATTATTAACACAAGACATACAAGTCATCCCAAAAACCCCTATTTGAATTTCCTTTTCTTCTTCTTCATCGTCACTGGAATACAAAAAAAAAGTTGTAAACTTTAGGAAGTTGAAGGAATAAGATTTTTAAAGGTTACAGATAACTTAAATTTTCAAATGGCTAAAAAAATCTTAAAGTACTAACAATCCCCAATTTCCATAGCAGTTATAAGATAAATCTTCATCTTCTAGTAGTGGAACTTTATCAGACATGTTTTTATGACACAGAGAACACTAAAATGAAATTGATAGAATATTGGTCCGTTCCCAACTGGATGGTAACTAACATTTATCTAGGGTTTTGACACAATGATAATGATAGGCAATAAATGGTGGCATTAGATAATGGCTTATCACTTCATTTGGATATTTACCTTGATTAGAGATTTAATAATCAGCCACAGAACCAATGCACTTGTTAATTTAATGCTACTAATGTAACCATTTATAATACATTTCCAAAATATTAATCAAATGTATACAAAATATTAAATATTCAAAAATCCAAAAATATCCTTGAGAAAAGCAATATAACTTCCACATATTTATACAATAAAGCCACATGAAAAATAAAAGTTTACCTTGTGTACAAGAGCAAATACTTCATTTTAAAATCACTTTCAAAACTAGTTCACAAAACAATGACCTTAATAAGTAAAAAACTAAATAATTAGAGGTACTAGCTGAGACCATTAATACTGAGATTAAATGTGATCAAGACTGAATAAGGAACTTATTATCAGAGAGTCTGAATTCAGAAAACTTTCACTCTCCACTTGGAGGGGTAAACCCCATTCACCATAATACAGACTAGTTCACAATCTAGATCTCAAAGTCAAGGGCAGTCTGGGGGAATTATCCAGTTCCAGTTTAATGTAAATAAACTTACAGCAACAAAAACATGCATCAAGGGAACAGAAATAAGCAACTTACACATCATGAAATAAATTATAACTATTAATGACTAGCTCACAGTTCTGTTTTTGAGAAAAGCCAATGAGTAACTCATAGATCAAAATGAGATGTATGTTTCTTAGAAGAGAGTAGAGAAAGAAACCCAACAAACCAATATATTATTAAATGTGTTATGGGCATACCATATATTTATCTTCCAAAACTTATGGTTTAAAATGAAAAATAAATAGCATCTACATGTGAGGATAGCATAGGTATATAAAATGTTTATTATACTACAATTAATACCAAAATTGTATAAATGTTATCAAATAATTATACTGTTCTAAATATCGCATTAATACATTTCTATAAATGATAATAAGAAAAAAAAATAATCGAATTTTTTATGAATGAAAACACTTTGAAGGTTCAGTGAAGCCAAAAAAATAAAAAATTCTCTATAAATTATTGAAATTTGAATTTCTAAAGCATTTTAAAATAAGAAAAACGATGGACTAATCCCAGAAAAATAATTTTTGTTCTGCTGGTAATGAGGACATTAAATAAGATTCAAGTAGAAATTATTACATGTCTTTTATGGTTCCTCATAGTTTTATTTTAAACCATAAACTCTTTCAGCAATTACGGCTACCATCACCAGGGGCTACTAAGAACAGACAAATGTGCCAAAACAATAATCAAACAAATAATCAAAATTTATAATATTTAGCATATATAGAATTTAAATTAACGATATTAAAAGTTTATCATCCTTATATATAAAAAAAACAAAAATTGTATTAAAAGATATAACAAAATAATATATTTATACTTAGACCATGTACTTTTAAAAAAATCATAAACTTAATTAAACAATTAGATTAGATCCTGTAGGTAGAAAGGCAAAATATCAGCCTCTTCTTACAAATATATAAATGATTTTGATACATGGTGATGACTTGGTAATTATTTTATTATGTGTCTTAAGATAATTTATTTTCTGTTTTAACTTATACAGAATTGAACTTCTAATATTGCTAATATTTACAGAACATTTGTTTAAGCTAATCTAGAATTGTTTTGCATTTCAATAATTGTAACTTATTGGTCATATTTTTGCTAATGAGGTTCTTGTTTGTTTTTTATATCTGATGATGACAGCGAAGTTGCTGAAAGCACTTTAACGTAAGCAGTATGATAGAAAATACAGTGAGATACCACTAATGTTTTATCACTTTCAACCTGAATCTAATTTCTTTAAATATTAAAATTAAATAAAAATTGTTAGTTTTTTAATACCCTAAGAAACAATTTAATTATGAAAACTAAAATTAAAATTCTGTGGCAAAGGAACAAAATAAAATGCCATAAATGAGCTCTCAGTAGGAGAACATGTGGCTTGCACATCACTCTTTCAATTCACACTTGATATAAATTAGATAAGTGATTGCTAAATATTTGTTAAGCTATTTTCTCTTAAGGAAACAAACTACTGATATTTTAATAATGATGCAATTCGCACCAACCTTCTTCAAAATAGCAATTGACAGTCTGTGAGAATACCTAGTAAGAAAATCAGATTGAAAGGGTGACTCTGGAAGTGACTTTTTGTTCAATTTAAAGCTGGAGTCACTTGAAAAATTGGAAATATCACAATTGAAAAAGTGAAGAAGTTTTGTAACCAATGAAGCATCATTCTTAAGAAAATAACAGAAGACCTAAGTTGATAGAAAAATAGTACTCACTAAGAAGCCCTTCCAAATCAAAAGTAGAATTTGAAAAATCAAACATATAAGTGTGAATGATATTTGTTTGGAGAATTTGAACGATCAAACATATAAAGAGCCTGGATATTAAACAAATTTTGGAGTGATATTTGTTTTGAGAGTATTATTTTACCACAGAGAAAGTTGGGCTCATCACAAAAGAAGATCAAGAGCCAGAAATGTGGATTTGGTGCAGAATCCCTATAACCAGCCTGACATAAATTAAATGAGAGAGTTCAAAATGAGGTCAGTGAAAATTGAAGTCTTATCAATGGCAAAGAGAAAAGGAGATTGAAACTTATTGGATATATATGATAGTGACTTATGACTCACAACAGTAAAGGGAGGCCCTGAAAGTCATTTTTTGAAACAGTTCATGGATTTTGAGGGGTAACAAAGTCCGTCACGCAGGGGCTGCGTAAACTAAGCAGATTTCCCAAGTGAAGTTTTACAATAGAGAAATCTGCATACTGGTAACACAATACCACAGTGATTAAATACAAACGGCAATGAGAAATCTTTCAGTTAATTATAATAAATTCCCAACTGAAACGGCTTCTGAATTGTAATAATAATTTATATTTCAATAACTCAAATTTTAGTAGTCCAAGAACTAAAGAATGGGGGGGGGCGGATGAACAGAACGTATTTGCATAAATCTCACAAAGTAACAAAGGTAAGGTAAGGTTAGGAACGACAGGTTAGAAGAAGCCTCCCACCTGAGCCAACGGAAATGATCAATCTAATCCGAACTATACCCGACCACAGACTTCATAAAAATGCAAATATCTCCGTTAATATTCAAGATAGAGAATAAATGTATATAACAAGATTTATAGTAAATTTAATTTGCAATAAGATTGGTTCTATACAATTTTTCGATCCGATACATAATAACGGAGATATTTCAAATTTTCGAAAAACCCCCCTCCCACTGGTCCGATTTCAGCCGTTAACGAACTTGATCTTCCTTTTTACATAAAACGCTTAAATACCGAGTTTGGTGACGATTAAACAAAAATTGCCACCGCTAGAGTGTTAACAGACAAATATATATATATATATATATATATATATATATATATATATAGTTTTGAACGGACCTCATTTTCGTCATCTCCTGGGTAGGATCGATGGACATTTGAAGAAATTTTTTGAAACTCGCGTCATGAGTACGACCTCAATAGCTGATTTCCCTTAAGGGAAATCTGCTAATAACTAGAAAAGAGTAGTTTATGCCCAAGCCCAATGGGAGTAATTAATTATAAGATTTAAAACTAGATGGTGATTTCTGAAATGCCAATGAATCCCAGAGTTTTGATTTTAATGTCACAAATCCCAATTGATACAAGGTGAAATGAGTTAAATATATGGGTTTTGATAAATATTCTAGTAATCCCAGGCCTTATTTTATTTATCTTTGTGTAGACCTAATGCAGTAACTAATCGGAACATGAAATTCATAGGAGTAACAAATTATGTTTCGAAAGGGTTTCCATGATTAATGTAAGAATTTTACTATTACTAATGTACTATTTCCTTTAAAGAATCCAAAAAAGTAAAAAAAAATATTGTGACTTCATTTCATCATAGAACTACTGAGAACACTTAAATCAGCACCCCATACATTACATTATGTGTACTATACCTTGAAAGTTTAGAATATACTAAATCTCTGTTAATACGCATGACAGCTAATAGAATCATTTGAATGAAAATAACCCTAAATAGACAAATTGAGAAGAAAAAAGTAAACTAACTAGCTATAATGAGTATAAGATATGATGTTGGGCAAGTAAAAATTTGCAATGGAAACTCAGCAAACGACAAGAGTTTAATTAGTAAACAAACTTGTAGTTATTAAATGATAACCTGTGAAAGAAATCATAGCATCCCTTCTCGAATGGATACATAAAAAATAAAACTTTGAAAACAGAAGGTGATGAGAGCACACATGCTGTGATTTCACATTTGTAACTACTTGCTATTCTAGTTCTTATTTTGATTAAATGTCTCATTCAGAAAAGTATTAAGGTAGAATTATAGCATTTTACGATAATAGGTAGCTGTGCAAAATATTGCTTTGAATTTTTAAATAGTAATAAGGAATGGAACTTGAACCTAAATACTTATATCTAAAAAGTTACAGGTTATATACTTTTCATATTACACATCCCTTCTTTATAATGTATAAATAAAAATCAAAAACTCATACCTTGAATCACATTTTCTAGAAACGAGGTGATAATGGGCATTGTTAATGCTTTTATTGAAATGAATTAATGTAAAAAACTTAAACATATTATAACTCCAGTTAATGACTGCCAATACAGTTGCTTTTAGCAATTGAATAAACATTAAACTACCAAATTAACACAACAAAAGTAGAACAACAATAAAATATTACTTTGAAGGATAAAAACAGTTACTGAAAGATAGTTTTAATATATTCAAGAGATAGGTAATATTCCAAGATAACACAGTGAACCTATTATATACATAAAATACAGAGGGAAACATTGTACAATCATTCTCCCACAATAAAGAAGCTGCACACTTAATGAAATATGATCCTTACAAATACCAAATGAACCATATTGTCCAATAAAAAAAATGCACTAGCAGTGTAATTAATGGGGTTCATGACAAATAAATTTGGATACTATGGTTGAGAATGTTAAGCAAAATTTACTACATGTTCTCCCAAAAAAATGGTGGTACACCTGTATTATTCATGGACAGTTGTAGCAAGACATCATTTTATAATTAATGAAAAACTTGTCTTTCATAATTGTGGCGCACTGTCTGATACAAGGGCAAATTATATCTCATGATTGTCCATTTCTTCCTTTGTAAAATTCTATGTAAAAAAAAATAAACTAAGCTGTATATGATTTATAGTAATATAACAGCTTAAAGTGAAAATTGAGTCATTAAAAGTAGGAGTTATACATAAATTTCAATTTTTTTCAACTCCAAGGATCAATGGAAATTCACACATTTTCAAAAATCATGTTATAAGTCCAATCTCAATTGATTTCCCTTAAAGCAAATCTGTTAGCATGCTAGAATCTCTGCGAGCTAAATGATTTTTTTTTTATTGAATAAGAGACCAATATTATTTATTTATAAGTAGGTGGCAGTACATGTACTGCACAATAAAAGCTAACATATTTATGAAGGCAATCAATACTTTAAATTCAGGATTGGGTTTTTTATAGAGGAGGTATGCCAGTTATTTTTCAGTGACTTTAGATGTTTCCTATCTGAACTCATATTAGATTCCATTTCTCAAAGCTTTGTAGCTGAATATACATTTGGAAGTCAACACCAAAACTGGTGTACTTAATTTCAAGACCTCCACCCCCCCCCATCATTCTTATGAGTTTCTAGCAGATTTCTTAAGCTATTGAGGTTATACTTGACACGGGTTTTGAAAAATTCCCTAAAATGTCTGTTGTTCCTACCTTGATGGACAAAATGAGGTCTGTTCATATTAATATGTACAGTCTGTTACCGTTCTAACAATCGTTATCGAACTCGATATATTAATGTCCTAAGTAAAACTAAAGATAAAGCTTGTTAACGGCTGTAATGTAAACATTTTTACATAGAAATAGTGAATATGTGGTGAGATGAGGTCACAAGTATACTATACCAGCACATGGGAAATCTGCTTAGTTTACTCAGCCCAGCGTGGCAGACTTTTTTTTATAGATATTCAATGTTTTGCTGAAAACCATGGAATCAGATAGATACTTCCTCAAAAAAAAAAAATGTTTGTCATGCCTGTTGGCTGCATAAAGTTTGCAGATTTTTCATGTGTTGTACACTCTGCAGACCTCACACCACTTATTCTCCATTTATCCTGTCATAAGAAGTTTATATAAACCGGACTTGAAATTTTAGCTGAACCTTAGATATTCAGTGCCTCAGGAGCCCTAAGTAAATGTTGGCATTGGTAGGAGTGGAGGTTTACATTGCAAATATCTCTGTTAATAATATATAGTGCTTATGACCTTTCTGAATGTGCTTTTAATTATATTTAGAATTTTCAGAGCCCAATTCTCTTTGAATTTTCTCCTCTCCTGATTGAAGTACTTATTCCATAAATATTGGTGGTGTTGGGCTGAGTCTGTGGGAACAACAATGTTATATTTTTTGTAGTTAGCATAGTGAATTTTACAGCAATAAGATGAGGTGTAAATTTATTAGAGATAAAAGAAATATGTTGCTCAATAAAGTCAGGAAGGACCAAGACCTCCCACAGAACATTGAAAGGAATGTCAAGTAGTCAGCTTGACATATTAGAGCTAAGTTGTGATGGCATTAAATCCCAAAGATTGGTATATCCATTCCTCAGTTCCTTCATGATGCTGAGTTGACACTGCAAAACGAATGAGTAAGCTCATCCAGGAAATCCAGTAACAGCTAAATAAAATCTAGTATGAGTCCTTGGTAACTAAACCCATACATTTCACAGAGGTATCAAGTTTTAGGATTTCAGATGTCAATCAATGTTTATTGGTTATATTTGAAAATTGGTGTTTATTACGGTAATAAATTAGAAATTGCAATTTGAATCCTATTGTCCACACAGGAATCACAGTATTATATTACAGCACATGGGAATTCTGTTTAGTTGATTCCGAACCTGACTTTTCAACTTTTGTTCTGATAGCCTAATTACTTATTTATGACTTGTCATTGCATTTCATAAAATGTTGGTTACTTTTTATTTTTAATTGTCCCCATTTAACTTTAAGTTGTTTTAAATATTTTTTGTTGACTTTTAGCAGATTTCCCTTAAGGGAAATCAGCTATTGAGGTCGTACTCATGACGCAATTTTCGAAAAATTTCTTCAAATGTCCATCGATCCTACCCAGGAGATGACGAAAATGAGGTCCGTTCAAAATTATATATATATATATATTTGTCTGTTAACGCTCTTGCGGCTCGATATTTAAATGTTTTATGCAAAAAGACAGATCAAGTTCGTTAATGGCTGAAATCGGACCAGAGGGGGATTTTCGAAAATTCGAAATATCTCCGTTACCATATGTCACGTCGGATCAAAAAATTGTATAGAACCAATCTTATTGCAAATTAAATTTACTATAAATATTGTTCTATACATTTATTCTCTATCTTGAATATTAACTAAGATATTTGCATTTTTATTAAATCTGGGCAGATAACGGATGAATGAGTTTCCCGCCAAAAGCTAGTTTGGCTCTCGTATAGAGAATTCTCTATTGTATAACTTCACGAGGGAAATCTGCTTAGTTTACACAGCCCCAGTGTTAATGGTAGAATTTAGTGTACAACATTTTTTTATCTTGGTTTTTCATATCAGCTAGCCTTATAATTGTAATAATGACTACAAGATTTACCATGTATCAAAGTTTCATCATTTTTGCCAAATATTCAACATGAATATCAACATATGAAATCAATATTTTTTATTAAATATTACTCTGATGTACCTTTGATAGTCATAAATTAAGTCTACAAGTTTTAGCAGATTTCACTTAAGGGAAATCAGCTATTAAGGCTGTACTCATGATGCGAATTTCCAAAAATTTCCTTAAATGTCCATTGATCCTCCTTTTATATTATATATATTTTGATATATATTATGATTTTTCTTCATTACGCAAAAATGTTTATTTGATCTATATCATACTTGATAGTTAAACATTTCAGTCAACACTGAAGACCATATTTGTTATTTGCGGAAATCGGACCAGAAATAGTGGGGGTTTAAAAGGAGTGATTAAAAATATCTCTGAGTCGGATCGTAAAATGTTATTGAACCAATCTTATTAGACTATTGATGTTTTACAATTGTTGTTTTATGCATTTTTTTGTAACTCAAGTATTAAGCGAGTTATTTGTACTTTCTTATTTTCTGCCTTCAGTAAAGCTCCTCCCTTTTACTAATCGTTATTTTTTTTACATATATCTGCTTAGTTTATGCAGCTCCTGCATGATGGGCTGTTTTATTAAGTGGTATTGAAGATGAAGCATGTTCTCTGAAGAGTGATCTGCATATTAGTGGAATAAAAGAGCAATTCTAATTAGAGCTTCTCCTGTTTTAATGAATCAGATCAATTAAAATCATTATAGGTCTTGAAACCACTCCTGAAAATGTCCAAATTTCTCTCAAATACAACTGCAAAAAAGCAGACTGGGCTAAATTTGAGAGATGTATATTAGAGAATATGAGTGCGAAAGACATTCAAACAATGAATGATTATAATAATACAACATTATCATCTGCTTAGAAATCCATACCTAAAACAAAAATGAGAAACAAACACACACCAGTTCCCTGTTGGAATGATAAAAGCAAAAAAGCAGTAAAGAATAAACGCTTTGCTCGTAATAAGTTTAAGTTATACCTATCCTAAAATAATTGAATTAACTACAAAAAAAGTCAAAGCATGTGCACGGTATATAATTGTCCAAAGTAAAAAACAAAACTGGATAAACTTCATATCAAATTTACCCAGAACTGGCACCTTAAAATGACTTTACACCATGAACAAAATTTATAATGCAGGTAATGTTCCTGAAAGCTGGAGGCAGAGCATTATAATCCCTGTTCTAAAATCGAACAAAGATAAAACTGATGTTAAAAGTTATCAGTAGTTTTTACTAGTTTTTCAGAATGTAATTTTATCTCGGATCTCTGAATTGGGTGTTAGAGGTAAAGCCCTCCGATTTATTCAAGGATTTCTTTCCAACAGGTCATTCAGAGTAAGAAATAGCACGCACCCTTGAATTATTTAACCAGAAAATGGGTGTTCCTCAAAGGAGTATACTAAACACAACTCTACTCATCAGTGCAATGGACACGGTAAAGGAGTACATCCCAGCAGATATCCAGCACTGTCTAAATGTTGACGATCTTCTAATATATTACACCTCAACCTCTACACTGTCTGGCCAAGAAATAATTCAAGAGACAATTAACCTCCTTGAAAAATGGAGTCACAAAGTTAGCTTGACTTTCTCATCAGCAAAAACTCAAACCACACTATTTACACAGAGACGAAAAGACATCTACTACTAATTACATTTAAACAATGAACCCATAACAGAATTATATACAATGAAATTCTTAGGCATGACCTTTGACAAACACCTAATATGGGACTCCATTGGAAGGACCTAGTTAATAAATGCAGGAAATCCCTACATTTTTTGAGAATCCTAAGTAATACTAAATGGTGTGCTGGCAGGAAAGAAATGTTAAACTTCTATCAATGTTATATCAGATCTCTTTGGGTTATGGAAGTATAGCATACTCGTCTCCCAAGCCCAATACACTCAAAATACTTAACACAATACAAAATGCAGGTATTCGATTAGCAATAGGTCCTGACCCATTGAAAGTATTTTTGTTGAAGCCGGGGAACCAGCATTACTGAGGCATTATTAATGGCAAAGTTCTATAACAGAATTCAAGCGTTCCCTGAGGGATGTTCAAGGATGAAATTTTGAAAGCCCCATTCATTGTATTATACAAAAACAACCCCTCACATATCTGTCCTTTCACTAGGCATTGCTGGAGCGGAATCACGACAGTTAAGTTACAAAACACCATTTTTTAAAAACAGACTGTTAAGTGGTCATCCTAAAGAAACTCTTTTATATTTCAGTAAAAGAGCACAACTTTTCAAGAGTATCCTCTATTATAAAAACAAAACAAGAAATATCTGTCTTTACAGCCCATGAAGAATCAAGGCCTGCCATACGACTTTGGTGGGAGGTCAAGTACTCAAGTTGATGCATTCCCTGTCATATATAGGTGGCTTTATAACCAAATATTGTTATTCCTTTATTTAAGTAGCAACTCAATTGCTTCATGTTAAGCATTGGGAGAATGGACAGAAGTCCAACCTCAAAGCTCAGTGTCTGCTACCAGTTAAATAACGTGTTAAATGTCAACCTGGAGTTTGAACTTGGAGCCACAAGCATAAAGCTCACCCTGGACCATTGCCAACAGCGCCGCTGGGTAGGAAAAACAGCAACCCCACAGGGGTCTTGGGGTGGAAAAAACCTCAAAAAATAAAACATTAAGAATAATTAAAAGAAAAAACTACAAGTTCATTATAGCAGACAAAGTGTAAAATAAAAACATTACATCACTTGGGGGGGGGGATTCTTATGGAGCAATAAATATAACCATTGTTTGTAGTTTCAAAAAATGTTTACCTAAGATTTTTTTTTTCTCTAATTGCTTCATATTTGCAGAAATAAAAAATCTAATGTTTCCAGGGTTTCATACATAATTTTATCAAATATATTAAAAGATGGCATTACTTGAAATTTAAAATGAACATAATTGAAGAACAGTAATACTTTCAGTTTTTGTATTTTTCAGTTTAACTTTGACTATAAAAGTAGTCAGTTTACGAAGTGTTCAACATCTGTAGAATATCAATAGTTTAACAAAATAAGTTCTACAACATTTTTTGACACGTGTCATAATTATACAAATATTTTGAAATCCCCTCCCCCCCCCACTCCTGGTTTGATTTCAGCCATTAACGAACATGATCTTTAGTGTGTGTAGAATGTAAAGGGTTAAACATCAACTATGGTAAAGGTCAAATAAGCATTTTTGAGTCAAGAAATAAAAACTTAATTAATGATGTCATCAAACAACATATTTACCTGGATTTCATTTAGTAAAGATCTGTTGAAAACATTTCATTAGCCTATTGTTGAATTGTGATGACTAAAAGTAGGGATTAACTAGAGGCTAAAAAAGGACAAAGGAAAAGTTTAAAAGGACAAAATAGATACTCAACATAATACAACAATAGCTTGTGGAAACATTTTCATGTATTATGTTTCACCATAATTGATGAAAAAGTTGCAGGTTGTGCCCGTCACCTCATCATCAAGCAACTGTATAATAACTTGTGGAGCCAAGTCCTCCCAATTAAATGACATCAATACTTGGAATGAAGTTGTCAACGAAGTTCTCGGTTTAGGTAAGTTCCCATTTCATGCTCGCTTAATAAGTTTACTGTTTAGGTTAGCAACTCAAATTCAAAGCCAGGAAATATTCTGCAGCCACAAAACTATCAAAGAAGCGGATTTAAAATTTGCCAAGAAAATTTTAGATTAAAAATGGACTACAAAACAGTAATAAGACAAGGAACAGAAGTCAGTAATGGTGGAAATACATCTTACAGGATTTACCAAAACCCTGAAACTACTTGCACAAATAACCAAAATTGACCATACAGACTGGCATCATATTCTGCCAGTCTAATATATCACCAGAAAATCGTTGTATATGCAGAGGAGGAGAGGAGATTGTTCTGCAGTACAATCTTCATGCAACTGTGCGCAAAATATAATTTCATGAAGAAGAAATAGCAGAGTCAAGTATTTTTAATACCATCACCCAAGAATTTCCCCCCCCCCCCAAAAAATAAGGAAATACGGTTTTTATATTGTAAATTAATTTTATTAATGGTGGTTTTTTTTGGGTAGTACCTTTATTTATTACATGGTGTATAAATCTCCTTTTCATACTTCGATCCTTGCATACTTAAAAAATATTTGTGGTATTTTCTATAATGAATTCATATTTTTATTTTACATTTCTTTGACTCCGGGTCAATCCATACAAAGTGATCCAAAGGTAGTTAGTTGCTTGACTACTTTTAATATTTTTTATTTTTCTACCAAATTAATTTCAATCTATAGGGTATTCAAAATTGCATTCATTTTATTTATAAAAAATTATTTTTCCGATGGTGGCAATTCTTGTTGAGGATTGTTCATTTGCACTGAATGCATGGCTTCACTCTTCAGCCAATATTTTTGCTTAGGATTGTCCTATGAGATTAAATCAAAAACCAAACTTTTCAGAAACGTATGCTCTTAAAGAATGGTCTGGTGTATTAGTTAATTACAAATTACCCTTAAGGCCTCAAATTTACCCAAAAGCTTGAAATGATAAAATTCAGTGGTAAAAGTAGAATTAGTGGTAAAAATTGGGAGTAGTAGGCTGAAGACATGTAAGAGTTACAGGCATGAGACCATGGTCAAAATTCTGTAATTTGAGTGTTGCGGGCGCAGTGATTAAAATTAAATTAAACTGTCTAATATAACAAAAGTGTTTATATTTGTACCAAATTTCACCATTAATACAATTTATATTAAATTATAAAAATATTAACCTTTATTTTAAATTTTGGCAGTTCAGAAGTTGGGTATTTCATCACATAACTTTTAACAATAATGCATTTTTGTATTCTCTATAGATTGATTGAAGTTAAGTTCGTACACAAATAAAAATATTAAAAATAGTCAAGTAACCAACCTAATTTATATTGGAGCACTTGGTATGGATTGACCCCTCCATGTTTTCATAGGTTTATTGGCCAAAACTTAGTGAACAAGTCTTAAAATTTCCTAAAAGATAGAAGAGAATTTCAGATTTCTAAGTATAAAATAAACAGAAGCAGTTAATTAAATTAATAAAACAGTAAATAACCAAATTATAGAAAATTAATTAACCAGAAAATACTTATTGAAATGAAGACAATATAATTATTTAAATGAAATAATTACACAGCTTAAAGTACACTTGCATCTTACACAGAAGTCTCAGAAGTACAATTTATAATTATTTTTCAGAATAAATCATTATTCATGTCGTAATTTAGAAAAGGATTGTTATTTAGAGATTTAATAAGCCAGTTGAAAAGATTTTATTTCTGTGCTTTCTATTAGCATTCTTATACAAATATGAGCAATGACAAGCAAGTATTAAATGTAATGTATTAATAACAACATATACACTAGCCATATTGCCCATATTAATAAAAGAATGCTATAGAAATCAAGAAACAAATTATCCTTTCGACTGGTTTATTAAATCTGTAAAGAATAGTCCTTGTCAAATTACCTTAACAATGATGGTTTATTCTAGCACATAATTCAACACTAGTCCATTTAGAATCTGTTATATGACCCATGGCATTTCCTAATGGAATCAATGGCATTACTCATTCAGTAACTTGAGAGTATAACTAATCATAGCTGTTACATTAGAATCAAAACTATGAATAAGCCATAAGGGTTAAACAATTGCATATACAGAATAGCCTGAAAGTACTTACTGTATAGATGGTAGGGACCTGTTATTACTATCATTAGCTAAATTTATGGTTTCTAAATTAATTGATACGGCCATCAAACAATTAATACAAATTTGCGTTCAATTGAGACAACCTGGACATTTTAACTTAGTTGTAATATTATTTAACCAATCAATTATAGCCGAAAGAACGTTGACAATATAAATAGCCGTTAAAATTCTATTTAATCATAAAATTGTCAAGACAAAACAAATTCTCCAGTCAAGCTGAAACTTTAAAAACATATAAGAGAATAAAGGAATTCAAATCTCGGCCAAGCGAGCAGGGATGCAAGTACTGATAACAGGGTTTGTGATAAAGCCATAGTTCAACAGAATTTATTTACTTGACACATTTTTATTTTTTTTTTTTTTTTACAATAGAGATTTACCAAAACTCATTAATCACACTTCATTGTTCATGTAATATAATAAGGCTTTAACGTTTAATGGTTTAAAGAAAGGAAACTAATTAATCTGATCATTATAAGATAATCAGTTAAATAGAAGATTAAATTTAGGTAGGTACAGGTGTATATATAGTGACCAAGAAGAGTTCATTGAACTATTTTAGAACCGTCCATAAATTGTTTCAGAATACAAATATGTTTCGAAGGAGAATAGGTGGGGGGTCCTCAGAAAATAAGGAATTCATTTAATTGCAAAAATTAATAAATAATAATAACAAAGCCAGAGGCAGTTGGTGGTCAAGTTTAGATGAGTGATACTTAGTTGAAAATCAGTTAGCAACCATAAAATATATTTTCAATAAATGTGCTTTTATTCTGAGATCAATACATACAAATGTATGAAACTAATGTATGTAGATTACTTCATATTCGCTATCATACTGAAAGGCGGACCTAGCAAATAGAAAGGGACGTCAAATCAAACATTAATTTATGTTCAAATAACTGTAGAGGAATTATGTATAACAGAATAATGTAACATATATATGTATGTATCAAATCATAGCCTATTTTAAGGACCCCATTACATTGGTTAAACCCTCCTATTTCCAAGTCGGTGTCTTCTCTTCCCACGTCAAAAAATAAATATCATTTATTAACATTCATAGTTCGTTTTTTATTTGTTAAAGGCAAATTGGTACGGGTTATCTACAGTTTATCATACATATTCTAGCCAGGGCGGAGGACTAAGAATTTTATTTAGAGAAATTTTCTCTAAAATTCGTAATGCACAGGTCGGAGTCGAATCCACAATTCTAGGTTTACCAAATGAATAAATACCGACGTCTTAGCTCCGTCTGAGACCCCTAATTTGCAGACCAACTCGTGATCACATAGTAAATAGGGTTGCAAAATGTCACATATTTAAAGTCCTTCCATTAAGGGGATTGTGACATCAAATTATGGATAACAAAGGGAGGGGAGGGGATATTTTCTAGAAGAAAGCAGCCACTCTTTGCGGGGGGTCCTCTTCTAGAAAAGACCCAAAGGAGGTGCTCTGCAACCAATTATAAAAATGGTTTTGGCCAAAAGGACATAGTTTTTTTTTTTAATAGATGTATGTGACCAAAAAAAAGGATAAGCCATTATTTTTTATTATTATTTTTCCTTCGGATATCTGTTAAAACCAGGATGTACGGAAAACAGTATTGCTTACGTGTCGGAATATTTGATCACTTCATCAGGATCAAGAGATTAGGAACGCTACTTTCATAACTGTTATAGGCTTTGTAATAAAGAATTCATATCCTCTTTGGTGAGGTTATGTATAATCAGCCGTTAATTAAGTTCAGTTAAGATCTTGTCATCATTGTGTTAACATTCATTTGGTTAGGTTAGTTTATAACCTTAAAACATGGCGCAGTCCGAGTTTATACAACAGGGAATCGTTAAGCTGCCCCCTAATTTATGCCTTGAAGGAAAAGAAGTTGCTGCATAGTGGACATTTTGGAAGAAGCCTTCAATGACTTTTTAATTACAACTGGACATTGCGTACCCATATACATTCGAGAGTATGTTCCAAAGATGGCTGATCTGATGGCACCGTTAACGGAATGTTTAAGTAAAAATACTGAATGGATTTGGTCACCCCTTCAGGAAAATGCTTTCCAAAACTTGAAACATTTTATCAGTAATGCATCAGTTCTAGCATCCTTTGACTCAAAGACGAAAGTTGTCCTACAGTGTGATGCTAGTAAGAAGAGTAGTAGGCAGACTCGGCAGCTGCCTCTTTCAAGAAGACAATGGTAATCTGAAGTTGGTGTCATTTGCTTCTAGACAGATGAATCCATCAGAATTGAATTATAGCCAGTCTGAAAAAGAGATGCTTGCAATATTTTTTGGCTGCAGCAAGTTCCACCGGTATATATATATATGGTTTGCCCGTTAATGATGTTCATTGTGATCACAGGCCTCTTTCAGCGATTATGTCGAAACATATTAGTAAAATTGGTTCTACAAGACTTCAACGGTTCCGGCTCAAGCTTCTTCTTTATCATTTAAACTTTACTTATGTTCCTGGTAAAACCCTTCATTCTCCTGATATGCTTTCCAGAAATTTTCTAAAAGAAACTGAAGAAGACGCAGATATGCTTGAAATGGTGCACAGTGTCAGCAAACATTTACCACTCAGCTTTGATCAAAAGAAAAGACTGGGACTTGCCACTGCTACTGACAACACACTATGTAAAGTTCTGGGATATTGTAGAGATGGTTAGCCTAGGGTGTCCAATTTGAAGACAGAAGTTATTCCATTTTTCAAAATTCGGGACAGTTTATATTTTGAAGCAAGGATACTGTTTTATGAAAACTAAATTGTTGTTCCAGAGACTCTTAGTGGTCCAATATCACTTTCTCTTCACATTTGAGGGACATTTGAGAATATCAAAAACCATAAAGAAAGCATGAGAACTGTATTTTTGGACGACAATGAGTAGGGACCTTCAGACTACAGTCAGGATGTGCAGCACTTATGAAAAATTCAGCAGGAATAACGTATCCGAACCGCTCTTGCAGAACAAGGTAACAGAGCTGAGATATGAAAAGGTAGGATGTAACATCCTGGATTTCGGGGCCAAGAGTTACCTTGTAATTGACCACTTCTCCCACTGGATAGTGCTACGACCCATTCCCAACAAATCATCTTCAAGTATAATTGAACAGTGGAAGGAGGTTTTTATTCGTTTCGGATATCCCTAAATAATTATAGCAGATAATAACCATTTTTTTCATTCCAATGCAAATCATTCTGCCAACGTAAAAACATAGCTCTCATCACGAGCACCCCGCACTATCCAAAAAGCAATGGAATGTCAGAAAAAGCTGTTGGGATTTGCAAGAATAGTTCTAAAGATAAGTTAAGAGGATAGAAATGATCTTAGGGAGCATTTATTTGAATTCAACAACACACCACTTCCTGGTCTACACTGTTCCCCCTCTCAGATCCTGAACAGCCGTGTTCTAAGATCAGAGTTGCCAGTGTCCGAAGAAATTCTTGAGCCCATAGTTCAAACCAACGTAAGGGCTTTTCCTGAAATTAATCAAGACATCACTAAGGATTATCATGATTGACATTGCCTTATAACGCCCACTCTTGTCCGTTCCTAAAATTATTTATATAGCTTATAACCAATGATCAGTACATAACCCGTCCCAATTAGTCTTAGTTGCAAAAAGTGTACTTTAATAAATACTAATAATATTAATCAATGAAGCATTAATACTAACCTACATACGGAGTTTCGTTAAGGTTGGTTTAGTCTTTTGCGCCCAACAAAATTGTTGTATCCCGCTATAGTTTTTAGCATATATCTCGTTTATACTTCGGTATATAACAAAAGTATATACATCAAAAGTTACTCTAAATAATAAAATAAACAACTTTTGTCATGTGCATATCTGCCAAAAAAACCAATAGGAAACGAAATATAGCTATTTTTAATTTCAGCCTTTTCAATAACCCCCACTCCTGTTCGTCTTAGAGAATATTAGTATAGCCTATAGTCTAACAATAAATTAGGTTGGTATTAATATAGATACAAAGTCTCATAAAATTCGGTTTAGTAGTTTGGGCGTGAAAAGGTACATTGAAAATATTTGAAGGAGGTATATTTGCCTTGAGGAAAAATATGCGCCCCAGTGGGGCAAATGAGGAATAATATGATTGTTGCTGAAGTGGGATTTTTTGATTATTATTATTATTATTATTATTATTTATTTATTAACGTCCACTTTTTGCAACTAAGGCTAATTGGAACGGGTTACCTAGAGGTTACCACCCTTTTCTAGCCAGGATGGAACTAAGGATTTTATTTAATGAATTCCGTCACTAAATAAATTCCATTGCCCAGGCGCGAATCGAACTCGCCAGTTTAGGTTTACCATGTGAGATTAAGGTCAATGCTTTAACTCACATGGCTAACCTGAGCCCCGGGATTTTTTGTTTCATTGTCCATTTCCTTCAGTAAATTAGTTGTAGTAGCCATATGTGCCCAATTTTAATCGGTTATATCCTCTAGTTTGCTTTTTCGTGTTTAAATTTTGTGCATATAGGTATAAATATGGAAAATATGATTAGTTTTCACAAGACCCAATCATACTCAAATATTTTTTTTGATAATTTATTTATTCATTTTTAAATTATTCTAACACGCAAGTCTGTGTGTGATTAAGATATAAGTAACCAAAAGTAGGTTCAATGCATTGATAGGGAGGAAGAAAGGAATCGCCTTATGTGGAGATTATTTTTACCTCCATTAATTTTTTAATTTGTTTGGAATAAAACTAGATATGTTAACTGTTTTAGAGGACATAGTTAGTATATATATGCATGTATATATATATATATATATATATATATATATATATATATATATATATATATATATATATATGTGTGTGTGTGTGTGTGTGTGTGTGAGTGCGTTTGTGTGTGTTTATAAGAGTAATGGGAACTTTCTGTACAAAAATAACCTCACTAACGGGCACACACACATGGACTCCTCACTTAGCCGCTTGCTGCTCACACACTCGCAGATGCAGTCCCTCTGAGGTATGAAAATGAAAAATTATCTTGTTATATCTCACCTATGGTATATCTTATTCACTAAATGGACACTCATTAAAACTATATAAAAACGCATAGTAACTAAGCAGATTTCCCACGTGTAGTTTTACAATAGAGGAATTTCACGAGAGCCGAAGAGTTAAGAAAACGGCCGACCTAGCTTTAGGCGGGAAACTCACTCTCATCCGTTAGCCGCCCCGACTTCATAAAATTGCAAATATCTCGGTTAATATGCAAGATAGAGAATAAATGTATATAACAATATTTATAGTAAATTCAATTTGGAATAAGATTGATTCTATACAATTTTTCGATACGACGTATAGTAACGGAAATATTTCAAATTTTAGAAAATCCTCCCCTCTAAACCCCCCCCCCCTCCCACTGGTCCGATTTCAACCATTAACGAACTTGATCTTTCTTTTTACATAAAACGACTAAATATCGAGTTTGGTAACGACAAACAAAAATTGCGACCGCTAGAGCGGTAACAGACAAATATATATATATATATATAATTTTGAACGGACCTCATTTTCGTCATCTACTAGGTAGGATCGATGGACATTTGAAGAAAAATGTCGAAAATTCCGTCATGAGTACAACCTCAATAGCTGATTTCCCTTAAGGGAAACCTGCTAACAATAATACATATTGAATACAGCATACATATTATATGCACAGGCCCGGAAAGTGAGATATTACTTTTTAATGAGGAGGGGAGTCAAAAATATATCTTTTAAATGTGTAAGTAAAATAAATTCCTTTAAAATCTTTATCTATATTTATAAATTTATTTTTAATGCCTTTTACCTCCCATTTTGACGAATAGAATGATATACTCCACTCCATCGTACTGATCCTTCTTTTTTTGTGCGGGCCATCTGAAAAAGAAAAATACAATGGCAATTAATGAGTTGTTGTTTGCTGCATTTTAGAGTACTTTAATTTCAACCCATCATTTGGTAAGGTACCGACACATTATTAGGAACATATTAATATTGATTTAGAACAGTTACAAAATTTGTACTACAGATATTTATGAATGTTGGAAGACGTGTGTTTTTTTTTTCAAGTTTTCTCACGATTTGCGAACAAGTAGAAATCAAGCATTAAGTACAAAATATTTTAAGAATTCAATATTCCCATCATATATATATATATATATATATATATATATATATATATATATATATATATATATATGCCTGTTACCCCTCTAGCAGTCGCAATTATTGTTTTATCGTAACTAAACTCGATATATAAGCTTTTCACGTCAAACTAAAGATTAAGTTCGTTAACGGCTATAATTGGGCAATGGGGACTTTAGGGTGGAGAATTTCGAAATTTCGTCGTTATTATACGTCGGATCGAACAAGTGTATAGAATTAATCTTATTGTAAATTTAATTGTCTCTAAATGTTGTTATATACATATTTTCTCTAAGATTAATATTAACCGAGATATTTGGAATTTTTAGTTTTCAACCTTGAGTAAACCCCCACTCCTATACATTTCCTAATAAAAATCACCTGCTATAACATGAACCTCTTTATTCTATGCTTAAATACCAAATGCTGCTTCCATGGGGCCTCTATTATTCGAAATACATGCAAGTTTGTTGCACGATGACGTAATCAATTAATGTTTTTCGTCCTTGTCTCGAAAGCGTGCATTTGATCTATACCATACTCGGACCAGGAATAGGGGGAGGGGAATTTGAAAATTCAAAAAATCTCAGTTATTATTTAGTCGGATCGTAAAATGTTATAGAATCAATTTCAAACTTGCCATTGAAAATTGCAGATGTTAGGTATGTTGGAGAAAAACTGTAAAAGATGAGAATGTCGACTTTAGCTATATAATATAAATTTTAATACTAATTCCCTTTTGTCAAGTAGGCTAAACTTCTAGTCTGATGTGATTCTATATTGCTCCTGTTTAATTTTAATAAAATCTTAAATTTGTTGTTAATATTTGAATAACTTCATTTTAAATGTTTTTTTTTTTAGCAGATGTCCCTTAAGGGAAATCAGCTATTGAGGTCGTACTCATGACGCGATTTTCGAAAATTTTCTTCAAATGTCCATCGATCCTACCCAGGAGATGACGAAAATGAGGTCCGTTCAAAATTACACACACACACACACACACATATATATATATATATATATATATATATATATATATATATATATATGTGTGTGTGTGTCCATTAACGCTCTAGCGGTTGCAATTTTTGTTTGATTACCAAACTCGGAATTTAAACGTTTTATGTAAAAAGGAAGATCAAGTTTGTTAATGGCTGAAATCGGACCAGTGGGAGGGGGGGTTTAGAGAGGGGATTTTTGAAAATTCAAAATATCTCCGTTATTATGCGTTGGATAGAATGAATCTTATTGCAAATCAAATTTACTATAAATATTGTTCTATATATGTATTCTGTATCTTGAATATTAACCGAGATATTTGCATTTGTATTCTGCGTGTGGTCGGCAGGAGTCGGCTATGTTCGGACATTCCGCCGAGAGCTCTGGCGGCCTTTTCCGTAACTATTCATCCCTTGTGAATAGGTTTAGAGGTTTCTTCTATTATCTCTTATATTATATACTATATATATATATATATATATATATATCTATATCTATATATATATATACCTATACAGGGTGTCCCCAAACCAAAAAGTGAAGTCAACAAATATGGCTAGATTTACCAACGCTGAATACGCGGACATAGTCTACGTCTATGGATTCTGCGATGGCAAGGCACGTCAGGCAGTTCGGGAATATCGCAGACGGTTTCCTGACCGAGAAACCCCACACAGAGGTGTTTTTACCAGCACTTTCAGAAGGCTTCGAGAGACTGGGTCCTTCTCATGTAATCGTCGTGGAAACCGTATGCAGGCTCCGATGGAAGCCGACCTGAGGCGGAGGGAGAGGATACTGAGGCACTTCAATACCAACCCTAGCACAAGCGTCCGGAGAGCTGCTTCAGTTCTAAGCATACCAAAGACAACCATTTGGCGCACATTAAGGGCTGACCGCAGGCATGCTTACCATGTACAAAAGGTACAAAATTTAATACCCGCTGATTGTCCCCGCCGATTAAATTTTTGTATTTGGTACAAAGAACAATTGCAAAACGATGTAAACTTAAGTTCGGAAGTAATCTGGACGGACGAAGCGACTTTTACACGTGCGGGCATATTCAATCAAAGAAACTACCACCTTTGGGCACATGAAAATCCCCGCGCTGTTAGAGAATTTCACTACCAGCATGAGTTTTCTGTAAACGTGTGGGTCGGTCTTTGTTATAATCGCATAATAGGTCCCGTATTTTTACCTGCTCGACTTCACGCTGAAAGTTATCATCTATTCCTGGAGAATGACTTACGGGCACTTTTGGAAGATATCCCTTTGGAAACAAGGCTTGAGGGCTGGTTTCAACTCGATGGTTGTCCTGCACATTACGGAAGGGCCGTACGAGACTGGTTGGACATCAACTACCCAGGTCGCTGGATAGGACGAGGTGGGCCGGTGCCTTGGCCTCCCCGGTCTCCGGACCTCACGCCACTAGATTTCTTCCAGTGGGGATACGTGAAAGAAAATGTCTACCGAGAGCCCGTCCGCACAAGGGATGACCTCATCGAGCGCATCAGAATGGTTTGCAACCAGCTCACCGCAGAACAATGTTTAGATGCAGTGCGATCTGTGAGTACGCGATGTGATGCGTGTATTGCAGCGAGAGGCCAGCACTTCGAACAACATTTACGTTGACGCTTTAGAAATTAACGATGTAATTTTAGAGAAGGTAAAACCTTCAAAATTTTCAGGTTTTTTTCTCACTAAGGTAGACCCATATAAAAACTGAAACATTTATGTTTTCCAAGTAAGAATATTTAATTATTTTATTAATTTTCTAAATTTTTAATCTTTTTTTATGTTTTAATCTTCAGTTATTGTTCATAATGTTATCTACTTTAAATAGGTAATTGTATTGGAATAACATTTATTGCTAAAATTCATTCAAGGAATAAAATCCGCTCTTCCATTGGCCTTAACTAGTTTTTGCACAACTATTTTTAGTTTTTTGTGATTTTCTCGAATACGAAGCGAAAACGAGGCATATGCCAGAGGACTTTTTGTTTTAGTTTTTCGATCCCCTTTCGATCCCTAAAGTTTGGCCGTTTGGTTTGGGGACACCCTGTATATATATTTGTCTGTTAAGACTCTAGCGGTCGCAATTTTTGTTTAATCGTCACCAAACTCGGTATTTAATCGTTTTATGTAAAAAGGAAGATCAGGTTCGTTAATGGCTGAAATCGGACCAGTGGGAGGGGGGGGGTTTAGAGGGGGGATTTTCAAAAAATCGAAATATCTCCGTTATTATGCATCGGATCGAAAAATTGAATAGAACTAATCTTATTGAAAATTAAATTTACTATAAATATTGTTATATACATTTATTCTCTATCTTGAATATTAACCGAGATATTTGCTTTTTTCTGTTTTCAGCTTCTGAGATGAGATCGGCAAACTTCGGGTCTAGTCGTGAGTTTCCGTCAAGAGCTAGTTCGGGCCGTTCCCATAACTGTTTGACTCTCTATTCTGAAATTTCTTTATTGTAAAACTTCACGTGGGAAATCTGCTTAGTTTACGCAGCCCTGCGTGACGGACTTTTTAATGTTTAAACTATCTTTTAGGCTACCGTTTGTTGTAAATTACAATTATAAACTGTAATAGTTCACAATTACAGTTTATCTACGCTTTCTAGAGGGCGTTTTTTTAACCATATTTACTTAGTCATATCTCAGCTTGTAGTCAAAACTACAAAATGAAATTTGTATCTATATGTCACTGTCATAGAGTAATGTCTCTAGCCAGAATTTCAGATTTTAATATTTTACCCCATCGGAGATATTAACCCCTACAAATGACCATTTTTGAAAATTTTGAAATTTCTTTCAATAAATAGGGGGTAAACCAGAGCCATGAATTTTGGTGCACAAGTACACATACTTCCTAACTATTTGTAAAAAAATAATAAAGTCTTGTATATTCTTATCCTTCTCATGAAATATCACCCTTAAAAACTGGGAAAAAGCATCAGAAATATGAAAACATAGCCTCTAATTTCACCACTACAACCTAAATTGGGGTAAAAAGTGTATGAAGCATAAAATGTAGGGTTATTTTCTGAATAGTTTTGTTTTCGTCCCATAGTGATAGGAGAAATAGTTTAAAAGTTACAGGTGTTCGCTTAAACGTTTGAATGCAGCATTTCATCGTACAAATATGGCCGTCATTTAAAAAATTATTGACAGTGAAAGTTTTTAAATGATGATTTTCAACTTACATCGTGTAAGGGTACTGTATAAAAAAAAATCAGATTTTTTTCAAAAATAGTGAAGCAACCACCCACTGTTGGATGACTTGAAAAGGATTGACCCCTGTTTCGAGCCGTCTCATTTTTTACCAGATTTCCCTTGAGGGAAATCAGCTATATAGGTCGTACTCACGGGATTTTCGAAAAAATTCTTCATATGTCCATCGATCTTACCCAGGAGATGACGAAAATAAGGTCAGTTCAAAATTATATATATATGCCTGTTACCGCTCTAGCGGTCACAATTTTTGTTGTATCCAAACTCCATATTTAATCCTTATATGTAAAATGAAAAATCAAGATTGTTGATGACCAGCAGTGGGAGGGTGGGGGGCGTTTAGAGGGCGGAATTTCGAAAATTCCAAATATCTCCGGTGTTATACGTCGGATGGAAAATTGTATAGAACCAGTCTTTAGCTCGGCAAACACTGCAAGCCATTTTTTTGTTTGTACCCCAAAACGAAGGAACTGCTAAACACAATGTTAATTTATTGTGAAACTTATCAAACGTTGAGGAGACTAAAAGTTAGGTGAAAGATAGTACAATTAAGTCCCGCGAGGAGTTCCTAATGTCAATCGCAATGCCGGAAACCTGTTCCAATACGAATAGAGCTGAATATCTTCACAGGTTTAATAGTTTACTATGTTATGTAAAGATTTTCTTTTATTTTCTTTGTTGTTTTGGGTGAAGGTATTGGTATGCATTAATGAAATAAGTATAATAATTCAGCGAAATATTTCTCTAGAACTGATGAAAAACTTAAAACGGGATATACAGAAAATCCTCTGAACTGTCATAATGGGAAGAAATGATAAAGGAATTCTTAGAAATGGAACCAAATAAAGGAACTTCATTGTTTACATGGTGAAATTATTCGTTAACGAAAGCAAGGAGACTTCCCCCTTAATCAGAAACAATAGTTATTGTTAACACGAAAGAATAGCATATTTAAAGTAATGTAGCTTTCAATTGTATTTTATATGTCTTCAAAACAAGATTTGAAGCAAAGTATTTCGCTAATTGAACTTTTCAGTTTAATTCTTAAGTCCATCCATAGACGAAAGTGATTTAAACTGTATGACTACTATAATGGTCAGAATTTACAATAGCGATATATTGGTTAGCAATTATGATGAGATATTCTATCTAAAGCAGTTACCAAAACCAGAGCGTCAGATTGACACATATTTCCAAAGTATTCGAAATATCTGAATTATTATGAGTGGGAACAAAAAGTGTTACATATCCAGTCTTATTGAAAATCGGGTTTCCTACTTATTTCTCTTTCGTAAAATCGGATATATTTGCATTTTTTTTTAATTTTTATCCCTCAGTAATATCCCACTACTAGTCAAGCTGACCATTTCAGCTCCCACCATAGCTGTATGGCAGGCCTTGGCCCTTGTGTCGTTGAGCACATATAGATAGTGTTTTATTTCTTTTTTTTAGTCTAAACATATTAATGCAATCTTCTCGTTAAATATTTAGTATCTTTTAATCTTGCAATATAAAATAAAAATAATATAATTACAATAATAATAATTACAATACAATAAAAAATAATATATATATATATATATATATATATATATATATATATATATATATATATAGAATACTTTACTTGTTACTAAAGAATATTGTAAAGATTTCGGAAGGGACTTTTAGCCTCATAGAGTTAATTCTTAAACAGATAATTAGTTCAGATTGAGAATTATTTTATATTACATTACTGAAATAATATAAATAAAATACCTGCCAAAAACTAGAAGCCTTTGTCTTCCAATCCATATTGGCCAGTACTGACGGATAGGTAAACTGACTGTTTGCTGATAGTTAAAATCCAACGATAATTACTATATGCAGCTATTTTAACGCTAACATATGTAAAATACAAACACGAGCTAGAAAAATGCTTTGTAACTGACAGTCGAAGGACATGTCAGGATACTGCTTTGAAAACAATGTCTCTAATTAATGTATTTCCATTTTTTTATTTATATAAAATCATTTAAGATACTGTTTTTTTTTTAGTAAATGTAATCATGACGCAAGCTCCGAAACCATGAAATGTCCATTGAACCTACCTTGGAGATGAGGTCCGTTGAAAATCATGTATGTGTGCGTGTGTATGTATGTACTGTTACGTATGTTATACTGTTACCACTATAATGTTTGTTTGATTGTTCCCCAAACTCGATATTTAAGCGTTCTAATTAAAACTAAAGATCAAGTTCGTTAATGGCTGAAATCAAATCTTGGAGGGGGAAGTTAATCAGAAATTCAAGTTATTGTAGGTCAGGTCAAAATAATGTATAGATCCAATCATTTTGTAAATTTAATTTTCTATAAATATTGCTCTATGCATTGCTCTGTAAATATTATCTATCTCGAATATAAATATGAGATCTATCTCGAATATATATATATATATATATATATATATATATATATATATATAGATATAGATATATTTGTCTGTTAACGCTCTAGCGGTCGCAATGTTTGTTTGATCTTTACCAAACTCGGAATTTAATCGTTTTATTTAAAAAGGACGATCAAGTTCGTTAATGGCTGAAATCGGACAAGCGGGAGGGGGGGTTTAACCCCTTAAGGGAAATCTGCTAAACGTCCGTCACGCAGGGCTGCGTAAACTAAGCAGATTTCCCACGTGAAGATATACAATAGAGAAATCTGCCTAATAACAACTGAAGTAGTAAGAAACCTCTAAACCTATTCACAAGGGATGAATAGTTACGGAAACGGCCGCCAGAGCTCTCGGAGGAATGTCCGAACATAGCCGACTACTGCCGACCACACGCAGAATACAAATGCAAATATCTCGGTTAATATTCAAGATACAGAATACATATATAGAACAATATTTATAGTAAATTTAATTTGCAATAAGATTCATTCTATCCAACGCATAATAACGGAGATATTTTGAATTTTCAAAAATCCTCCCTCTAAACCCCCCCTTTAGAGGGGGGATTTTTGAAAATTCAAAATATCTCCGTTATTATGCGTCGGATCGAAAAATTGTATAGAATAAATCCTATTGCAAATTAAATTTACTATAAATATTGTTCTATACATTTATTCTGTATCTTGAATATTAACCGAGATATTTGCATTTGTATTCTGCGTGTGGTCACCAGTAGGCTATGTTCGGACTTTCCGCCGAGAGCTCTGGCGGCCGTTTCTATAACTATTCGTCCCTCGTGAATAGGTTTAGAGGTTAGGTTAACTGTTTTTTGAGGCTAGAAACTACTGGGTTATTACGCCCTAAATAATGTTTTAGGTTTAGAGGTTTCTTACTACTACAGTTGTTATTAGGCAGATTTCTCTATTGTAAAACTTCTCGTGGGAAACTGCTTAGTTTACGCAGCCCCTGCGTGACGGACTTTTTTTTAATTTTGAGCCTTCAGTAGACCCCCACATTTACTCATCTCATAGTAACAATAAAGCTAATATATCATGAAAAATGTTATTCCTATCTTGAATATGAAATATGATTTTTATCCTACCATTACTATGTGAAATACATGCAAAAGATGTTGACGGATGTGATGTCTTCCATGAAGATTATATTTTCTAGAAAGTTCAATATTTACAGGACCGATACCATACTTAATATTTAAGTTTCATTTAATGCTAAATATAAAATGTGTTAATGACACCTAATCGGAACAGGAGGGGGTGGGTGTTAAATAAAAAATTATAAATATCTCCATCATTTTGAACTGTACCGAAAAATGTATTGGATCAATCTTGTTGATTCCCACCCTTCAAGACTATATATCTTTTATGACCTCTATTTCGTCATCTTCTAGGCAGATCAATTGATTTGATGAAGTGCTTTGATAATTGCGTAATAGTACAACAGATTTTCTTTAGGGAATCTGCTAATAAGCTAATATATGACGAAACAACGTATTGCATTAATAACAGACGTTTTTTTTGAATTCTTGATATTCCTCCTCTCTAAACCCCCTTCGAGGTTTATTTTATTATATATGTTTAATTTTTTTTAAAATTTGCATTTAATATTTTTTTTATTATTTTATTTAGAATAACTTTCGACATATTAAAGTCCCCTCCCTGTCTGAATTCTCACTTACAACATGTCAGTGGGGCAAGACTAGAGGGTAGATTAAAGTTCTTGTCTGCTTACTGATACTAATGCCTATCATTAGTCACCTTATGACAGACTACGGAGTCTTAGTGACCTTAGGCTACAGGCTACGGAGGAATGGCTGTCTAGTAACTCTGGGCTTGGATAGAATTTCCCCCACTCATGCCTTTGTTGGTATGTTTGGAATTTTCCTCATGATGCCTTTATTGCTTTATTTCTGACACAAAAGGCAATGGGGAAACCACTGCATGTCCTTGTGACCCTCTTATTCCCTTGTTCGGTCCCGCGAAAATCAGGTTTACCTGTTCACCAGATCAATTACCAGGTTCAGCTTGTAAATACTACATTTTAAAAAGATATACAAGAAATACACTTCAAAAACTACAAGTTAACTATCTAATGGTGACCAAAAGACTGAAATCAACTTAATGAAACTGTGGATATGGATTACCGGTAACTCATATTACCCATATCAGTATTCTTACTGGGAAACAGCTAATCAACACTAGCATCATAGATGTAGTTAAGTATTTAAACCGTTAATTCGGTTATTGGAAGTTTATTTATCTCGACTGGTTTATCTGAATCCATCCATTGTTTAATAATTTAGTAAAATTATATAATTATATCAGAAATGATAATTATGAGTTTTATAATTGAATATTTAAACTGAATATATGGTCCACGTCCATAGATGGTAGTACATTTTCATGTGGATATGTTTTATTTTCTCTTATTCCATTTTATTATTATTACTTTTTGTTAGTAGCAGCCTCTGTTGTGAGATTTGAGTCTGTCTTTTGATGGAAATCTTAATTGTTACATTGAATTAATAATGGCTTACAGCATACATTTGTTTTTAATATACCACTCGAATTTTGAATAGAGAAAATGAATTTATTTAAAGATTTTAACCTTTGTTCTTCAAGAATCTACAGGCATAAAGTACACTTAACTGAACCTCTGAAACTCGGTACTTTGAAGGCAAATATAACATATAATTACTTACTTACTGAGATATTGAATATAATGAAGTCTTTCAATGGGTGGTATATCAAACTCATTATGAATGTTTTATGATTTACTAAGGAAATTAGTGTACCTCAGCTGTTATATTTAAAAAGTTAGTCACGCAGGGGCGTAAACTAAGCAGATTTCCCACGTGAAGTTTTACAATAGCGAAATTTCACGAGAGCCGAACAGTTACGGGAACGGCCGCACTAGCTCTTGACGAAAACTCACGACTACACCCGAAGATAACCGATCTCACCTCGACCGTTACAATTAATAAAAATGCAAATATCTCGGATAATATTCAAGATAGAGAATACATGTACATCACATATTTTATAGTAAATGTAATTTCCAATAAGATTGATTCTATACAGTTTTTCGATCCGATGTATTGTAACAGAGATATTTCGAATTTTCGAAAATCCCCCTCTAAACCCCCCTCCCACTGGTCCGATTTAAGCCGTTAACGAACTTTTCTTTCTTTTTACATAAAACGACTAAATATCGAGTTTGGTAACGATAATCGCGACCGCTAGAGCGGTAACAGGCATATATATATATATATATATATATATATATATATATATATATATATATATACTAGCTCAGATACCCGGCTTCGCTCGGGAATTCATTTGAGGCCGAATGGTGATAGTATTCTTTTGGCAAGGCTTTACATTGCACAATGTTTTGACATTTACCCGTCCCAGTGTTTAGAGTAAATACCCGTCGTTTCTGTGGATTTGTTTATAATACAATTATTTTTTTATGAAAGACTTCACTGTCCTCCATATTGTCATATTTCCCATTTCCTGTGCATTCTGCATAGATTTGAATTAGTAGTTTTTAACGTATAACTCATTTATACTTAGGTATACGACGAAAGTGTATATAACAAAAGTTACTCCAAATAACAAAATAAACAATTTTTGTTATGTGCATAATTGCCGAAACCTCAATAGGAAACGAAATATCACTATTTTGAATTTCAGGCCTCCCTTATAACCCCCACTTCTGCCCGTCCCTAGAAATGTTAGTATGGCTTATTATAAGGAAGGCGTTAGTGCTAATACAAATACCGAGTGTTTTATTTAGTTCGGTTGAGTCTTTTATGCCAAATAAAATTGTTGAGTCCCGCTATAGTTTTTAGCGTATAACTTCTTTATACTTCGGTATACGACGATAGTGTATATAACCAAAGTTTCTCTAAATAACAAAATAAACAACTTTTGTTATGTGCACTTTTGCCGAAACCCCAATAGGAAACGAAATATCACTATTTTTAATTTCAGGCCTCCCTTATAACCCCCACTCCTGCCCGTCCCTAGAAATTTTAGTATGGCATATTATAATGAAGGCGTTAGTACTAATTCACATACCGAGTTTGGTTTAATTCGGTTGAGTCTTTAGTGCCAAATAAAATTGTGGACTCCCGCTTTAGTTGATAGCGTATAACTCATTTATGCTTCCGTATACGGCAAAAGTGCATATAACAAAGGTTACTCTAAATAACAAAGTAAACAACTTTTGTTATGTGCATATTTGCTGAAAAAGCAATAGGAAACGAAATGTCGCTATTTTTAATTTCAGGCCTCCCTTATAACCCCCACTCCTGTTCGTCTGAGAAAATATTAATATAGCCTAAAGTCTAAGTTGGTCTAGTAGTAATATACATACCAAGTTTCATAAAATTCGGTTCAGCCGTTTATGCGTGAAAAGGTAACAAACAAACAAACAAATAAACAAACAAACAAATAAACAAACAAACAAACAAACAGACACCAAAGAAACAAAATGCAGTTATGGTGTCTATGACATGTGAAACGAAAAGTTATCGTGAAATTTCGCGAAAAAAATCAATGTACAGACAGAGGTTACAATTTTTATATATATGCTAGCTCAGATACCCGGCTTCGCCCGGGAATTCATTTGAGGCTGAATGGTGATAGTATTTTTTAGCAGGCTTTACATTGCACAATATTTTGACATTTGCCCGTCCCAGTGTTTAGGATTGATACCCGTCGTTGCCGTGGATTTGCTAATAATAGAATTATTTGTTCGATAAGGCTTCACTGTCTTCGATATTTTTATATTTCCCGTCTCTTATACATGTAAATATGGTGAATTTTTATTTCAGGCCTCCCTTATAACCCCCCTCCCGTTCAAACCTAAAAATTGTAATATATCTTATAATTATGGAAGAATTAATGCTAATTGACATACCGAGCTTTGTTAAGTTCGGTTCAGCCGTTAGTGCCCGCTAAAGTTTTAACGTATAACTCATTTATACTTAGGTATACGACAAAAGTGTATATAACAAAAGTTACTCCAAATAACAAAATAAACAACTTTTGTTATGTTTATATTTGCGGAAAAACCAATAGGAAACGAAATATCGCTATTTTTAATTTCAGGCTTCCCTTATAACCCCCACTCCTGCCCGTCCATAGAAATGTTGGTATGGCTTATTATAATGAAGGCCTCACTGCTAATACACATACCGAGTTTTATTTAGTTCGGTTGAGTCTTTTTTGGCAAATAATATTGTTGACTCCCGCTATAATTTTTAGCGGATAACGCTTTTAAACTTCGGTATACGACAAAAGTGTATATAACAAAAGTTACTCTAAATAACAAAATAAACAACTTTTGTTATGTGCATATTTGCCGAAAAACCAATAGAAAACGAAATATCGCTATTTTTAATTTCAGGCTTCCCTTATAACCCCCACTCCTGTTCGTCTCAGAGGATATTAATATAGCCTAAAGTCTAAGTTGGGTTAGTAGTAATATACATACCAAGTTTCATAAAATTCGGTTCAGCCGTTTATGCGTGAAAAGGTAACAAACAAACAAACAAACAAATAAACAAACAAACAAATAAACAAACAAACAAACAAACATACACGAAAGAAACAAAATGCAGATATGGTGTCTATGACATGTGAAACGAAAAGTTATCGTGAAATTTTGCGAAAAAAATCAATGTACAGACAGAGGTTACAATTTTATATATATATAGATATATACTAGCTCAGATACCCGGCTTCGCCCGGGAATTGATTTGAGGCCGAATGGTGATTGTATTTTTTTGGCAAGGCTTTCCTTTACACAATATTTTAACATTTACCCGTCCCAGTGTTTAGGGCTAATACCCGTCGTTTCTGTGGATTTGTTAATAAAAAAATTTGTTCGATAAGGCTTCACTGTCTTCGATATTTTTATATTTCCCGTCTCTTATACATGTAAAAATGGTGAATTTTTATTTCAGGCCTCCCTTATAACCCCCACTTGCCCGTTCCTAGAAATGTTAGTAGGGCTTATTATAAGGATGGCGTTAGTGCTAATACACATACCGAGTGTTTTATTTAGTTCGGTTCAGCCGTTAGTGCCCGCTATAGTTTTTAGCGTATAACTCATTTATACTCCCGTATACGGCAAAAGTGCATATAACAAAAGTTACTCTAAATAACAAAATAAACAACTTTTGTTATGTGCATATTTGCTGAAAAAGCAATAGGAAACGAAATATCGCTATTTTTAATTTCAGGCCTCCTTTATAACCCCCACTCCTGCCCGTCCCTAGAAATGTTAGTATGGGTTATTATAAGGAAATCGTTAGTGCTAACTCACATACCGAGTTTGGTTTAGTTCGGTTGAGTCTTTTGTGCCAAGTAAAATTGTTGACTTCCGCTATAGTTTTTAGCGTATAACTCACTTATACTTCCGTATACGGCAAAAGTGCATATAACAAAAGTTACTCTAAATTACAAAATAAACAACTTTTGTTATAGGCATATTTGCTGAAAAAGCAATAGGAAACGAAATATCGCTATTTTTAATTTCAGGCCTCCCTTATAACCCCCACTCCTGTTTGTCTCAGAGGATATTAATATAGCCTAAAGTCTAAGTTGGGTTAGTTGTAATATACATACCAAGTTTCATAAAATTCGGTTCAGCCGTTTATGCGTGAAAAGGTAACAAACAAACAAACAAACAAACAAACAAACAGACACCAAAGAAACAAAATGCAGTTATGGTGTCTATGACATGTGAAACGAAAAGTTATCGTGAAATTTCGCGAAAAAAATCAATGTACAGACAGAGGTTACAATTTTATATATATATAGATATACAGTTTCGAACGGACCTCATTTTCGTCATCTCCTGAGTAGGATCGATGGACATTGGAAGGAAAAATTCGAAAATCGCGTCATGAGTACGACCTCAATAGCTGCTTTCCCTTAGGGGAAATCTGCTAAAAATCTGATGTGCGCACCACACGACTTCCTTGCGCTCCTGTTAAATTAAATAAACCTCATCTTTGGTTGCACAACATTAGAAATTATTTCATTTGGGACTGATATATCTACGTTCCAATGCATTGGACAAAATGTTTGTATGTAATACGTACGTATCAAAAGAGGAGGGTACACAATCAGACATTAACACAGTCCTAAATATTAAATTTTAACATTCTAAGGCAAGTCGTTTTTGAGTTTCGGGTTCAGGGAGGGTCAAAACCTCCTAAACTAAGCAGGGTATAAAGGATAATTCTATTGAAACTTAAAACTGCACTTTTTCGCAATTGCAGTACTTCCTTAACTTCGTCCCCTAATCAAAACTCTAAATCCTTGCATAAGTAGAATTTAAGTCTTCAGAAAAAGATGAATTAACTTTACACTAATTTATCGTGTAGAAAAGTGTATCTCCTCTGGGATGCATGTATTGCGACATTGCCATGTTTGTCTCAAACAATAGTAATATGCAAATTAATTCCTTTGTATTAGTGCCCTGCTGACAATATATTTAGAGTGTGCAGAAACATCTGGGTTTATATTTCAACACACTTAGCTTTCTCAAATAACAAACGTAAGGCCGAATGAGCAAATCCCTTTTTACGGCTAAAGTGTAGTTTAGCCCCCCCCCCTGGTACGCCATCTTGTTTCGTCACCGTCTAAGGATCCAACAAATTAGGTGAGTTAAAAAAAATTAAGTTAAAATTAAAATCCCCACCCTCCGTTAAAATCGCCGATGGCGTGTTTTGGAAATTTTTGAATGTGGTTACTAAAGTCTAAAGTGTTAAAAAAGATAAAGTTAGAAAAACAAAATGGCCGCGGTCGTCATTTTGAAAAGTGCACCACCAAGGGGGGGGGGGACTAAACTACACTTTCACCCATTTTACTATTCAAAATATTCAAGGGACCAACTAACTATAGTGTTATGGAATATCCAGCGTTATTAACATTATGAAACAATAAAGATTTCAATTTTCCTTCCTAAAGAAAGGCGACCAAGTCCAATGACTGGCATTTTCGATTTTTAAAAAGAAACAATATGAAACTTCTATTCTCATCAATCCTATCTTCCATAGAGCATCGTAAAATGGGAGTACTTTAGTACAGATTCGACATATTTGTAAAACCGACATCACTAAATCCAATTATTTACTCTAAAATAATTTCCCCCCTGAAAACTTTACTCATTAAAATAAACTGTGGATGAAGTTGGCATCAACAACTAAATTATAAAACATAAATAAATAAAAAATTAATTTCTTCTGTATTAATTGCACCCCATTGAGTATACATAAAGACACTAGTATATGACGTTAATAATGGGAAATCCCAAGTTAGCCTTGTATCAACTCACACCATGATTACAGTGACTACTTAGAGGAGCCAAAACTGCCAGTTTTAGTTCCTACCAAAGAAAAAAGTCAGTCACGCAGGGGCTGCGTAAACTAAGCAGATCTCCGACGTAAAGTTATATAATAGAGAAATCTCCATAGGAGTGCCGATCAGTTACGAAAACGGCCGAACTAGCTTTTGACGGGAAACTTAGTCGTCCGTTACACTTAATAAAAGTGCAAATAACTCAGTTAAAATTCAAGATAGATAATAAATGTATATAACAATATTTCTAGTAAATTTAATTTACAATAAGATTGATTCTGTACAATTCTTCGATCCGACGTATAGTAACGGAGATATTTTTAATTTTCGAAAATCCCCCCTCTAAACCCCCACTCCCACTGGTCCGATTTCAGCCGTTAACGACTTGATCTTCCTTTTTACATAAAACGATTAAATACCGAGTTTGGTGACGATTAAACAAAAATTGCGACCGCTAGAGTGTTAACAAACATATATATATATATATATATATATATATATATATATATATATATATATAGTTTTGAACGGACCTCATTTTCGTCATCTCCTAGGTAGGATCGATGGACATTTGAAGAAATTTTTCGAAAATCGCGACATAAGTACGACCTCGATAGCTGATTTCCCTCAAGGGAAATCTGCTAAAACCGTGTTATATTTTGTAATGACCTGATAGGTCAATTGGGAATTAATATTATCCTTTACAATTTAATTCTTTCCAGAATGTTTCCTGAGTAATAGTATAAGAAAAAAATCTTACAACTCAGAGTTCACAGGAAATATTAGAAATATAAAAGAAAAGTACCTCTCTTAATATTGGAGTTAGAGAAAAGTGTAGAAAATATCAATTTTAAAATTTTACGTTTATAACAATGATTGTTGTTTCAATTCAATTCACAACAATGGATATATTAGCAAATGAATATTTATATCCCTTCTTTATATCACCAAATTCAGGAAGTCCGGCACGCTTAAACTACGCAGATTTCCCTAGTGAAATTCAACAACAGATAAATCTACATACTGGCTAACACAACACCACCATGAATATTAAGTGAATAATACAAACGGTAATAAGAAATCATTCAGTTAATTTTAATAACATCTTGACAGGAAGCGTCTGAAATGTAAACAAACAGGTCTGCCAACCTCTCATCGGAAAAAACAATTACTGAAATATATCAGAATATAACATATAATTTTATTGAAAACTATTTATTATATCTAGTACTGTTATTTACAATGAATCAGAACAAGTTGGACCAAAAAATCCAACGTAGAAGTTCTAATTGAAAGTAAAAGTCATATAAAGGCCACGGAAAAAAGAAAGATGAAACTTCTTGGTTATACCATAAGGCACAACGATTTCATCACAAACGTATTTGAATATACGTTATTGGAGACATACGGAGGCCTAAAAAATCCTTCATTGAAGACATCAAACATCTCTATGGATTTATATGTGTACAGTAATATGAAAAGAGCACGTTCCAAAAGAAACCAATGGCTGCATCTACAAAGCGTTGCCTTAGATCTTGATAATGATATAATAGCTATCATATTTGTGCTTTGGACTAATTTGGGGGAAAGGAACTATAACAAATACTTTTATTATTAAGATATCCTGAAAACTCAGGGAACTTTAGTTAGTATGTATAAATAAATTGTGATGGGCCTATGTAGAACGGATAGACGTTCGAAAACAATTTTTGAAATCCCACTATGAGCATGTCATTTTAAAAAGAACCTGATGACATTTAACATCAGTACTCCTATGACTTAATATCCGTACAACATAATATTCATTGCCTATGTTATGTGCTTATTGAGATATTCGACGAGAGTACACATCTAAGCTGCAGTATTTACTGGAAGGCAAAGGAATAACAAAGTGGTGATTAATTCTATTTTCAAGGACACTTTCAAGGAACATTGGCGCTATATAAATGTCTGCTCTTAGAGTATAGTCTTATAGTTAAAAATCATGATTTTGATCCGAAGCTAACAAAAGGTCCACTAATGGATTATTTCCGATATATCAAAAATAAAAACCGTTCGCAGCAATCCTGTGCCACATCCATTACTTCTATATTTAAAGGGATATTGCCTAGCGGTAATATATCATCATGATTATAGACTTTTTGCCTCAATCCCTAAAATTATCTATTGTAAAAAGTTCATATTTTAGTTTCATACACAATGGATATAAATTGCATCACATATAAGAGGGCCACTGTTGAATTATTTTGAAAACTGTAAGAAATATCGCAAAATTACAATAGGCCAAAGCCCCCAATTCCAAAAAAAGCCGTCACACAGGGGCTGCGTAAACTAAGCAGATTTCCCGCGTGAAGTTTAACAATAGATAAATCTACATACCGGTAACACAACACCACCGTGAATAAATACAAACGATAATAAGAAACCTGAAAGCATCTGAAATGTAAACAAACAGTTCTGCCAACTTCTTACTAGAAAGAAAAACAATTACTGTAATATATCTGAATAACGAATTAATTAGATTGCAAACTATTTACTATATCTAATACTGTAATTTATAATGAATCAGAATAATTTTTATCTCAATCAAATTTAAGTAGTCCAAAAACTTAAGAAGGGGAGAGGGGGTCACCAGAACATATTTGCGTGTATCTCGTATAATTAATGTCTCTTGAAAACAATATTTGGTATTTAAGCTTCGAATGATATGGTTTATTACATAACCGAGTAACGTATATGTAACATAAGTAGAAGTGGGGGTTTGCTGAAGGCTGAAAACTGAAAATGCAAATATCTCGTTTATTTGTAAAGATAGAGAATAAATGTATACATCAATATTTATAGTAAATTTAATTTAAAATAAGATTGATTCTATACAAATTTACAATCCAACGTATTGTAACGGAGATATGCTGAATTTTCGAAAATCCCCCGTCTAAAACTCCCCTCCCACTGGTCCGACTTCAGCCATTAACGGCGGAGTTTGGTAACAATCAAACAAAAATTGCGACCGCTAGAGCGGTAACGGACAAATATATATATATATATATATATATAAAATTTTGAACGGACCTCATTTTCGTCATCTTCTAGGTAGGATCGATGGGCATTTGAAGAAATTTTTAGAAAATCGTGTCATGAGTACGACCTCAATAATTGATTTTCCTTAAGGGAAATCTGCTAAAAACGTCGCAGTATCTTCCAAGGAAGAGCCATCAGCTCACATTTTTTTGATAAAACATTAAATGGTTCAGTCTTCAACCGCTTTCTAATTGGAGAATTTCTAAATTAACTAGAAGACAATAAAAAAAAAAAAAAAAACCTACCTTATTTTATCTTAATGAATTGGAGATGGAAATCCAAGCGCAGATAAGCAAATTAAGCTGACACTATTTGAGAACGTCTTGATCCTATTCGATGTTATCTCATCAATAGTCCAAAACACTCGAACACGTCAGATGACATCTCGATGAAACACTGCGAGAGCGCACTTTGTACCACTAGATGCGAACGATACCTGAGCGGCGTGTGACTGAAGACGGACTAGTGGTTATATATTCTGACTGGAGAGGGAAGAGGATGACATACCCCCTATCTACCGGCCGTCTACAATCTCTGCCCCACTTCCCAAGCACACTCATTCCAGTTGGCTCATTTCATAACAATGACCTTCTACCTGGCCGTAATGCCCTTATCTCAGTCGATGTAGTTACTGTAAACAAGAAGCTGCACCTACAGATCTATTAAGTGAAAGGATCTTAACTGATACCCACTATTGGGGGATATGTTGAGGTCGGAGCCCCTTTTTTTTAGCGGATTTCCCTTAAGGATCAGCTATTGAGGCTATAATCGTGACCCGACAGTCGCTACCAAACTCTATAAAAAAGCGTTTTATATTAAACTAAAGATACTATTTGTTGATGCGTGAAATCAGACAGGGGTGGGGGGGAAGAAAATGAAAAATTCAAAATATCACGGCTACTATGACTCAGGTCGAAAAATATATACATAACACCAATCTCATTGAAAACGAAATTTTCTACAAATGTTCATATGCATAAAGTATACAACTTTTCTCATCCTTGAATATTAACCGGTCAGTAATTATTAACCTTTATTAACCCGTTAGTAAACCTCCATTCATCTCTTTTAGCAGATTTTCCTTGAGGGAAATCAGCTATTGAGGTCGTACTCATTACCCGATTTTCGAAATTTTTCTTCAAATGTCCATCGATCCTACCTCAGAGATGACGAAAATGAGGTCCGTTCAAAACTGTGTGTGTATATATTTGTCTGTGCTCTAGTGGTCGCAATTATTGTTTAATCGTTACGAAACTCAATATTTAGTGGTTTTATGTAAAAAGAAAGATCAAGTTCCTTAATAGCTGAAATCGGACCAGGGGGAGGGGGGGGGTTTAGAGGGGGAGAATTTCGAAAATTCTTAATGTCTACGTTATTATGCGTCGGATCGAATATTTAAATAGAACCATTCTTATTGCAAATTTAATGTTCTATAAATGTAGTTATGTACATTTTTTCACTATCTTGATTATTAACTGAGATATTTGTATTTTTCAGTTTTCGGAACTCAGTAAACCCCTACTCCTACTCATCTGATATTAACAATATTCCATTATGTTATGAAGCACTTTATTTGAAGCTTAAATACCAATTATTGTTCTCATTGAACTTTTAATTTTTGAGTTAAATGCAAAAACGTGACGCACGTGGGAAATCTGCTTAGTTAACGCAGCCCCCACGTGACGGACTTTTTAAGAATAAACGAATATATCAGGAAATGTCTTAGCCCAAGATTAAATATCAAATATTGTTTTCAACAAATCTTTTACTAGATGGGACACATGCAACTACGTTGTATGATGATGTCATCAATTAAGATTTTATTTCTCGACTCCAAGAAGTTTATTTGATTTATGACATAGTCAATATTTAACCGTTTAAATAAAAATATGGCGGCAGTATGTAATGTCAAAAACAAGGTCAGTTTGAATTATGAAATTTATCTATACATTCAACTATCTGCAGATTGTGTGGTCGTTCACTAGCAGTAACAGTGACTAATGGATTAATGACATCTCCATGTAACACCTTCCACTTATCGCCATAAATTGAATCTGATGAGAAACATTTGCCACTTCGTGATAAACGACCATGATGACAAATGATGATCATTCACCAGCAGGTATTAAAAAAGTCCGTCACGCAGGGGCTACGTTAACTAAGCAGATTTCCCACTTGCGTCCCGTATTTGCATTTCTCTCATGACCTAAAATTATATATATATATATATATATATATATATATATATATATATATATATATATAATTTTGAGCGGACCTCATTTTCGTCATCTCCTGGGTAGGGATCAATTTTCTCTATATCTTAGAAAAACCGATGAGTCGAAGGGGGGGGGGGTATCTAAAGACTGAAAATAAGAAAGTACAAATAACTCGGTTATTACATGAGTTAGAAAATATGCACAGATCAAAAATTGTAGAGCTTCAATTTCAAGATTGATTCTATAACTCATAATAACGGAGATATATTGAATTTTCGAATTCCCCTCTTTATCAAAGTCCCCCTGTTCCTGGTCCTATATCTGCCAATCCCAAATATTGTTGCTTTTTTTTTTAGTATTAAATAAAACGGTTAAATATTGAGTATGGTACATATCAAATAAAGATCTTGGAGACAAGAATGTAAAACCTGACTTGATGACGTCATCGCACAACAAATTTGCCTGTATCTCGCATATTAAAGGTCCAATAGAAACAATATTTCGTATTTAAGCTTAAAACAGAGAGGTTCGTGTTATAACAGCTTATTATTATAAGGATATGAGTAGGAGTGGAGGTTTACTGATGGCTGAGAAACTAATAATTCCAAATATCTCGGTTAATATTAACCTTAGAGAAAGTATATATATAGTAACATTTATAGACAATCAAATTTCCAATAAGATTAGTTCAACATACTTTTTAGATCCGACTTATAATAACGGAGACACTTCGAATTTTCAAAATTCTCCCCCTCTAAACCCCGAATGAAACGCTTATATGTCGAGTTTGGTAACGATAAAACAATAATTGCGAAAGCTAGAGCGGTAACAGATAAACACACACACACACACACACACACAACATATATATATATATATATATATATATATATATATATATATATACTCATACCCACATAAACACACACAATTTTGAACGTACCTCATTTTCGTCATCTCCTAGGTACTATCGATGGAAATGTGAAGATATTTTCCGAAAATCACGTCATGAGTACCTCTATAGTTGATTTCCCTTGAGGGAAATCTGTTAATAAAACAATACACTAGACCCTATAAAGTAAGGTCAATGCTTCAGGGTATTGGGTGAAATAACTTCTAATATGGTGATTAACCACACCACCGGGGCGCACGCGGCCCGCATTTGACACGACAGGTGGTTTTGTTTAGCCTCCAGACCCGTGCGGGATTAAACCATTGTTAATTTCGTTATAATATTAATTATTACGATTTATAAAACATTTTTACAACTCATTCAGAACTCAGGTTAGTCATGTATAATAAATCGAGTGTTTTAAAACACTTGTACAATTTTGTGTCCCGCGTAGGCAAATAGGGATTTATCACTTAAAAAGTGCAACGAGCAATACCTGCGTAAACTAAGCAGATTGTTATGTCCTGGTAGACAGATTACTAATCTCATTTCACCATATAGTATCTATTTATAAGTAAAAAGTCCGTCACGCAGGGGCTGCGTAAACTAAGCAGATTTCCCACGTGAAGTTTTACAATAGAGAAATCTGCCTAGTAATAACCTATTCTCACGAGGACGAATAGTTAGTGAAACGGCCACACTAGCGCTAGTGCGCTCGTTGGAAACTCCCAAACATAGCCAACCACACTCACAATACAAATCCAAATATCTCGGTTAATATTAAAGATACAGAATAAATGTATAGAACAATATTTATAGTAAATTTAATTTGCAATAAGATTGGTTCTATACACTTTTTTGATCCGACGTATGGTAACGGAGATATTTCGAATTGTCGAAAATCCCCCCTCTAAACCCCCCCTCCCACTGGTTCGATTTTAGCCATTAGCGAACTTGATCTTCCTTTTTACATAAAACGATTAAATTCCGAGTTTGGTAACGATCAAACAAAAATTGCGACCGCTAGAGCGTTAACAGACAAATATCTATCTATATATATATATATATATATATATATATATATATATATATATATATATATATATATATATATATATAATTTTGAACGGACCTCATTTTCGTCATCTCCTGGGTAGGATCGATGGACATTTGAAGAAATTTTTCGAAACTCGCGTCATGAGTACGACCTCAATAGCTGATTTCCCTGAAGGGAAATCTGCTAAAATTCGACGAATAGAAGTGGGGGTTTACAGAAGGCAGAAAATATGAATAACTCTCTTATAATAAGAATTATAAATAATTCATTCATTTTATTATTATTATAATTTGTTAAGGTCCACTTTTTGCAACTAAGGCTAATCGGGACGGGTTATCTACAGGTTACCACCCTATTCTAATTCATTCATTTTATACAGCAACAATTGCAGAGCATCAAAATAATAGCAACATTGGTCTTATAAAGTTTTACAATTCCAATCATAACAAAGGTGTTGTTTTCAACCCCCCCCCACCCCACCCTCTAAGCCAGGAATGTTTCTAGTCCGATTATAACCATTAACGAATATCAAGGTACGAATAATATAATACGGCAAATATGAACATTAGTGATGAATTAAACGGTTCTATATTGAGTATGGTATAAATCGATTCTAGTCAAGACCGGAAAGTTAGTCCTGCGAATTGGTCGTAACCCTTTTAATATGTGTTTGACTCCCACAAGAGCATAAGAATTTTTTTGGAGACCTATAAACTAAATCAAAATAATAGTCTTAATCTACTAGAAAATTTAACTTTAGAATCGTATAGTGGACGCTAATTTTACATTAACGTAAGAAGTTATTTATCTATTGGAGATACAGATTCATATTTAGTTGACTATGTTGTTCTATAGATATGTTGTATTTTAAATTAAGATGATTGATGACAATTACACTGTTTATTTGCATGTATCTCACAAATAAAAATTTAATCTAGACAACATTTGGTATTTATGTTTCGAATAAAGTGCTTCCTGATATCAAAGCTCATTGTTAATCTGACAGTCAGATTAACCCTACTCCTTCTCACGTCAGATTCTGACGTGAGAAGGAGTAGGGGTTTAGTGAAGGCTAAAAAGTCCGTCACGCAGGGGCTGCGTAAACTAAGCAGATTTCCCACGTGAAGTTATACAATATAGAAATCTCCATACGAGAGCCGAACAGTTACGGCAAAGGCCCGAACTAGCTTTTGGCGGGAAACAGTCGTCCGTTATTGGATCAAATTACCGTTACCAAATTTAATAAAAATGCAAATACCTCGGTTAATATTCAAGATAGAGAATAAATGTATAGAACAATATTTATAGTAAATTTAATTTACAATAAGATCCGACGTATAGTAACGGAGATATTTCGATTTTTCGAAAATCCCCCCTCCCACTGGTACGATTTCAGCCATTAACGAATTTGATCTGTCTTTTTGCATAAAACGTTTAAATATCGAGTTTGGTAACGATCAAACAAAAATTGCGACCGCTAGAGCGATAACAGACAAATATATATATTAGCAGATTTCCCTTAAGGGAAATCAGCTATTGAGGTCGTACTCATGACGCAATTTTCGAAAATTTTCTTTAAATGTCCATCGATCCTACCTAGTAGATGACGAAAATTAGGTCCGTTCAAAATTATATATATATATATATATATATATATATATATATATATATATATATATATATATATATATATGTCTGTTAACGCTCTAGCGGTTTTATGCAAAAAGACAGATCGAGTTCGTTAATGGCTGAAATCGGACCAGTGGGAGGGGGATTTTTGAAAAATCGAAATATCTCCGTTACCATACGTCTGATCAAAAAATGTTATAGAACCAATCTTATTGTAAATTAAATTTACTATAAATATTGTTCTATACATTTATTCTCTATCTTGAATATTAACCGAGATATTTGCATTTTTATTAAATTTGGTAACGGTAATTTGGTCCAATAACGGACGACTGTTTCCCGCCAAAAACTAATTCGGCCCTTTGCCGTAACTGTTCGGCTCTCGTATGGAGATTTCTATATTGTATAACTTCACGTGGGAAATCTGCTTAGTTTACGCAGCCCCTGCGTGACGGACTTTATATATATATAAAATATTGAACGGACCTCATTTTCGTCATCTACTATGTAGGATCGATGGACATTTAAAGAATATTTTCGAAAATTGCGTCATGAGTACGACCTCAATAGCTGATTTCCCTTAGGGGAAATCTGCTAAAACTAAAAAAGTGCAAATATTTCGGTTGGTAATATATGTTAACGGTTTAGCAGTGTCAATTTTTCTTGATCGTACCCAAACTCGATATTTAAACGAACTTTATTTATGTAAAATAAAGATCAAGTTTTTCACTATCTTTATTATTGACAGAGATATTTGCATTTTTCAGTTTCAACCTTCATCAAATCCCCACTACTACTCATGTCATATAAACAATAAGCTGTTTTATCATGAACCACTTCATTCGAAGCTTATGTATCACATATTCCCTTTATTGAACTTTTACTGTGTGATAAATGTAAATAAGCAGGTGATGTCGCCATCAATTGAGAGTTTCCGGTTTTGCCTAAAAAAAGGTTTATTTGATCTATAACTCTCAATATTTAACCGTTTAATTCAACTATAATGTTCATATTCGTTAATCGCTGAAATCGCACCAGGAATAAGTGAATTTAGACGGAGGGGGGGGGGGTCGATTTTCCCAAATATCTCCTTTACTATGAGTTGAACATAAATTGTATAGAATTTATCTTGTTAAGCTGTTGACGTTCAATAATTGTTGATTTATACATTTTTGCGTAGCTCAAATATTAAGAGATTTATTTGTGCTTTCATGTTTTCAGCATTCAGAAACCCCCACTTTTACTCAGTGGGTTATTACGAAGGAATATAATGTGCACGTTGTTCTTCTCCAAACCGGCTTTCTACTCCAGCTGTATTGTCATCACACTTCATTGTGCTAATTTTCGGTAGCCCTACCTTCTTCAGGCTATACAACACCTCTAATATGGTTCCGAATTGGTCACAGTCCGGGGTCTAAAAAGAAGAAGAACGTGTGGCCCAGCGAGGAAGTCTATTAAAACACATATAATATACGGTAAGATGAAATCAAGAATGTATTACAACTACACGTGGGAAATCTGCTTAGTTAACGTGCATGACTTTTTTCTGGACAGGAAGGTAAATTAAACTATCTCTTTTGATTAGCATTTACATGGAGCTTTAACGCGTGACGTTATTGTGATGTCACGGAGTGACAGTCACGACACCTCTGTCTACTAACAACAAAACTTAAAATTTAAAAAAAAAAAAAAAAAATCTTTTCCTTTTTATTTTGAATATTGGAAGAAGTATAGTATTTTCTTTTATTAGTGCATTGGAAATTCAAAGGGTCTTGAACAAAACAATTCACTGAGCCATAGTGATTTTATCTATTTCGTTTTGAAATTGTAGTGTAGCACAACGAACCTTTCTATATTAAGTACTTACTTATGTGCAATCAATACATGATCAATTTTTTTTCTTTTCCTAGGGCCCAAGTTCTTTGATAAAAGGTCCACAATATGAAATCCTAAAGTGAAAGTAAACCAACTCATCAATTTTCCTAGACAATAATTTACAAATGGATTTTAACAGCTCATAGTTGAAATGACTAAATTGAAATCACTTTTTTTCTGTTTTTGAAAAATATAGACATAAGAAATACGAATGATGTTTACTGTGACACTGAGTGGCCTGCTTTCCCTATGTGGGTAGTACCAGTCTTCTAGTCTGAATTCAACATAGTTTCAAAGCAAAAGATAAGGCATACATTTTGTGGATAACACTATTAGCATATTTCCAGCCAATGGAAATCAGCTTTTGAAATAATAATCACGTTTTTTTTTTTTAAGGCCAAGTCTCTATTTCTGCAAATATTTCTAGTTTCGAGCAATAGCATCTGGTAACTGAAATTTTAAAAAAAGCGGTCTCATCTCACCACACATTCTCTACTTCTATGTAAAAAAAAAATCGACGAGTAGAAGGGGGGGGGGTCCTGAGAACAAGAAAGCAGGAATAACTCGCTTAATACTTGAGTTACGAAAAAATGCCTAGAACAACAATTATGGATCATCAATAGGTTTACAAGATTGGTTATACGACTATTCCACACCCGCTAACAGCAAATACGATCTTTAGTGTGTGACAGAAACAGTTAAATAGGGCTTATGGTATAGGTAATATAAACATTTTCGAGTAAAGAACGAAAACTATTAATTGATGACGTCACCACAACATATTTGCTTGTATTTCACAAAGTAAAAGCTCAATGAAAATCATATCTGGTATTTAACCTTAGAATGAAGTGGTTCATGATATAACAGCTTATTTTAATATGACATAAGTAGGAATGGGGGTTTCCTGAATGCCGAAAACTAAAAAAGTTCATATATCTCGGTTAATGCTCATGTTAAGGAAAATATGTATAGAACAACATTTATAGAACATTAAATTTGCAATATCATTAGTTATATACACTTTTTCGATCCGACGTACAATAACTGAGATATATGAAATTTCCGAAATTCTCCCCTCTAAGCCCCCCTCCCACTGGGTCTGATTTCAGCAGTCAATGAACATGACCTTTCTTTTCACGTGAAACGATTATATATCGAGCGTGGTAACGGTAAAACAAATATTGTGACAGCTAGAGCGGCAACATACAAATATATATATATATATATATATATATATATATATATATATATATATATATATATATCGGACCTACTGGGTACGAAAATCGCGTCGAGTTCAACCTCCCCCTTAAGGGAAACCTGCTAAATGTTATGACTTCTATTGGGGGCAAGGAACGTACAAAATGTTTCACTTCACCAAGCGTCGGGTGGAGTGAGGATAAACAATAGTGTTTTATCAATGATTGACGCAGGCATCTGGTGTATTTATGTAATACTACCAAACAATACTGACTCACCACTTATAACTCGTGAAACGAGTATTGATAGTTTACAGTTATATTACATCATGGTCAATAATCGATAATGAGGACTAAAAAATATTGAAATGTAAATACAGAATTATGAGCTAAGTAACTTAGAAAAAAAACATCCTATTCTACAGTCAAGGAGACAAACAAAATAAAATAGTTCGTCATGCAGGGGCTGTGTAAACTTAAGCAGATTTCCCACTTGCTAATATGACACACAACTAATCTCACCTCACAATGTATTCTCTATTCCTAAATAAAAAAGTCCGTCACGCAGGGGCTGCGTAAACTAAGCAGATTTCCCAAGTGAAGTTTAGTAATAGATAAATATACACACTGGTAGCACAACACCACCATGCATAAATAAAACGGAAATAAGAAATGTTTCAGCCAATTTCAATAAACTGCTGACAGGGAGCGTTAGGTTAGAAATGTAAACAAACGAGTCTGCCCGCCTCACACCGGAAAGAAAAACAATTACTGAAATATATCAGAATATAACATATTAATTTTATTAAGAACTATTTATTATATCTAGTACTGCACTAGAGACCTTAATAATGAGTCAGAATAATTGTTATCTCAATCAATCAAATTTTAGTAGTCCAAAACCTTATGACGGGGGGGGGGGGGCTCACTGGGACATATTATGTAGCAGAGTATTGTTTATGTAACATGAGTAGAAGTGGCGGTTTGCTGATGACTGAAAACTAAAAAATGCAAATATCTCGGTTAATATTCAATATATTGAATAAACGTATATAACAATATTTATAGTAAATTTAATTTGCAATAAGATTGATTCTATACAATATTTCGATCCGACCTATGGTAACGGAGATATTTCGAAAATCCTCCCCTCTAAACCCCCCTCCCCCTTGCAGCCGTTAACGAACTTGATCTTTCTTTTTACATAAAACGACTAAATATCGAGTTTGGTAACGATTAAACAATAATTGCGACCGCTAGAGCGGTAACAGACAAATATATATATATATATATATATATATACAGTTTTGAACGGACCTCATTTTCGTCACCTCCTGGGTAGGATCGATGGACATTTCAAGAAAAATTTCGAAAATCGCGTCGTGAGTACAACCTCAATAGCTGATTTCCCTTAAAGGAAATCTGCTAAAAAGTCTGTCACGCAGGGGCTGCATTAACTAAGCAGATTTCCCACTTGGTCACGTATTTACATTTATCTCAAAACGTAAAAGTTCTAGGAGAACAATATTTAGTATTTAGGCTTCAAATATAACAGCTTACTGTCAATTTGACGAAACTCAATAGAAAGCGAAATATCCAGATTTCTCATTTCAGGCTCCCCACTCCTCTTAGTTCTTAAAAATATTTGTATAGCTTATAATCAAAGAGGTATTAATACTAACCCACATAAGGTTAAGGTCAGTTTTGAGTTTAGTCAAGGTATGTATAATATAGTCTTAGTAGTATAATATAAGGTTTAGTCTTTTGTGCCCTTCAAAAGTGTCCACTCCCGCTATAGTTTTTAGCATAAATCTTGTTTATACTTCTGTGTGTGTGTATATATATATATATATATATATATATATATATATATATATATATATATATATATATGAATGACTTAAAAAGGGCTGGATCAAGGTAGAATGTATGTTAAGTTAAATTTGCCTTCTGTCACTAGCCACCATAGTTAAAATAAGTATAGTAATATTAGCAGTACAAAGGCAAGAAAATTGTTTTTTGATTTATTATAAACCTCATTATTCTACTATAGTTAATTGAGGGCTGGTTAACGACAAGTTACTATCATTTTCTAGCCAGAGTGGGACAAGGTTTTATACTTAAGTTTCTAATTAAATTAATTCCTTTTCCCAATGCAGGCATCAATCAAACCCACAGCAAGAAAGTTTAATACTGATATTAAGACCATCATAAAGATTTAATTTAAAAAAACATAATACAACACATTAACCAAAATTGGCCACAGAAACCAAGAACTATGTCTAATAAAAGAGTATTTAGGGATTACTCCCTGCCCATGATGGTCAGCCAGGATGTACTGGTTCTCATCCAGCGACACCTCTTTGACCCTCAATAGTACATCTGCCAGCTGGTGGTTCATGCTCCCTTCCAGATACTGAATATCGAAGCTAAACTGGGAGATGTAGTTAAGCCCCCGAATTATCATGGGAGTTGAAGTAGAGGCTTTTTGCTTGAAAGTATACGTCAATGGCCCATGGTAAGTGAGAGTAGTGAAGTGCCTGCCCTCGACTACTGGCCAGACGTATTGCACTGCCTTAACATAGCCCAGAGTTCCCTGTCGTAGGTTGAGAATGCTTTCTGTGATGCAGAAATAGCCTTAGAGAAGAAACAAAAGGGAATCCAATGAGCATCTAAAATTCCCATAGTTGTAGCACAGCTCCGACGCCTCACACACTAAAGATAATTTGGCATCTCTTGAAGTGCTTTCTTGTATTGGGCAAAGGCTGAGGCAATGAGGATGTCATAGAGGAAGGGGACACAGGAATCAAGTCCCCTGAGGATCGATGAACCTCTGGAAGGTTGCTGCAGCATTCCGCAGGCTGGGGCACATTCTCAAAAACAGGAATCTGAAATTATGCACGTTGAAGAACTCTAGTTGTGAGAAAATCTTCCTATGAAAGTTGGTAGTGAAATTGACAATGTTTGGAATACCACAACTTCACGAAGCCCATGGGGTCACATCGGTTGGATTTCCCCCCTTGTTAACTAAGAGTATGAGGTACTCATATTTTCCTTATTGAGCCTTTTTTTCTTGTATTAGAAAAAATTAATATTTTGTTGTACACCAAATGAAACTTAAGTTTCAAGTTGTTCTGTAGATATAATTTACTTCTTAGTGTACAATTATTGACTTTTTTTATTTAATTTATGCAATTATTAGACTTATTAAAATTATAAGAACCTTTTAGTATAATGTTGATGTCTTAATAAATAGAACGAATGAGTACTCTTCTAATAAATGTTTTGTGGAGGGAAAGTAGGCCTCATTGTTAAATTAATAAATACATTGCATAGAATTACATACGCATATATTTTGCATACCCTATTTTAAAATAGGGTATGCTAAATATATTAACCTTTTGACAATTATATAGTTATAAATTATATTCAGAATCTTCATTTTGTTCAATTCAATGTTCAAATATCAACAAAATTGAACAAAATGAAGATTCTGAATAAAAATAAACATATAACAAATATACAGCTTTAGGTCAAGTGGAGACACGCATTGGGACACAAAGTATCATCTATCAATCGATTCTACACCTGGTCTGCAGGTTATTTATAATTATAAGTTATTCAAACACATGCTATAAGTAATGGCTAGCCCAAGGTTTAAAACAAGTTCCAGATTAATTATTGTAGTGATGAAATCTTGAAGAGTGCAATATTATGAAAATCACATTCATATTTTTACTAACCTTAAGAATAGATAAGTGGGCCAATTTTCAACCTGTGTTCATGCCTGAAGCCTAACCAAGGGGGGTGGGTTAGGCAGCCACAGCTTAGCCCCTCTTGTGTGTCTCAGAGCAACAGTGCTGTCAGCCAGATCTGATCCCTTCAAATATCAAGGACTGATTGATAAGAGTTAATTCTATCAAATTGTCTTCATCCATGCTGGAGGGGTTTAGGTTTTTTATATAACTCAATTTTCAAATAAAATAACTTTAAAGAATAAGTTGAGCCATATAAGCTAGAAGTTGTACTTTCAAGGCACACTCTCTAATGCCTATTATTGGTAGCTTAATGCAGGTTATGGGCTACAGAGGGTTGACTCTCAAACTCTTGCCTCATGAAATTTTCAACAATTAAGTTTTTGTAATCATAAATGGAATTATCCTTGTGATGCCTTCATTGTTGGATGATTTGGCACAGGAGGTAACTAGAAATATCTGCATGTTCTTGTATCCCTTTGTTTGTTTCTGTGAAAATCCTGTACATGAGAACTATCACCAGGTGTAGCTGTAGATATATAACACGATTTAAGACTGAATATTGTGTGAATTGATCCCAGGCAGATGGGCTTTATTTTATCAATTATTATTAGTTGTTGTGGGGCAGACAGCTGTCCCTGATGTTCATGGTTCAGTTGGAGTGGTCATTTTCAATTGAAAAGCTTCCTCAAGGGTTTATTTGATAGAATATGAAAATATAGTGTGGTTGGTTCTGTACTCCTGGACAAAAGTGGGAATCTACAGAAACTTCTGAAGGCAATTTTTTGATATGGTAAAGCTCTGAACTTGGTTGTGAACAATTGTAATTGATCTGTAGAATCTGAAGAGAGGGAGACCTTTAATTAAATTACAAAAGAATTTAATTCTCAAAATAGCAAATATATTATTGCAAAAAAGAAAGAATTTTATTATGAGAATATTATGAGGAAACTGTGTAAGACATTGTTATTCCCAGTTAAAGGACTGTAGTATGCAGGTTAACTATTTTAACATCCATGTAGATGTAAAACACAATTTTTTTTTTCTTTTTTAATGCAAGAATGACTCCTGACATATTAGCAACAATTTTCTCTAATAATGGACAAATTAAAAAAAATTAACATGTTTATGGAATTCCATCTAATTGGTAAGTGAATTAAGGCTTTTATTACACAAAACAATAAAATATATATATATTTATATACAATGAAAATAAGATAACTAAATATCACTAAAGAACAGGCTTTACAACAGTAAACAGTTTTTATAATATAGACTCTGTACATGCCCAAGCTTGTACTGTTTATACATATGAAAAAAATATACATCAATTAAATAAGGTCCTCTTATAGCTAAGATCTATAGGGTGAATTCATATGAAGTCATACAGCTAAATCATGTAACAAATGATAAATATATATCACACAAAAAAGTCCCTATGAAAGGGCCAAAAACATAGAAATTGGTTCATATCTCACTCTTAACTTCACATTCAAGTATCTAAAAATCATATTCATGTGCTGACATCATGTACACACCATTTATCGGATTCCAGAGAGAACTGACTGATCCTTGAATTTTTCAATACATCGGATTATTTTTAAAATACCTAAATAAGCAACGATTACACTGTTTACTGTAAAATAAAGGGATATACCAAATTAAATAAAAGTCAAATTTAATAGTGTTTTATTAACAAGTTTATCTCCTATACTTCAATTATAATTTTGTATTGACTATAAAGAACATTTAATTCTTAAAATAAATTTCACTATCTGCAACTATTCGCATGCTTCCCAACAATAGTTACATTTAAAATAAAAATGTTTTCTTTTTCAAAGAAAAAAAAATTAAATTTTTTTTATATCACTATTTTTCTTAATTTTAGTAATATGGTCTGCAAATTCCATATGATGCTTATGGCAAGAAAAAGAAAATTTAGAAAATATTCTACTTAAAAGTTTTATATATATATATGACTATGTCCATTATTTATTTTTTAAATATAGTCACACGAGCCTCTGGCACAATATTGTCTATTCCATGAAAATAAATTGTTAGGGCTAAGTGGATTACACTTAAATGTTTTATCACTCACAAATAGAACAAAAATGTACAATTTTTTTTAATCTTGTACTCACAACGTTCCTCAAAGAGGCAAAATGTTTTTGCATTTCTTTGGCTGGCTTAAATGAGAAGTCCTCTATTTAAAAAATAACAATTACCTAAAATAATATATATGGTTCCACCAATGCCTCAACTAAATTTTAACACACAAGAGGGGCCGACATATATTTAAATAAGATTTAGCCAAAACAAAATGATTAAAATAAAAACAGCCTAAAATGTAACATCATAAAGCAATGAGAACTCAGGAAAAGCTATGACTTGCATACATTCCTATGTTCAAAATTGCAATTAAATCTATTACATGATAAGTAGGATAAACACATACTATTATCAACATCCACTCATTTCTAATACATTATATGTACTTAAAAATAAAATATAAATCACTACAAACAAAACAAATGTTCAGTGAATAAAATCTGAGAAAAACTAACAAGGTATAGCTTTCTTTACAACTATAAATTATAAGTTTAATTAAAAGTATAACACCTTCAACTTGCTGTAAACTGAAAATCAGGAAAAACCTTTAAAACAGGCTAGAATTATTAGAGAACTAGATGGATAATTACAGAATTAGAGTCTGTTTAAGCTATATATGTGATTTTTGTTTTATTCTGAATCTTTGTAAATAAAAAACTTTTATGACCATACATTTTTATTTTCTTTCTCATTCTTTAAAATATTAATATATTTACACTTCTTAATAAAAATATATTTCAGTATAGGTATTGACAAAAGAAAAAAAAGAAGAGAATAATACAAAAGTTATTTTTTATATGCTAATAAATGTTACAGAAAACATGGCATGACATGGATAACAAAATCATTGGAATTTAAGGGCCTGTAAAATAAGTAAAAATGAAAGGAAATTTGTCTTTAACAATGAAATTTGCTTGAGGGAAAATCAAGAACTGCATAGTGATGAAAGTATACAAGAATCAAGAAAAGAAGATAAAAACGATAGTTTCATAGGAAGTGTATTTTCTAGGGGACATAAATATTTTTTCTTACATAGAAATGAGTGGAGGGTGATAAAGAGTTCTCCTTCAAACTTCCGGAAAATTTTCTACAAATTCATGTTAGCTTTGAGGTGTCAGTTGACCATTGCCTAATAGCCTCTCAACTGCAGCATTGACATCACCAAATGTAGCAATAAGAGCTGAAAATAAAAATAAAAAAGTCATCAGGACAATGTAATTGAGTATATATTTGCTTCATTACAGTTCAATGTTTTTGTTAAATAATTGAAACTAAAGTTCAAACAGAACACTTTTTTATTTATCAATGTTGTATCAAACTCACTGTAGAACTAAGAGTAGGACTTTTTTATTAACACAACCAATTAATTAAAAAATGAAATGGGTTTTATTGAATTAGTTACAATAAACTAAACCACATCCCTCGACACAGGCAACATAACCAATTAATTAAGATATGGGTTTTTCTTAAATTGGTTATGTTCCTGCTAAAACAGTATGAAATATATCAGAACAACTAAAAATAAAATAATAATGTTTTCCAATGTCCAAAAATGTAAATTTGGATTTCTATTTTCAATGGATCTAATCCCTTTGACAGAATGTCTGTAATTAGTATTTGTTCATTAATACTATTTACAGAAAATTTAATAATTTCCTAACTGCAGGTATGTGTGTGACAAATTAGCGTTGCCATTTGCATATTTTTCTTCCAGCCTGTCGAGAATTAGAGCCGAAAGTTAATAGGTTCTCAGGAAGCTCTTGACATATTTTCCTAATAAGTAACCATGGTTCAGCCCATGATGTTCCATGTGTTCCAAAGAAAGGATTACTCACATCTAGCCTACAGGTTAGAACATGAGACTGAAATAAAATTGTCATTGCATTACATAAGCCCATTATATAAATGACCATATATTTTATATTGTGAGTAACCCCAGCACAGAGCACATTAATATTATTGTGTATGAATGCTTAAATGTATTAATTTTACCTTTAAATACGAGTTATATCCAATTTGGAGTTGTCACCATGTGCTCTATCATTTTCATAGATAACGACGATGGATTTTTGTAATAACATTCACAGCTCTTAACGGTGATACACTTATTAATTAGTGTATCACCGTTAAAAGATACACTAATTAGTGTATCACTAATACACTGATTAGTGTATCATCGTTAAGAATTAATTATCAAAATTCATTCTATACGAATGAATTTCGATAATTAATTCCCGTTAAATGCACCTTTTGAGCATATTTCGATTAGCAGTTCAAAGTTCACTGCTGGGCTAGGCCTATATAAGGACCACGAGGCGACGGATTAAAATCAGTCATATTCGGCATCCTCTGGAGGGGAGACCCTTGTTGGTGACACCTCGCTAATCCTTTTGCCAGATCCGCCCTGCCTGAGCAGCCTAATCGCCTGTACTACCTCTCACGGCTAAGTCAGCATTTTTATTAAAACAGCTAAGTGTTTCAATTGTAATATAGTCTAAGTAGAATTAAGTGTCCCCCATTATATTTTTAAAGGTGCCTCTTCATTTTGATTAATGATAATTATTGGTGAATATTTTTATTATAAATAAATTTATATATATTTGAATTTTGACTTGAGTCGATTGTTGGTGGGCCCTTCCTAAATTCTTGTTAGTGGTTTGGTTGTGGGATTTTTCATCACTTTCAGCTTCCACTGCTTATCGCCGCAGCCAGATCGCAACAAGACATTAAGAAGATCTTGAACATTCATCACTCAAATGTCTATGAATACCTGAAGATGGTATACTGGGTGGGTAAGGTCATTTGATGGCATACAAATTCACATGCATCATGCACAACAAACATCAAGAAATTGTTAACTTTCTAAAGTATTGATAACTGGTATGCAGAACCGTGGATCTGGGCTAATGAACCTCCAAAAGCAAATTTTAGTCAACAAATAATTGTGCCCTCTGTGTGGTGGAACATCAAATGCACCGTGTTTTCCATGCTTTTACCTTTGGACCAAACAACAATTATGAAGTTCACTGTCAGGGAAGTGTGGTTTGGACAAAGCAATCAGTGAAAAGACCCAGCCCTCACTAATCGTAAATAATTACATCCCATCATGACAATATGACCATCAGAAAAAATTGTAGTTCAGAAGGGATGTATTGCCACACCCATCCCTTCTGAGTCAGAAACTCACCAGGCTTTGCAATATCAGTCTTCCACTTATTTCTGAAGAATACTGGTTGTAAAGAAGAAAACTTATAAGTAGCATGGAGAGAATGGTAAACTGTATGGCAATTTATCTTGAATGTAGGGGGGAAATTATAAAGGCCCATACACTAACATACTAAGTGTAGCACAGAAGTAATATAATTAACGATTTAAATAAAAGTATCAAAATATGAAATAGGTTACCTTGGATATTAGCTTCTCTATTAACAAATCCCATTGCTGAAAGCTGCTCTAACTGAGAACGGTACCTTTCTTCTGGTGGTTGACTAGGATTCTGTCCATTCGCCATACTAGCCATCTAAACATATTCAATGAAAAAATTGACCATAAACTTAGTTAGTAAAATATTATATTATAACAATAACAATCCTTTATTTGCTCTTTTATAAAAATTTACACATAATATTTACATATTTTGTACATAGAATATAACAATGAGAATACAGGTATTATATGCAGACACTATTAAACATTTGAGCAAAATCAGCGTTAGCTGAGGATTTTTGAGTTCGAGAATGTGAATCTATATATATATATAAAATTGTAACCTCTGTCTGCACATAGATTTTTTTCGCGAAATTTCATGATAACTTTTCGTTTCACATGTCATAGACACCATAACTGCATTTTGTTTTGTTCGTGTCTGTTTGTTTGTTTGTGTGTACACCATTTCACGCATAAACGGCTGAACCGAATTTTATGAAACATGGTATGTATATTACTCCTAACCCAACTTAGACTTTAGGTTATGTTAATATTCTCTGAGACGAACAGGAGTGGGGGTTATAAGGGAGGGCTGAAATTAAAAATAGCAATATTTCGTTTCCTAATGCATTTTCGGCAATTATGCACATAATAAAAGTGGTTTATTTTGTCATTTGGAGTGGCTTTTGTTATATACACTTTTGTCGTATACCTAAGCATAAATGAGTTATACGTTAAAAACTACTGCAGAAGTCAACTATTTTATTTGGCACAAAAAACTCAACCGAACTAAACCAAACTAGGTATGTGAATTAGTACTAAGGCCTTCCTTATAATAAGCCATACTAACATTTCTGGGGTGGGCAGGAGTGGGGGTTATAAGGGAGGCCTGAAATTAAATATAGTGATATTTCGTTTCCTATTGGGGTTTCGGCAAATATGCACATAACAAAAGTTGTTTATTTTGTTATTTAGAGAAACTTTTGTTATATACACTATCGTCGTATACCGAAGTATTAAGGCGCTATACGCTAAAAATTATAGCGGGAGTCAACAATTTTATTTGGTACAAAAGACTCAACCAAACTAAATAAAACACTCGGTATGTGTATTAGCACAAACGCCTTCCTTATAATAAGCCATACTAACATTTCTAGGGACGGGCAGAAGGGGGGGGGTTATAAGGGGAGGGTAAATGTCAAAATATTGTGCAAAGTAAAGCCTTGCCAAAGAAATACCTTCACCATCCAGCCTCAAATCAATTCCCGGGCGAAGCCGGGTATCTGATGAGCTAGTATTTTATATATCCTACATATATTATTTTAACAGTTCCTGGATCGATTGCTGGTAGTGTGCAGTCCCGAGACGCAGATGGTAGAGTACCTTGTATTTAATTTTTTCGTTTTCTTCTCTTTCTTCATGGGAATTATTGAACTCAGTGAAGCACCAACAGGTCTATGATCACTTCCAATATCTATTTCAGAAACTGTTTGGACATTTCTCACCAGATCCTTTCTATTAGTTACGACGGTCGTCCAGAAAATAAGTTCCGTTTTTAAAAGAAGAAATCAAGTTTTTATTGAAAAAAATTTAAACTTACAGGTATTAATTTTGAAAATATGTATTATTTTTCCACGTAATCCCCGGCGACATCAATACATTTGGTATATCGCGAAATGAGCTTCGAAATTCCTTCCTCGTAGAAGCTTGCCGCCACCTCCTTGGTTCACTTCGTGACAGCTTCTTTCACTTCCTCATCACTTGTGAAACGTTCTCCCGCCAATTCCGCCTTCATTTTGGTAAACAGGTGATAGTCTGAAGGGGCCAAGTCGGGACTGTAAGGTGGATGGGTCAGAACATCCCAACCAAACTCATCCAAAAGTTGCGCTGTGGAACGAGCAACGTGAGGCCAAGCGTTGTCATGGAGGAGGCAAACACCGGAAGTCAACATTCCTCTTCTCTTGTTCTGTATGGCCCGACGAAGCTTCTTCAGGGTCTCACAATAGCGGTTGGCGTTAATTGTTTCACCTTGAGGCAAAAAATCAATCAGGAGAATTCCTTTTTGATCCCAGAAAACAGAAGCCATGATTTTCCTGGTTGACTTCACGACTTTGAATTTTTTGGCACTTGGGGAGGTGGGGTGTTTCCATTGCATGGACTGTCTTTTGTTTTCTGGAGTGTAGTGTGACAGGTTTCATCTCCAGTGACGATAGACTTCAGGAATGCGTCCCCATCAGTTCTGTAGCGGTCCGAAAATTCTCGAGCTGCAGTCACTCGTTGTTCCTTGTGTTCGGGCATCAGCTCTCTAGGGACCCACCGGGCGGAAACTTCCCGAAAGTCAAGTTTTTCCGAGACGATCTCATGAATGAGGGATCGTGAGATGTCTGGGAAACTCAGGTGGAGTTCATCCAGGGTTGAACGACGATCTTTGCGAATTGCATTGTCGATTTCTGCGACAATTTCGTCCGTCACAACTGAGGGTCTGCCTCTCCCACTTTCATCCTCAAGTGAATGTCTTCCCGCCTTAAATTCACGTACCCATCTCCTCACCATTGACTCACTCATTACACCTTCTCCATAAACAGAAATGAGCTGTTCGTGAATTTGAACTGATTTGAAACCCTGTGCATAAAGAAATTGAATCACTCTGCGCAAAACACCTCGAGAGGGAACGGGGATCGAGGTGGCGGGACGTGACATGGAGGGCTCCATTTCAACTACCTGCCCTGACGTTGGTAATTGACCGACTGAGGTCCCCCACCTCTCATTCTATTCCCCACCTCTCCTCTTTCAAGCGGTGTTGCCGGATTTGGCAAAAACCACTCATACAGACCAAAACAGAACTTATTTTCTGGACGACCCTCGTATTATAAAATCTATTTCATTTTTAGTTCTGGTTCTGGTCTGGACTTATCCAGGTCCACTTAAAAGGTTTTTTGAAGCATGTATTCATGATAAAGAAGTTGTTGCTTTCAGTGAATTCTAACAGTCTCTCTTCTCTCTCGTTCCTTTGACCAAAGCCATGATTTCCTAAAGATTTCTCATGCATTTTTGCCCCACCTTAGCGTTGAAATCTTCCATGATGACAGTGAGCCTAGAAGGATGTTTTTCGATTGCTCTTTGAAGATTTAGATAAAATTCCTCCACTACTTCGTCATCTGCCTCTGTTGTTGGGGCATAAACTTGCAGAATTTTTAGCCTGTTGTTGTTATAAATTAAGTCTATAGATGAAATGCGATTTGAAAAACTATTTATTCTTAAAATTCTGGAAATGGAATAACTATTTATTAGAAAGCCTGTTCCACCTTCACTTTTTTTTACCCCCGCTGTAATAAAATTTTATGTTTTCATTAATTTGGATTAAGCATTCCCCACGTCTTCTGACTTCGCACAGCCCTATCACGTCCCAGTTTATGTTTTGTATTTCAATCAGTAGTTCCTCAAGCCTTCCTTCTTCTCTTAGTGTTTTGCAGTTGTAAGTAAGAAAGTCTCAACATGCCTTGTCTTTACCAGGTTGTCCGCTTTGGGTGATTGCTATTTTTCGTTGTCGACTTCTGACTAGTGACTTGTTTCTCCACCAGTAGCTTTCTCCCTCTTTTTTTCTAGGATAGTAATCCTTCAAACTGTTTATTTTTTAATTCCTTTAGTTTTTTTAGGTGGTTTCACTGTTGGAGAATCCTTTGCTTCTTCATATTTTGCTACTCTTGATGTCTCTATTGGAGAGTTGTTTTCACTCCTAGGTCTTTTAAGCCGACTAGTTTCTGATAGCTGCAGTTCTTCTAATGTTGTCATCTTCCCATCGATCATCAGCTTGTCATATGTCATTTGTACTTCTGAGCCAGACTCTTTGTAGCTGATTAAGTATGGGAAAAGCTTGTTCCTGATTTCTCTCGCTTCCTGGGGAAGATCCAATTTTATTACTACCTCCTTAAAAGTGCTATTTTTTAATTCTCTCTTCTGTCTTAATATGTCATTTCTTAAGATAACTGATGTAAGGACGACTTTAACTGAGCTGTATGGTGTATGCTTGTTGAGCTTAAATATGCTTTTGACATCATACCTTCTGATATCAATGCCTATTATTCTACAAATTTCTAAAAATTCTTCTATAATGGCCTTTGAATTCATACTCTTCAGTCCATAAATGATTATGTTGTTCTGTCGAAATATTACATTAAGGATAAAAATTAGAATCCACAAAATTAGTACTTATTATGAATGAGTTCCAAGTGCTAATATGAATATTAACAGAAAAATATATCCAGTTAGACTAATTTCAGAGTGATAAATTGGCTAGAAAAATATTCAAGATACTTAATTTTCCCCCCTATAAGCAGAGGTTTTTGCCAGAACGAGGTAGGTGATATTTCACTCAAATATTTTAACATACTAATTTACAAAATCATAAGTTTTGATATTTTGAATAATATTAAAATATGACAGTTGCATATTAGTTCCTCTAACAACAAAGCCCAACCTCTATTCTAGTTACTTGGTAAGGATTCTAACCTCTCTCCTTATGGATAATCTATTATATATAATGTCTATATCTCCGTATGAACATTATATAATTCGATTTCCAAATTAAATTAATAACTCAAAATCAAGCATATAATTAATTATATTATAGCTACTTTTAAGTCATTATTAAATGCCTTAAAGTGCAATACCTATAATAAGTTAAAACCTACTAAAAATTACATTACTCTTTCCTGAGTTTACATCATTATCCAATACTATCTAAAACTTATATCCACTGTTTACTGAATTGTTATTCCTCATAAATGAGGACTGAGGATATTCATTTGAAATTTCCGATATTTATATAATAATCAAAATTATAAAAATAAAAAACTGGTGCAATTCAGTAACATGGGAATAGAGAGGGATCATTGGGCAAATACTCTGGCACGGCCAATTTAGTCATTCCATATATGGCATCAATAATGTAGTTACAAGAAGTATATAAAAAGCATCAACCGTAAAATTTTTGCATTACATTTCAGCAGAGGAATACAAATTTTGTGAAATAATTTTATGAAATAAGTTAAACCACACATTAATAATACTAAACTATAAATTCTAAACTGAAAAAATTAAAAATTGTTATTTTTATTCTACTTTCATTTTGTCAGAAACTAAACTGTAGCATAATCCGACCTTTAACTTTACCAATGGCATAATTTTTGCTTTTGTAAAGATATTTTCATCTCTACTAGCTTCCTATGAACCTGGAAAAGGCTGACAATATCAAACTTTCTGCCTTAATAAACATCACACTTATCAGGGGGGGGGGGTTCCATAGACTCATTGCAGATCAATTGCTCGTACCACTCTCTCTCTTCGAATTACCAGACATTATAGTAAATTACAACTCACTAAACTTGTTAGTTAAAAATAAAACATAATAATAGAAATGAACACAATGTCACTGTAGAGTAGGCAAGAAAAAAAAATGACAAAAGATTGTAATGGGACACACCCAATATTAAAACAAATAGTTTACTTTGTGTCATAGGAAACTTACTAATTGTTTTCTATGCAATCTGTTGAAAATCCAAACACTATTAGAGTGAAAAACGGGAATTTAGTAATCTCTTGAATCCATTAGTGTGCCCTAAATATAATATGAAACATCCTGAGTATTTTTGGGTACAAAAATTGCCAAAGTAGCCCTTTCCAAGTACATTCAGGTCTTGCCTGTAGTGTCCTGAATTCTCAATAAGCTTGGGTGTAACAATGAAGCACTTAAGACTGTCCAGGATGAGATAAGAAACATAAATGTTTTGGATTCATAATTAAATCGGACTGCAAGAAATCACAGGTCTGAAGTAGCCATAGGCAAATATGTATAACAAGAAAAAAAATTTAATTTCTGATTTTGCCTTTATTACTATATTGCAATACTAACTGTTTTATAAAAGTGGACAAAAATAAATAAAGTCATACCATACGAGCCATAAGTTGGGAAAGATAATCTGTCCCTTGTTGAGAACCAGGGGCATTAGTAGTAGTTGTAGATGTTGGAGGTGCAGTTGTCGTGCTGGTATTTGTAGCAGGGCTTGAAGCTGTAGTTGTACTTCCAGCAGGAGGCATTCCAGGAATACCAAATCCCATTCTGTGAACAGAAATAATAGCAATAAGTAAAATTATATGTAAAAGACACTTAGAAGAGCCCTTAGTAGTAGAATTCCAAAAAAAGGCACTCACATGCTTACCAAGCTTTGTTTGACTGTAGTGCTTACATACTAAATTAAAGGAACTGTATAATTAGTGGTTTTTATTAGGGGGCTAGAATGAATATAACAAACGTTACTTTAAATAACAAAATAAACAGCTTTTGTTATGTGCATAATTGCCGAAAAACCAATAGGAAACGAAATATTGCTATTTTTAATTTCAGGCCTCCCTTACAATCCCCACTCCTGCTCGTCCCTAGAAATAATGGTACAGCTTATTATTATGAAGGAGTTAGTGCTAATTCTCATACGGAGTTTTGTTTAGTTCGGTTGAGTCTTTGGTACCAAATAAAATTGTTGATTCCAATTAGTTTTTTGTGTATAGCTCATTTATACTCCAGTATATGGCAAAAGTGTATATAACAAAAGTTACTCTAAATAACAAAATAACCAACTTTTGTTATCTGCATATTTGAAGAAAAGCCAATAGGAAACGAAATATCGCTATTTTTAATTTCAGGCCTCTCTTATAACCCCCACTCCTGTTCGTCTCAGAGAATATTAATATAGCCTAAAGTCTATGTTGGGTTAGTAGTAATATACATACCAAATTTCATAAAATTCGGTTCAGCCGTTTATGCGTGAAAAGGTAACAAACAAACAAACATACACAAAAGAAACAAATTGCAGATATCGTGTATATGACACGTGAAACAAGAAAGTATTGTGAAATTTTGAAAAAAAAAAAAATCAATATACAAACAGAGGTTACAATTTTTTTATATATATATATATATATATATATATATATATATATATATATAATTTTGTACGGACCTCATTTTCATTATTTACTTGGTAGGATCGATGGGCATTTGAGGAAATTTTCAAAAACCGCATCATGAGTACAACCTCAATAGCTGATTTCCCTTAAAGGAATGTTTAAAACATAAAAAAAGTCGATTAACGCTTTGCAGCCAGTAACCTTGGGCCAGCAGGTACCCACCTGTACTTGTGAGTGAAACATGCCTCTCACTCTATCGTGCATTTAAAAAAATTTTTCATGGTTTAACTTTATTTTTTATATCCACCTCTGTTGTTGCTATGTTATACAAAAGAAGATAAGTTACATAGATATAATTTAATACTATTATTTTGAAAGTTTAATTTGTTAAGATATAAATCGTTTAATTATTATTTTATTTAGTAGTTTAATTTGTTAAGATATAAATCGTTTAATTATTATTTTATTTATTATTTCTGAGTATAATAAAGGGGGTCAACATGACTGAGTGATTTAGAGCACTGGACTGTATAGTCAAAGGTTGTGAATTACCCCCCACTTCCCAGTACAGCTGGTCACCACAGGAATTTAGAATATTACCCCCCTCGAGTAGAGGATGACCACAGGATGAATAATACTTGTAAGAAAAGGATTATTATATAATATAGCATCTTTATAGGTGTTGAAATCATAATTGATATTTTTACCTCCAATCATTTTATTTACGGTTTCCTGAATCAGTAAGGAGATACACTAGGACCCAACACTTTGAACAGCTCAACTGAAATCCTTCCTGAACTACCAGGTGGGGCAAAAGGTATGAATCGGTTTTAAAGGGATGTAAAACAGAAACAACTCAACTTACCAAAATTATTTTTGTAATTAATAAATCAGTACATAAACTAGTTTTTTCACTAAGTTTTAAATATGGTATCTGAAAGATGATGGCCGTTAACAGCGATACACTCTTGAAGGCGATTTCTGATGTTTTCGTCAGCTCTTCTGCACATTTCGATGGGTATTGCCGTAACTTCCTCCCTGATTCTGTCCTTAAGTTCTTTCAGGGTATGTGGACGATGTTTAAAAACCTTTTCCTTTAGGTATCCCCAAAGGAAAAAGTCACAAATGCTCAAATCTGGTGTGCGCGCAGGCCACTCCACGTCACCCCCTCGCGGAGACGAGGCGCAGGGGGAACATTTGCCTCAATTTCTCCATTGAAATTCTAGCAGTGTGGGATGTTGCCCCGTCCTGTTGGAACCAAATGTCCCCCAGATTAGTCGCTTCACTTAATTATTCCAGGTGAGGTTCAAAAAACTCTTCTAACATTGTCACATAACGCTCAGCAGTGACAGTGATGGTTCGCCCATTTCCTCAAAAAAGTAAGGACCAATAATCCCGAACTGGGATACTGCGCACCATACAGTCACTTTAGGGGAGTGAAGTGGCCTCTGGTGAATTTCCCTTGGGTTTTCATTAGCCCAATATCGAAAATTCTGCTTATTAACAACTTCACACAGGTGGAAATGGGCCTCGTTATTGCTGAAAAATGTTGAATTTGCTGGAATTCTCTCCAACATTTCGTGGCAGCAGTTTAAACGATTTTCGAAGTCACGAGGAATCAGCTCTTGAACCACCAACATTTTGTAAGAGTGAAAATGTAAATCTTCGTGCAAAATTCTCCTTAAAGATCTGCTAGACATGCCCAAAGCAACTGCATGCCTACGGGCTGAGCGCCTGGAAGACTGTTCAATAGCATTTCTTACCAGAATAACATTTTCAGGGGTTCTTACCATTCTGGGTCTTTTAATTGCTGAAGGAGTTGCTGTTGAACCTGTGTTCTCTAATGCCCTCGCCCAACGTCTAATTACATTACCTCCAGGGACGTCACCCCCAACAGGAATATTGAAGTGCAGTCTGAAGGCCCTCTGAGTGGCGATAACAGAACAGCCATTTTCAAAAAATGTTTTCACAGCGAATCCACGATGCTCTCCCGTCCAAGGCATGGTTGCTACTGAAAACAAGACCCTCCCACGCCTTTAGCGAAGCCCAGCCCACCTTCCCCCCACCACCACAAGCTGAGCACCAGCCAGACAAAACCGGTTCATACCTTTTGCCCCACCCTGTACTATTTGTCATTCTTCTCATCATTTTTTACACATTGCTCCACCTCGTGATTCTCCATCCATCATACTGCAGCTGTTACCAAATAGCCTTTTAAAGTCAAGAGCAATCCTCTACAGCTTCTTATAAAAATTGGCCCATGCATCTGTTCATGTTCCCAAGGGTAATTTGTTTCCATGGACCTTAATTTTATTCAGGACTGCATGAAGATTAATTTTGTATTCATACTAAAGCAATACAGCTACATCATAATTGGGAACATAAACTAAATCAATCAAAATCTCTTCCACTAATGACGACTTGGGCCACTATAATCCTCTTACTCATGAATTCTAAGGGCATCATTTTGTGCATCAGTCTCTAGGAAAGTAAAATACTATACACTTAGCCCACTTTCCTTGGTCCAAATTTTTTAAAAGACAATCACCCCAGATCCTTTTCTTTTGTCTCAGTTAATACCCTTATATCAACTTTTTAGAACCTTGTCCACTTCCCTCTTCCTTCCCAAACATTACATCCCATGTTCCAAATGTTATCCATTACCCAACCATTGCATTATACCAGCAGTTTGATAATTTGGATAGTGGCAATGAATGCTAAAATTCAGTAGCCAATGTACATTGAGCTGTTGGTGTACTTTTTGGTAGAACCCTAATGAGACAATTTTAAACTAATCAATAATAAAGAAAAGTCCGTCACGCAGGGGCTGCGTTAACTAAGCAGATTTCCCAAGTGCGCCACGTATTTGCATTTATCTCTAAACTTAAAAGTACAATGAGAACAATATTTGGTATTTAAGCTTCAAATAAAGTATAACATAATAGAGTATTGAAAATATGAGATGAGTAGGAGTGGGGCTTTACAATGACCGAAAACTAAAAAATGCAAATATCTGAGTAAATAATCAAGATACTGAAAAAAATGTACATAACAACATTTATAGAACATTACATTTGCAATAAGATTGATTCTATAACATTTTTCGATCCGACGCATAATAACGGAGATATTAAGAATTTTCGAAATTCTTCCCCTCTAAACCCCCCCTCCCCCTAGTCCGATTTCAGCCATTAACGAACTTGATCTTTCTTTTTGTATAAAACGATTATATATCAAGTTTAGTAACGATAAAACAAAAATTGTGACCGCTAGAGTGGTAACAGACAAATATATAGATAGATAGATAGATATATATATACAGTTTTGAACGGACCTCATTTTCATCATCTCCTGGGAAGGATCGATGGACATTTGAAGAAAAATTTTGAAAATTGCATCATGAGTACAACCTCAAAAGCTGATTTCCCTTAAGGACTGCTAAAAGTCATTGAAATGGGTACAGACTTTCCTTATAACATTTATTCTTGACATGTATAAAGGTAAATAACAAGAAATATGGATGTAAGTATAAAAATTAAATAATTGTGTAATTTGAAAACCAATTAGTAGTGATTTGGACGGCAAATGAAATTATTTGTATATTTAAAAAATCAGAAAAAATGAGTCTCCAAACTTTGTCACCTATCATAAATTGACACATTAGTCAACCGTTTAGCATATGCTACACCCTACACTTGCAAAGTCAAGACTAATGAATCACTTTATAAAGTAACGTATACCTGGGATTATCAAAGCAATATTTTCACCGCTTTCTCTCTTTCTGCTGTTAGTTGTTTCTTTTTTTCTATTTATTGTTATATAATATTTAGTCCTAATTTCTCTACATAATGTAAACAAAAAATTCAGTGTCTCTGAAGCATAGTACTTATAAGAAGGAAGTGATTCTAAAGTCCAAATCAAAAAGAATATATATATATATATATATATGTATCATACAATTACACATTTATAAAATATAATAAATTTAAGTATACCTGATCATATTCAAAACATTTTTAGACATTAGTACTAATAGGGGTTATCATAATTGTAAGCTTTTTTATTTTTAAATAATTTTATAGGATTTTGTTTCAACAAGCCACAAGTCATACATTTTCGGACATTGTTTTAATGAGATTTGTTGTTTCTGATTCCTTATATAGAAATTAATTCGTAAATCATTTACATAGTAATCTTATATTGTAAACTTACGAATTAGCAAGACTAGGTGCAGCTGTCCGAAGAGTTTCAATGCCCTCTTGTATTTGTTGAATAGCACTAAGAGCTTGAGGATTTGTAACCAGATTCTGAATGTCAGGGTTCTGAAGTTGAGTCAGCAGAGTAGGCATCATTTCACGCATTTGGGCCTAGAAAAAAGATATTTAGCATTGTTAATTTTTAGGCTAGGAATCAAGTGAGTCACCTTAATTAACATAAAGAGGAGAAAATAAATTGAGAATATTCTAAGGCGATTACAAGTAACAAACAGAAAACAAGTTTGACTGGTTGAAGTCAATGTCAGTGTAATTCTTATTTTAAACATAAAAATACGATAAATACATCACATGACTACCATGAACTCCCATTAAATAAAATAAAACATTGTTTGCTGCACTTAATTTACAACACTTTCATTTGAATGTGATATACAATATATCTGTTTCAATACATCAACCACAAAATATCATGGAAAGTAATTTGTAGATATTTTCATCTTAAACAAAAAGAAGACCGATACAAACAGGTACTGAGTAATTTACAATTTTTTATTTTAGCACTCCCCTACCCCCTCTCACCCTTGATGAAAAAGGGAGGTGCACAAGTAGATGTAAGACAATCCTAAATACGAAATTTTAACCTTCCAAGAATAGTGATTTTTGAGTCTAGGTGAATTCAGGGAGGGTCAAAACAGCTAATTCCTACTAGAAAATACAATACTGCAAGCAATTCATTACGTAATTGCTTTATCTCAAAATAAAAACAATTCTTAAGAGATGAAAACAAAAACAAAAAAAAACCTAAATTTAAAAAGGCATTAATATTATTATTAATTAAAAATGTTATATAGTTACGTCCACTTTATGCTACTATGGCTAATTTGGACGGGTTATCTACCGTTGGGACTCTTTTCAAGCCAGGGAATTTATCTCCTCTCTTTGAGCCCATGACTGTACTAAATTCCTAATTGAAAAAGAAATGAAAACCAACTCAATGGCTCAAGATGATCAGTGTAATAATGCTCTGACCTTACGACTCTTGGAAGAAGTGATATTTGTGAATGAGAATAGACATCCATGGACTACTGTACTACAGTACAGAAAAGTCCGTCACGCAGGGGCTGCGTAAACTAAGCAGATTTCCCATTTGAAGTTTTACAATAGAGAAATCTGCATACTGGTAATACAAGCCTTCCATGAGCAAATACAAACGGTAATAAGAAATATTTCAGTTAATTTTAATAAATTCCCAACTGAAACGGCTACTGAATTGTAAAAATAATTTATATTTTAATAACTCAAATTTTAGTAGTACAATAACTAAAGAAGGGGGGGGGGCGGATGAACAGACTGTATTTGCATAAATCACACAAAGTAACGAAGGTAAGGTAAGGTTAGAAGAAGCTTCCACCTGAGCCGAGAAGTTACGAAAACAACCGAACTAATCCGAACAATACCCGACCACAGCCTTCATAAAAGTGCAAATATCTCGGTTAATATTCAAGATAGAGAATAAATGTATATAACAATATTTATAGGAAATTTAATTTGCAATAAGATTGGTTCTATAAAATTTTACGATCCGATGCATATTAACGGAGATATTTCGAATTTTTGAAAATCCCCCCCCTCCCACTGGTCCGATTTCAGCCGTTAACGAACTTGATCTTCCTTTTTATATAAAACGCTTAAATACCGAGTTTGGTGACGATTAAACAAAAATTGTGACCGCTAGAGTGTTAACAGACAAATATAAATATATATATATATATAGTTTTGAACGGACCTCATTTTCGTCATCTCCTGGGTAGGATTGATGGACATTTGAAGAAATTTTTCGAAAATCGCATCATGAGTACGACCAGTTAACAATAAGAGCTAAAACCAACCCCTTTTTTTCAACAAGTGGAGACATTTTCTGCTATCATTTTTGTAGAACAATTTCACATGACAATTTGAAACTTTGTTTTAGAAATGCTCAGATTTTTTTTTCTTTTTACAGTCTGCAGTAAGGTTTCAGCCACACAAAAAACATAGTGATACGATATACATAGCGATAAATTTAAATTTAAATACCTGTAGTACAGGGTTGTTCGCTAGAAGAGGATTAGAAGATATTAAATTATTAGCTAGGTTAGGGTCATTCGCCATTGCATTAAGCATGCTCTGCATATACGGTGCAGACATAAGACTTTGTAAAAGCTGTGGGTTGTCAGTCAGTTGCTGAAGTATTTGTTGCATTCCTGAGTTTGAGAAGGGATTGGCTCCAGCAGCATTTGGTTGTGAAGTTGATGAACCACCTCCTGGAGTACCACCACTAGGGGTAGAAGAACTTCCAGACCAAGGATTAGGGAGTGGTTCAACATTTTCTTGTCCTTGCTGTGGATTGTTTCCACTGTCTGCAAAAGTAATGAATACATCAATTTATAATTGACAAAAAAGTTAGCAAAATGCAATTTTAATTGCTAGGAGTCCCCTATATTTTCTAGGGCAAAGGACTACTTGAAGAAAAACACAAACTCTTGAAAAAAAAAAAAAAAAACATACTAAATGGATTTCTCCTCAACAAACCAAAATAACTTTAATGCAAACTAAAGTTAGGCTAATTACTATTTCCTAATAATGTGACTTAGAAAGAATATATAGATGAACATTACATCAATTCTGTTATTACTGATGAACTAAAAGAGAAATTATCACTTGAAATAAATGTATTGGGTCTTCACATTTTGATGGAGGAATTCAACCATGCTCTTGGGAGTTTGAAAGATAAAAAGAACAACAGGTTGAAGAATTATCCATTCCATAAGAACTTTGATAGAAGGAGATATGACGAATTTGTATGATGCAATCAAAACTTGCATACTCTAGCTGAGCTTATAAGTCTAACAATTGTTATAACTAAAGAAGGTAATACACGTTTTTAATTAATATTTGAGCGATTTCCTTTCTGCCTCACCGATTTCCTTTCTAATATACAATTATGTATAATAAAAAATAGGACAAGAAATAGACTTGAACCTCACGTCAGTGAAGACCAATTTGGTTTTCATTCCAGTAGAGGAACAAGGGGAGCTATTTCCATGCACACAGTTGTACCGGAGAAAAGGAGGATCATCACACAGTTGTACCGGAGAAAAGGAGGATCATGAATCAAAAAATGGTAATTGTATTTGTAAGAGTGTGATACAATTAGCTTGAAATTGATGTTTGAATATGCGAAGAAGACAGAGGGTCAATTTAGAAGATTTACAAAAACCAGGGAGTGTAAAGTACACAAATCATTATAAATGAATGTTGAAGGGAAATTAGAATTAGGAAAGATGCCAAGGTTGAAGGGTCCCTTTCTGACACCTTATCTATTCTATGTTCACTAAAGACTTTAAAACATTTTCTCTTTTAAAATAAATATATAAGGAAATGTTTCGATCTCAAAAATGTTGGGTCCTGTGTTTATGCGTCAGAAAACCTCATTTTCACATTCAGATCAATTTGATATATAACGTAAGAAGACATTTTATTAATAGTATAATTCTTGAATCACTTGTTAGCTTTATAGTAAGAATATTAAATGCTTCACAAAATTTTCAGTTTTTTTTTAAAACTTTTCCAAACAATTACATTGTGTTTTTGCCAGTTGTACTGGACCTTCAAATACTCAGCTAGTGCAATAGAATGTTGATGTTCAGTAGTCTTCCAACCAGTAGGCAGAAAGAGCCCACCTACTCACTTGAAGTGAGACAATAATGTGGATTCTGGCTCTTTAATTGAGTGTTAACAATACATTAAACTTTTTCTTGCATTTGTATTTAAAAAGCATTTTACTATCCTTCTATATTTTTCTAGGATACAGATGGAACTGAACTTACACTTTGCTGAACCACTTAGTGTGTATTGTGGAATGTACTCTCATTTTGACTTGGAAATTTTGTTCCATTAACAAAGTGGAATTTTAGAGTTGTTTACAGACTGCAAAGTAGATGGTCCAGCTAAAAGACCTGTTTCCATCCCTTTGTAAGTCGGGTTTATAAAAATATATAATGATTGCCAGAATAAATAAATATAAATATATAAATATGACCACTCCCAAATTTAATGAAAATTTTGAAATGCCAAAGGCGGGAGTTGTTTGATAAAACATGATATAAGAAATTTGACCGCGATTCATCACAAAATGGTGAATTCTCATTAAAATGCTTATAATTTATTAAAAAAATTATGTTGACTACTTCCCTAATTCAATATGTATCCAGTTCACTTTAAGTCTGTATTATTTCATCTCTATAAACTTATTTTAAACCTAAAATAAGACAGCTTATATGAACATTTTTTAAAGGTTTCAGATTTCAACAAAATTTTTGGACTAGTTTCAGCAAGAGGTCCATCTCGTTTAACTGAAAAACAGCTAGTTTTAGAATGTCATATTTAATATTTGAAATTGTAACTTTTAATTGAGCACCCAACTAAGGGAGGAGTGGGGTTTAGAGGGGGGCGAAAATAAAAAAGTCCATTTTAGAAGCCAATTCCATCTTTGTAGATGCCATTTGGTCTTACAAAAAGTCCTCAAGCTTAATTATCATGAATCAGATTAACCCTTTGACAGCTCCAGACGAGATATCTCGTCGGAGGGAGATGAACCCCACTAGCTCCAGACAAGATAACTCGTCACCGTTTTCCCACTGTTTTACCGCTCCCAGCTCCAGACAATATAACTCATCCCGACTGTGGTACATCATAGCGGATTCTCGGAGGGTTAATAAATATTTCTAGCGGCCACAAAGCTGCAGGGGTGTCTCTATTGGGGAAATATTTGTTCCGATCCCGTATTTGTGGAATCTTTGGGTTTACCAAGGAGGGAAAAAGAGGACGGGGAATTTTTTTATCAATAAAAATATTGGTAAATAATTAAAATATATGTTCAAATTAAAAAAATGTTAAATTATTAAAATATCACTTCAAATAAAAAAATTATATATAAGATAATAAAATCATTACAATCATGTTCATTATTTCCTTCATAAATTACGTAATCTTTCATTACAATAGCATTTTAATTTATTGAAATAATGATATAGGTATTACAGAATCATACTAAGAAAATAAAACATTAAGAAATAGTCGGAAAAGGGAGTGAGGTATTGAAGGAGGCATCTGCGGAGAGTGGGTTGGGAGGGTGATAGCAGGCTGGCCCTCCCCAGCTACTGACTCCAACTCTCCGCCCGCCTCCTTAGCTGTTAAAGAGTTAACTCATTAGTAACATCAACTGATGCAGGTCAACATCTTACTCATAAGCTTTTCGAATCATTTGTTTAATACAGAAGAGCTAATCCAACAAGTATTGCCTCAACCCTCTCCAAATAGTTCTCATGAATAATCACTGACAGGATATTTTAAGAATGCACCTCTATAATCTTTGCATTTAAATTTCTTTCCCTTCACATATCTAAAAAAAGGATTTGCCCCCCCCCCCAACTTATTCTGCTGGCATTTTTCTCTAATCCATATTTTATATCATAAATCAGCCCAATAATGGTATCTCCTGCAAGCTTCAGTCATTCAGAGAGGGTTTCGTACAGACCTAGAGATTTGTTATTTTCCAGTAACAGGACAATTTTCCTTAATCTCTATCATGAGATAGAGATAACCTCACATTCATTATAACTGAATAGGTCTTTCTGATGGGAGTATTCTCAATCATACCTCATTCTTCTCCTTGATTGGCTCTTCAAATTCATTATCAAATCATGGATTCCATCTCATATCTCAAACTCCACCACCTTCTCTGCACTTAGGTATTCATGGGTCTATTGGTCAAAATGGTATTGGAAACTTTCTAAGTATTTAGTGGGACATTTATCAAGTCTATACTAATCAAAAAGGCAGAGTCACCTGATGTTTCACAGTGATACTAGTGAAGATGTTTCCCAACATGTATATTAATTTACTTATATTTGAGGAAAAGTAGGACAGAATATTAATACCACCACTCTTGAAACTGAAGTTAAACAATCTTTGATTCATGAACGTCCCAGGAAAGCCAAATTATTGCTACATTAAACAGTGATTAAATTTGTAGCAATGTACCGTAGTAAAACATTAACAAAGGAATACAGCAGAGCTCTTTTAGTCTTAAAAAAAAAGACTTTACAAAAATTTGTCACCAAACTAATGGAGTTGTATGGTGCAAACCAGCAATCACCTATACTAAAAAGAAATGTGAACATCAAGAGTTAAAATGTAAATATGTAAAAAAAATGGAATCCATTAGAATGGCCTAGATGTTATATTATCTACCCGTAGGGAGAAGGAAGAGGTAGGCAAATAAAAGGTAGTTTTATGTCCTGAAGGAAAACTTGCAGAATTTGAAGGAACCTCTTTAAGAAACTCAACAACTTGTAAACAGACCTTTCAAGGACTAATGGATAAGTTAAGTTAATCTTCAAGCCTTTATAAGGACCAATAAATAAACACTCAACTAAAAAAGGAAGCCAAATTTGTACCTGCTGCACCTGTGCCAGAGACCAAATTCGAGAACGGATTAACACCAAACTGCTCAGAAGCAGCATTCAGCATTGGTTCCTGAATGTCTCTATACATGCGCTGAAGAGCACTATAACCACCTAGGGAAACAAAAAGAAAAGCAATAATTTGTGTAAAAAAAATGAACACTGATAAAAATAAGGTAAGGTTTTCTTACTAAGTTAATACACAAATTTGCCTATTTGTCAGTTAACTTAAAAAAGTAAAAGGAACGCTATATTTAACTTTTTTTAAACACAATTGTCAGAGGTAACTAATTTAGAATGTAATAAGAACCAGATTTGCATAGTTTGTACAAGTGAATAATAAAATTTGGAAAAATATGAATTGTTTGTAAAATTTGAGATGAAAATATCAAGAAGTGTGTTCGGAAAATAATTTATTCCAAGAATATTTAAGAACTTTCTGTAGTCTTCCAAAGGGTATATGTATACACTCAGCTTTTATGCTGGCTTAGTTCAGTTTAAATGTAATCAAGAAAGAGTTTAAGTTATGAACTCAGTCTCATATAGAAATATGATCGTCCTCGTGTCCAAAGCAAATAATAATGCTAGCTACCTGGTAATATGTCTCAATTTTATTTATTGCCAAGTGATTATATAGTTTTGTTAAGAATAAAAAAAAAAGACCTTTCAATCCATCCTAAAATTGATAAATTGGGGACCCAAAATGAAGGTCAGTTATCAATAATTGAGTTTATGTTCTTCTGCTGGAGTGGGTTTTAATGTATACAAAGTATTCTGCTCTTTCTAACAGATTAGAAGCTACAATATAGCTCCTTTTTATTTTAGAATAAATATATTATATATGCACACACACAAAATAATATAAACTATATATATATATATATATATATATATATATCTTTATATATATAATTCTAGCGTACGTGTGTATGTCACTGAACTCCTCCTAGACGGATGGTCCGATTTGATTGAATTTTTGAATACGCGTTCGGGTGACGCCCCGGATGGTTTAGCGCCGCAGATCGGCTAGGCAGATGGAGCAGGGGTGGGGGTTGTGAGGGAGGCCTAAATTAAAAATAGCCGTATTTCGTTTCCTATTGGTTTTTCGGCAAATATGCACAGGATAAGAGTTGTTTATGTTGTTATTTGGAGTAACTTTTGTCATATTCAATTTTGTCGTATCTTAAAGTATAAACGAGATATAAACTAAAAAAGTAAAGAGGGGCCAACAATTTTATTGGGCACCAACGATTGAACCGAACTGAACAGAACTCGGTATGTGAATTAGTATTAGTTCTACCATGGTTATAAGCTGTACTAAATTTGTCAAGTTCGAACGGGAGTGGGGGTTTACTGAAGGCCGAAAACTAAAAAACGCCGATATCTCGGTTAATATTAAAGACAGTGAAAAAAGGTACATGACAACGTTTATAGATCTTTTAATATACAAAAAGATTGGTTCTATACAAAATTTCGATCAGACTCAAACTAACGGAGATATTTCGAATTTTCGGAAATCCTCCACTCTAAATCCCCCCTCCCAATGATCCGATTCCGGCCGTTGAAGAACATGATCCGTCTTTTAACGTAAAACGTTTAAATACGGAGTTTGGTAACGATCGAGCGAAAATTGCGACCGCTAGAGCGTTAACAGGCTAATACACCTCTATCTTTATATATATAATTCTAGCGTATGTGTGTATGTCACTGAACTCCTCCTAGACGGATGGTCCGATTTGATTGAATTTTTGAATACGCGTTCGGGTGACGCCCCGGATGGTTTAGCGCCGCAGATCGGCCAGGCAGATGGAGCAGGTCTCCGGTCGAAGGGCGAAGGGCGAGGTTATTGGAAATGTAATGAAATGTAAATATGTTTATCTAATGTATGTCCTCAGAGTTAAGTATGTCATCTAAATAAAGATTTTTTCAGCTGCGAGAGGTTTTCACTTTCAGACATTGTTATTTATTGTCCAAATTTATTTTAATTTGATTTGAATGTTGCAATTATTTTCTTTTCTTTATTTATATTAATGTATTTGCATTATTATTGTTGAGGGTTTTGATTTATTTCAATTATTGGTCTACAACTGTTTGTTTTTAAGAACGTGTAGTGCGCATTCTACCAGATAATCATAGAACTAAAACGTCTTCTTATCCTTCTCCCATTTTTTCTTTTCTTTTTGTCTACCAAGTTTTCGCGATATTTTATTTACTATTTGTTTTTAGGCAAACGTGAACATAACAAATGTTGTTTTTGCGTTATTAAAAAAAGATTTTTTTTAAACATATTATTATTAAATTTAATATCCTAATCGCTTGATATATCATGCAGGACAACGTCTGCCGGGTCAGCTAGTATATATATATATATATTTGTGCTGATGTTTTCGACCAGGTTGTATTTATATGAGGTGTGTTGTTCTTTTCGGAGCTTTGGTCAATGTTGGAAGAGAAAATAAAAATTCTCGAAATATTGGCATAAACTAAGATTCATTTCACCAACATTGACCAAAGCTCCGAAAAGAACAACACACCTTATATATATATATATATATATATATATATGTGTGTGTGTGTGTGTGTGTAACATCCGGCTGTACATTGATTTTTATTTCAAAATGTCACGATAATTTTTTGTTTCAAATGAAATTGAAATGATATTGACAATTTTTGGCTTTGGTTTGATTGTTACCTTTTCATGATTTAAACTAATGAACAGAATTTCATGAAACTTGGTACGTTTATTACTACTAGCCCAACTTTAATTCTCTAAACCCACTCCTCATTTCTCCAAATTTGATTTAAATTGTTAGTGAGTGCAGCCGTTGGTTTTATATGAAATGATTAAATAGTAAGTAAAGTAGCAATCGAATACCAAAAGTTCATCAAGCAGGTGCTGGATAAACTAAGCAAATTTCCCACCTGCTGTGATAACCATGCCGATGACATCATTCCCCATTCTATTCCCTATTTGTGCCATAATGAAAAGCTATGTATACATGACACAAAATTTAGGCTGGCCATGAGATGATTTTTGACAGTCACTTTGTCGTATGTGTAGAAGTGAGCGTTAACTAAAGACTGAAAACTAAAAATACAAATACCTCAGTTAATATTCAAGTTAGAGAAAACTACGGAACAATTGTGGAATATTACATTTCAAACAAGATTGATTATATAACATATTTCTATCCAACTCATAATAACAAAGATATTCTGTATGTAAATATTTTAACCCGTTTCTAAACTTCCACTCTTCCTTGTCCAATAAAACAATAGTAGTATTTAAACTTGAAATAACGTGAGATGAGTATGACGGGGGCTTTACGGAAGGCTGAAAACAAAAAAGTACAAATAACTGAATATTCAATTTAGTGAAAAAACGTATAAAACAACAAAAGTTCTAAGAAATTATTTAATTAAAACAAGTTTGAATATATCATACTGTTTTATCTACCCCATATTAACAGAGATGTTTAGAATCTTTTATTTTACCCCTCTAACCCCTGATTAGATTTCAGCTATTAATGACCTTGATCTTTAGTTTTAAATGAAATGCTTAAATATTGTTTGGTAATAATCAAACAAAAAATGCGACTGTTATTAGAATAACAGATATATATATATATATATATATATATATATATATATATATATATATACACATACATATATTATATACATATACATATAAAAAAATTTGCAAGGATCTAATTTTTTTCATCTCCTGCATCAATGGACATGTCAGGAATAAACTTCAATAATTTGATTTAGTTGAAGTTATCTGCTAAAAACAATAATTAATGTAAAACAATCTATATATGGGGCCACTTGCTGTCCAGAATTTTCGTAAGCTTTCATGGAATTTTAATTTTTTGTTAACTAATTATTCAGAGTCTATTGGTCAAAAACAGGTAGCAAATAGTTTTTTTATATTCCCAATTACAGTTTGTATTAATGAAATTATTAAATTGTTAAGAAATTGACTAATATTAATATTCTGTCTATTAGTGAAAAGTAAAGTAACTAGTTAGGAATAATCTTAACAAAGTAAAAAACTTCTACATGCCCTCAATTAAGTCTAGTTACAATGGTCCCCTTGGAAGAATTACTGTCTGAAACTCGTCGTATGCAAAATTCTTTTATTGGACTTCAGTTTTGGGTTAGCAAAAATTAAGAGTATTCTTAAGAAGCATTATTTGCACATTAACTGCAGATGACTTATAAAAATTGACCAATCAATGGGATTGTTTATGCCTATAAAATTAGGTATTTTTCTTTTTTAGTCTATTTATTTTGTTTCATTTTTAATACTAAAAATAATGTTAAATAATTAATTGTAGTATTTTCAAACATTAATTAAAAATAACATATTTCTTTTTGTGTGTATTTGGTGATTGTTTCCATTGTAATTAGTTGATTTATTTAATGGCTCTGGCCACTTTTTTATTCTTTTTCCTTTATTAGTATTAGTATTATTTTTGTTTGTATTTTTTTTCTTTCTTTCTGCTCTTTGTATATGGTAAAATATGTTTGAAACCTTTTCCACCTGTAATTAGGCTCAAAGCCTGTTGGTGGAACATGTAAAATAAATAAATAATATACTATAGAATAAGAAATCGAGTAAAGGGAGGTTGTGCACAATTTCCACAAACCCACAGTTTGAAATACATTCTCCTCGTTCAGAGTACTAGAGAATTGTAAATTATTTACCTATAATTTACCTTGTAATGAAATTGACATTGCATTACATAAGCCCATTATAAATGGCCATATATTTTATATTCTGAGTATTCCCAGCACAGAGCACATTAAGATTATGATGTATGAATGCTTAAATGTATTGTTTTTACCTTTAAATAAGAATTATATCCAATTTGGGGTGAAGTCACCATGTGCTCTAGCATTTTCATAGATAACGCCGATGGATTTTGATAATAACATTCACAAAATTCAGAATGATAATAAATCATTAAAATTCAGAAAATCCGGAAAGCCATCCTCTCCAATTCAAAGTCCAAATTTAAAAGTGTTAGAGGAAAAGTGGTGTACTGCCCCAAGCCCGGTAAGGTCCGTTATGTAGTTCCTCAAAAATTGAAGGATGTGATATTTAAATATTTTCATGACTCTGAGTTAGGAACTCACCAAGGGATCACCAAGACTTGTGATAAAATTTCGTCTGTTTTTTACTGGCCAAATGTAAAGGACTTCGTAACTGACAAAATTAGAAAATGTTTAGTCTGCGCCAAGTCTAAACCAGATCAGGCTGGAGAGCAAGGTAGACTCTCATCTAAGGTATACCAAAGGCCCCATGAACAACTGTTCATAGATTTAGCTGGCCCTCTGCCCCTGAGTGTGTTGGGATATAAATACATTCTTATAGCTGAGGATGCCTTTACTAGATTCACCTTTATGATTCCTATGAGAAATAGCACTGTGTCTACTGTGCTAAGGGCCCTCCAAAACCATATCTTCTCTGTTTTTGGTTACTGGCAGTGTGTATGCTCAGATAGGGCTAGTATTTTCCGCTCCAAGAAATACCAGGATTATTTATTCTCCCATGGAATGACGAGACAATACTTGGTGCGTCATTATCCCAGCCTGGCCAAATGTCAGATTTGAAACATTAAAACGGCCATTCATTCCCTTCATGCTGACAATCACTCGGAGTGGGCAAGAAATTTGCATTATATACAACAAGCCATAAATTCCTCCAAGCATGCCTCCACTAAATTTTCTCCTGCAGTTCTCTTTTTGGGGAGAGAACTAATTACCCCTCTGCATCTACAGTGGGACCTTCAGCTGGACGGGCCACCGGCTACTCAGGAAGAAATGTGGAAAGACGCCTGGAACAACTTAATTCGCGCCAGGAAGAACGAAGAGAGGAACTACAACAAGAACAAGAAATTCACCAGCTACAAGATTGGCGACGTTGTTTTATAAAAATCCTATGTTTTGTCCCAAAAAGATCATGACGCCTCTGCGAAGTTGTCCTATCGTTATACGGATCCCTATAAAATTGTTAGGAGGTTATCAGAAGTCACTTATGAAGTAGTTTCGATACACGATAGTTCAGATATTAAGACCGCTCATATTTGGCAGATGAAGGGTTTTAAAGGTTTCGATTAATTATACCTTTCCTTTCAGGTGATGCTCCTAAGCATGAGGGTAAACTGCAGAAATTCTTCCTCAGCAGGAAGAGAAGGTGCACAGGACCCAGAGAACGCTAATTTTTTTTTCAGAAATTAATAATTTGTTTTTTAGGAATTATGGATATAATAATATTATTTCCTTTATGTTTCTCTCAAGTGTTAAGTTTTTGTTGCATGCATGATGAGATATTTATGTTTAATAGCATGTATGTTCCTTAACACAGGGTCAACCAACAATCACTTGTTGATAGGTTCTCAGAGACTCTTATATATGAGTCCAATATTCTGAGAAGGCACCTCAGGTTTTTATAAGTCCTCTAATGATTAATAGAATTTTTCATTACTTATAATCATCTAATTGTAATTTTTTTTTCCTAGAAAAAGAGGCCTAAAACCTTAAATTTTTGATTGAGGATTATTTTCAATTAATTATTGTAAGCAATTTTTGTAAATTGTTTGAAATTAATTTTGTATTATATATTGTAAAGCTTACAAATTTGTCCTCATTGATAGAAATTTTTTTTATTGTACAAATTTATTGTATTCTATCATTTTGTTGTGTCAACTATAGAATTGGTATAATCTCTACTGTCTGTAAGCCAAAATAATGCCTTAAGCATTATTTTAATTTTTTTTATAACTTAGTTTCAAATTTTGTAAAGTAAATTTTTGAGGCTTGACCAGACCGTGAGAGGATAGTTGTTCCAAATCTATGGAGGGCTGACTTGTAATTATGGAACGGACACTGATCCATTTGAAAGATTTCAGAGACTTTGAATGCAGAGAGCACTCTGCATATTAGCTGACAGGACAGTATACAGCTGGAATAGATGTCCTGAACTCCCCTTCCAGAGATGCAACTTCTCAAGGAGATGAAGACATCATCCTTTCTACTTCATCATCAACGTCCCAGACGACGAAGAAGAGGAAGACATCAAAACAGTATTTATGTAGTATACTAGTTTATTTTTAATTTCCCCCCTTATATTGTATTTTGTTAGGGAAAAATTTGTCCTGTCTTTTTAAAGTATGGGGATCCATTTTAGTGACAAGAAGTATAGGGGTTATTTTTTTTTGGTTTGTGCATTCACAAGGGATTTTCATTAATTTTTTTATTAGGGCTTAGTTCCCAATTGTAGTTTTTTTGCTTTAAGATCAGTTGTGAAGGCTTTAATTTTTTTCCCCCCTGTATTAGTTCTTTGTCACAAGACACCTGTCCTGTTTTTTTTTTATTATTGTAAAGTAAATTGTATGTAAATATTTTGTAATATGTAAATATTCATATTCTTATAATGGATCCCATACAATTTTGTAAATAGGCCTTTTTAGGTTAAGTCTCTGATGTAATCAATCCCTCCCGGGCCAAATTTTTGATTTTTTTGGGAATAATTTTAGATTTTTTGGATCAAATTTTCTTTTGATAATTTACTGGTCTTGAGTTAGAAAAGTCTTACAGATATATTTTATCTGAATTGATCATCATCATATTTAAACTTTTCCTATCCCTTCTTTGGAATGGATACACATGGAAGCATATTTTTTTTTTTATGTAATACATATATATATATGCATATTGGTGAACTGACACATATGAAAATATGTAGTCATAAACTTTATAAATTAGATTAGGGTGTGCCTTGTCAACACTATTCTATATTTGCACATCACAATTTACACTGATATTTCCTACATATGCCAATATGGGCAAAATTTTATTGAACATGAGCTGAGTCTCCACATATGTGTTCTTGATAATTCATCATGTCTTTGTGTAACTGGGGACCCTGACTATGATTAGTCATTTTTCTGATTTATTATTTATGGACATATATGTGCCCTTTTGTAGTGGGCAGTTCCTGTTGGGTCCTCAGTCGTTGGAGGCGTTATTTTTTGGGATCCCATTGTTTGTTTTTTTTTGGTTTTGGACCAATATTGTGATTGCGTTGAGCATCACTGTAAGCCGTTCGGGATGCCCTACCTCCAACTAGAATATATTGGCTTACACTATTTACTTATTTCACACCAGACAAGGACTTAAACTTATTAGTATAGGAAATATGCATATCAATAATAACTTGATATTCTATATGTTCACCATTGGGTATACATTCCATTGCTTCCTGTGTTATATTTATGATTTATTATAATTATTTATTATTGAGTTTGACTTGATGTTTGATCAATAGACTTTTGGTCCCGGGGGAGGGGGTGATGTAATGAAATTGACATTGCATTACATAAGCCCATTATAAATGGCCATATATTTTATATTCTGAGTATTCCCAGCACAGAGCACATTAAGATTATGATGTATGAATGCTTAAATGTATTGTTTTTACCTTTAAATAAGAATTATATCCAATTTGGGGTGAAGTCACCATGTGCTCTAGCATTTTCATAGATAACGCCGATGGATTTTGATAATAACATTCACAGCTCTTAACGTCGGTACACTAAGTAATAATACGGATGAATTTCGATAATTAATTCACGTTAAATGCTCTTTTTGAGCGTATTTCGATCGGCAGCTCAAAGTTCACTCCCGGATTAGCCCTATAAAAGGAGCCCCTCACGAGGGATTAAAGTCAGTCATATTCGGCATCCTCTGGAGGGGAGACCCTTGCCGGTGAGACCTCGCTAATCCTTCAGCTTGTTCCTGCTTGCCTAGCCTACTCTATCTCTCACGGCTAAGTCAGCACTTCTATTACACAGCTAAGTCTTTTTATTGTAATATAGACTAAGTATTATTAAGTGTCCCCCATTATATTTATAAAGGTGCCTTTTCATTTTAATTATTAATATTTATAATTGGTGAATATTTTTATTATAAATAAATTTATATATTTGAATTTTGACTTGAGTCGATTGTTGGTGGGTGGCCCTTCCTAAATTCTTGTTAGTGGTTTGGTTGTGGGATTTTTTATATATTACAGCTTCCACTGCTTATCACCGCAGCCAGATCGCAACAACCTTTTGGTAATACTTTAAAATTACGTTCTGATAAAAAGTACTCATGATTTAATTTATCTTAAACTAAGTAATATTGTAGCAAAAACTCAACTAACCAGGAATTGATTCCAAATTTGACATAGCTCTGTCTTGGGTCCTCATCAATTCTTGCAACATAGCTGGATTTCTTGCTAATTCCATTGTTTGTCGTAGCAATTCAGGGTTGTTCAACATATGATTAATTTCTGGATTTCTCTGAAACAAAATAGACAAGTTTAAAGTATCTCATTATTCAGATAACAAAATAGACACAGAATTTCTTTAAGATCAAAATTTGAGACCCTGAAATTGCTATGGTAGGAAGGCTTTGTTAAGAAATCCACTTCAGGCAGACCTACTCCTCACAAAATGTACTAAAGGAGCAACAAACCTGCCAATGAGTTTCAATTCACTATAACTTGTTTGCTGGGGGGTAGTAAAACTGCATCCTTTGTCAGTTCCAAACCTAATAAAAGACGAATGAAATTAAGAATATCCTCACGTATTAATGTATGTCCATTATTTGCCAGTGTCCAGTCTCTAACAAATTCTGTAGTTAGATATGTCATTGCTCATGACTGCATTTTATACAATATGAATGCCCCTCATGAAGATTTAGAAAAGAGAAAAAAATACAACTATGGCTTGTGACTGACTTGAAGAAATAATGAATAGTTAATAATAGGTACTAAGTAGTAAAAGATCTATTTTCTGACTTTATAGGGGAGGGGCTTATTGGGTGATGTATCAGCACTTTTCTTATTCACTGAATTGCTTTTAGTTAACATTTTTTATTTGACCATAGGATTAATTATTAATGGTGTTTGTTATTTTTGTACATAATTATTGAGGGGATGAAATGATAATCTCACCCCCCCCTCATCTATTATTAAGGTAATACTCCCACTAAGTCTACAGACCAACCTAACAGCATAGCCGATTTAACTCATAATGGATTTCAAAATTGTAGAAACATTGGTTTATAGCAATGCTTTCTCACAATGAAATTCACAAAACATTCTTGATAACCCCAGGAGGTCACTGATAACCAATACTCACACCATATGTTGGTGAGGAGCAATACACAACTCTCTTTATTGTGGTTAAAAAAAGTGGTGTGTAGAGTGCTAGTAGTGAATGGAAGTGAAAAAGAACTTTTAATTTGAAGATAAATATGATGAGACCATTAAGGAAAGGAAAAGTGCAAAGAAAAAACCATATGATGCATACAATGCATAAATTGAAAATAGAAGAAGTTCCTCAAGTCCACTTACAAGATGATAGTAAATAAAACAGAAACTTGAAACCATTTACAGTTGATAAAGGCTTAAAAATTTCCTAATTGGCCCAAATGCCAGAAAAATAAATATTACAGCAAAAATGTTTTCTTCCATGACTGTAACCACCCATTACTCTTCATTGAATACTTATTTTTGCAACATTTAGACTTCATATAATAATTTTATTTAGAAGTAACAACCAAAAATATTGTTTAATATACTAACTTCCATTAACTCCTGCATCTGAGGATTAGACATGAAAATAGATCTCATATTATTTGGATCAGACATGAGCTGCTGGACAAATGGATTTGACATAATTTGCCTCAGAGTCTCGGGATTACTCATAACTTCTCGTTGCATTCTTTGTTGAAGGTCCATAAAGTTCATAGAACCCAATCCAGCAAGTCCTGGTAAACCACCTAATCCAAGCGGGTTAAAACCAGCACTGCCTCCTCCAGAGGGAGAGGAAGTATCTGAAAATTAAAATCATGAACTGTATCAATAGTGACTTTAACAAGGGACAAAATGTAATGAAGAGACATTTTTCCTTGTTATTAGACAATATTTTTAAATAAGTTATGGAGTAGTCAGAAATTTTTTATGGGCACAAAACTGCACTTTGTAATTACAAATTAGAATTGACAACACTTATGTCAAAAAAAAACAAAAATGTAACAAACAAACGGTCATTAGATTTATTTCATTCACAATTTTGGAATCAGCTAATCTCTATCAAAGAGAAAAGATTGATTATTATTATTATTTATTAACGTCCACTTTTTGCAACTTAGGCTAATCGGGACGGGTTATCTACAGGTTACCACCCTTTTCTAGCCAGGGTGGGATTTTAGGACGTTATTTAATGAATTTCGTCACTAAATAATTTCCTTTGCCCAGGCAAGAATCGAACTCGCCACTCTAGGTTTACCATTTGAGATAAAGGTCAACGCTTTAACTCGCATGGCTAACCTGAGCCCCTAGAGAAAAGATTGATATTTTGACCTAAAACAATCTACATTATAAAGGATTTAAGAGTTGTATTAAAAACAGATTCTTGTGCTTATGGGTAGATAAAAGATGTGCTTATCACATATTCTCCATTTACATGTAAAAACCCGATGAGTAAAAGGGTTGTGGGGAGAGGGGGGGGGGCAACTGAAGGCTGAAAACTAAAAAATCCAAATATCTCAGTTAACATTCATGATTCAGAAAATATGTATAGAACATTTATAGATCATTCAATTTTCAATAAGATTGGTTCTATACAATTTTCCAATCTGACATAGTAACGGATATATTTCAAAATTCCCCCTTCCCTGTGGTTAGATTTCACTGTAGGATCGATGGACATTTCAAGAAATTTTTCTAAAATCGTGTTATGAGGTTACAACCTCACTAGCTGATTTCCCTTTAAAAAAAAATCTGCTAATTACGAGACCCTCTTAATAGATAAATAGTCCCCCCTTTTTCCTCAATTAGTCAGTAGTTTACACCAGTATATTTAAATAAGTATATTTATTATTAAATTTATAAACAAATACTGGGAAGATTATTGGAGGGGGGGGGGAATAGAGGTTCACTGAAAACATTCAACTGTAGATCATTTCTTCCCTGGTAAGACACACCTTGGTATTCATCAACTTTTCATCAATTACCGCCAATGGTGAGATGTAGAGGATATATTAAATATATATGAATAAAACTCTAAGGTTTGTCTGATTTCCTATTTAAATTCAGTGGGGATAAATTTTTTTCATGGTTTAGACCATTCCAAGAACAATGCCATCAAAATTGAAAATTTCGGTCTGTCCATTGTTACTCAATCACTCAAAAATGACTGGGAGGATTTCTATGGGTTTTATGCTTCTGAGTCAACTATGCCAAGGAACGGCATAGGCTATATGAGAATCAGAATTTTTGTCAATAACTTTGTTACTATTCGTTTCATCGAGAAAATGTAAAGAACATATAATGTTTAGAATTATGATTTCGGTCCTAAAACGTTTATTCACTTTTATTTATTTCAAAATTTTGACTTCCGACTTACAGATGCCAAAGACTAAATAAGAAATGAAAAGGTTTGCATATGAGTTAAGGGAACGGATAATGTTAATATGCGCTATTTTATACTTGGCTTCCACCCTCAGGAGTGGAGGTCTACTTCAACGTCAAAACATAATTATTAGATTTATAGATTTTGTTGGGAAAAGATAAAGAATGAATTGTGCTCAGAATTCATTTAATGGTCCTAAAACATTATTAAGTTTTATGCATTTTAAAATTTTGACTTCATAATTCATTCCTAAATAAAATTACGGACTTTTTTAAATATGTATCATGATTATGAATATTGTCAAAGTGGGCTACATTGTGCTTCTCTTGATAGGACTGGGGATTGAAATAACTTTAATTAGGGAAATCATTTTCATTTCAACCAAAGAAGACCAATAAAAATGTTTCTAATTACTTCTGACTATAGGTAACACCTCATACATTCTTCCTTCGTAATACAACAAAATGATTGAACAAAATTTCATTATATTTTTTTCTCTGGATGATAAATTTGTTTTATTTTGAATGGAAAATACATTTGTTTGACCGCAAGGACAATAATCAATATGAAAATATTTGTCTAATATCCATGACTCATGCTCAAAACTAGAAATATGACTAATTTGAAGGCAATAAATAGATTTATATTTTGACCGGATATCATTATTGTATCAATAAATATCCGGATAACAGCAATTCTAATGATTTACAGGGAATTTGTGTTATTGATGAATATGATGGGATGGTTATGTGTATCCAATCTTTATATCTTCATGGGCAACCATTTCCATTAAACCTGTTACTGGTAGATGTAAGATCTTATACTATCTATAAAAATGGTTATTCCAAATTGCCAATCCACCCAAATTATAATCCATTGAGCTTTACCTTAAGTTCATTAGAAGAAGAACATGTTTCTTTGAGAAAAGAAACTTGGATTGAATATAATTTAATTTAATATATTTAGAAATGTTTAATATGCATTATTTGTTCCTCACATTGTACTTATAAGCTACTACTAAGTCCTACTTTCATGTTACCCCCTACTCAAATCTACAACACCTTCCAGTTAGTCCTACTTTCATTTTACTCCCTACTCAAATCTACAACACCTTCCAGTTTGTTTTCGACAATTAATAAGTTTATTAATTGTTCTTTAACTCTACATGAAATATTTAAATACAACCCCATTTTCGTCATCTAGTCAGGACCAACGAAATTTTTTTTGTAAATCATATGAGTAATTTCTGGAAAATTTAGCCAAGGCTACAATAAATGATAAATGATCACAGATAGTGGCTGAGGCCCATTATCTCTTAACTGAAATGAGAGATTGAGTAGGACTATTAAAGACAAAAATAAAAACAAAACTTTTTTTATATGAATCAGTTTCTTTAACACTGACCTAGCAACGTTTCAGGAAAATTATTTATTTCTCCTGATGTACTACATTATTAGCTGTATCAAATCCCTGACCAACGAAAAACGGGTTTATAAAAAATATATTTTATTAGGGCGGCACACAATAGAAAACCTTGGTAACGTATAGATAACTTTCCCTAGCAATAGCAGCATTAAGTGAATGTTAAGGAGAAACAAGATCACCTCATCTTTATAAAATTTCAAGAGAGAAGAAAAATGTCACATCACTATCGAAAGACATCTAACAGAATAAGAAAGCAAAAAAATAAAAAATGCCAAAGCCAGAATAAAATAAGTGATAACTATACCTTGCTGTCGCTGTTGTGATGCTGTTTGGTTGTTTGGTGCTTGAGTGCTAGATCTAATGACTAAATGAACCACAACTCCATCCTTTATGTTATGCTGTGTCAGAGTTTCATTGTCTTTCATAATTTTACCAGCAAATATTAAACATATCTGTGGGAGTTCAGCTTTGAACTCTTTTGCAATAAGCTCTTTAAACTGAAAATTGAAGATATTAAAAAAACAAAATTACTTACGACAGTAAATTTAAACATAAGATTTCATCGAAGAAGGAAATAAAATTTAGGATGTTTGCCCTTTGTTCTAATGGTATTGTACCAAATATATATATATATATATATATATATATATATATATATATATATATATATATATATACGTACTATTATCCACTGTTATTGTAAGGGACTGAAATGATAGGTATCTAGAACATATCGAGCATTGTATCAGCTATCATCATAATCTAAAGGCTATGGCCTTGTAGTTACAACCATTGTGTTCTATCGGAAACTGCTCTTTTCATATTACTATACTCACCGAAATCCGTAAGATGCATGATGTCTTCAAAATAGGATTTTCTAAGCCTTCCACTTCCCCTATGCCCAAGAATCTTACCTTCAAATTATCACTGGTATCAGCTATACCAGTGCATATAATACCACTGTCAAATCTATCAGTAGCAGCTGTCGTTACTGGATGATCATTGAGTACATGAGGTAATCACACCCCAATATTCACACGTCAATATTGTACTGACTAGTTGTATCAAGACTATGAAATGTGATTATGGCTTAAGTGTAGTTTAGTCCCCCTTGGTGGCGCACTTTTCAAAATGATGACTGCGGCCATTTTGTTTTTCTAACTTTATCTTTTTTAACACTTTAGACTTAAGTGAACGCATTCAAAAATTTCCAAAATACGCCATCGGTGGTTTTAACCGAGGGTGGGGATTTTAATTCTAACTTAATTTTTTTTTAACTCACCTATCTTATTTGTTGGATTCTTAGATGGTGACAAAACAAGATGGCATACGGGGGGGGGGGGGGAAGAGGGACTAAACTACACCTTTAGCCAGGCTTGAAAATGGTGCCTCACATCGAAAGCACTAGCCCCATTCACTCGATCAGCCAGCAATGATGGCCGCTACCAATAGACTTGACAATGGTATCCAGATGAAGTTGTCAAATGGCAGACACAGAGGAACAAAACAAGGGGTAATGTAATAATAGCTGTTTGATTAGGAAAAACAAATACAGATTAAGGGGCTTGAAATCAGAAAAGATAAATGGCAAATCTTAATAAAAGGAAGAGAATCTAGGAAGATGGAATGGAGGACCCACGAAGCTCTGCTCTGAATAACCTGTTTAATAAATTAACCAATCTATTCAATTTAGTCTTCGTAATTTCATTGGTGTGGTCAGATGTTGCCCAAATCATAAGGTACTTGAAGAATTTGTGTTAGAACCATCATACCCATTCCCCATTTATTATTAATGAGGACCTGATGCCTGAACCAGGCTCCAAAAGCATTTAATGGAGCGCCTCAATTTTAAATTATTGTTATATGTCCATATACTGTTATTTTATTGATTCTTTTACCATATTCATCAAATATGACCTATGAAAATCTTTAAAGATCACCTTCTGTGAGAACCCAACCACACTTAGATCAATGAATATTGGATTTATTTAAAATATTTCCTTTTAAAGGAACTATAATATGACACAACACTATCCGGCACAGTACAAAAAATACTATACAAAGTTTACACAACATTGTGACATTATAAATAATGTTTTTAATATGCAAGTAATAGCTGGAATTCATGGATTTAAGCGATCACTTAAAAGTAGCAGCAGGTCACAACAGTGAAAAATTATTCACTCCATTATATTCAAGTGGATTATAAGTTAAACCATGTTTTCTATAAAGGAAAAACATAAGAGAGAAATTTTTCTAAAATGAGGTTTATTGGTGTATCAAAACCACTAAATTTGGTGTTATTTAAATACTTGAATTGCTGATTTAAAAAGTAAATGTTTTACAACTCAACTCATAGAATAAAAACCAATATAATTTCACATTCATGAGACATGAACTTCAAATAACACTCATTTTGGAAAGAAAACATTTTATTTACACAACAATTGCAATATCATAAAAATAATAATATACTTCGAAAATAGTAAAATACAAATGTGTGGTACATTTGTTTGTGATAGGGATATTCAACAGGGCACATAAATTTCATAAGCCAACTAAAACATGAGTCACTTTGAAAGTCATACAGACTAATTTCAAAGCTTTCTTGAAAGTAACAGAATACTTATAACCTTCATGTAATTACAAATGATATACCTTAAAACAACATAGTAAAAATCTTCAAAAACCAAGAAGGGAATGTTAATATCAGGATAATATGATTAGAATATTAGAACTATCAGTAAAATCCTTATCAAGGCTTTAGACATAGTCCAAGAGACAACTTAATCTTTGTTATACAATCATTTAAAATGACTAGGAATAAAAATATTAACCCACAAAATAATATCTGGTTTTGAGAAAACAAAAACGAACTTTAATTAAGCAGGTATGGCTCTTATTCAATGTTCTATCACAATTCTAACCCATTAAGACGATACTATATCATAAGTAAATACATTATATGTTTAAATAATTGAATGTATGTAGAATATATTATATCTAATAAAAATACATGGGAAACTAGTCAATTATGTCAAAAACAACAGTGTAACAAGTTCTAGAACATTCGTCATTAAATGTAGTTGAAACTATAACAATTAAAAATTACTCACATCTTTTATAGAGGTGTCCTCTTCGACTTGAACAGTCTTCTTTTCTTTAGTAGTTTTAACAGTAACATTAATTTTCTTTTTACTATCTTGCGCCTCTGCCATCTTGTCGACTTAATCGGCTATGTGAATGACTTGTTAGCTCAAACTGCTTGAGCTACACAAGCAGGTCAGCAGATTAAAAATATACGAACGAATTTCTTCTTGGTGTGGATTATGCCCATTTCACAAATGTATATACTTATAAAACTATCAAAAATTAATGTTTTGAATAACAAAATTTTTTAAATGTCCAAGTATATAAATATGATGAGAAATAATATTTCAAATTATGTGTGTTTATTCATTTAAACGAAATGCGAATAATTGTGGATATAAATAGTTAAAGTGTAAGTGATAATTTTAAAATGAAAATCGTATGACAGTAAGATGCTATAATTATTTCAAGAAATTGGATCGGAAATCCATCATATGTACCTTAAACTTATATAATCTTTTCAGTTACAATTACAGGCTACAATTGCAGGAAGATACTTAAGAAATAGTGTTTGTGAATATGGGGGAATTAAAAAAAATAGTAAAATAAATCTAATGTGTAGCCTAATAATACCTGCATGAGACCCCCCCCCCTCGTCTCATGTTTTTAAATTTAAACGGTAAATCAAAATTGTTTAAATTAATTTTAAAACAAACATTTAACAATTATATTAAGAATACTAATGATAAAAACTTTTATTTCTGTTGCAACGAAAACCATAATATGAATGTATCTATATTAGTTCATAAGGTGTAGGCGTGGCCTTAAGGCTTTGGTATCCGTTGATTACTGAAAAAAATCAACATTTAATGGTTCTCATATATTCTCTTGCTCGAACCATTTACAGCAAATTTTCATTCATTGACATACTTTCTTTTAAGGTTTGTGGTAAATTTTCTTTCTCATCATATGTGAGAACAGTATAATTTAAATACATTGGCCCATAACCATAATTAGCATGTGATTTACATATTAATTTTAGCAGATTTCCCCTAAGGGAAATCAGCTATTGAGGTTGTACTCATGACGGAATTTTGTTCAAATGTCCATCGATTCTACCTAGTAGATGACGAAAATAAAGTCCGTTCAAAACTGTATATATATATATATATATATATATATATATATATATATATATATATATATATATATATATATATATATATATATATTTGTCTGTTACCGCTCTAGCGGTCGCAATTTTTGTTTGATCGTTACCAAACTCGATATTTAGTTGTTTTATGTAAAAAGAAAGATCAAGTTCGTTAAAATCGTGAAATCGGACCAGTGGGAGGGGGGGTATAGAGGGAGGATTTTCGAAAATTCGAAATATCTCCGTTACTATACGTCCGATCGAAAAAGATTACAGAATCAATCTTATTGCAAATTAAATTTACTATAAATATTGTTCTATACATTTATTCTGTATCTTGAATATTAACTGAGATATTTGCATTTGTATTCTGCGTGTGCTCGGCGGCAGTCTATGTTCGGACTTTCCGCCGTGAGCTCGGGCGGCCGTTTTCGTAACTATTCGTCCCTCGTGAATAGGTTTAGAGGTGTCTTACTACTACAGTTGTTATTAGGCAGATTTCTCCATTGTAAAACTTCACGTGGGAAATCTGCTTAGTTTAAGCAGCCCCTGCGTGACGGACTTTTTGGGGCTCGGGTTAGCCATGTGAGTTAAAGCGTTGACCTTAATCTCACATTTACAATCTAGAGTGGCGAGTTCGATTCTCGCCTGGGCAATAGAAATTATTTAGTGACGGAATTCATTAAATAACATCCTAACCCAACCTGGCTAGAAAAAGGTGGTAACCTGTAGATAATTAGCCCTAGATGCAAAAATTGGACGTTAATAAATAATAATAATATTAATTTTTACTTTATGCTACTATGGTTAATGGGGATTGGCATAATAAGTATACTTACTATTGATGGAAATTAAAAAAAAAAAAAAATGCAAACTATAGAATTGCATTTAATGATCTGGAATTTTACTTATGTTTGGTTAAGCAAGATTAAATTTCATATTGTACAAAACAACTAAATCCCAGATGTTAAGTAGTTTTAGGGCTCTTGTCTCTGTCATCATTTTAGACTTTTTGCTGAGGTCAACAGCAAGTTTCATTCAATTTTTGTCCACCTACCCCAGCGTCCTAGGCAGACCTTCTTGCCCGGGTTTCAGCAGATTTCCCTTAAGGGAAATCAGCTATTGAGGTCGTACTCATGAAGTCGGACTCATTTTCAAAATTTTTCATCAAATGTCCATCGATCCTACCTAGGACGAAAATAGATGACGAAAATGAGGTCCGTTCAATATATATATATATATATATACTAGCTCAGATACCCGGCTTCGCCCGCTCTAATATATATCGGAAAAAGAATCTTTGCATTCAGAGTAATTCTTAATCAAATTCTATTATGTGTAACATATTATAGGAGCAATGTTAGTAATTAGCAAACTTATGGGAGCATCTTTCTAGTACTTTCAACCCCCTTTCATATTGATTTGTTTGAATAAACATGCTATTAAATGTTTAGCTCTAGTTTAAAGCTGACGTCATCATTACTTTCAATTATCAAGAATCATCATTTGACAGAATATGCCATTACGAAATAAAGTTTAATGAGCACTTATCAATCGGTTTATGCATATGTTTCGTCAAATAGCTCGGCCTAAAGTAATATTTTGCTGGAAAAGTATCAGGAAGCTAATTTTTACTCTCAGCTACCCCTATACCCTATAATCAAATTCGTCTGGAAAAAAATATTACTGCAGTCTAAAGAAAAATCCGGTTTTCCTAAAATACAAATATTCAGGCAATTCAAATTTATTCAATTGTAAATGCAAAATTGTTTAATTAAGGCAATAAACAAACAGACACGAAAGAAACAAAATGCAGTTATGGTGTTTGTTGTTTATTTTGTTATTTAGAGAAATGTGCTCAACAATTCTTTTCAATATGAACTACCAGGTACCTCACCTCATCTATCTATATCTATATATATATAAAATTGTAACCTCTGTCTGTACATTGATTTTTTTCACGAAATTTCACGATAACTTTTCGTTTCACATGTCATAGACTCCATAACTGCATTTTGTTTCTTTGGTGTCTGTTTGTTTGTTTATTTGTTTGTTTGTTACCTTTTCACGCATAAACGGCTGAACCGAATTTTATGAAACTTGGTATGTATATTACTACTAACCCAACTTAGACTTTAGGCTATATTAATATCCTCTGAGACGAACAGGAGTGGGGGTTATAAGGGAGGCCAGAAATTAAAAATAGCGATATTTCGATTCCTATTGGTTTTTCGGGAAATATGCACATAACAAAAGTCGTTTATTTTGTTATTTAGAGTAACTTTTGTTATATACACTTTTGTCGTATGCCGAAGTTTAAATGCGTTATACGCTAAAAATTATAGCGGGAGTCAACAATATTATTTGCCAAAAAAGACTCAACCGAACTAAATAAAACTCAGTATGTGTATTAGCAGTGAGGCCTCATTATAATAAGCCATACCAACATTTCTATGGATGGGCAGGAGTGGGGGTTATAAGGGAAGCCTGAAATTAAAAATAGTGATATTTCGTTTCCTATTGGTTTTTCCGCAAATATAAACATAAAAAAAGTTGTTTATTTTGTTATTTGTAGTAACTTTTGTTATATACACTTTTGTCGTATACCAAGTATAAATGAGTTATACGTTAAAACTTTAGCGGGCACTAACGGCTGAACCATGATTATAAGTTATATTAAAATTTTTAGGTTCGAACGGGAGGGGGGTTATAAGGGAGGCCTGAAATAAAAATTCACCATATTTACATGTATAACAGACGGGAAATATAAAAATATCGAAGACTGTGAAGACTTATCGAACAAATATTCTATTATTAGCAAATCCACGGCAACGACGGGTATCAATCCTAAACACTGGGACGGGTAAATGTCAAAATATTGTGCAATGTAAAGCCTGCTAAAAAATACTATCACCATTCAGCCTCAAATGAATTCCCGGGCGAAGCCGGGTATCTGAGCTAGTATACATACATATAATAGCTAAGGTACTTGGTTTCGCTCGGGAAATCTTGACTTTTTTTATTTTGACAAATTTTTATTTCAGGCCTCCCTTATAACCCCCACTCCCGTTTGAACCTATACATTTTAATATAGCTTATAATCATGGAAGAATTAATGCCAATTCACAAACCGAGTTTTGTTAAATTCGGTTCAACCGTTAGTGCCCAATGAAATAGTTGGCTCCCGGTTTAGTTTTTTGGTGTATAGCTCGTTTATATTTTCTTATATGGCAAAAGTGAATATAACAAAAGTTACTCTAAATAACAGAGTAAACAACTTTTGTTATGTGCATATTTGCCGAAAAACCAATAGGAATCGAAATATCGCTATTTTTAATTTCTGGCCTCCCTTATAACCCCCACTCCTGTTCGTCTCAGAGGATATTAATATAGCCTAAAGTCTAAGTTGGGTTAGTAGTAATATACATACCAAGTTTCATAAAATTCGGTTCAGCCGTTTATGCGTGAAAAGGTAACAAACAAACAAACAAATAAACAAACAAACAGACACCAAAGAAACAAAATGCAGTTATGGTGTCTATGACATGTGAAACGAAAAGTTATCGTGAAATTTCGTGAAAAAAATCAATGTACAGACAGAGGTTACAATTTTATATAGTGTTGCGAAAATTAAATAGATGAATAATTCTTCAGAGAGAGAGAGAGAGAGAGAGAGAGAGAGAGAGTCGCGTATTTGGAAAGTGTGACGTAGATCAAAGCAGCCGACAGGAAAGTTCTAGCCTCTATAGACCTTCCAGCCAGACCTCGAACAGTCTAGACAGTTCCCCTTTGATGTATGCCGCCTCCCTATAAAAAGGAGCTCGGGCCAGCCGTGAGGCAGTTTATGCTCAGCGATCTTGATGGTCACATCAGTGCTACAGTGCGACTTAGTGCAGTGCGGTAAAGAGTTTTTATAAGAAGAACAGTGTTATGCCGTGACTGTAAGTAACAGTTTAGTGCCGTGTATAAGACAGTGCAGTGCCGCGAAGTAAAGGACAGTGCAGTGCCACGAAGTAAAGGACAGTGAAGTGCCGCGAAGTAAAGGAGAGTGAAGTGCCGCGAAGCAAAGGACAGTGCAGTGCCGTCTTTCTGTGAATTTCAGTGAATTATTGGACTGTGACTCATTGAAGAACAGTAACGCTATCAGTGTATACTGTGAGTAGTAATTAAGAATAATCACCAAGTTTATAGTGCATTGTGAAATAAATTTTGCAGTGATAAAAACTGTGAAACTTGCGAGTATTTAATTTTGCAATCCTAAAGAACTCTTATTAAAAACGTTTATTACTGGTTTTGGTAATACAAAAACGTAACAATTGGTGTCAGAAGTGGGATTGCAAAATTAAAATCAACGAAAATGAAGTTTGAGGAACTAAAAGTTGAACAACTGAAGAAGGAGCTGGCTAAACTGGATATGCCAACAACAGGAAATAAGGCTGAATTACAAAGGCGGTTGACAGATGAATTCCAAAGACGAGGAATCGATATAAGTAGACACGAGTTTGACGATAAAGAAGACATTGCTGTAAGTAATCCTATCTCAAGTAGCAATTTGGACTTAAATGCAATTTTAGCCGCTATAATGGAAAATAACCAGAAACTCTTAAAAGCTTCTAAGAGTAACAGTGAGAAAATATTAGCGGAAGTCAGACAAGAATTTCAAGAAGCTTCTAGAGCTAATTACGAGAAATTAGAAGAAGCTTCCAAAAGTAACAGCGAGAAAATCTTAGCGGAAGTCAGACAAGAATTCCAGGAAGCTTCTCGAAGTAACAGCGAGAAAATCTTAGCGGAAGTCAGACAAGAATTCCAGGAAGCTTCTCGAAGTAACAGCGAGAAAATATTAGCGGAAGTCAGACAAGAATTCCAGGAAGCTTCTAGAGCTAATTGTGAGAGACTCGAAGAAAAATTTCAGGAAGCTTCTAGGGCTAATTGCGAGAAACTTGAGGAACTTCAGGAAGCCTCCAGAACGACAAACCTCAAACTCCACGAAATATCAGAGGTATTGGGCAAACGAGTGGAAGTCATTGAGCAGAGAGTAAGCGGGTTTGATGAAAAGCTGAATAATGTTGAAGAGAAAGTGTCCAATCTAGGAAAGAAGGTGGACGATGAAATACGTGAGCTGCAATTCCAAATGGATAATCTACAAGTTCGAGAGGGCCCGGTGAGGCTCATTTCAGAGCATTCCAGCAAGATAAAGACTCCGACTTTTGACGGTAATGTACCATTTAACGTTTTTAAATTCCAATTTGAGACGGTTGCCAGTAGAAATGGATGGAATAATGAAGAGAAAGCGGTAGAATTGATTTTGGCACTGAAAGGAACCGCTGTAGAAGTCCTGGAGAGTTTACCGGCCGCTTGCAGAAATAATTATGAGGACATCATGGTGACCTTACAGCGCAAGTTTGGCGGTGAGCATAAGCGAGAACTGTACAGGATAGAGTTACGGGGCAGAGTGCAAAAACCGAATGAGACGCTTCAAGATTTTGCCATGGAAATCGAACGTCTGGTCCAACTGACTTACCCAGGTGAAAATCATCCGTTTCTAGAGCAGTTCAAGATTGAAGCATTTGTGAATGGTATTCGAGATCCAGATGTTAAATTTCGGTATGCGCCATGCAGAAATCATCTTTTGCTGAAACCATCTCATATGCGCTAGCCCAGGAGACCGCTAAAGTAATTTCAAAACCACAAGTCTTCAAGGTGCGACGTCTTGAGGCTGTGACTCATTAACAGTCACAGTACCAAGATTGTGAGGATAACCGGTTGTGGGTAGTAGAACCTAAAGAACTTAAAGATGACATTATAACAGCTAAAGCCCTCGTGAAAACCTGCGACGATGGACGAGTTCCGGTGAGAGTACTTAACCTATCCAACAATGAGAAGATCATTAATAAAAATTTTGAAATAGGTCAATGTGAGCCAGCAGAAGCAATAATTAACTGTGCCAAAAATTCAGGATGCCCAAAAATGACAGCCAAGGAGCGCGAACTACTTGCAGAAGAAGAGGAAAAGTGGATGAAAGGACTGACATCGCCTGAAAGAAACAAGGCAAAGGAGTTGCTAAGAGCACATGCATCCGTCTTCGCCCTAAGCAATAAAAGCCCAGGTAGAACAGCTGTAGTGAAACATGAAATAAATACCGGTGAAGCGAGACCTATAAAACAGGCACCCAGGAGTGTTCCCCTAGCGAAGCGGAACGAAGTTAAAGAACTTGTCAACGAAATGGAGCGGAATGGAGTCATTGAACCATCTTCGAGTCCGTGGAGCTCGCCAATAGTTCTAGTAAAGAAGAAAGACGGCAGCACCAGATTCTGCGTCGACTACAGAAAACTCAATGACGTTACCAAGAAAGACAGCTATCCACTGCCAAGAATTGACGACACCTTAGACACATTGGCTGGAACGAGATGGTTTTCTACCTTGGACTTGCAAAGCGGCTACTGGCAAGTAGAGATAGCCGATAAGGACAAAGAGAAAACCGCCTTTAGCGCTAGCAATGGTTTATGGCAGTTCAAGGTCATGCCATTTGGGCTCTGCAACGCCCCAGCTACTTTTGAGCGTTTAATGGAACGTGTGCTAAAGGGTCTCAATTGGAAGACATGCTTGGTGTATCTAGATGACATAATCGTTATGGGGAAGACTTTTGAAGAACATCTTAAAAACCTGGATGAAGTATTTAGTCGCATAACAGCAGCTGGGCTGAAGTTAAGCATAAAGAAATGTGCTCTGTTTCAGAAGGAGGTCAAATACTTGGGACATCGGGTAACAGCAGAGGGCATCTCCACTGACGAGGACAAAATACGGGCAGTAAAGGACTGGCCTCGACCACGAAATCTTCACGAGCTGCGTAGCTTCCTGGGGCTTTGCACATACTACAGGAGATTCGTGCCAAACTTCGCTCAGGTAGCTGCCAGCTTGCACGAGCTAACCAAAAAGTCGCGATCATACCACTGGAGTGAGGCAGCGGAAGATGCTTTCCAGAGGCTCAAGGAGCTCTTGTGCACATCACCTGTCCTTGCCTATCCAATCGCTGGACAGAAGTTCATAATTGATACGGACGCCAGTGGCTATGGAATAGGAGGAGTACTTTCTCAAATAGTTGATGGGGCAGAAAGAGTCATTGGCTACTACAGCAGGGTACTCTCCAAGCCCGAAAGAAATTATTGTGTTACCCGACGGGAGCTTCTGGCAGTGTTGGAGTGCGTCAAGCATTACCACAAATACTTGTACGGTCAACACTTCACCTTAAGAACAGACCACTCCGCACTACGTTGGCTGCTGCAGTTCAAGAACCCAGAAGGTCAGCTGGCACGATGGATTGAACGTCTGCAGAGCTATGACTTCAGCATCGAGCATCGAAAAGGTGGGAAACACAATAATGCTGATGCCCTTTCAAGACGGCCTTGTAACATAGAATGCAAACATTGTACTAAAGCCGAGAAAGAGGAAAGCGTGATTGATGTGCGACTTACCCGTATTGGCTCAGACGAGGACTGGTCGAAGGCTCAGAAAGATGACCCGATTCTGGCGAAGATTATATCGGCTAAGGAATGCAACAGAAAACCAACCCGAAATGAGACATCAGCTGAAAGCCCACTTGCGAAATCATACTGGGTACAGTGGAATAGCCTAAAACTGGTAGAGGGCTGCTTATATCGATCTTGGGAGAGTGCAGATGGCAAAACCACAACCGACCTAATTGTCGTGCCCACTTCCAAGATAAATGAGGTATTGAAGCAGTTCCATAATGGTCCCAGCGGCGGCCATCTGGGCATTACAAAAACCCTGGAAAAGATAAAACAACGATTTTACTGGGTGGGATGTCAGCAATCTGTAACCGATTGGATAGCCAATTGCGAGCAGTGCATTGCAGCCAAGGGTCCAACGAGAAGAAGTCGTGGCAAACTTCAGCTGTACAACGCAGGCGCCCCTTTCGAGCGGATAGCCATGGATGTTGCTGGTCCATTCCCTGTCAGTGAGGCTGGAAACCGGTATGTCCTAGTTGTAATGGACTACTTCAGTAAATGACCCGAAGTATATGCCATCCCAAACCAGGAGTCGAAAACGGTTGTAGATGCCTTCGTAAATAATTGGGTGTGCCGATACGGGGTTCCAATAGAACTTCATTCTGACCAGGGCCGAAATTTCGAATCGGCCATATTCAAGGAAATGTGTGAATTGTATGGCATCAAAAAGACAAGGACGACACCGCTTCATCCACAATCTGATGGCATGGTCGAAAGATTTAATCGGACACTGGAGGAATACCTCAGAAAAGTGGTTAGCACACAACAAAGGGATTGGGATGTGCACATACCCAAATTACTACTGGCTTACCGGTCGGCAATCCATGATTCCACCTCACGTACTCCGGCAAAAATCTTATTTGGAGCAGAATTAAGACTACCAGCGGATTTGGAATTTGGGGCCAAACCCGGACCGTCCTGCGAAGACAATGGAAATACTCCCCAGGCACAGGAAGACCTGCATGAGCTCCATGAGTTTGTACGCAACCGTATTAAAATGACAGGTGATAAGATGAAAGCCAGATATGATCGGGCAGCAAATACGGAAGGATTCACTGAAGGGCAAATGGTTCTACTATTTAACCCACAACGAAAGAAAGGACTATCCCCGAAATTGCAAACGCACTGGGAGGGACCTTACAAGGTGATAAAGAGATTGAACGACGTTGTCTACCGGATACAGAGATACCACAATCCGAGGTCTAAGATGAAAGTGGTACACCTAGAGCGACTAGCCAAGTATGGCAACGGCGATATTGAGCCTATTCGGGACGAAAAGGCTTAAGTGGGCGGCAGTGTTGCGAAAATTAAATAGATGAATAATTCTTCAGAGAGAGAGAGAGAGAGAGAGAGTCGCGTATTTGGAAAGTGTGACGTAGATCAAAGCAGCCGACAGGAAAGTTCTAGCCTCTATAGACCTTCCAGCCAGACCTCGAACAGTCTAGACAGTTCCCCTTTGATGTATGCCGCCTCCCTATAAAAATGAGCTCGGGCCAGCCGTGAGGCAGTTTATGCTCAGCGATCTTGATGGTCACATCAGTGCTACAGTGCGACTTAGTGCAGTGCGGTAAAGAGTTTTTATAAGAAGAACAGTGTTGTGCCGTGACTGTAAGTAACAGTTTAGTGCCGTGTTTAAGACAGTGCAGTGCCGCGAAGTAAAGGACAGTGCAGTGCCGCGAAGTAAAGGACAGTGAAGTGCCGCGAAGTAAAGGACAGTGAAGTGCCGCGAAGCAAAGGACAGTGCAGTGCCGTCTTTCTGTGAATTTCAGTGAATTATTGGACTGTGACTCATTGAAGAACAGTAACGCTATCAGTGTATACTGTGAGTAGTAATTAAGAATAATCACCAAGTTTATAGTGCATTGTGAAATAAATTTTGCAGTGATATAAACTGTGAAACTTGCGAGTATTTAATTTTGCAATCCTAAAGAACTCTTATTAAAAACGTTTATTACTGGTTTTGGTAATACAAAAACGTAACAATATATATAGATATAGATAGATGAGGTGAGGTACCTGGTAGTTCATATTGAAAAGAATTGTTGAGCACATTTCTCTAAATAACAAAATAAACAACAAACACCATAACTGCATTTTGTTTCTTTCGTGTCTGTTTGTTTATTGCCTTAATTAAACAATTTTGCATTTACAATTGAATAAATTTGAATTGCCTGAATATTTGTATTTTAGGAAAACCGGATTTTTCTTTAGACTGCAGTAATATTTTTTTCCAGACGAATTTGATTATAGGGTATAGGGGTAGCTGAGAGTAAAAATTAGCTTCCTGATACTTTTCCAGCAAAATATTACTTTAGGCCGAGCTATTTGACGAAACATATGCATAAACCGATTGATAAGTGCTCATTAAACTTTATTTCGTAATGGCATATTCTGTCAAATGATGATTCTTGATAATTGAAAGTAATGATGACGTCAGCTTTAAACTAGAGCTAAACATTTAATAGCATGTTTATTCAAACAAATCAATATGAAAGGGGGTTGAAAGTACTAGAAAGATGCTCCCATAAGTTTGCTAATTACTAACATTGCTCCTATAATATGTTACACATAATAGAATTTGATTAAGAATTACTCTGAATGCAAAGATTCTTTTTCCGATATATATTAGAGCGGGCGAAGCCGGGTATCTGAGCTAGTATATATATATATATATATATATATATATATATATATATATATATATATATATATATATATATTGAACGGACCTCATTTTCGTCATCTATTTTCGTCCTAGGTAGGATCGATGGACATTTGATGAAAAATTTTGAAAATGAGTCCGACTTCATGAGTACGACCTCAATAGCTGATTTCCCTTAAGGGAAATCTGCTGAAACCCGGGCAAGAAGGTCTGCCTAGGACGCTGGGGTAGGTGGACAAAAATTGAATGAAACTTGCTGTTGACCTCAGCAAAAAGTCTAAAATGATGACAGAGACAAGAGCCCTAAAACTACTTAACATCTGGGATTTAGTTGTTTTGTACAATATGAAATTTAATCTTGCTTAACCAAACATAAGTAAAATTCCAGATCATTAAATGCAATTCTATAGTTTGCATTTTTTTTTTTTTTTTAATTTCCATCAATAGTAAGTATACTTATTATGCCAATCCCCATTAACCATAGTAGCATAAAGTAAAAATTAATATTATTATTATTTATTAACGTCCAATTTTTGCATCTAGGGCTAATTATCTACAGGTTACCACCTTTTTCTAGCCAGGTTGGGTTAGGATGTTATTTAATGAATTCCGTCACTAAATAATTTCTATTGCCCAGGCGAGAATCGAACTCGCCACTCTAGATTGTAAATGTGAGATTAAGGTCAACGCTTTAACTCACATGGCTAACCCGAGCCCCAAAAAGGCCGTCACGCAGGGGCTGCTTAAACTAAGCAGATTTCCCACGTGAAGTTTTACAATGGAGAAATCTGCCTAATAACAACTGTAGTAGTAAGACACCTCTAAACCTATTCACGAGGGACGAATAGTTACGAAAACGGCCGCCCGAGCTCACGGCGGAAAGTCCGAACATAGACTGCCGCCGAGCACACGCAGAATACAAATGCAAATATCTCAGTTAATATTCAAGATACAGAATAAATGTATAGAACAATATTTATAGTAAATTTAATTTGCAATAAGATTGATTCTGTAATCTTTTTCGATCCGCTGAATGATGATAGTATTTTTTTGGGCAAGGCTTCAATGTTTACAACTACACTTCCCGTCGGCGCGCATTGTTTTGCTGTGAGGGTCAGGAAGGCGACTTATAAATGAAAAATTTGATATTTGAAGAATAAATAAAAATGTGTTCCTAATCTATCCCTTGCCACTTTTTAACTCATCTTTTTAAATACTTCAAACCATAATCATGGATAGTATTTATTACAATTAAATATCGTCTATAATGAAACTTATTTCCTGTCAAAAACCAATCCGAGCACATACAGTTTAAGCATAGTTTAGCACGTAAGGTTATATTCATAATAGTAGATCTCAGTGGTAATCACTTCCCGTAATGCCCAGCATTTCACAGGAAATTAGTAAACTCAATTAGCTCTATTAGCCTCCGTCTATTTCCGCTCTCGCATTAGAGCTATCAACACTCTTCTTAAATTATTAATTCAAAATGTTATTGTAATAATTTATCTACCTGATTGAACTAAATAATAGTGTTACCCTAAAAATAATTTCAATTATAGTATATTCAAAAAGCTAGTCGAGGGGAAGAGATCGTAGCCGTCCTGCAACCTAAGTAATACTTTAAACAATCATATCGAGTTTAAGAGCATTTTGTCTATTGTCATAATGACATTAACATTTAATTGTTATGATAGTACATATTTGTTTCAATAACATGAAGATATAGGAAATAAGATAGTATATAATCATAATCAAAGAGTTTGATTCCCTAGTACTTCCCCTATCACTCCTTGGGGAAATTCAGTACGATTTTTTTTTTAAATAATACATTATACAAATTAAATAATGGAAATGCTCTTATAGTTTAAATTTCTATTGGAAATAAATAACAAAGTTATTTTCTAGGGAAAATAAATAAATAAGGCGAAGGGGAGGGGGATTTATAGTCTCACTAATCCGAATCATACTTAGTACTAAATAATCGAAATAGATAAGGCTAAAACATAACATCATTTGTCATAATATGCCTATATTAAAAACACTTAAATAAGTACTAATAAAATCGTCGACTCCCGCTATAGATTTAGCTTATATCCCGTATTTACTTCATTTTACGACATAAGTGAATGGAACAAAAGTTGCTCTAAATAACAAAGTAAACCACTTTTGATATGTGCACCTTTGCCGAAAAACAAATAGAAAATGAAATATCGTGAATTTTTACTTCAGGCCTCCCTTATAACTCCCACTCCCGTTCGAACCTAAAAATTTTAATATAGCTTATAATCATGGGAGAATTAATGTTAATTGACATACCGAGTTTTGTTAAGTTCGGTTCAATCGTTAGCGCCCAATAAAATAGTTGACTCCCGCTTTAGTTTATAGTATATATCTCGTTTATACTTCGTTAAAAGTCAAAAAGTCCGTCACGCAGGGGCTGCGTAAACTAAGCAGATTTCCCACGTGAAGTTTTACAATAGAGAAATCTGCCTAATAACAGCTGTAGTAGTAAGTAACCTCTAAACCTATTCACGAGAGGGACGAATAATTACAAAAACGGCCGCCAGAGCTCACGGCGGAAAGTCGGAACATAGCCACTGCTGCCGAGCACATGCAGAATACAAATGCAAATATCTCAGTTAATATTCAAGATAGAGAATAAATGTATATAACAATATTTATAGTAAATTTAATTTGCAATAAGATTGATTCTATAATATTTTTCGATACGACGTATAGTAACGGAGATATTTTGAATTTTCAAAAATCTCCCTCTCTAAACCCCCCCTCCCACTGGTCCGATTTCAGCCATTAACGAACTTGATCTCTCTTTTTACGTAAAACGCATAAATATGAAGTTTGGTAACGATTAAACAAAAATTGCGACCGCTAGAGCGTTAACATACAAATATATATATATATATATATATATATATATATATATATATATATATATATATATATATATATATATATATATATATATATATATATATATATTAGCAGATTTCCCTTGAGGGAAATCAGCTATTGAGGTTGTACTCATGACGGAATTTTCGAAATTTTTCTTCAAATGTCCATCGATCCTACCTAGTAGATGACGAAAATGAGGTCCGTTCAAAACTGTATATATATATATATATATATATATATATATATATATATTATATTTGTCACTCAATAGCCGTCACTCAATAGCTGATTCCCCTGAAGGGAAATCTGCTAATATATATATATAATTTTATATATATATAGATATATATATATATATATATATATATATATATATATTTGTCTGTTACCGCTCTAGCGGTCGCAATTTTTGTTTAATCGTTACGAAACTTGATATTTAACCGTTTTATGTAAAAAGACAGATCAAGTTCGTTAATGGCTGAAATCGGACGAGAGGGAGGGGGGGTTTAAAGGGGGGATTTTCGAAAACTCCAAATATCTCCGTTATTATGCATCGGATCGAAAAATTGTATATAACCAATCTTATTGCAAATTAAAGTTACTATAAATATTGTTATATACGTTTATTCTCTATCTTGAATATTAACCGAGATATTTGCATTTTTCAGTTTTTAGCAAACCGCCACTTCTACTCATGTTACGTAAACAATACTCTGCTACATAATAAATCACATTATTGGAAGTTTAAATACCAAAAATTGTATTCAAGAGACCTTTATTATACGAGATACATGCAAATATGCCCTGGTGACCCCCCCCCCATCTTAAAGTTTTGGACTACTAAAATTTTATTGATTGAGATAACAATTATTCTGACTTATTATTAATTACAGTACTAGATATAGTAAATAGTTCTCAATAAAATAATGTATTATATTCTGATATATTTCTGTAATTGTTTTTCTTTCCGGTGTGAGCCGGGCCGGGCCCGTTTGTTTATATTTCTAACCTAACGCTTCCTGTCGGCAGGTTATTGAAATTGGATGAAACATTTCTTATTTCCGTTAGTATTTATTCACGGTGTTGTTGTGTTAGCAGTATGTATATTTATCTGTTACTAAACTTCCCGAGGGAAATCTGCTTAGTTTACGCAGCCCCTGCGTGACGGACTTTATTATTCATTTCGGTTGGGTCTTTCGTCTCAAATAAAATTGTTCACATTCGTTATAGGTTATTGCGTATATCTCGTTTATAATTCAGTATACGAAAAAAGTGTATATAACAAAAGTTACTCTAAATAACAAAATAAACAACTTTTGTTATGTTTATATTTGCCGAAAAACCAATAGGAATCGAAATATCTCTATTTTTAATTTCAGGCTTCCCTTATAACCACCACTCCTGTTCGTCTCAGAGGATATTAATATAGCCTAAAGTCTAAGTTGAGTTAGTAGTAATATACATACCAAGTTTCATAAAATTCGGTTCAGCCGTTTATACGTGAAAAGGTAACAAACAAACAAACATACACGAAAGAAACAAAATGCAGTTATGGTGTCTATGACATGTGAAACGAAAAGTTATCGTGAAATTTCGCGAAAAAAATCAATGTACAGACAGAGGTTACAATTTTATATGGTACTTGTGTATTATATCCACCACATTTTAGTTCCACTAGTTCCACGCTAGAATGTGCTACTGAAGTGCGACGCTAGCTCTCCTAGGCTATTGAGGTTATCTTTTGTCATAGTTGCGTTTGCTGTTTATTTGCGTTTGCTGTTTATTGTACTGTTTAGTGTTTCTCAGGGGGGTGCCATTCGGCAGGTGCGCAGATCAAAAATTTTTGCGACTTTGGCGCATGACGTCACTTGGCAGCACTCAGCTTTGTTTACATCGTGAGCATCGTTGTGTTTTTAGTTAATTGTTTTATTTTCCATTGTTATAAGTGATTTTTTTTTTTCAAAATGAGTGAGTGTGCTATGGCAACATGTTCCAACAACTCTAGGAGAACAGGCAAGTCTGTATCTTATCACCGGTTCCCGAAAAACCAAGAAATTAAGAACCAGTGAATAGTTCTGTGTAGACGAGGAGATTTGAAATTTAATCCTACTTTTGCTCGGGTTTGTTCAGAACATTTCAGTGATAGTGATTACCAAAGGAATTTACAAGCGGAATTGTTAGGCTATGTTCCTAATAGATTGATATTAAAAGAAGAAGCTGTGCCGCATCTTAATTTACCAGTATCGTCCGTAAGTAAACAAACACCTACTAGCTCTACTTCTGACTCAAAATGTGAAACATCTAGAGACTGTAGGAGTAAAAAACGTGAAATAACTCAACGTGCCCTGCGTCACATTAATGAGATTTCTCCCAAAAAGCTGAAAAGTGATTTTTCATGTAATACAGAAGAAGTTGATTGTGATGGATGTATTCTCTTAAAGTAAAAAATTGCTGAATATGAATCCCAATTAAAGTCCTTGCTGATCCAAGTAAAAAATTTAGAAAGTAATAACTTTAATTTAAAAAAGTCCGTCACGCAGGGGCTGCGTAAACTAAGCAGATTTCCCTCGTGAAGTTTAGTAATAGATAAATATACATACTGCTAACACAACACCGTGAATAAATACAAACGGAAATAAGAAATGTTTCATCCAATTTCAATAGCCTGCCCACAGGAAGCGTTAGGTTAGAAATGTAAACAAACGGGTCCCGCCTCACACCGGAAAGAAAAACAATTACTGAAATATATCAGAATATACCACATTAATTTTATTGAGAACTATTTACTATATCTAGTACTGTAATTAATAATGAGTCAGAATAATTGTTATCTCAATCAATAAAATTTTAGTAGTCCAAAACTTTAAGATGGGGGGGGGGCACCAGGACATATTTGCATGTATCTCGTATAATAAAGGTCTCTTGAATACAATTTTTGGTATTTAAACTTCCAATAATGTGATTTATTATGTATCAGAGTATTGTTTACGTAACATGAGTAGAAGTGGCGGTTTTGGTGAAAACTGAAAAATGCAAATATCTCGGTTAATATTCAAGATAGAGAATAAATGTATATTACAATATTTATAGTAAATTTAATTTGTAATAAGATTGATTCTGTATAATTTTTCGATCCGACGTATAGTAACGGAGATATTTCGAATTTTCGAAAATCCTCCCCTCTAAACCCCCCCCCCTCCCACTGGTCCGATATCAGCCGTTAACGAACTTGATCTTTCTTTTTACATAAAACGCTTAAATATGAAGTTTGGTAAGGATTAAACAAAAATTGCGACCGCTAGAGCGGTAACAGACAAATATATATATATATATATATATATATATATATATAGATATAGATATATATATACAGTTTTGAACGGACCTCATTTTCGTCATCTACTAGGTAGGATCGATGGACATTTGAAGAAAAATGTCGAAAATTCCGTCATGAGTACAACCTCAATAGCTGATTTCCCTTAAGGGAAATCTGCTAAAAGAGAGTTACTAAATTGCTAACAGTTAATTACCAGATAAAAATGCAAAAAGAAGAAAAAATGCAGTGAAAAAAGAAATGGAAAGGATTTGTTATCCAAAGCTCAAATTCAGAGCATACACTCAAAAAATATCAGCAGCAACTGTTTTGGACAAGACAGACTTCATGCGAATGGGAGCTTTTAAAAAGGTAAGATTTAAAATGTAAGAAAAGAATAATTTTCTTGTAGTGTTTCCTACAGAGCACTATAGGAGTATATTTCCATGCTCCATCATTAATGATATAACATGTTTCCTTTGCAGTTATTTATTCTATGGGACAGTGCGGTTTCAATGCATACACTCAAAAAATATCAGCAGCAACTGTTTTGGACAAGACAGACTTCATGCGAATGGGAGCTTTTAAAAAGGTAAGATTTAAAATATTAGAAGCAGAATAATTTTCTTGTAGTGTTTTCTATAGAGCACTATAGGAGTTTATTTCCCATGGTCTATCATTAATGATATTACATGTTTCGTCCACAGTTAGTTATTCTATGGGACAGTGCGGTTTCAATGCATATGCTCCAACATCAGTGCCATTCTCTTCACAAGGATGCTACTGGAACCAAGGATTCCAGTGACTAAATATAAGCATCTTTTTATTACAAGGAGGACTACATGCCAATGATAACCTTTAAAAATCTTGTACCTATATTGACTAGCTGATGTTTAAAATAATTTAGTCATTTTTAACTGGGTATCATTGTTTATTGCTTGGTTAGTCTCAATTTTATTAACTTTTATTTGTTTGTATAATAGAAGTCATTACTGTTTTCATGTTTTGGAGATTTCATCTTATTATAGTAAAGTTTTACTTTTTGTTGTGCTAATTACCTAGAAAAATTACGATTTTTAAATGTAACCCAACATATATAAATTTTAAGGAACTATTATATATTTATTTTTAATGGAATTAATTTGTACATGGTTTATTTGAAATAAAATATATTCAACTAAAGTAATTTGTATCATTTACAGACATATACCATTTTAACAATTTTTTATTCGCCAAATTAATCAGAAAACTGCTTATATTGATCTTATTTCGGCTTGTCCGCCACGAATCTTGCAGCCCAGTGACGTAGAGGCTTGCTGCATTCTGATTGGCTACTCGCGAATGGCGCTACCTTATCTTATACGTACCTTGGTGTTTCTTAGTCCTTTAAAAATGCCTTTTTGGGTTTTCCCAACGACTGAAGAAAACGCTGTTAAATATTTACATGAGAGGAATATTTTGGTTATCAGAAGAAAGTGTTCTAAATCACATTGTATGAAACTTTATAGTGGAAAAAAAAGTCTTTTTTGGAAGTGTAATGTAAGAAAGTGTGGTGGGAAAGTCGGCGTTCGGATTAGCACTAGGATCCAAAGGGAGTAAAATTCCATTTTGTAATGCATTGAAGTTCATTTACTGCTGGTGGGAAGAATTGACATTGTCAATTTTTGCAAAAAACAACTCAAAATTTCTAATAAGACTGCTATTGATTGGAACAGTTACATGAGGGAGTTGTGTATCTTAGATATGAAGAACAGTATTTCCACACATTTCCCGCCTAAATGTGAATAAAATGTTTTATTTTTATAAATGGTGTTTTCTTTTATTTATCATTATAATCCCGTAGAAGGTTATAAGGTAAGTATAACCTCCCTTGCGGGCAATGAATCGTACTACTTAAAACAGTACCGCACTCTAGCGTGGAACTAGTGGAACTAAAATGTGGTGGATATAATACACAAGTACCTTTTATATATATATATACTAGCTAAGGTACCCGGCTTCGCCCGGGAATTCATTTGAACTGGGATGATAATGGTATTTTTTCGGCAAGACTATACTTTGCACAATATTTTGACAATTACCCGTTTCAGTGTTCAAGGCTAGTACCCGTGGTTGGTTTGGCATAAAAAATGAAATATCCGGAATTTTTATCAGGCCTCCCTTATAATCCCAAACCCCGTTATAACCTAAACATTTTAATATAGCTTATAACTATGTAAGAATTAATGCTAATTTATATATTCCAAGTTTTGTTGGAATCGGTTCAACCGTTGGTATCGAATAAAATAGTTGACTCCCGCTTTAGCTTTTAGTGTATATCTCGTTTATAATTTGTTATACAACAAAAGTGATTATAACAAAAGTTACTTGAAATAACAAACTAAACAACTTTTGTCGTGTGCATATTTGCAGAAAAACCAATAGAAAACGAAATACTGCTATTTTTTATATACAGGCCTCCCTTACAACCCCCACTCCTGCCCGTTCCTACAAATGTTAGTATGCCTTGTGATAATGAAGGCGTTAGTGCTAATAAAAATACCGAGTTTTATTCATTTCGGTTGAGTCTCTTGTGTGCCAAATAAAATTGTTGGCTCCCGCTATAATTTTTAGCGTATAACGCATTTATATTTCGGTATACGACGAAAGTGTATATAACAAAAGTTAATCTAAATAACAAAATAAACAGCTTTTGATATGTGCATTTTTGCCGAAAAACCAATAGGAAACGGAATATCACCATTTTTAATTTCAGGCCTCCCTTATAACCCCCACTCCTGCCCGTCCCTAAAAATGTTCGTACGGCTTATTATAATGAAGGCGTTACTGCTAATACACATACCGAGTTTTAATTAGTTCGGTTGAGTCTGTTGTGTCAAATAAAATTATTGACTTCCGCTATAGGTTTTAGTCTATATCTCGTTTATAATTCGGTATACGAAAAAAGTGTATATAACAAAAGTTACTCTAAATAACAAAATAAACAACATTTGTTATGTGGATATATCCCTAAAAACCAATAGGAAACGGAATATCACAATTTTTAATTTCAGGCCTCCCTTATAACCCCCACCCCTGCCCGTCCCTAGAAATGTTGGTATGGCTTATTATAATGAAGGCGTTACTGCTAATACACATACCGCTTTTTATTTAGTTCGGTTGATAGATATCTATATCTATCTATCTATCTATCTATCTATATATATATAAAATTGTAACCTCTGTCTGTACATTGATTTTTTTCGCGAAATTTCACGATAACTTTTCGTTTCACATGTCATAGACACCATAACTGCAATTTGTTTCTTTGGTGTCTGTTTGTTTGTTTGTTTGTTTATTTGTTTGTTTGTTTGTTTGTTACCTTTTCACGCATAAACGGCTGAACCGAATTTTATGAAACTTGGTATGTATATTACTACTAGCCCAACTTAGACTTTAGGCTATGTTAATATTCTCTGAGACGAACAGGAGTGGGGGTTATAAGGGAGGCCTGAAATTAAAAATAGAGATATTTCGTTTCCTATTGCATTGTCTGCAATGCAAAAGTTGTTTAATTTGTAATTTAGAGTAACTTGTGTTATATACTCTTTCGTCGTATACCTAAGTATAAATGAGTTATACGCTAAAAATTATAGCGGGAGTCAACAATTTTATTTGGCACAAAAGACTCAACCGAACTAAACCAAACTCGCTATGTGAATTAATACTGACGATTTCCTAATAATAAGCCATTCTAACATTTCTAGGGACGGGCAGGAGTGGGGGTTGTAAGAGAGGCCTGAATTTAAAAATAGCGATATTTCGTTTCCTATTGCTTTTTCAGCAAATATGCACATAACAAAAGTTGTTTATTTTGTTATTTAGAGAAACTTTTGTCATATACACTTTTGTCGTATACCTAATTATAAAGGCGTTATACGCTAAAAACTACTGCGGAAGTCAACAATTTTATTTGGCACAAAAGACTCAACCGAACTAAACCAAACTCGGTATGTGAATTAGCACTAATGTCTTCCTTATAATAAGCCATTCTAACATTTCTAGGGACGGGCAGGAGTGGGGGTTATAAGGGAGGCCTGAATTTAAAAATAGTGATATTTCGTTTCCTATTGGGTTTCGGCAAATATGCACATAACAAAAGCTGTTTATTTTGGTATTTAGAGAAACTTTTGTTATATACACTTTTGTCGTATACCTAATTATAAAGGCGTTATACGCCAAAAAGTGATAGCAGAAGTCAACAATTTTATTTGGCACAAAAGACTCAACCGAACTAAATAAAACTCGGTATGTGAATTAGCACTAACGCCTTCCTTATAATAAGCCATACTAACATTTCTAGGGACGGGCAGGAGTGGGGGTTATAAGGGAGGCCTGAAATTAAAAATAGTGATATTTCGTTTCCTATTGGGGTTTTGGCAAATATGTACATAACAATAGTTGTTTATTTTATTATTTAGTGATATTTGCTCAACAATTCTTTGGAACTACAAGGTACCTCACCGGGAAAAACTAATTCAAGTGTATGTTAATATTTTGTCATTAACAATTTAAATCTATGCATAATGCACAGAAAACGGGAAATATGACAATATGAAGAACAGCGAAGTCTTGCATAAAAAAATAATTTTATTATTAAAAAATCCACAGAAACGACGGACGGGTATTAACTTTAAACACTGGCACGGGTAAATGTCAAAATATTGTGCAAATTAAAGCCTTGCCAAAAAAATACCATCACCATTCAGCCTCAAATGAATTCCCGAGCGAAGCCGGGTATCTGAGCTAGTATATATATAAAATTGTAACCTCTGTCTGTACATTGATTTTTTTCGCGAAATTTCACGATAACTTTTCGTTTTACATGTCATAGACACCATAACTGCATTTTGTTTCTTTGGTGTCTGTTTGTTTGTTTGTTTGTTTGTTACCTTTTCACGCATAAATGGCTGAACTGAATTTTATGAAACTTGGTATGTATATTATTACTAACCCAACTTAGACTTTAGACTATATTAATATCCTCTGGGACGAACAGGAGTGGGGGTTATAAGGGAAGCCAGAAATTAAAAATAGCGATATTTCGTTTCCTATTGGTTTTTCGGCAAATATGAACATAACAAAAGTTGTTTATTTTGTTATGTAGAGTAACTTTTGTTATATACACTTTTTTCGTATACCGAATTATAAACGAGATATACGCTGAAACCTATAGCGGAAGTGAACAATTTTATTTGGGACAAAAGACCCAACCGAAATAAATAAAACTCGGTATATGTATTAACACTAACGCTTTCATTATAACAAGCCATACCAACATTTCTAGGGGCGGGCAGGAGTGGGGGTTATGAGGGAAGCCAGAAATTAAAAATAGCGATATTTCGTTTTCTATTCGTTTCTCGGCAAATATGAACAGAACAAAACTTGTTTATTTTGTTATTTAGAGTAACTTTTGTTATATACATTATCGTCGTATACCGAGGTATAAAGGTGTTATACGCTAAAAATTATAGCGGGAGTCAACAATTTTATTTGGCACAAAAGACTCAACCGAACTAAACCAAACTCGGTATGTGAATTAGTACTAACGCCTTCCTTATAATAAGCCATACTAACATTTACAGGAACGGGCAGGAGTGGGGGTTATAAGGGAGGCCTGAAATTAATAATAGTGATTTTCTATTGGGGTTCACCAAATATGCACATAAAAAGAGTTGTTTATTTTGTTATTTAGAGAAATTTCCTCAACACTTCATTTCAATATGAACTACCAGGTACCTCACCTTAAAAAATTAATTCAAATGTATGTCAATATTTTCTCCTTGATAATTCAAATCTATGCATAATACACACGAAACGGGAAATATCACAATATGCAGGACAGTGAAGTCTTACATAAGAAATTAATTTCATTATTAACAAACCCACAGAAACGACGGGTGTTACCCCTAAACACTGGGACGGGTAAATGTCGTGAAAAGTAAAGCCTTGCCAAAAATATATCATCACCATTCAGCCTCAACTGAATTCCCGAGCGAAGCCGGACATCTGAGCTAGTATATATATAAAATTGTAACCTCTGTCTGTACATTGATTTTTTTCGCAAAATTTCACGATAACTTTTCGTTTCACATGTCAAAGACACCATAACTGCATTTTGTTTCTTTCGTGTCGGTTTGTTTATTTGTTTGTTTGTTTGTTACCTTTTCACGCATAAACGGCTGAACCGAATTTTATTAAACTTGGTATGTATATTAGTACTAGCCCAACTTAGACTTTAGGCTATATGACTATTCTCTAAGACAAACAGGAGTGGGGGTTATAAGGGAGGCCTGAAATTAAAAATAGCGATATTTCGTTTCCTATTGGTTTTTCAGCAGATATGAACATAACAAAAGTTGTTTATTTTGATATTTAGAGTAACTTTTGTTATATACACTTTTGTCGTTTACCAAAGTATTAATGAGTTATAAACTAAAAACTATAGCGGGAGTTATTAATTTTATTGGGCTCAAAAGACTCAACCGAACTAAATAAAACTCGGTATGTTTATTAGTGTTGACGCCTTGATTTTCATAAGCCATACCAACATTCCTAGGGACGAGCAGGAGTGGGGATTGTAAGGGAGGCCTGAAATTAACAGTAGTGATATTTCGTTTCCTATTGGTTTTTCGACAAACATGCACATGACAAAAGTTGTTTATTTTGTTATTTTAAGTAACTTTTGTTATATTCACTTTTGTCGTATAGAAAAGTATAAACGAGATATACACAAAAATCTAAAGCGGGAGCCAACAATTTTGTTGGACACTAACGATTGAACCGAACTTAGCAAAACTCCGTTTGTGAATTAGCATTAATTCTTCCATTATTACTAGCTATATTAAAAATTTTAGGTTCAAAGGGGAGTGGGGATTATAAGAGAGGCTGAAATGAAAAACTCGCTTTTTATATTTTCTATTTGTTTTTCGGCAAATATTCTATTTGTTATATTTACAATATAAATATAAACTATAAGAGCATTTCCATTATTTAATTTGTATAATGTACCTCGATGTTATTGAAACAAATATGTAATATAATAACAATTAAACGTTAATGGTAATGTCATCATGACAAAAAACAATATGCGTTTAAACTCGATATGATATTTTCAGGGTACCACTATTATTTAATTCCATCCGGTAGATAAATTATAAAATAATGTTTTGCATCAATAATATAAGTAGAAGAATGTTGAGAAGTCTCATGCGGGAGCGAAGATGACGGGAGCCTTACCAGTTAATTGAGTTTACTTATTTCCCGTCTGGCATTACTGGAAGCAATTTCCAGTGAGATTCACTATTACAAATATAATCTTACGTGCAAAACTTTGCCTATACTATGTGAGCACGGATTGGCTTTTGAAAGGATATATGTTCATTATAGATGATATTTAATTGTAATAAATGCTACCCATGATTATGGTTAGAACTAATGAAAAACGGTGAGTCAAAAAGTGTAGAGGGATAGATTAGGAACACATTTTAATTTATCCTTCAAGAATAAAATTTCTATTCTATTAATCCCCAAAAGTTACCCTTCAGTGTTGGCGATTTCGGAAAATCATTACGTCGTGGAGGGAAGTGTAATTGTACACATTGAAGTCTTACTATCAAAATACCAGTCGAGAATGATTTCCCGGGCATCGCCGGGTACCTTAGCTTTTGTGATATTCATTTTTGTCTTTTAACAATGTATACACTATATATATGAGATATACACTATAAACTAAAGCGGGAGTCAACTATTTTATTGGGCGCTAACGATTGAACCGAACTTAACAAAACTCGGTATGTCAATTAGCATTAATACTTCCATGATTATAAGCTATATTAAAATGTTTAGGTTAGAACGGGAGTGGGGGTTATAAGGGAGGCCTGAAATAAAAATTCGTGATATTTCGTTGTCTATTTATTTTCGTCAAACGTGCACATAACAAAAGTTGTTTACTTTGTTATTTAGAGTAACTTATGTTTTATACATTTTTTCGGGAACAATGTATGAAGCAAATAATTTGCGTATAATATTGATATGCTCACCAATTCATTCCAATTTGAACTACCTCACCTGGAAAAATTAATTCAAATCTATGTTAATATTTTGTCCTTAATAACTGAAATCTATGCATAATGCGCAGGAGACGGGAAATATGACAATATGGACGACAGTGAAGTCTTACATAAAAAATTAATTTTATTATTAACAAATGCCTCAAATCAATTCCCGGGCGAAGCCGGGTATCTGAGCTAGTATATATATGTATATATATATATATATATATATATATATATATATATATATATATATATATAAAATTGTAACCTCTGTCTGTACATTGATTTTTTTCGCGAAATTTCACGATAGACACCATAACTGCATTTTGTTTCTTTCGTGTCTGTTTGTTTATTTGTTACCTTTTCACACATAAACGGCTGAACCGAATTTTATGAAACTTGGTATGTATATTACTACTAGCCCAACTTAGACTTTAGGCTATATTAATATTCTCTAAGACGAACAGGAGTGGGGGTTATAAGGAAGGCCTAAAATTAAAAATAGCTATATTTCGTTTCCTATTGCTTTTTCAGCAAATATGCACATAACAAAAGTTGTTTATTTTGTAATTTAGAGTAACTTTTGTTATATGCACTTTTGTCGTATACGGAAGTATAAATGAGTTATACGCTAAAAACTATAGCGGGAGTCCACAATTTTATTTGGCACTAAAGACTCAACCGAACTAAACCAAACTCGCTATGTGAATTAGTACTAACACCTTCATTATAATAAGCCATACCAACATTTCTAGTGACGGGCAGGAGTGGGGGTTGTAAGGGAGGCCTGAAATTAATAATAGTGATATTTCGTTTCCTATTGCATTTTCGGCAAATATGCACATAACAAAAGTTGTTTATTTTGTTATTTAGAGTAACTATTGTTATATGCACTTTTGCCGTATACGGAAGCATAAATGAGTTATACGCTATAAACTATAGCGGGAGTCCACAATTTTATTTGGCACTGAAGACTCAACCGAATTAAACCAACCTCGGTATGTGAATTGGTACTAACACCTTCATTATAATAAGCTATACCAACATTTCTAGGGACGGGCAGGAGTGGGGGTTGTAAGGGAGGCCTGAAATTAATAATAGCGATATTTCGTTTTCTATTGCTTTTTCAGCAAATATGCACATAACAAAAGTTGTTTATTTTGTAATTTAAAGTAACTTTTGTTATATGCACTTTTGCCGTATACGGAAGTATAAATGAGTTATACGCTAAAAACTATAGCGGAAGTGAACAATTTTATTTGGGAAAAAAGACTCAACCGAACTAAATGAAACACTCAGTATGTTTATTAGCACTAACGCCTTCCTTATAATAAGCCATACTAACATTTCTAGGGACGGGCAGGAGTGGGGGTTATAAAGGAGGCCTGAAATTAATAATAATGATTTCCTATTGCGGTTTTGGCAAATATGCAAGTAAAAAAAGTTGTTTATTTTGTTATTTAGAGAAATTTGCTCAACACTTCTTTTCAATATGAACTACCAGGTACCTCACCTGGAAAAATTAATTCAAATGTATGTCAATATTTTCTCCTTAATAATTTAAATCTATGCATAATGCACAGGAGACGGGAAATATGACAATATGGAGGACAGTGAAGTCTTACATAATAAAGTAATTTTATTATTAACAAATGCCGACGGGTATTAGCCCTAAACACTGGGACGGGTAAATGTCAAAATATTGTGCAAAGTAAAGCCTTGCCATAAATATACCATCACCATCCAGCCTCAAATAAATTCCCGAGCGAAGCCGGGTATCTGAGCTAGTATATATATATATATATGTCTGTCTGTTAACGCCCTAGCAGTCAACATTTTTGATGATCGCTACCAAACTTGATGTTTAGTCGTTTTATGTAAAAAGATAGATGAAGTTCCTTAATGACTCAAATCGGAACAGAGGGAGGGGGATTTTCAAAAATTCGAAATATCTCCGTAACTATTTGTCGGATCGAAAAATTGTATAAAACCAATTTTATTGCAAATCAAATGTGCTACAAATATTTTTATATACATTTATTCTCTATCTTGAATATTGACCGAGATCTTCTCTATATTTCAGTTTTCAGCCTTCGGTAAACCCCACTCCTACTCATATCACAAGCTCTGTATTTTGTATGGGTAATCTTGATAAAGTAATATACCACAATTATCACCTTATATATGCATAGGTTGAAAAGCAATGGGAGTTATTTATATTTTTTCACCTCACTCCCGATTTTACTCATGAAGTTTTGTTCACTGTACTTGTAAGTCGTCTGTTCTATTTACTTACTTAGGAAATCCGCTTAGATACGTTGTCCATGGAGTACAGACTGAGGGTTAGAATAAAATTCACTAGAAAATAGTGGCATTTGATGACTACGATAACATTTTATTAACAATTTTTCTGAGTAATTTTTCCTCATTAGTACTTTAGAGAAATGATTTGATTGATCCTATTTTATCTGAATTCAATATGTTTGTGACCCTATTGAAATTGTGCTCATGAGAGAATTACTCAAAAAATTATTTACACATCAGAGGAAATGAGTGTGGAATATTGTTAATATTTTAGGTATAATATAAAAAGTAAAGCTATTGATAAAACTTGAGCAAAACAAAATAACTTTAAAATTGCTTCAACCTTGGGACAGAGTTAATTTACACTCATTCAATGTACAACATAAAGCAGGGCATATTAACAGTCTCGGATGTTGAACATGTACCACAAGATGATATGCATCCACTATGGATGTTGTACATTTAAAAAAAGGACAATGGGTTTCGACATTAGAATTCAGGCAGTCCATGGGAGAGGATAAAATATGATTTTATTAATATAAATCACGTTATGATGAATTTTGGAGAGAAGTGAATCCTAGCGGATATAATTAATCAATCAATGAGAGTATCTACAGAGCTGATGGACTCAACAAGGTCATTAGTAAGAGGGTAAATATAAAGACAATTATTGTGTGCTTAATTTTATTTATTTTTTCTATTTAGTAAGAAAAATGTATATATTATTTAACAAAAAACAATGTAAGAGTACAATTGCATCAGGTAAATATTGATCGTACTCGAATAAAAGTTTCCTGTAAATCACTATTACATACTTAATTTTGCACTGAGAAAGGATAAATATATTTTGATTTTTTTTAACAGAATTAATTGAATACAGCAAATTTTATTAGTCATTGTTCATCATTAATCAAGCAGTTAATAATGAAAAAGGAGATAGAAAAAAAAATCAGACTGAAAGACTTATTCACATTACTCTCAGTGAGATCAAAACAAAAATTATGAAGTCAAAAAAACAAAATCAACAAATTTTTAAAAAAGAATTTAACTAACAAATAGAACAGTAAACAAAAATGGAATGAGTCTTTTTTTTCCTAATTAATTAAAATATACATATGGTTTTCTTAGAACAAGGGCAAAAATTGTGCTAACAATATTTTTGGAACACACTATTAATTATGAGACTGTTAGGCCATTTTTCACCCAATACTACATCAATTGAAATCTTTAAATAAAAATATAAGAATACCAATACTTATCTCAAAGGACTATATTTTTGGATCAGAAAATTATTAAGAAGGCCCATGATCTAAAGAAAACATTTATACAAACAATTTTTTATTCTATTTTATAGAATGCAAAAATTATTAGGAACATTACATTTGATTTTTCATAGTTCAATTTAAAAAAAAAAAAAAAAACTGTATAAGCTACAAAACATAATGTCCGTAGAACAAAGCCACTAATAAAAAGAATAAATACAATTGTTTTTAAGACAAGCATAATTGCTATCAAATACAAAGTCTGCAAAAAACAAAAACAAATGTCCATTACATTTAAAATTATAAGCACAGCCAGCCAAGAATTTCAAGAATGTACTTTGTATGTATGTACATATATATTGATATAAAAAAAAAAAGTATAATAAATACATTATATTCTAACAAATACATATAGATGACACTTAAATGTAAACAATTGATCATACGAAAATTAAAGAGTAAGTTATAAACATTTTTACCTTATAAGAAGCAATCAATATATCATGAAAAAGAGTAGGAATTCCACGATTGACAATCCTACCCAAAACATCTAATAGCATAATAATGTTTCAAAAAATAAAAACTTCAGTGACTTGGATCATGTAGTTTTCAATGCTTGTGGCTATTAGAGAAAGCCAGATATCATAAAGAACATATAATTTCCATTTAATTAGTTCACAAACCAATATAAAAAGGAAATGAATCCATTTTGAATAACAGTATAATAATTAAATATTAAGTACAAATTAATTGAGGACTACAACAATTATTCCTCAGTATCAGTTCCAGATAAATGCTCATAGAGAGCGAGACACATATGTTTCTTTAAAAAAGGGGCGAAACTGATAAATCAGTGCTTATTCCTGTAAATGTTTAATTAGAAAGATCAATAATGTTAAAAAACAATAACGGCTATTGTATTTCCTGCTTAAAAATTGTAATATCTCAGTCAATAAAATTTAAAATTTCAAGGACAATCATTGTATTTCTGCTCTGTAGTTCCTTCTTTTTATTATGATATAAATATTTATTACAGTTGGGCTTTTAAATCTTTCTGTTCCTAACAGTTATCGTTCTTTCACATTTTATCCAATAAATAATGAAATTACTAACATCTAAGAAAAGATGGGTTTTTAATTTTCTTTTAAATGCTGCTAATAAAAATAATACAAATTTACTTTAGTTTCTTATTTTAATTTAATCTTAAGGAAAAAATATGTCACTAGTGCAATAAATTATCCACACCTATCTTAATTAAACCACCAAATCACTGAATTTTTTATGTATCTAGAATTTGATATAGAATATAATACATCATAAAATATGAAATTCAACAAAGAAATATTTTCAATGAAGCTTTTGAAGCATAAGACCAAAATATGAAAGCTTCAACATTAATTTGCTATTTTCAACCACCCTTTTTCTTCAGAGAGATGCAATTGAAGGATTGTATGGAGACATATGAACCCAACTTGATCAGGTACACAATAATGTTTCCTTCAAAGTGCTATGATGCTCAACAATTTTGAGCAATACATAATACAATAGGTCAAAAATGTATTAAATACTTATAATGCTACTTTTAATAATGGTTAATTTTGACAGCAAGAAAATTAGTACTCAGGCACTGCATACATTTTGAATAAAAAATATTTAACTAACAAGATTCAATTTAAATGTAATGTCTAAACAACATTTATGTGTTGTCAGACCACCTCATGAATTAAATAAATATAACTAAGTTGTTCCTTTCTCTCATGTACAAGCGTAGCTTTGTCTATTCTAATAATACATCCTAACCTTCTATATAATCAATAATTTATACCAAATGTCATAATTGATATTTCCTTAAATCTAGATGAACTGCAATAAAATAACAATAATAGCATAATTTTAAGATAATACACAAACATATTTTTATAAATTAGACACATCTACAAAGCATTTCACTTAAACAAAAGCATAAATGACACCAATTAACAACATTTATAGTAAAGAGTACATCAAAAATATAATTATAATAAACAATTGATCAAAATATGACTATAACAAATAATATACACTATATACAAATATATCAACAATCTAAGATTAAATACACACACAATAATAAAACACGAATAAACAAATATTTTCATTGCAAATAAACCCTTCTTCAGCAGTTCAAATATTTAATATTTGTAAGAACTAGGCAGAGTATGGACTAAACATGTACATATACTGATAATTCTTTGAAATATCACAATTTATAAGTTTATTGAAGTAAATTAATTAATATCAAAAACTTTTTCTTACATATAAAAGAAGAGCTTCTGCAAAGCTTTAATATTTCTGAACACTATATTTCAAGGGCATTATTTCAAGCAGTTGTACTGCTATGGTCAAATGAATAAGAACACATTACACACATATATGAAACACCTGGATAATTTGACTTAATAAATAACTAAGATACTTTATGAATTCAAATGAGATAATTCCCAAGTCCAGTTAATTGTAAATATACATGGAAAGAGGGTGGCTGAAAAGGTAATAATTAAGTGGGTGGCGTAGTACGGGTCGGTGTAGTTGGAGTGAGGCCCATTGTTTTGCAGACCCAACCAGCGATGTCCACTTGCTCATTTTCAGCTTTCCGAATCCACTCATGATTCTGGAAATTAACACAGTGCTAAATGAATAAGAATTAATTAACAATTAAAGTTCCAGTTGCACTGCATCCATACTTAATTGATAATAAAGGGTGAAAGTCAATAACCACCTTATAATACTTTTATTTTTTCCTTTCTTATTTACAACCATTATTTACTATAAAGATGAATGGTTTAATTAACAGTGAAATATTAATAATTTGCTTTCTAATAATAAGTTCTTTCCTGAAGGAATATTTTACAAAGTTATGTGAAAACCAGAAAGGAGAAAGGATATGAAAGATGAAGAAACAAATGAATTATAAAATTATTTCCTTATTGACAAAATCACCTTTTTTTTTTTTTATTTCTTTATATCTATATCTACATAACAGGAAGAGAAGAACCCTGGAAGAGAGATTTGGAGTTCTGAGAGAGCAGCACAGATGGTCGATCATAAGCAATACCAAACTAATGGATTTGTGTGAGGAGCTTAATATCATCTGGGCAAGAAGAAGATATATTAAAATATCTTGGATTATTTTAAGAAGCCCATCTGTACCAATTTCAGAAAGGATGAAGTGTTTTAATTTTAAATGGACTGACATAACTATATTAAGAACATGAAGTGAATCATAAAGTAGTTATTCCAAAGGGGTATAAAAGTGTTATAAGTATTTTAATCTTTGGCCACTATCTAAGTAACAGTATTATATCACACATTTCTCAGTTTTAATTGGAGGATACATTTTTTAAAATTCTTTATGGAGAACTCAAAAATTTTATAGTCTGTTTGTAAGTAGTTGCTAATTGTTTGTTTATAAATAATAAAAAAATAGCACTCGTGATTTAAGTGAGACGAGATAAAGGAAAAAGAAGGAATTAAGCGTGAGAAAGAAACATATGGGAAGAAGCCCAAAGTTAAAGAAAAATTGAATCACACCTAATGAAAATTTAATATTTCGACAAGTTTCTAATCCAGTGAGTTAAGACTGAACAACTCCCCTTCACCTTTAATTTAAAAAAAAAAAAAAAATTATTTCTGCCCTGTATGCTGACAACTGCAAAAGTAGTATGTTTGAAATTAATGAAACTGTTTTTTAAATCAATAAATTTTTTTACCATCAGTGTTTTTAAATCAGCTCTCTCTGCAGGATTTTTCTTCAAACACCTATCCACAAAATCTTTGAATTCATTAGAAAATATACCAGATGGCAATTTAGGAGGAGGTTCATTTACGATGTAATCAAGCAGCTCAAAGATTGCCATTGGTCTAGGGCCACTCCCATTTCCTGAAAACAAAAATAATTTATTTTTTATAAAGTAATACTATTGAAGAAACTCTAGAAGCTCTACAACCCACTGCTCAATAGAGTGATTCCTCCATCTGGGGAAGTAAACTTGTTTATTAAAAAAAATCATTTAATCCATCAGCATGTAGTGCAAAGTTAACTGATAAAAATCCCAAGTGGTTTATCTGCAAATTTTCAGCAGGACAAGCTCTCTATCACTACTGGAATAATTAAATATCCAGACTCCTTAGCTTGGTAAAGGATCATTCCATGTGAAATCAACCCAAAAAAATACGATTTGATATGCGTGATCTCAGATTTTAATAAAACTTGACAATCTTGTTCCTTTCATGGATATAAGAAAGTATATAAAATATTTTTGCTCTATCTCAAATAGTTTAGTTTTTATACCATGCTAATTTTTTTGAAACTTTGCAGTTTACAAAGTCCTTTTCAATGATGTCCTAGCTGGTATCCCAGGGGCTACAATGCCTCAAGTAATTGTAACCTACATGTACTGTAATAAGCCCCTTGTAAGTTAACAATGAGATGGCACCTGTCAACATCCTACTCTTGTGCTTTTAGCAGATATCCCGTAAGGGAAATCAGCTATTGAGGTCGTACTCATGACGCGATCCTACCTAGGACAAAAATGAGGTACGTTCAAAATTTTTATATATATATATATATATATATATATATATATATATATATATATATATACACACATACACCATATATATACATACACATATACTTGCCTGTTACTGCTCTTGTAATTCTTATTTAATTGATCATTACCAAACTCGATATATAAGTGTTTTATACAAAACTAAAGATCGAGATCGTTAATAGCTGAAATCGAACAAGAGGGGGGGATTTCGAAAACTTGAATATCTCCATTATTATACGCCTGAGCGAAAAATTGTATAGAACCAATCTTATTGCAAATGAAATGTTTATAAATGTTGTTATATGCTGTTTTTTTTTTTCTACTATCTTGATTATTAACCGAGATATTTGCATTTTTTAGTTTTCGGCCCTCAGTAACCCCCCACTCCTACTTATGTCATATTAACAATAAGCTGCTACATCATGAAGTCTTTATTTTTTTATGCATAAATACCAAATATAGTTCTCATTGAGCTTTTACTTCTTTGGGATAAATGCAAATACGTGGTGGACGTGAGAAATCTGCTTAGTTTACGCAACCCCTGCGTGACTGACTTTTTCTAACATCCTCCCAAAGACAGGCAGAGCATATCTTGGGTGTATATCAAAGCCCATATAAAGGAGTAATAATACACACACTATTTTAATCTAACTGTTAATAAAAAACAAAAGACATCTCACCATGGACTGGAGATGTTTGTGAATTTGACTCTTCGTCATCTTTTGAGGGACCAAATATAGCAGCAAGTGTTTTTGCATCTGGTGGAGGAATTGGGTACATTCCAATAGCCATTTCAACAAGAGATAAGCCTAAAGACCAAATATCACTCTGTACAGAATAGTGAGTACCTTGAAGTCGTTCGGGCTAAAAAAGTCAAGAAAGTAAAAATTTAGAAATGTATGAATTTAAATTGTAGATTTCTAGGATAATATTAAATCATATTGAAAAAACTCACAAAAAATATGACTATGAATAATTACTTCAATAAGAGGCCCAACATAAAATTATTCAAATCATTCGTTAGGTAAATTCTATACGAATACCTTGATATACATTTTTGCCTTATTTTCAATATATTAAGATGTGATATATCTACTTCATTTATTCAATTTTAATTAGTTATTTGTGCACTGCAAAAACTTTTCAGGGAGAAGAAATGAATTAGATCTTCTTCACTCCTGCTCTCTCCAGCTAATAACGAGTAGTTAAGGTTTTTATAAGGCATACTGTACAGATGAATAATAAACTAAAACTTAATATAAAGGTATCACTATTTACTTACAGACATGTATGATCTAGTTCCAACAAAAGAATTGGCCATTGAATCTATAAGTTGTCCGGAAACACCAAAATCACAAATTTTTATTTCGCCGCCACTATTGACTAATATATTACTAGGTTTAACATCTCTGTGCATTATGGCATGTTTGTCTCTCAGGTAATTTAGTCCTTTTAATACCTATAATAAACAATTAATAAATTTATATCAATAAGATTAAAATCCTCACACTCACACAGACTTCAACGTTAAATAAAAACCTTGAACTTTGATTCACCATGATTGTGTTGTATTATTATTAGAGCTAAGTGTAATAAAGGTAGTTATAATGAATTATATGTTAATAATTCAATATTTAGGCATCAGAATAATATTACTTGTTTATTCTTAATACATCCAGATTTACTTTACAAAACTAAGACTCATCAATATGGTTTATCTACAAGTAACTATCCTATTCTAGCCAGTATGGAACATCGCTGTTATTTAGTGATTCAGTCACTAAGAAATTTGTGTGTTATGTAGGGAAAAGCCCAAGACACAAATTTATATAATACAAAGAACAATGACTAAACAAAGATAGATAACCTCCATGAACAAAGATGGCTGAGACCTTTCAATATTAATAAATTTTATTCAAATGATAAGAAAGCTATTAAAATTTAATTAAATAAAAGACAATCCCTTTCATAACATTTAATTTTAGCACAAAGAATCTTCACAGATCTAGGGGTACTCATTTTTGGAATTGTTCATTTTATTCAAGGAGAGAGAGTTACAAATTTCATTACATTAAGCTTTACATTGTTTTCATATTTCAAAAACCAAAGGCACATAGTGAAATTTAAGTGCAAGCGTAGGCTTAAGTTCAATACAATGGAAAAAAGTCCGTCACGCAGGGGCTGCGTAAACTAAGCAGATTTCCCACGTGAAGTTTTACAATAGAGAAATTTCAGAATAGAGAGTCAAAAAGTTACGGGAACGGCCCGAACTAGCTCTTAACGGAAACTCACGACTAGACCCGAAGTTAGCCGATCTCATCTCAGAAGCTGAAAACAGAAAAATGCAAATATCTCGGTTAATATTCAAAATACAGAATAAATGTATATAACATTATTTATAGTAAATGTAATTTGCAATAAGATTGATTCTATATAATTTTTCGATCCCACTATAGTAACGGAGATATTTTGAAAATCCTCCCCTCTAAACCCCCCCTCCCACTGGTCCGATTTCAGCCATTAACGAACTTGATCTTTATTTTTGCATAAAACGTTTAAATATCGAGTTTGGTAACGATCAAACGAAAATTGCGACCGCTAGAGCGTTAACAGACAAATATATATATCTATATCTATATAAAAAAAGTCCGTCACGCAGGGGCTGCGTAAACTAAGCAGATTTCCCACGTGAAGTTTTACAATAGAGAAATCTGCCTAATAACAACTGTAGTAGTAAGAAACCTCTAAACCTAAAACATTATTTAGGGCGTAATAACCCAGTAGTTTCTAGCCCCAAAACACAGTTAACCTAACCTCTAAACCTATTCACGAGGGACGAATAGTTATAGAAACGGCCGCCAGAGCTCTCGGCGGAAAGTCCGAACATAGCCTACTGGTGACCACACCCAGAATACAAATGCAAATATCTCGGTTAATATTCAAGATAGAGAATAAATGTATATACAATATTTATAGTAAATTTAATTTGCAATAAGATTTATTCTATACAATTTTTCGATCCGACGCATAATAACGGAGATATTTTGAATTTTCAAAAATCCCCCCTCTAAACCCCCCCCCTCCCACTGGTCCGATTTCAGCCATTAACGAACTTGATCTTCCTTTTTACATAAAACGATTAAATTCTGATTTTGGTTAAGATCAAACAAAAATTGCGACCGCTAGAGTGTTAACAGACAAATATATATATATATATATATATATATATATATATATATATATATATATATATATATATATATATATATATCTATATATATATAAAATTGTAACCTCTGTCTGTACATTGATTTTTTTCGGGAAATTTCACGATAACTTTTCGTTTCACATGTCATAGACACCATAACTGCATTTTGTTTCTTTGGTGTCTGTTTGTTTGTATGTTTGTTTGTTTGTTTATTTGTTTGTTTGTTACCTTTTCACGCATAAACGGCTGAACCGAATTTTATGAAACTTGGTATGTATATTAGTACTAACCCAACTTAGACTTTAGGCTGTACTAATATTCTCTGAGACGAACAGGAGTGGGGGTTATAAGGGAAGCCTGAAATTAAAAATAGCGATATTTCGTTTCCTATAGAATTTTAGGCAATTATGCACATAACAAAAGTTGTTTATTTTGTTATTTGGAGTAACTTTTATCATATTCACTTTTGTCGTATACCGAATTATAAACGAGATATACCCTAATGACTATAGCGGAAGTGAACAATTTTATTTGGGACAAAAGACCCAACCGAAATAAATAAAACTCGGTATGTGCATTAGCGCTAACGCTTTCATTATAATAAGCCATACCAACATTTATAGCGACAGGCAGGAGGGGGGGGGGGTTATAAGGGAGGCCTGAATTTAAGAATAGCGGTATTTGTACAAAAGTTATTTATTTTGTAATTTAGAGTAACTTTTGTCTTATATATTTTTTTTGTATACCGAATTATAAACGAGATATACGCTAAAACCTATAGCGGGAGTCAACAATTTTCTTACGTACAAAAGATTTGACCGAACTCAATAAAACTTATGCGTATTAGCACTAAAACCTTTATTATAATAAGCTATTCTAACATTTCTAGGGACGGGCGGGAGTGGGGGTTGTAAGGGAGGCCTGAAATTAAAAATAGCGATATTTCGTTTCCTATTGCTTTTTCAGCAAATATGCACATAACAAGAGTTGTTTATTTTGTTATTTAGAGTAACTTTTGTTATATGCATTTTTGCCGTATACGGAAGCATAAATGAGTTATACCCTATAAACTAAAGCGGGAGTCCACAATTTTATTTGGCACAAAAGACTCAACCGATCTAAACCAAACTGGCTATGTGAATTCATACTAACGATTTCCTTATAATAAGCCATACTAACATTTCTAGGGACGGGCAGGAGTGGGGGTTATAAGGGAGGCCTGAAATTACAAATAGCGATATTTCGTTTCCTATTGCTTTTTCAGCAAATATTCACATAACAAAAGTTGTTTATTTTGTAATTTAGAGTAACTTTTGTTATATGCACTTTTGCCGTATACGGAAGTATAAATGAGTTATACGCTAAAAACTATAGCGGGAGTCCACAATTTTATTTGGCACAAAAGACTCAACCGAACTAAACCAAACTCGCTATGAGAATTAATACTAACGATTTCCTTATAATAAGCCATACTAACATTTCTAGGGACAGGCAGGAGTGGGGGTTATAAGGGAGGCCTGAAATTAATAATAATGATTTCCTATTGGGGTTTCGGCAAATATGCACATAACCAAAGTTGTTTATTTTGTTATTTAGAGAAATTTGCTCAACTCATCTTTTCAATATGAACTACCAGGTACCTCACCTGAAAAAATTAATTCAAATGTATGTCAATATTTTCTCCTTAATAATTCAAATCTATGCATAATGCACAGGAGACGGGAAATATGACAATATGCAGGACAGTGAAGTCTTACATAAAAAAATAATTTTATTATTAACAAATGCCAACAAATCGGGTTAATAACCGAACCCTAAACACTGGAACGGGTAAATGTCAAAATATTGTGCAAAGTAAAGCCTTGCCAAAAATATACCATCACCATTCAGCCTCAAATGAATTCCCGAGCGAAGCCGGGTATCTGAGCTAGTATATTTTTAAAATTAAAGTATTTTTTTTTAAATTACAATATCTTTACATATTAAGAGTGGCCAAGGGCTCCAATGCATTTGTTTTTTAATGAACTGAACATGGACCATTATAGTTCACCACTTTGTCTGTTAATCTTTATATCTTTCTAATGAGTAAATGTAAATTTACAAAATTCGGGGATGCATTTACATTGTAATTCTTGATTATTGCCAATAGTTACTAACAAAATATGTCTTCCCCTGTAATTGGGGGGTTTTATGAGGGGGGGGGGTTAGAAATGTTTTGACAGTGCTCCCGTATAGTAATGCTCTTGGTTAGTAGCCTAGCAACATATGTTTTTGAAGTTTTAGATAATTAAATGACACCAGAGATATGAGCTACACAAGTTGTCATTTCTGGTAAGGTTAATGTTATTATGGTTTCATCATCCTGTGATGAAAAATTAAAAGGAATATCCATTCGTTACGGGTGATGTTAAGGTATATGTCGTCATGGCAACATCATACTGAGTATTCCTATTTTAGCAGATTTCCCTTAAGGGAAATCAGCTATTGAGGTTGTACTCATGACGGAATTTTCGAAAAATTTCTTCAAATGCCCATCGATCCTACCTAGTAGATGACGAAAATTAGGTCCGTTCAAAACTCTATATATATATATATATATAAATATATATACATATATATATATATATATATATATATATATATATATATATATATATATACTAGCTAAGGTACCCGGCTTCGCTCGGGAAATCATTTGAGGCTGAATGATGATAGTATTTTTTTTTTTGAGCAAGGCTTCAATGTTTACTACACTTCCCGTCTGGGCGCATTGTTTTCCCGTGAGGGTCAGGCAGGCGGCTTACAGAAAAAAAAAATTGTAATTCAAGAATAAATGAAAATAAGCCCCTAATCATTGTTTCCCGTGAGGGTCAGGCGGGCGACGTATAGATGAGAATTTTAATTTTGAAGAATAAATAAAAATGTGTTCCTGATCTATCTCTCTCCACTTTTTAACTCACCTTTTTGAATACTTCAAACCATAATCATGGATAGCATTTATTAAAATTAAATATCCTTTATAATGAAACTTATTTCCTGTCAAAATCAATCCGAGCTCATATAGTTTAAGCAAAGTTTTGTAATTAGATTATATTCCTAATAATAGAGCACAGTGGAAATCATTTCACAGGAAATAAGTTAACTCAATTAACTGTTTAGGCTCTGGCCTCCTTCCGCTCCAGCATCTCCATAGTTTTCCTTAAAATATTGATTCGAAGTATTATTTTAATAATTTATCTACCTGATGGAATTAAATAATAGTATTACCCTAAAAATAATTTCATTTATATTAAAAATATAGGTGAGGGGAAGAGAACGTAGCCCTCCCTGCAAAATAAGTAGTACTTTAAATCATATCAAATTTAAATGGATATTGTCTTTTTTCATAATAACATTACCATTAACGTCTAATTGTTATGATGGTACATATTTGTTTCAATAACATCAAGATATTGGAAATAAGATAATATAATAGCAGAACCAAAGAGTATGATCCCATAACTTCCGCTATCACTCTTTGTGCCAATCCAGCATGACTTTGTTTAAATAATACATTAGACAAATTAAATAACGGAAATGCTCTTATAGTTTACATTTCTATTGGAAATAAATATCAATGTTATTTTCTAGGAGAAATAAATAAATGAGAAGGGGACGACGGAGATATATAACCTCACTAATCCGAATCATATATAGAGTTATCATATGTGACTAAAACATAAAATCTTTTGTCATAATATTCATTCATTAAAATCACTTAAATAAGCACTAATAAAATTAATGACTCCCGCTATAGTTTTAGCGTATATCCCGTGTTTACTTCATTTTACAAACATAGTGAATGCAACAAAAGTTACTCTAAATAATAAAATAAACAACTTTTATGTGCATGTTTGCCGAAAATCTAATAGGAAACGAAAAATCATACTTTTTCATTTCAGGCCTCCCTCATAACCCCCGCTCCCGTCCGGACGTAAAAATTTTAATATAGCTTATAATCATGGAATAATTAATGCTAATTCACATACCGAGTCTTGTTAATTTCGGTTCAATCGTTAGTGCACAACAAAATTGTTGGCTCCCACTTTAGTATTTAGTGTAAATCTCGTTTATACTTTGTTATACGACAAAAGTGAATATAAAAAATCTTACATTAAATAACAAAATAAACAACTTTTGTCATGTGCATATTTGCAGAAAAACCAGTAGAAAATGAAATACTGCTATTTTTAATTTAAGGCCTCCCTTACAACCCCCACTCCTGCCCGTCCCTAGAATTGTTGGTACAGCTTATGATAATTAAGGCGTCAGTGCTAATACACATACCGAGATTTACTTAGTTCGGTTGAGTCTTTTGTGCCAAATAATATTGTTGATTCCCGCTATAGTCATTAGCGTATAACTCATTTAAACTTCGGAATACGATGAAAGTGTTTATGACAAAAGTTACCCGGCTTTGCCCGGGAATTGATTTAAGGCTGAATGGTGATGGTATTTTTTTTGGCAAGGCTTTACATTGCACAATATTTTGACATTTACCCGTCCCAGTGTTTAGGGTTAATCCCCGTTGTTGGCATTTCTTAACACTCCGGTACTCGCGCCCCCTTTTGTAACAAAAGTACTCGCGTGTCATCTGTCAGATGCCTCTGTCTTTTTAATAAAAAAAACATTCTATTACCTACATTTTATTAAATAAGAGCCATTGATTGTTTTTAAAATGGGTAATAATAATGAAACTGCTATGCTATTATGGATATTTATATTATTTACAACATTTTTTATCAAAATAATTATTTTAATGAAAAGTCAAACTCTTTAATATTAGCATATAAAACTAAAGAAAATAAATTGTGTACAATGAAAACAACAAACATGTAAAGCTCAAATACAAAAACATATTATAGTTTATAATAATTCCCCCCCATTTAGTCATCCTTTGGTTCTTCTGTAACACAACCTTCAGCACAAACAAATGAACAATGATCACCCAGACATAAATACTGTCCACATTTTTGGCACTTGTACTGTGTGTATCTCTTCTTCTGCTGTTTTTGACAAGGGGCACACCTTTTTCTTGAAGAAGTATCTGCCACTGAGGGTCTACTTATGACACTTTGCTATCCAAACTCTGAGATGGTGCTATTTCCTTCAATCCGCCCAGCATGAGTAGTGGAAGCGACGATATTTGTCTTCTTTTCTGGAGCTGTTCCTCTAATAATCCTCTCCCCAATTGTTCAAGAAATTCCCGTCTGACAGGCACATCGTTGCCATTCCCTAAATATATCACTTGGGAATTAATCCCGGCAATATTCAATAATGAAAATAGCACCACCATCGGCCAACGTTTTGTATTGCGAGACACATTGAACGTACAAAAACAATGAATGTAGGAGAAATGTTAGTAAGTGTACCAAAAATAGTTGCGCCTCATCTCACGGATGATAGTCAAAAACGGGATTATGATATGATAATTTGAACTAAAAACTACACAGCAAGTACTTCATACAAGTAGAACAAGACAAAAAATACATAAAAAAATAAATTTGTACATAGTAACTGATACTTACAAAAGTACTCGCGTGGGATCTGAGAGATGATCTAGTAAATAACTCACTACTTGTTGACAGAAGAGAAGTCAAAACAATACTGGTGGGACAGTCTTACCATAGTAGGAAGGTAGTGGAACTGGGGGATGCGCCGGTTCAAACACGTTCGAGCAACACATTAACATGTTGTCTAGGCATCTCTTAGATGACGCGCGAGTACCGGAGTGTTAATAATAAAATTAATTTTTTATGTAAGTCTTCACTGTCCTCCAAATTGTCATATTTCCCGTAGACAAATAGACAATGAAATATCGCGAATTTTTATTTCAGGCCTCCCTTATAACCCCCACTCCCGTTCTAACCTAAAAATTTTAATATAGCTTATAATCATGGAAGAATTAATGCTAATTGACATACCGAGTTTTTTAAGTTCGGTTTACTCGTTAGTGCTCAATGAATTCGTTGACTCCCGCTTTAGTTTATAGTGTATATCTCGTTTATACTTTGTTAAAAGACAAAAATGAATATGACCAAAGTTACTCTAAATAACAAAATTAACATCTTTTGTTATGTTCATATTTGCCGAAAAACGAATAGAAAACGAAATACCGCTATTTTTAGTTTCAGGCCTCCCTTACAACCCCCACTCCTGCCCGTTTCTAGAAATGTTGGTACTTATTATAATGAAGGTGTTAGTGCTAATATTATTTAGTTCGGTTGATCGTTTGTGCCAAATAAAATTGCTCACTTCCTCTATTTAGCGTATATCTTGTTTAATACGTTATACAAAAAAAGTGTATATAACAAAAAGTTACTCTAAATAACAAAATAAAAACTTTTGTTATGCTCATGGATTGCGGAAAATTCTCCTCACAACCCCCACTCCTGTTCATCTCAGATTTTTAATATAGCCTAAAGTCTAGTTGGGTTAGTGCAGGCGTGAAAAGGTGTGCAAATATGGTGTCTATGACATGTGAACGAAAAGTTATCGTAAATTTCGCGAAAAAAATCAATGTACAGACAGAGTTTACAATTTTATATATCTATATATATATAAAATTGTAACCTCTGCCTGTACATTGATTTTTTTCGCGAAATTTCACGATAACTTTTCGTTTCACATGTCGATTATTTTTGTTTTGTTTCGTGTATTTTCACGCATAAACGGCTGATGAATTTTATGAAACTTGGTATGCATATTACTACTACCCAACTTGTTTTTTTTCTCTGAGGCGAACAGGGAGTTTATAAGGGAAGCCTGAAATTAAAAAAAGCGATATTTCGTTTATTTTTTTCGGCAAATATGCAAATAACAAAAAGTCGTTTAGTTATACACTTTTGTCGTATACCGAAGTTTAAATGCGTTATACACTAAAAATTATAGCGGGAGTCAACAATATTATTGCCAAAAAAAGACTCAACCGAACTAAATAAAACTCGGTATGTGCATTAGTACTAACGCCTTCATTGTAATAAGCCATATCAACATTTCTAGGGACGGGCAGGAGTGGGGGTTATAAGGGAGGCCTGAAATTAAAAATAGTGATATTTCGTTTCCTATTGGTTTTTCCGCAAATATAAACATAACAAAAGTTGTTTATTTTGTTATTTGGAGTAACTTTTGTTATATACACTTTTGTCGTATACCTAAGTATAAATGAGTTTTACGTTAAAACTTTAGCGGGATCCAACAATTTTATTGGGCACTAACGAACTTAACAAAGCTCGGTATGTCAATTAGCATTAATTCTTCCATGATTATAAGTTATATTAAATTTTTTAGGTTCGAACGGGGGGGGGTTATAAGGAAGGCCTGAAATAAAAATTCACCTTATTTACATGTATAAGAGACGGGAAATATAAAAATATCGAAGACAGTGAAGCCTTATCGAACAAATATTCTATTATTAGCAAATCCACGGCAACGACGGGTGTCAATCCTAAACACTGGGACGAGTAAATGTCAAAATATTGTGCAATGTAAAGCCTGCTAAAAAGTACCATCAACATTCAGCCTCAAATGAATTCCCGGGCGAAGCCGGGTATCTGAGCTAGTATATATATATATATATATATATATAGACTAGCTCAGATACCCGGCTTCGCCCGGGGATTGATTTGAGGGTGAATGGTGATGGTATTTTTTTGGCAAGGCTTTACTTTGCACAATATTTTGACATTTACCCATCCCAGTGTTTAGGGTTAATACCCGTTGTTGGCATTTGTTAATAATAAAATTAATTTCTTATGTAAGTCTTCACTGTCCTCCAAATTGTCATATTTGCATTATACGAAAAATTGTACTTATACGAAAAAAGTGTATATAATAAAAGTTACTCTAAATAACAAAATAAACAACTTTTGTTATGTTCATATTTGCCGCTAAACCAATAGAAAACGAAATACCGCTATTTCAAATTCAGGCCTCCCTTACAACCCCTACTCCTGCCCGTCCCTAGAAATGTTGGTATGGCTTATTATAATGAAAGCGTTAATGAAAATACACATACCGAGTTTTATTTAGTTTGGTTGAGTCTTTTGAGTCAAATTAAACTGTTCACTTCAGCTATAGGTTTTAGCGTATATCTCGTTTATAAATCGGTATACGAAAAAAATTTATATAACAAAAGTTACTCTAAATAACAAAATAAACAACTTTTGTTATATGTATTTTAGCAGAAAACCCAATAGAAAACGAAATACCGCTAATTTTAAATTCAGGCCTCCCTTACAACCCCCACTCCTGCCCGTCCCTAGAAATGTTGGTACGCCTTATTATAATGATGGCATTAGTGCTAATACACATACCGAGTTTTATTTAGTTTGGTTGAGTCTTTTGTGTCAAATTAAATTGTTCACTTCCGCTATAGGTTTTTGCGTATATCTCGTTTATAAACTGGTATACGAAAAAAATGTATATGACAAAAGTTACTCTAAATAACAAAATAAACAACTTTTGTTATATTCATATTTGCCGAAAAACTAATAGGAAACGAAATATCGCTATTTTTAATTTCAGGCCTCCCTTATAACCCCCACTCCTGTTCATCTCAGAGAATTTTAATATAGCCTAAAGTCTAAGTTGGGTTAGTAGTAATATACATACCAAGTTTCAAAAAATTCGGTTCAGCCGTTTATGCGTGAAAAGGTAACAAACAAACAAACAAACATACACGAAAGAAACAAAATGCAGTTATGGTGTCTACGACATGTGAAACGAAAAGTAATCGTGAAATTTTGCGTAAAAATCAATGTACAGACAGAGATTACAATTTTATATATATATATATATATATATATATATATATATATATATAGATATATATTTGACTATTACCGCTTTAGCGGCAGCAATTTTTGTTTGATCGTTACCAAACTCGATATTTAGTCGTTTTATGTAAAAAGAAAGATCAAGTTCGTTAACAGCTGAAATCGGACCAGTGGGAGGGGGGATTTAGAGGGGAGGATTTTCGAAAATTCGAAATATCTCCGTTACTATACGTCGGATCGAAAAAGATTACAGAATCAATCTTATTGAAAATTAAATTTACTATAAATATTGTTCTATACATTTATTCTGTATCTTGAATATTAACTGAGATATTTGCATTTGTATTAAATCTGGGCGGCTAACGGATGAAGTGACTTCCCGCCAAAAGCTAGTTCGGCCGTTTCCTCAACTGCTCAGCTCTCGTGAAATATCTCTATTGTAAAACTTCATGAGGGAAATCTGCTTAGTTTACGCAGCCCCTGCGTGACGGAGTTTTTATAAATTTCATGCAACTCTGATTATTTTGAAGCAGTGTTGTTGGATTTTCCTAACAGTATCACAAATCCTTGAGAAGTAGTCACATCCATAAGGCTTCCTGAGCAACCATTGATGCTGCTATAAACTCAGCTTCTGTTATTCAAAGTGCCACTGATTGTCTTTTTGGAAAACCAACCATACCTAACTTTCCTAGCTTGAAAAGATAGCCGCTGATTGACTTACAGTCCCCTATGTCTCCTCCCGAATCTGTAACTACAAAGCAATATAGGGGTCATGTTGCTTTCTGCCCCAAGTCGTTTAGTGTTTCTCATCAGACAGCCTTGGTTGGTTTATCTTCACATCTGGATAACCACTGCTGCTGATATATTTGGCAAAATGTTACAGAAATATATAGAAACGAGCATATTACTTGTCGATATTTCTTTTAGTCAGGTAAAAGAGTTGAATCAGTTGGAAAGTCAAAATATTTTAAAACCTTTACTGGCAACTGCTTTCAGACAGAGATTATGTTTCTGAAATAGAAAATGAGCAGATTTATTCATGAAACCACTGGTCTAATGGAAATTGCATGTCCTATCATCAAAAAAATGAATATCACAGGATGATGTTGCAATGGCGATATTAACCTTAACAATTTCCCCATGGCCCCATCCTTTCTGCACCCCTATTGGAGATAATGTTTTGGAAATTTGAAAGTTAATATAGCTATGAAAGAATCAACTTTCAATCATTCACAAACTTCACCATTTCACTAAATTTTTTCACAAGTAATTTTTTGTTTATACTAACTTGTTAGCAAATTATAATAGTGCATACCAATTCTGTAAAGGGACATTTTTGTAATTAATCATAAGTTTTCTACCTTTGGGCAGTTTTATTAAACAATGTACAAAAGAAGTGAAAGAATTCTAGTTTAATGATTTAGTATTCTTTATTTATTTATTTTGGAGCGTTTGCAGCAAGGTGATATTGCTCATAAAAAAAAACAATTTATATATAGATAAAGAAAATACAAAAATGAAAATAGAAACAAGAAAAAATTAAATAATACAAACTAAGAACGCAAACAAATAACATAACTCGACTAAATAACAGAACGCAACAATATAACAAAACACAACTAAATAACAGAACACAACTAAGTTAAAACTCAACTAAATAAGAGAAAGCAACAATATAACAAAACACAACTAAATAACGGAACGCAACTAAATAAAACTCAACTAAATAATTGAACACAATCAAATAACAAAAAAACGAAAAACAACAATAAACACAAAAACAACAAATAAAATATGTAAACAAAAACAAAACATTAAATTCAAAAACAAAAAATCTTGTAAGGAAAATAGATAATTAAAAACTATAAAGACTAATAAAATTGCGTAAACAATTATATACTTTCAATGGATACAAATTAAACTAAAATCAAATAAATATAAATTAGTATGTACAATAAAATGAAGATTTCTAATATCTAAAATATTTACAATCATATGCTCTCACTTTTTTTATCACACATACAAACATGCAACACGCGCACGCACGCACGCACGCACACACACACACACACACACACACACACACGCACGCACACACACACACACACACGTGCGCACGCACACACACACACATGTGCGCACGCACACACACACACACACATGCACGCACGCACGCACACACACACACACACACACGTGCGCACGCACACACACACATGTGCGCACGCGCAACATAAACATACAGTAAAACAGTTTAGCTGGAATTTAAAATATTTAATTTAAGAAGGATTAAAAAGGATTTCAAAATGTAACAATTCTAAATTTGTGAATATATGTTAATGTCATTTAAATGTTGGAGTATTATGGGTATGTGTGGGCTACCTTCAGTAAGTAAGTCATGTGGGATCTTTAGATGGTCACGTCTTTTGCAGTCTGTTAGTACGTGTTTTATTGTAAGTGGAGCATTACACACATTGCAGTTAGGCATTCTCTCCTTTTCAAATAGATAACCATGGGTAAGGAAAGAATGACCTATACATAGTCTCGCAAGGACTACTTCGTCTCTCCGTGTAAATACTTCAAATTTGTCACTCCATGTCTTAACTGTAGTTTTAATTTGTCTCAGTTTGTTGTCTGTTAGTAACCAGTCCTGTTGCCATTCTTGGAGTATGTTAGTTTTAATGTAGTTTTGTAGGTCGTCTGAAGTTATTTTTTTAATGTCAGTATTGGTGTCTTTTGTTGTTAGTTTTGCGAGGATATCAACTTTAGAGCTTCGTCCAATATTCTGATGTCCTGGTAGCCACACCAATGTTATGTGATTTTGTTGATTATGAATGTGTTCAAAAATGTTTGTTTTAATAGGATGAGTGGAATATATGTTTTTTAAAGAGAGTAAAGAACTTAGAGAGTCCGAAAATAAAATTATTTGGCGATTTTGAACATTTTGGAGGTTTTCTAGAGATAGGAGTAGAGCGTGTAGTTCAGCTGAATAAATAATTGATGTGCAGTTTAATCTTTTGGAATATGTGTGGTCGTCAATGAGTGCAGCAGCTGCTGTTCCAAAGTCAGTCTTAGATCCGCCTGTGAATGTGTATAGTGCTTTTGGGTTATTTGCAGTAATGGAGTTAAATGCAGTCATGTAAAATTTTGAAGAAAGGGGATCGTTTTTATTAAATTTTGTTAAGGTTAAATCAATATATAAGTTATTTACTCTCCAAGGAGGAAGTGATAGTAAAGTATTGTTATACATAGGAGTCTGTAAAATGTTTGAGTCTGCGGAATTTTCTAATGTGTGTATAAGAAGTGGTTTGTGTTTACAATTTTTCTTTATGAATTTGTTGAAATGTGGTGTATTGTTTAAGAATGTGTGGATGCAAGGTTTGTCTAGAGCTTTACATTTTAAAATAAATTTTAAATTGATTAAACGTCTTCTATATATTAATGGAGGCTCTCCAGCATCTACACATAGGCTTTCTACAGGGTTTGATCTGAAGTAGTATTCTTTAAATATTGATTTATGACAAGCTTATGTACAAATTTTATTACTTCATTATGTAAACTATTTGATGGACCATATTCTATTTTCTTTTCATTACTTTCATTTTCTCATATATTGGAAACTTAAATTAGTTTGTAGCTACTAGTGGACTTTTCCAATTGATGACATGATTCCTCCTCTGTGTAATTCTACTGTGATTGGGCAAGTGTTTTTGCATTGAGTTCTTCTTCATTATTTAACCTGAAGAAAAGTGCCAGAAATCCAGAAAAGTTCTAGATAGTTCTAAATCAATAATTTTGTAGTTAAAACATTTTTATATCTTCTAAAATCTTGTTCAAAAATATTATGTAATTGTTTCAAACTTGGTACCTCTAATACACCACTGTAGTTCATTTACCCCCTACACTACTTACTAGTACACTTCCCCCTCTCTGAAGAAATAATTTGTCTAATGAAAACAATATAATAAGAATAATAGATGACAGAAACTTACAGCTGATGTAATTGTGCCCAATATTGATTCAGGAATTCGACCTGCCTTCTTCAATATTAAATCTAAAGAGCCACCATCCATATATTCCATGCAGATACTAATTTCACCATCACTGCCAATGAAAAAAAAAATGAATTAATTCAATAATTATGAAACCAACTTATGATGAATTTTAATGTAATTATAGCCAATAAAATGAATGGTAATAAATAGAATATTTATTCTAGTCAATGTCTTATATGCAATTCAATGGATTAATGTACGTATTATAGCAGTCATTGTCGTTGATTTTATCTTCCTTAAATCAATAAAAAAAAAGTTGAAATCCCACTTTACAATAGACTTCGAAATCCCATTTTTTCCCCCCTATTATTTTAACTAAATATTATTTGCTATTTACTTCCTCCTACAAAGTAAAGGAAGTATTGTCCATTTCCAAACTTCACATCATGGTGGGGTGACAGGTACTATTTCTCTGTCATGCATATAGTGGAATTGGGGATAGACAACCTCTTTATTCACGGGAGTCTAATCCTTATTCTTTTTCTAAAATTGAAGAGCCTAAAAGTATTAAGAATTTGACAACAACTAGGTGTTTTTATTTCCTTGTACAAAGTAAAGGAAATGTTGGCATAATGAAAATTTTCGGTTTTCAGATTTCAATGGAATTATCCATTTTGACATTCCCTGAACCATTTTTGCTAGTTGCGGCATGACATGTATCAATAAGTATGTGTGCATAACTCTAAAGATGACTTTCCTTTGAATATTGAAATTTTATATTTAGGGCTGTTGAAACAACCAGTTGTGTACCTCCTCTTTAGGTTCAAATGGTCTAATGGGATGAAAAGGAAAAATGGCAAATTTCTCTGCTTGTATTGGAGACATAACAAAGTTGTATGTAACTTTTCTTGTTTATCATACAAAGATCTAAAAATTATCTTCTGCCTAAATCTTCTGCGAGATTTTTCGCCCTGATGTATTGGAACAGGGATATTGCACATCATTTTCAAATGAAATTATTTTAACCTTCGAGTGGGTGAATTTAAAAAATTACTTCAATGTGTGTGAGGACCTCTCAGGTCTACAGCAGTTTGGGCTAGGATTTCAACGATTATAAATTATAGGAACTCATTTTAAGGGTTTGAATGTTTATTTTAACAAGAAAGCAACATTTTTTTATATTATATTTTTTTAAACAGTAAAGAATTTTGTTTATTTTATATTATAAAAATGGTCCTGTGAGGTCCCATGCTTGCCTGAGGGATAAATGAAGTGCAATCAAACATTTGGTTTAAGTTTAATAGGAGTAAAAGAAAGGCATATAGTGCGCTCATCAGATTTTTTAAAGTAAGTATTGTATAGTCAGACGCACTTTTAATTATAAGAAAATGCTTACTTTATATAAACATTGGATACCTTAAAATAAATATAAAATTGTGCTTTGTGAAATTAATACAAAAACATTATAACCAGTGCAACATGTGATTTCCCTTTAGACTTTCTAGCATCAAACAATAACAATTTAGAAATTAAAATGTGGATATGTTCTTATTTATTTTGTGCATGTCATCTATAGATAAAATTTGCAATTATTATCTTACCTATAGAAAGCTCCATAGAATCCAACAATGTGGGCAAAGTTACATTCGTGAAGTACTTTCAACTCCCTAATGATCTGCTTCTTAATAGCTGGTTTCACTTCTAAATGAATAAGCTGAAAGAAAAGTGAAACTTGAATTTATCACACATATAATCTTAAACTATTTGTTATAATTCACAAGTTAATTCTTTTGGGTTCTGACAAACCGGTCAAATCATATGCCACTACGAGGAGGATCATATTCCTACAAATTTGAGCAGACTTTTGTTATCAATATAGCTTAAAAAAAAGAAATAATGTATAAAGCATGCATAAAAATAACAGCTTAGACTGGGTGTGCAGAGGTTAAACGTGGTTTTGTGCTTCTTGAGTCATTAATTCACACATTTTAAAGACTGGGCCCCAACTGCTGGTATAACTCACTTTTAAACTCATCTGACTCGATATAAAGGAGAATTTTGAATATTTGAATCCCCTTCCCCTCTAAACCCCGACTATTCCAGTTCAAATTTCAGCCTATAACAAATATGATCTTTAGTGTAATTGTGTAATATCGAGTATGGTATAAATCAAATAAACATTTATGAGACAAGAATGTGAAATCTCAACTGATGATCAATCACACAACAAATTTGTGTGTACCTCGCATAAATGTCTCTTGAAAACAATAATTAGTATTTATGCTTAGAATGATTGGATCACGATAGAACAACTTATTGTTAATAAGACTGAGTAGGAGTGGGGGTTTACTGAAGGCTGAAAACTAAGAAATGCAAATAGCTCTGTTAATATTATAAAAATATGGATATAACAACTTTTATAGAACTTTACATTGTCAATAAAATTGCTTCTATGCACTTTTTCAATCCCATGTATAACAATGGAAATATTTTGAGTTCTTGAAATCCCCATGTTGCCATCCCACGCCTATATATATATATATATATATATATATATATATATATATATATATATATATATATATATATATATAAGGGTGGTAACCTGTAGATACCCCCCAAAATCAGCCATCGTAGCATAAAGAAACAAGAACAACATTTTAAACTAAGTGATGGTGAAAAAAATACTTATTCTTAATAATATAATAATAATTTCAGAGGAGATTACTCCAAACAGCTGTACATTGTTAATTTATTAAATTTACTTAAGTTAGCACACGATTTATTGCAACCACAAAAACTATGAGACCTATGTTTTTTATGAATGTAATTGCATATGATCAATGGAATAATCTTACTCAATGTCAACAAAAAAGCATAAATAAATAAGATATAGTAATTATGAGTACTCTGATTATAACTACTGATAGTACTTACTTTCCTGGCCATTATTAATCCACTGGACTTATGCCTAACTTTCATAACAACACCACCATTTCCAGCCCCAAGTTCACCAAGTTTTTCAAAATCATCATCACTGAGTTCCCCAATTTTTTCCTTTTGGCACAAAAAGAACTCCATCCTTTTTCTCTGGGTATCATCCATATCTAATTCTTCAAGTCGCTCCTGAAGTACTTCAATACTAGTTTTACCAGCTAATGTGCTACGTCTGAGAAAATGAAACCCATTAATATATTTTTACATTAAAATTCAATGAATCTGCCAGGTAAAATTTACTTACTCAGAAGCTTCAGATTTTGGAGTTAAAATAGGTACTGAAGGAGATAAAGGTACAGCAGCTTCAATAGATCCCGGAGGTAATGTGAGGTTTAGCTTATTCTTTGACATTATTTGAAAGACAAATTGTTTTGAAGAATGTATTTGACAACAAATTGGCTAGGGTTAATGAAATGCCAGAAGCATACATAAACTTGACAATATCACACATTAAACAATGAAGCAAGAAATATTATTGTATGATAAAAATTCAAAAATTACATTGTTACAACAAAGATGCATAGTTCATTGGTCTAAACCCAAAAATTAAAAAGTACAACAAAACCTCTCATAGAATATTTATGTATAAAAAAAACTCCCTACCGGCTAATAACAAGAGAGGTCACTATCACTGGTACAATAATCTCTTATCACTAGTTTTCTATTTTAATGCTATCGAAGTACAAATAGGGCACTTTCGAATTCAATGTAACTCTGCAAGAAATTAATAATAAAAAAAGCAAAGAATTGTTAGTACAAGCAATAAGGAGTGAAGAAAAGGTTCATTGTTTTTTAAAGTCGGGAAATTTTTTATTCTCAAGACTAAGCATAATATGATAATTATATCCCTGATTTCAACAGTTTAAGGTGTAAGTAATAAATTAAGTAGTATTTTGGATAATTAATTCCCATTGAATCGCCAATCTATAATAAAAAAGAAAGAAGGGGGGGGGGTCAAGGTTAACTCTTATATTAAGGTTAACTGTGTAGTTTGATTAGAAAACTTTAACTTCAAAGTTATTGCGAATTTAATTTTAATTCAGTTTAGAAACTCGCATTCTGTTTAACATTTCATAAGATATTTATATCCAACATTAAATGTAATCTCCAATTACTCTATGTAACTGTTTACTAAAACGCATCTATCTACGCATTTACAATAATGGGGGCTCAGGTTGGCGGTGTTTGTTAAGGCTTTTGTCTTAATCTTGTGTGGTAAACCTTGAGTGGCGGGTTCGATTCCCGTCCTGGGCAGTGGGAATTTGTTTAGTGACGGACTCATTAAATAAATCCTCAGGTGGAAATCTTTGATCAAGGTTGAGGCCAATGAAAATTGTTTAGGCTTTAGAAGGAACACCTGTTCAGGAAAAATAAACAGGAGAGCAGGCAGATTTGAGGGGTGCAAAAGTAACGTGTGTTGACTGGTCGGCATTTAAGATAATCTCCATTTCACGAACGACGTTTCTAGCTGCTATTGAAGATTAGAACAAAAAATATATAGTCACAACGGTACAGAGAATGAGAGATTTCTGCATAGTCTAGCCCCAGCTCTTCCCATTTTTCGCCATTCAGCTAATGAATGTTCGTTCCAAACACAAGCAACCCACTGCAGAAAAAAGTGATACAAATTAGGCTCTTGATTATAAAGTTACGATAAATACTTATTTCTTAATCTCAAAAGAAGAGTATGAACTAAAGATTAGGCAGTAGTTACTTTATTTTTAAAATCTATAGCTGTGGGCTGTATGTATTAGTGATTCTTTTTCACGTGTCAATATCTTCACTAATACTGTTTTAATAGGAAAATGCTTTAAGGAATATTTAAAGAGCAAATAGTGTTTAAAATGTATTTTTCAGTCCTAATAGGTTTTTTAAATTTATGAATTTCAAGATTCTTACTTTCAAATTCCGGAGTACCATTGACTCTTGTGAGGGATTATTTGAACTTAATTTAATTATATTTCCACGGGAAAACATTCTTATTTCTTCGACGGGTAACACAGTTATAAAATTACTTTCTTATTCGGTCATCTCATACATTCTTACGTACCTCATATGATTTTACAGGAAAAACGTGTGAACAGAAAGTTTTCATATTTATTCACCGAATATTAAGATGATATAATCTTTACATTTTTAAGGGAAACTAGATTTATTTGATTTATCATGATTTTTAACAAATTCTTCAATATTCGTCCAATAGCCATTCCATACTTCTTGCTTAAAACCGTAATATGCCTGTTATTTGTTTGCAATAAAGGAACCATTTAGGGTTAACGTAAGTCTAATCTATATAAGTTGATGGGAAACCATTATTTTTAAGTCCGCATATTTTATTACATTTACTGTAAAAGACAGATAAAAAATTTCGTCTACTGTCACTTTTAGGATCACAGGTAGTGGAATTGAAAGGCTGCACATTTACTGTGTTACTGGTTATTTTTGTACTTGATGCATATGACGGGATGATTTCCAGCATACGTTAATCCAATCTTTATATTGCCATGGGAGACCATTTCTAATTCTTCTTATACGAAGAGTAAAACTGCTAGTGGTAGGAATAATCGCAGGATTTGAGACATTCCGCAAATCTTTTCAGTTCATTGAATTGTTGACGCATAGGAACGCGTCAAAGCAAACTTTTAGCCTAAACAAAATAGTATTACATTTGACTTTCAATCAGAATCCATCATAAAATATGTTCCTTCTTATTTGATATTTTAGGGAAAGGATTACTCCAAGCTTTCTTGTGAAACCTGGAATTTTGGTGGTTCTCTCAAAAGAATCTTCTTCTGATATAGTCACCGCTCTCAAAGTTTCATCCTAGAATTCCAAAAGTCCGTCACGCAGGGGCTGCGTAAACTAAGCAGATTTCCCACATGAAGTTTTACAATAGAGAAATTTCACGAGAGCCGAGCAGTTAATGAAACGGCCGAACTAGCTTTTGGCGGGAAACACACCGTCCGTTAGCCGCCCAGATTTAATAAAAATGCAAATATCTCGGTTAATATTCAAGATAGAGAATAAATGTATATATCAATATTTATAGTAAATTTAATTTGTAATAAGATTGCTTCTGTACAATCTTTCGATCCGACGAATTGTAACGGAGATATTTCGAATTTTCGAAAATCCTCCCCTCTAAACCCCGCCCCCCCTCCCCGTGGTCCGATTTCAGCCGTTAACGAACTTGATCTTTCTTTTTACATAAAACGACTAAATATCGAGTTTGGTAACGATCAAACAAAAATTGCGACCGCTAGAGCGGTAACAGACAAATATATATATATATATATATATATATATATATACAGTTTTGAACGGACCTCATTTTCGTCATCTACTAGGTTGGATCGATGGACATTTGAAGAAAAATTTCGAAAATTCCGTCATGAGTACAACCTCAATAGCTGATTTCCCTTAAGGGAAATCTGCTAAAACTCAGGAAGGAAAAGGAGTCGCGCATTACTGTGAATCACCCTATATATAAATGTCCTTTGTTTTTGTTATTTCATTCTCCATATATCAAAGTTTCATGTAAAATATAAGAATAATGCCTGGAATTAGACAAAGTTTTTTATTTATAACTGCATTAATGATTTTCAAAGGTTGGTTGTTTTCTTCGTTATCCTCATCTACTAATATCATTATGCACATCTTGTCGTGTACTAAAGGGGCTGAGTGTTAAAGCTGTTCTCTTTTATTTAATATGTAAATTCAATTAATTAATGTCACTAAAAAAAACAGACAAAAGTTGTTAAAGCAAGACATCAATTGCATCAAATGATTTAGTTCTCATATTTATTGAATTCCAAAGAGGTAACTCATTTGCTCGGGGCCTGCTTAGTTCTTTGTCGAGTACGCTTCTTTCTGGTTGTAGGTTTATGTAGTTGCAGGTAAATAGTTTTATCCGCTTTCATCCTTAATTTTCTGTGTATATTTTATATTGCTACCACTTTGAGGTGAATATTTATTCATTTTTGGCGTTTTTGTACTAGGTATTAGTAATAATTATTGTTTTTTATATTTTGAGCAATGTGTGCGGAAGGTTAAGTTGGTGCAGCTCCACATTGTTTTATATGTTCTATTAAATTACAAATTTCAACGCCTATATATTTAAAGATATTTGCCATTTTCTTCTAGGAGTATAAAACTGGGTATTTGTATTCTTGAGATAAATCGTACATTAATTTTCAGATATGGCTCGGTACTCACATGAACCTGACAATGCTACTAAGTCCTGTAAAGCTAGGGGTTCGAACCTTCGAGTTCATTTTAAGGTGAGTTTCTTTTAACAATTATTGCTATCATACATTTGGAAGCTTTGTAATTGCAGTGGTTGTTAATCAAGACAGTAACTTGGGCATCAACATTATTTATTAGCTTTAATAACTATATTCAATTTTATAGGAATTAATATGTCCTGCCAATGATTATTATTTATTTTATTTTTACCTTTGCATAATGATTTATGTGCTTTATACAGATTTTGAATTACTGAGATCATTATGATGCTCCTCAAGTTACTTTTGAACATGTATTTTAAGCTTTAAAATAGAGTGAATTCATTTATAACCACTTATTTTTTTTATGTTTTCTTATAATCTCTTAGAGCATCAAATAGTAAAAAGGGCAATTGGTTTGTTATTGTTATATATTAATCTCATTTATTAAGTAAAATATTGTCAATGTTAATAGAAGCACAATCAATTAGAATGGTTATGAATTTCCTATTATTTTTTTTTCAAATTTAAACTTTGAATATTATAGGAAGTCTAATTCCCTGAAAAATATCAATTACATATACTTTTAATAAATAGACTTCCTGTGTTAACTTCGTTAATCTTTTACTTCTATTTTGTTAACAACACGGGTATTATATGCCAAATAATGTTCATAGGAATATTCAGCAATTAAATTATTTTTTATCTTTGAGGTTTAGTTTGAACTAGTGAATGCAAATATGTTGGGATGCTTGTTTGATTCAGCGGTCAAAGCACTGAATTATGATAAGTTGCCACCATATAATCCTGGGATCTCCCAAGCTGTACAATCACTCAGCTTTCAGGTGGGACTTCTGTTTGGTTTCTTGGTACAAACCCCCAGCATTGTAAGGCAAGCTGACCTATAAGCTACTTTATTTTAAGTAGCTACTTAAATAAAGAAGTAGAAATGTGTGGCATGTAGTGCCACTGCAATACGGCAGGAAAAGGGTCAAACAGAACTTCACTTCCTATCATGGCCATGCAGGTCTGCCATTGATCCAAAATTTTCTATTATTTGAAATTTGTTGATTGATTATTGATTTTGTTGATTGTACTGTTTATAATATTTGTTTCCTCATAAACAAATCAATGCCAGTCTATCAAGTAGGTATTTAATTGCTGTCTTTTAATTATAAGTACCATAATATATATATATATATATATATATATATATATATATATATATATATATATATATATATAGCTTTAATAAGTGAAGTAGGATTTTTAGTATATAAAATTTTATAGGAATTGATATGTCGTGCCAGTGATTATTATTTATTTTATTTTAACTTTGCATAATGATTTATGTGCTTTATACAGATTATCAATTATTAAGATCACATTGTTGTTCCTCTGGTTACCTCTTGAACATGTTTTTTAAGCTTTAAAATAAGTGCACCTTGATTAATATTCATATATAATACAATAGATCTAACTATAAACCATTGGTCAGTTTCTAAGGGAAATAATGTAGATCAATTTAACTAAAATTTCTGCAGATTGGTAAAGTTGATCTTATGTGAATTAACCTCAGAATTTATTGTTATGCTTTAGAATACCCGTGAATCTGCTAAAGCCATTAGGACCATGCCTTTGAGGAGGGCTATTAGGTTTCTCAAGAATGTAATGGAAAAAAAAGAATGTGTGCCTTTTAGGAGATTCAATGGAGGTGTCGGAAGGTGTGCTCAGGTAATTTTTTTTTTTTTTACAACTTCATGTTATTCATTTATAAACACACTTGAGATTTTTGTGACTAATAATACCCATGACTAAAAGATTTAGAACTCTTGTGAGGAAAACACACATGGTCAAACATTATTGACGGCTCTTGTGAGTAATAACGCTTGGCCAAAAGTATTGAATATTGTGATCAATAACTCGAAAGACCAGAAGTATTGCAACTAATGTGAATAAAAAACCCAAAGTATTGAGTATTAAGACTCTTGAGAGTGAAACACACACGGACAGAAACACTACAGGACGAGTAATAACACATGACTAACCTTTCAATTTTAAATGAATGAATTAAGCTATTTTTTTAGTTCTGGCTGTAATTGACATGTTCCAATGACAAAGATAGCACAGACAATTCAGAGATAATATTGGCCAGTAGTCTACTAATAACCCTTATAGTTTTAGCAGATTTCCCCTAATGGAAATCAGCTATTGAGGGAGGGGTTTCTTTTTCGAAATATCTCCGTTACCATACGTCGGATCACAAAAATGGTATAGAACCAATCTTATTGAAAATTAAATTTATTATAAATATTGTTCTATACATTTATTCTATACCTTGAATATTAACCGAGATATTTTAATTTTTATTAATTGTAACGGACCAAATGAGATCAGCTAACTTCGGGTCTAGTCGTGAGTTTCCGTCTAAAGCTAGTTTCTGTCGTATCCGTAACTGTTCGGCTTGTGAAATTTCTATATTGTAAAACTTCAAGTGGGAAATCTGCTTAGTTTACGCAGCCTCTGCTTGACGGACTTTTACCATTTGGACCCACCAATCCATCTTTTACATTCTATCTCTCTCTTCACTTTTCACTTTTGCACCGTTACAAGGCTATGAGATAATTCGTAGGACCTTTTTTTCTACAAAAAAAAATGTAAAGTTTTTAATCATAGTTATGAGTCATAATTAGTATTTTTAATAATATAATATGATTTAAGTCGAGTTGGCTTCTGAGACTGCAATCCAAAAAGTCCCCTGGCCATCAATGTGTTAATTCATTTCTGACCTCGGGAGGCTATGTTCTGTGCTGTTTTCCATTCTTGCTCCTTGCTTCCCCCCCCCTCTCCATCTCTCATCTGGTGATGAAACCATTGAAAATTCTCTGATCTTAAGTTGATTTATGGATTGTAGCTATACAACAGTTATAAGTCAAGCTGTTTTCTGTGACATGTTTTAATTCAGTTATTCAGTTATTTTATTAATTTGGAATAATTGGTATGCTTTTGTTCTAAAGAAAGCTCCTTTAAGTACATTAGTATAATTGGCCCCACAACATTAGCCAATTTACTCTATGCTTTTCAGATTGCCAGTTGAGCTGGAGCCCTGAAATTTAGGGTTCTCTTGTTATTTAACCTTATTGATTTTTGTGTTATTTTTTGTTTTTGTTTTAGGCTAAACAGTGGGGTGTCACTCAAGGAAGATGGCCTAAGAAGTCTGCTGAATTCCTTCTTCAGCTGCTGAAGAATGCTGAATCTAATGCTGATTACAAGAATCTTGATGTTGACAGACTGGTCATTGAACACATTCAAGTAAACAGAGCACCTAGACTCAGGAGGAGAACCTATAGAGCTCATGGCCGTATCAATCGTAAGAATAACAATTTATTTTAATTTTTTATGTATTCTATTGTAAGGGCAACGTTTTAATCTGAAATTCTTGTTCTTCCAAAGAAAAAAAAAGTCAGAAATTTTCTGTTTGATTTCTTTGAAAATACCTCACTACCAGTTGCAATTTTTAAAAAAATATTTGAAATTAACATTTTGAATAATTATATTATACATTTTTTATATGATCTCAGCTGATGTCAGTCTGACAGAGAGAAAGTTTACCTGCTAAGGGTTTTTGTTTCTCAGAAATAACAAAACACAATGGTTCAGTTCTCAATATTTGAAATATAAAACTTTATGGGAGAGGGAAAATAATAATGCTATTTGAATTATAACTTTTATATTATTTTTAAGCAGAATATTTTATTAAAAAGTGTACATATATCTAATATTAATTTTTTTCTTCATATTTAAAAAATAAATTGATATCATCCATTAAACTAAAATTCTTGGAAAAATAGCTATTTATGATTGATTAACATAATAAAATGGAAATTAAAGTCATTGTCACTTAAAACCGATAATAAACATATCCCCATACAGCCCTGACTTTGCACCAATGGATTATCAGTTGTATCTAAGTTTACAAAACCATTTAAATGGTAAAAATTTCAATAATAATGATGACCTCAAATCACACTTTGTTGAATTTTTTTGCTGTTTAGGACCAGAAGTTATATGAGTGCAGGATCATTCAGTTACCAGAATTACCAGTTCATTTTTCGTTTAGAAAAAATTGAGTGAAATTACTTGCTTGGCAACTCCAATATTTATAGTAATAATCACACGATTATAAGTGAGATTCTACAGAGGCTGAAAACATGAAAATACATATATCTTTCTTATTATACGAGATGAGAAAAATAATTATTTAACAACATTACTATAAAACTAAAATTCCAATAATATAATGTAAACTTTTTCAATCCAACTCAAAGAGGTATTTCAAATTTCAATTATCCCCCTTTAAACTCTCCCTCCCCAAGGCCGATTTCAGCCATTACCTAATAGAATATTTAGTTTTCTATGTAATGGTGAAATATCGGAGTATGGTGTTGATTTAATAAAAATTTTGTAGAATAGAATGTAAAATCTTATATTTATATGATGGCATCACTTTGAAAATATTTTCACAAATCCCACACAGTAAAGTTCAGTGACAACTATAATTGGAATTTAAGCTTCAAATAAAGTGGTTCATGCTAAAACAGCTTATTGTTGATATGACATGTGTATGAGTGGGGGAGGGGGTTACCGTGAAGACTGAACAGTAAAAAATGCAAAGATCTTGGTAAACATTCAAGATAGAGAAAATACATTTGCAATAAGATTAGTTGTATACTATTTTTCGAACCACTTTATAATAATGGAATATTTTGAAATTCCCCACTCCTCTCATTGGTTCGATTTCAGCCATTAACAAACTTGATCTATAGTTTTACATCAAATGTTTAAATATTGACTTTGGTAACGATCCTACCACCTTAAGAGAAACACGCTAAAAATATGTTGGTGTCAATACTTGAGTGAGCATTGTAGTTTTGACTGATAGTAAGGGTATTAAAAAGTTTTGAATGATTAAAGTCATTAATTAATATGAACCCCCAGGTGGTCCAAAAAATTTACAATTTGTGTTTTTATTTTTTTTATTCCAAAACGTTGTGGAGTCCTTTTGAACGCCAGTTTTTGTACTATAAGGCAGGCGGGGTTGGTTGGTGTCTTTTAATTCTGTTCTTACTCCTTTCTGCTGTCTCATTTTCTTGTGCCTTTAAAGTGCTTTGATCCAATTAAGGTAAAAATATTATGTTTTTTAACCTTATTTTATGGTTTCAATATTTGGTGCTGTGGGGGTTGTTGGAATGTTGTGCATATTGAGTTTATAAGAAAAGAAAGAATATTATTTATATCATTTCTACTTCCAACACTAACAACTTCTGCAACACAACTAATTTTGAACCTTTTTAAAATGTTATAAAATGCAAACCATTTGATAACTCGCTTTTTAATTACTTCATCAATTAAATAACCACACATGCAGACAAAGATTTTAATGCATGTATACAGAAATAGAGTCTAATATATCCATTTCATTCTAGCTTATATGAGTTCTCCTTGCCACATTGAAGTTGTTTTGACCGAGAAAGAAGAAGTAGTTGCAAAAGCTACTGATGAAGAGCCCCTGAAGAAGAAGGTTTCTAAGAAGAAGTTAGCTAGACAGAAAGAAAAGATGATGAGGGAGTAATGTTTTTATTAATATATGATTTTTATCAGTTTTTGTGTTTCTGTATCAAAGCCTTTCCCTCCTGTTCTCCTGTTTTATCTTTACCTTATTCGGTCCAGAAATCATTATTGCGTACAACAGAGATTGTAGTTTCCTCTGAACTTATGGATACTACTATTTTTTTATTCATAGTCTTAAAATGTGTCACTACCTAATTAAAGTGAATTTCTGACAATCTTTGGATGTTTTATTTAAATAGATAATTTATTTTACCTTTAGTTCATCTAATTTAATTTTGGTTGTCTCATGGGTAATGTAAGGGCACCTGTGTGATGTACTTTTTAGCTGTAATATTCGTCATTTGTTTACTGATTGAAACATATATCTTTTCTTGTGAAAATGCTATATAATAATAATATTATCTTAACATTGGTACTAATGAACACGACTAAATTCTGTAAAGCCATTCACTTGTAATATTAGTGAAGGAGATTGTGGTGCTCTGAAGTCAGCAGTAATAATTTTGAATTAAATATAACAAAAAAAAATTCCTTACACTGCAAAACATACATTTTAGAAACACATTTTGTCAGTTAAACTACCCCTAACCACCCCTAATACCTACAAAAATGATGAATTTGTTTCAATTTATATATATAGATCTCCTTTCTCCTACCCCCACCCCTATTTAATGAAGTAATAGGGTAAAGTATAAAAGTTGTTGTCAACAAAATTATCTTTGAAACAAGTCTATGGGGAAAGGAATGGATCCTGAAATTAAAAAAAAAAAAAAAAAATCAATAACATCAACATAACAAAAAACACTGTTATAATTAATTTATTTTAAGCTAATTACATGGTAATTATTTGCAAAAGGAATACATCCCCTCCCCCTTCCCCCGGGCACAATTTTATGTAAAAAAAAAACAATTGGGTATCTTCCAGGGAAGAATCAGCCCACATTTTAGCAGATATATCCTAAGGGATGCGATTTTCAAAATTTTTCTTCAAATGTCCATTGATCCTACCTAGATGAAAATAAGTTCAAAACTGTATATATATATATATATATATATATATATATATATACTAGCTCAGATACCCGGCTTCGCCCGGGAATTGATTTGAGGCTAAATGGTGATGGTATTTTTTTGGCAAGGCTTTACTTTGGACACTATTTTGACATTTACCCGTCCCACTGTTCAAGGTTTATACCCATTGTTGGCATTTGTTAATAATAAAAATTAATTTTTTATGTAAGACTTCATTGTCCTCCATATTGTAATATTTCCCGTTTCCTGTGCATTATGCATAGATTTAAATTATTAAGGACAAAATATTAACATACATTTGAATTAATTTTTCCAGGTTAGGTACCTGTTAGTTCATATTGAAAAGAATTTTGAGCAAATTTCTCTAAATAAAAAAACAAACAACTTTTGTTATGTGCATATTTGCCGAAACCCCAATAGGAAATCATTATTATTAGTTTCAGGCCTCCCTTATAACCCCCACTCCTGCCCGTCCCTAGAAATGTTAGTATGGCTTATTATAATGAAGGCGTTAGTACTAATTCACATACCGAGTTTGGTTTAATTCGGTTGAGTCTTTAGTGCCAAATAAAATTGTGGACTCTCGCTTTAGTTTATAGCGTATAACACATTTATGCTTCCGTATACGGCAAAAGTGCATATAACAAAAGTTACTCTAAATAACAAAATAAACAACTTTTGTTATGTGCATATTTGCTGAAAAAGCAATAGGAAACGAAATATCGCTATTTTTAATTTCAGGCCTCCCTTATAACCCCCACTCCTGTTCGACTTAGAGAATATTAATATAGCCTAAAGTCTAAGTTGGGCAAGTAGTAATATACATACCAAGTTTCATAAAATTCGATTCAGCCGTTTATGCGTGAAAAGGTAACAAACAAACAGACACGAAAGAAACAAAATGCAGTTATGGTGTCTATGACATGTAAAACGAAAAGTTATCGTGAAATTTCGCGAAAAAAATCAATGTATAGACAGAGGTTACAATTTTATATATATATATATATATATATATATATATATATATATACATTCATTTAATACAGTTACAATATACGGAAAGTGTGACGTAGATCAAAGAAACCGTCAGAATGTTCTAGGTCCGACCAGTACCTTCCAGCAAGGCGCTGAATAGTCCAGACAATTCCCCTTTGATGTATGCCGCCGCCCTATATAAAGAAGGGCTAGCCGCGAGCGAGTCAGTTTTATTCTCACCTGTCTTGATGTTCACATCAGTGCTACAGTGCGACTTAGTGCAGTGCGGTAAAGTGTTTTTATAAGAAGAACAGTGTTGTGCCGTGACTGTAAGTAACAGTTTAGTGCCGTGAAGTAAAGGACAGTGCAGTGCCGCGAAGTAAAGGACAGTGCAGTGCTGTCTTGTTGTGAATTTCAGTGACCGTGAGTGAATTATTGGACTGTGTAATCTGAAGAACAGTGACGCTATCAGTCTATACTGTGAGTAGTAATTAAGAATAATTACCAAGTTTATTGTGCATTATCCAAATAAATTGTGCAGTGATAAAAACTGTGAAACTTGCGAGTATTTAATTTTGCAATCCAAAAGAACTCTTATTAAAAACGTTTATTACTGGTTTTGGTAATAAAAACGTAACAATATATTTGTCTGTTACTGCTCTAGTGGTCGCAATTATTGTTAATCGTTACCAAATTTGATATTTAGTCGTTTTATGTGAAAAGACATATCAAGTTCGTTAACAGCTGAAATCAGCCCATTGGGAGGAGTGGGGGGGGGCTTAGAGGGGGAGAATTTTGAAAATTTGAAATATGTCCGTTACTATATGTCGGATCGAAGAAATGTACATAATCAATCTTATAACAAATTAAATGTACTATAAATATTGTTATATACATTTATACCCAATCTACAATATTAACCGAGATATTTGCAGCCTTCAGCAAACCCCCACTGCTACTCATGTTATACTAACAATACTCGGTTATGTAATAAACCACATCATTCGAAGCTTAAATAACAAATATTGTTTCCATGAGACATTTATTATACGAGATACATGCAAATATGTACTGGTGACCTCCCACCCTTCTTAAGTTTTTGGACTACTTTATTTGATTGATTGAGATAAAAATTATTCTGATTCATTATAAATTACAGTACTAGATATAGTAAATGGTTTTCAATCAAATTAATACGTTATATTCAGATATATTACAGTAATTGTTTTTCTTTCCAGTAAAAAGTTGGCAGAACTGTTAGTTTACATTTCAGATGCTTCCGTCAGGAGGTTTGTTATTATCGTTTGTATTTATTCACGGTGGTGTTGTGTTGTGTTAGTGGTATGTAGATTTATGTATTGTTAAATTTCACATGGGAAATCTGCTTAGTTTTTTTTTTGATAAAACATTAAATGGTACAGTCTTCAACCATTTCCTAAATTAAGAATTTCTAAATTAGAAGGCATACCCCTGATGCAAAGAAATGAAATGTTGCTGCAGTTTGACTGATGCCGTCAACTTCTCAATCACTACTCGATCAACAGTAAGAGAAATCTTTCCCCAACACAGTATCTGTCGCAGCTTGCACATTAAATGGCCACCCGATTTCACAAAAACTGATTAATTTCAATGGGGGAGGGTCAAACGCATATCTACAAGAACAGGTCTCAGAATATTGAAGGCATGATAAATAAAATCAGATTAGTGATAAATTCAATTTCAGTAGCAGAAATACACAGTGCCAAAAGGGATTTCAGATATCGTCTTTTGGAGTGCATAAATGAGGAAGGGTGCACTATCAAATATTTGTAAATACTAGCTGTAAGTATTTTGTACCAAGAAAAGCCTGGTTTCTGTTATTTTACATGAAATTATGCAGGTGGAAAAATGCATTCATTTTACAAATAACTACTAAGTAATTAGTTCAACATAAATTAATTCCAAGAATGTTTTTTGAAGCTAACAGTTTTTGGATTCATTGAAGAATACTTTTGCATTCCTTTGTTTTAAATACTTCAAAAAAATGTAATCTTTTCCTGGAAGTTACCACACCATTTTTCTTTTACATGAAACTGTGCAGAGGGGGAGATGTATTCCTTTTATTAATAATTGTTTTTTAACTTCTTCTAAGAACATTTTTTGTTAGGTTGATGTTTTGAAGTAATTTTTTTTTTTTTTTAAATTTCAGAATCCATTCCTTTTCCTGAAGACTTGTTTCAAAGATAATTTTGTTGACTACAACTTTTGTGTCACAGCTTTTTCCAATGAAATGCTGTTTCTGAAATAAAGATTTGTGCATTTTATGGATAAGGGATACACCAAATCAAAAAATTCACTGATATAAAATTGTTTTAGAATTTAATTTTCTATAAGAATCCGCCATCTATCTATACAAAGTAGGGCATTCCTTTGGAAATTCCAAAGTTATGGTTGCTGGAGAAGGTTAAGAGGTTGAATATGGGCGAAAGAATTCTTCATTGGTCCCAATTATGGCATGCCAAGTTTCTGCCTTGTATATAAAAAAATAATTGGAGATTTTAAGGGGGTGGCACAGTAACTTGGGACACCCTGTGTAGCCAGTATGAGAAATATATTGATGAACATATGTTCTAATTTCGAAATACTACTACTAGTTTACTATACTCTAGATTGACATGTCTGTTGTTTGCATGTACCTTCCATACATCAAGGTGATCATGCCTATATCCTATGTACTGGAATGCAACACTGGTTATCACCAATTATTTCTCCCCTAGTAAGAAACTTTGTAAACTGGGATTGAAGCTGAACATGAGACGTTTAATGATTCAGTTATTCAAACTAAAAATCAGATAAGTAGAAGTGTGGGATTAATGAAGGCTTAGAAAACATTGTATCTCACACCATCCAACTGTTTGGGGTCAGTCCAATTCCCGAAAAGAAAAGATAGTCTCCCATACATACACAGGCACAGAGCCTCATTTAGGCAGTTGACATCCTAGTATTAGGAGTTTGTAATTCATGTCTGGGAACAAAACATTTGTTTAAGAGGAGCAAACACATGATTTTGTGACAATTAGCAACTACCCTAACGCCTGGGTGGCATAAGTCCTGTCACTCTCATCACAAAAAAAAAGTTCCAGAAATAAAGCCTTTGAGATAAATGAGAAATAGCACCCGGGAATGTTTATTAATGCAATTGAATCTTGATTGACCAATTATCCTATTTTCATCTTAATTTTAGGAGATTTCCTTTAAGGAAAATCAGCTATTGAGTTCATACTCATGACGCGATTTTCCAAATATCCATCGATCCTACCTAGAAGTTGACGTATATATTGTTGCGAGAATTGGATGAGTGGGCGAATACACATAGAGGGAGCCGCGTGAAAGGAGGAACAAAGACTAGTGGAACAAGCGAATCTAATTAGGGCCCGTATCTTCCTGGAACTTCTAGTCTAGACCTTCCTGCCTAGTCCCTTCTACAGGCATTTAAAAGAGACCCTGCCAATACCGGAGTTCAGTTGATGTTCGACGGTCTTCGAGGGATGTTCAGTGCTACAGTGCGCCTTAGTGCAGTGCGGTAAAGTGTTGTGCTGTGAAGAACAGTGTTGTGCCGTGACTGTAAGTAACAGTTTAGTGCCGCGAAGTAAAGGACAGTGCAGTGCCGTCTTTATGTGAATTTCAGTGACCGTGAGTGAATTATTGGACTGTGCAATCTGCAGAACAGTGACACTATCAGTGTAATTCTGTGAGTAGTAATAATTAACCAAGAGTATTGTGCATTGTGAAATAAATCGTGCAGTGAAACTTGTGTGTGTTTAATTTTGCAATCCAAAAGAACTCTTATTAACAACGTTTATTACTGGTTTTGTAATAAAACGTAACAATATATATACATTAATTACCTCCTTAGTATTAATTTTCTTCTAATAACCGTTCAACGATTAGGCTTGTTTATGTTTAACAGTAATAACGAGAGAGAGAAATAAAATGTTCCATCCCGCAGGGACTGCCTAAACTAAGAAGATTTCCCATGTGCTGATATAAGATACTTGTGATCTCATTCTCTATTTCTATGTAAAAAACCGATGAATAATAGAGTTGTGTGTGTGGGGGGGGTAATGAAGCCCGAAAACAAGGAAGTGCAAATAACTTGCTTAATACTTGAGCTTATTGTTAATGACATGAGTCGGAGTGGGGGTTTACTGAAAAATTAACAATGCAAATATATTTGTTAATATCAAATATAGGGAATAAAGGTGTATTATTATATTTATTTAACAATAAATAAAGTAAATTTTATTTGTAATAAGATTGGTTCTATAAAAGGTTTCGATCCGACGTATAATAACAGAGACATTCGGAATTAACCCTCCCCTCCCACTGGTTCGATTTCTGCCATTAACGATCTTAACTTTTAAATTTGCATTTAATATATCGGGTTTGGGTAAAGTCAAACGAGAATTACGACCGCTAGAGCGGTAAGAGGCTAGTATATATATATAATTTTGAACGGACCTCATTTTCGTCATCTACTACTTGAACTAGAAGTATGAAATAATATTCAAACCAAAAAGCGAGAATAATGCTGTCGATTCCTCGTCTCAAATCTGTTTTTCTTTTGATAATTCTCTTCCCTAGTTGGGGAATCTGCATAAAGTCCTAAACCATCCTGGAGACACGAGCTTGTACCATTGGAAACGATGTAAAAAATCTCCCCCTATTGACTTCTGGAGGAAATAGAGTGATCTGTAAATGTCGAATTTTCGGTGAAGTAAAATCGAGAAATTTGAAGGAAACTTTTTTAAAGCTACACAACCGTTTTGAAAAGATTATGATGAATTTTAAATGCCTTGCTATCATCTTCCCTAGCCTGTAGATTGATATTTTTGACTAATTTTCATGATTTCCTTTTGCTTTCCCCTATCAAGATGTGCCCTCCAGAAAGGCTTCGCCATCTAGGGTGGAAGAATGTTGTAATAATTATAACAACTTCTCTTTCCTTCTAATGAAATAATGTAACTAATGTATAATAATGCTCCATCCTGTTTGCGAAGTGTTTCAGTCATGTGCCATTTTTTAGTGTAATAAAGCCTAGTCAGGTTTCATTAACTTTCTGTAACTGTTGTTTTGTGTCCACAGGATTTCATTTGGTTGCTTAGAATTACATATGTTATAAACTCCATTTATTGGGTACTGTTTTGCTGATTAGAATATTTACTTTGGAAGAGCGTATGGAGAGTGAATTTGAAGAGAAATATTGGTGGGCTGAAAAATGTTTTTGTTTGTTTTTCCTCGCGTTTTAATTTTTTTTTTTTGGGGGGGGTAGAATAACAACAATCAGCGTCCCAGCACACAACTTGTCACTCATGAACTTATAACTATGAGCAAATCTTCAGTTTGATTTGTTACTCAACTAGCTAAAATAAAAATTATCCATGGAGCTGCAAAAGTGATAGTTTGCTGGGTAATAAAGTGATAGTCGAATAAAATACCTTTATTTTATTTTTTTTTTAATTTAAGATTTTTTTAAGAAAAAAATATAGTTATCTTAATTAAAAAAATTATACTAAGTACTTAAATGACATTATTTCTCTGTACAAATAATTGCATCACTACTGACTATATAAAATTTTCACATTCATATTTACACGTCACAAATAGGAAAGTTATGAAGTAATATCATGAAAGAGGAACCCTTGTAGTGTTGGGCAAAATAAGGCAAAGCAGTCCTCCACCTGTTAACATAAATAATAAATATTAATTAATTGTATAAGTAATATAAGTTATTACAAACAATCACATTTATATCAGATTAGAGTTTTATTTATATGGTTGAACAGAATCAAAGAAATATAGTTTGCTTCAGTACAATGTTTTTCAAAATGAACTTGTACGCCAGAATTTGATACCCCAAGTTTCATGCCTACCGGACAATTCGTTCAATTTTGGCACACACACATAGACGTGTGCACTCTCAAACACACACACACATTCACACACGCAAGCGTGCACAACCGCCCACATGCACAAATAATCACAGATATATTATACACTTACGCACAATCATTCTCTGATCAATTGCATCAAAATTCTTGTCAATTTACATGACCGTTTGTTTGTTATTCAATCACTTATTTTCAAAAATCCCCCCCCTCCCACTGGTCCGATTTCAGCCATTAACGAACTTGATCTTTCTTTTTACGTAAAACGCTTAAATATGAAGTTTGGTAACGATCAAACAAAAATTGCGACCGCTAGAGCGTTAACAGACAAATATATATATATATATATATATATATATATATATATATATATATATATAATTTTGAACGGACCTCATTTTCATCATCTCCTGGGAAGGATCGATGGACATTTGAGGAAATTTTTCAAAACTCGCGTCATGAGTACGACCTCAATAGCTGATTTCCCTTAAGGGAAATCTGCTAAAATATATATAGGACTTCAACATTTGGGCATACAAGTCAGTGTGGTAAGTATTTATATATCAAATTGATTATGAAAAGATACTGCTGTATTTTTGTTATTTGCCACAGGATCGGGGATTGAGAAAAGTCCGTCACGCAGGGGATGCGTAAACTAAGCAGATTTCCCTTGTGAAGTTTTACAATAGAGAAATCTGCATACTGGTAACACAATACCACCGTGATTAGATAATGAGAAATCTTTCAGTTAATTAAAATAAATTCCCAATTGAAACGGCTTCTGAATTGTAAGAATAATTTATATTTTAATAACTCAAATTTTAGTAGTCCAAGAACTAAAGAAGGGGGGGGCGGATGAACAGAACGTATTTGCATAAATCTCACAAAGTAACGAAGGTAAGTTAAGGTTAGAAACGACAGGTTAGAAGAAGCTTCCGCCTGAGCCGAGAACTGATGAAGATGGCCGACGTAATCCGAACTATACCCAACCACAGACTTCATAAAAATGCAAATATCTCGGTTAATATTCAAGATAGAGAATAAATGTATATAAAAATATTTATAGTAAATTTAATTTGCAATAAGATTGGTTCCATACAATTTTTCGATCCGATGCATAATAACGGAGATATTTTGATTTTCGAAAATCCCCCCTCTAAACCCCCCCTCCCTCTGGTCCGATTTCAGCCATTAATGAACTTGATCTGTCTTTTTACATAAAACGGTGAAATATCGAGTTTCGTAACGATCTAACAAAAATTGCGTCCGCTAGAGCGTTAACAGACAAATATATATATATATCTGTTAACGCTCTAGCGGATGCAATTATATATTTAATAAATAATAATATATATATAATTTTGAACGGATCTCATTTTCGTCATCTCCTGGGTAGGATCGATGGACATTTGAAGAAAATTTTCGAAAATCGCGTCATGAGTACGACCTCAATAGGTGATTTCCCTTAAGGGAAATCTGCTAAAAATAGGAGAGATGCAACATAGGCAAGGATGAAGGACAGGTAAGGAGTGGACAGGATTACTGAAGAGAGGGACTATTGAACAACAGGAAGGAAAATGAACTTTTGACCATCTAAGCACAAATAACTCTCTCGAATTCGGTGCCTAATAACAATAAAATAAATAAACAAATAAAGACCATAGACTATATGAGAATTCAATGTTTTAACTAGGAAGGGGGGGTGGGTTTGCTTGGATGTCAAAACAATTATTCGTCGATATCTTCATTAATATTGGCTAATGGAAAAATGTAAACCTGTCCTTAGAATATATTTTGCAATCATATTTTAATTTTTATAATTTAATTCTACGTACTAAAAAAGTCCGTCACGCAGGGGCTGCGTAAACTAAGCAGATTTCCCACGTGAAGTTTTACTCTTATCCGATATCCGCCCCGATTTCATAAAAATGCAAATATCTTGGTTAATATTTAAGATAGATAATAAATGTATATAACAATATTTATAGTAAATTTAATTTGAAATAAGATTGATTCTATACAATTTTTCGATCCGACGTATAGTAACGGAAATATTTCGAATTTTAGAAAATCCTCCCCTCTAAACTCCCCCTCCCACTAGTCCGATTTCAGCCATTAACGAACTTGATCTTTCTTTTTACATAAAACGACTAAATATCGAGTTTGGTAACGATTAAACAAAAATTGCGACCGCTAGAGCGGTAACAGACAAATATATATATATATATATATATATATATATATATATATATATATATATATATACTAGCTCAGATACCCAGCTTCGCCCGGGAATTCATTTGAGGCTGAATGGTGATGGTATTTTTTAGCAGGCTTTACATTGCACAATATTTTGACATTTACCCGTCCCAGTGTTTAGGATTGATACCCGTCTTTGCAGTGGATTTGCTAATAATAGAATTATTTGTTCGATAAGGCTTCACAGTCTTCGATATTTTTATATTTCCCGTCTCTTATACATGTAAATATGGTGAATTTTTATTTCAGGCCTCCCTTATAACCCCCTCCCGTTCGAACCTAAAAATTTTAATATAACTTATAATCATGGAAGAATTAATGCTAATTGACATACCGAGTTATGTTAAGTTCGGTTCAGCCGTTATTGCCCGCTAAAGTTTTAACGTATAACTCATTTATACTTAGGTATACGACAAAAGTGTATATAACAAAAGTTACTCCAAACAACAATAAACAACTTTTGTTATGTTTATATTTGCAGAAAAACCAATAGGAAACGAAATATCGCTATTTCTAATTTCAGGCGTCCCTTATTACCCCCACTCCTGCCCGTCCATAGAAATGTTGGTATGGCTTATTATAATGAAGGCCACACTGCTAATACACATACCGAGTTTTATTTAGTTCGGTTGAGTCTTTTTTGGCAAATAATATTGTTGACTCCCGCTATAATTTTTAGCGTATAACGCATTTAAACTTCGATATACGACAAAAGTGTATATAACAAAAGTTACTCTAAATAACAAAATAAACAACGTTTGTTATGTGCATATTTGCCGAAAAACCAATAGAAAATGAAATATCGCTATTTTTTATTTCAGGCTTTCCTTATAACCCCAACTCCTTGTTGTCCCTAGAAATGTTAGTATGGCTTATTATAAGGAAGGCGTTCGTGCTAATTCACATACCGAGTTTGGTTTAGTTTGGTTCAGTCTTTTGTGCCAAATAAAATATTGGACTCCCGCTATAGTTTTTAAGCGTATAACTCATTTGTACTTCCGTATACGGCAAAAGTGCATATAACAAAAGTTACTTTAAATAATAAAATGAACAACTTTTGTTATGTGCATATTTGCTGTAAAAGCAATAGGAAACGAAATATCGCTATTTTTAATTTCAGGCCTCCCTTATAACCCCCACTCCTGCCCGTCCCTAGAAATGTTAGTTTGGCTTATTATAAGGAAATTGTTAGTATGAATTCACATAGCGAGTTTGGTTTAGTTCGGTTGAGTCTTTTGTGCCAAATAAAATTGTGGACTCCCGTTATAGTTTTTAGCGTATAACTCATTTATACTTCCGTATACAGCAAAAGTGCATATAACAAAAGTTACTCTAAATAACAAAATAAACAACTTTTGTTATGTTTATATTTGCAGAAAAACCAATAGGAAACGAAATATCGGTATTTTTAATTTCAGGCCTCCCTTATAACCCCCACTCCTGTTTGTCTTAGAGAATATTAATATAGCCTAAAGTCTAAGTTGGGCTAGTAGTAATATACATACCAAGTTTCATAAAATTTGGTTCAGCCGTTTATGCGTGAAAAGGTAACAAACAAACAAACATACACGAAAGAAACAAAATGCAGTTATGGTGTCTATGACATGTGAAACGAAAAGTTATCGTGAAATTTCGCGAAAAAAATCAATGTACAGACAGAGGTTACTATTTTATCTATATATATATATATATATATATATATAAAATTGTAACCTCTGTCTGTACATTGATTTTTTTCGCGAAATTTCACGATAACGTTTTGTTTCACATGTCATAGACACCATAACTGCATTTTGTTTCTTTGGTGTCTGTTTGTTTGTTTGTTTGTTACCTTTTCACGCATAAACGGCTGAACCGAATTTTATGAAACTTGGTATGTATAATAGTACTAACCCAACTTAGACTTTAGGCTATATTAGAATTCTCTGAGATGAACAGGAGTGGGGGTTATAAGGGAGGCCTGAAATTATAAATAGCGATATTTCGTTTCCTATTGGTTTTTCGGCAAATATGCACATAACAAAAGTTGTTTATTTTGTTATTTAGAGTAACTTTTGTTATATACGCTTTTTTCGTATACCGAATTATAAACGAGATATACGCTAAAACATATAGCGGAAGTGAACAATTTTATTTGGGACAAAAGACCCAACCGAACTAAATAAAACTCGGTATGTGTATTAGCACTAACGCTTTCATTATAACAAGCTACACCAACATTTCTAGGAACGGTCAGGAGTGGGGGTTGTAAGGGAGGCCTGAATTTAAAAATAGCGGTATTTCGATTTCTATTCGTTTTTCGTCAAATTTGAACATACCAAGAGTTGTTTATTTTGTTATGTAAAGTAACTTTTGTTATATACACTTTTTTCGTATACCAAATTATAAACGAGATATACAGTAAAACTAAAGTAATTTGCGTAGAAATATTGATATGCTCAACAATTCTGTCCAATATGAACTACCAGGTACCTCACCGGGAAAAATTAATCTATATATATATAAAATTGTAACCTCTGTCTGTACATTGATTTTTTTCGCGAAATTTCACGATAACTTTTCGTTTCACATGCCATAGACACCATAACTGCATTTTGTTTCTTTCGTGTCTGTTTGTTTGTTTGTTTGTTTATTTGTTTGTTTGTTTGTTTGTTACCTTTTCACGCATAAACGGCTGAACCGATTTTTATGAAACTTGGTATGTATATTACTACTAACCCAACTTAGACTTTAGGCTATATTAATATCCTCTGAGACGAACAAGAGTGGGGGTTATAAGGGAAGCCTGAAATTAAAAATATCGATATTTCGTTTTCTATTGGTTTTTCGGCAAATATGCACATAACAAAAGTTGTTTATTTTGTTATTTAGAGTAACTTTTGTTATATACACTTTTGTCGTATACCGAAGTTTAAATGCGTTATACGCTAAAAATTATAGCGGGAGTCAACAATATTATTTGCCAAAAAAGACTCAACCGAACTAAATAAAACTCGGTATGTGTATTAGCAGTGAGGCCTTCATTATAATAAGCCATACCAACATTTCTATGTACGGGCAGGAGTGGGGGTTATAAGGGAAGCCTGAAATTAAAAATAGCGATATTTCGTTTCCTATTGGTTTTTCCGCAAATATAAACATAACAAAAGTTGTTTATTTTGTTATTAAGAGAATATTTTGTTATATACACTACCGTCGTATACCAATGTATAAAGGCGTCATACGCTAAAAATTATAGCGGTAGTCAACAATTTTCTTTGGCACAAAAGACTCAACCGAACTCAATAAAAGTCGGTATGTGTATTAGCACTAACGCCTTTATTATAATAAGCTATACTAACATTTCTAGGGCCGGGCAGGAGTAGGGGTTGTAAGGGAGGCCTGAAATTAAAAATAGCGGCATTTCGTTTTCTAATGGTTTTTCTGCATATATGCACATGACACAAGTGGTTTATTTTTTTATTTAAAATAACTTCTGTTATATTCATTTCTGTCGTATAACAAAGTATAAACGAGATATACACGAAAAACTAGAGCGGGGGCCAACAATTTTGTTGGGCACTAACTATTGAACCGAACTTAAAAAAACTCGGAATGTGAATTAGCATTAATTCTTCCATGATTATAAGATATATTAAATTTTTTAGGTCCAAACGGGAGTGGGGGTTATGAGGGAAGCCTGAAATGAAAAATTGTGATATTCCGATTCCAATTGGTTTTTCAACCATTTTCTATAAAAATACAATCATTAGTCAGTCAACGATGATTTCCCGGGCATTGCCGGGTATATTAGCTAGATCGCATAGGTATACAAAATACTTACATTATAGATGATATTTAATTATAATAAATGCTATCCATGACTATGATTTGAATTATTCACGGTGTGTCAACAGTGGAGAGGGAATGATTAGAGACTTATTTTCATTTATTCTTCAAATCTAAAATTTGTTTTCCATAAGTCGCCCAAGGGACCCTTATGGGGAAATGTGCGCCTAGACGGGAAGAGCAGTTCTACACATAGAAGCATTGCCAATAACAAAATACAATCTTTCCGTTTCAAATAAATTCCCGAGCGAAGCCGGGTACCTTGGCTAGTACAAATCTATGTTAATATTTTGTCCTTAATAGCTGAAATCTATGCATAATGCACAGGAGACGGGAAATATGACAATTTGGAGGACAGTGAAGTCTTACAAAAAAAAAACGACGGGTATAAACCCTAAACACTGGGACGGGGAAATGTCAAAATATTATGCAAAGTAAAGCCTTGCCAAAAAAATACCATCACCATTCAGCCTCAAATGAATTCCCAGGCGAAGCCGGGTATCTGAGCTAGTATATCTATCTATATATATATAAAATTGTAACCTCTGTCTGTACATTGATTTTTTTCGCGAAATTTCACGATAACTTTTCGTTTCACATGTCATAGACACCATAACTGCATTTTGTTTCTTTCGTGTATGTTTGTTTGTTTGTTTGTTACCTTTTCACGCATAAACGGCTGAACCGAATTTTATGAAACTTGGTATGTATATTACTACTAGCCCAACTTAGACTTTAGGCTATAGTAATATTCTCTGAGACGAACAGGAGTGGGGGTTATAAGGGAGGCCTGAAATTAAAAATAGCAATATTTCGTTTCCTATTAGTTTTTCGGCAAATATGAACATAACTGAAGTTATTTATTTTATAATTTAGAGTAACTTTTGTCGTATACCTAAGTATAAATGAGTTATAAGTTAAAAACTACTGCGGAAGTCAACAATTTTATTTGCAACAAAAAACTCAACCGAACTAAACCAAACTCGGTATGTGAGTTAGTACTAACGCCTTCCTTATAATAAGCCATACTAACATTTCTAGGGACGGGCAGGAGTGGGGGTTATAATGGAGGCCTGAAACTAAAAATAGCGATATTTCGTTTCCTATTGGTTTTTCGGAAAATGTATATATAACAAAAGTTGATTTTTGTGTTATTTAGAGTAACTTTTGTTATATTCACTTTTGTCTTATAACAAAGTATAAACGAGATATACGCTAAAACTTTAGTTAGGCGCAGTCAACTGAACATCTGACATTGCACCAACTGCTACTAAATTATAAGCTATATTAACAAACATGCTCATAACAAAAACTGGTCCATTGTTATTTAGAGTCACTTAATATATATCTTGGTCGTATTAAAAATATCAATATTGTAGCCTGCAATTCATTCCAATTTTTGAATAAGTTATACCATTCAACCTTTTAATTTAATTTTACCTCACCATGATATATTATGACGATAAACAAGAACATTTCAAGTATATGAAGCATTTTAAAAACAAGTAACTGTTTCATGAGGAGCAAAGTATATTACCCCCCCCCCCTTCCTCTGTCTTTTACCGGAACATTAATTAATCGGAAGTAAGTAATTTCTTCCTTTAATGTGTTTAAAAAATCAATTAATTCACAAAAAACAAAAGTATTTAAACATACATAATTAGACTTGAAAATAGTATGTGAATACGTATAAGGTAATTTGAGCGGAATTGAGAGTTGGAATTAGTCATGTTCTGTTGGTTAACCTAGAGCGTCGGGGAGGGGTGGGGAGACCTTCCTGTAATCTAGAACCTCTCTCACTCCCTCTTTCTTAACTCAGCTGTTACATACACTTTTTTCGTATACCGAATTATAAACGAGATATAAGCTAAAACCTATAGCTGAAGTGAACAATTTTATATGGCACAAAAGACTCAACCGAATTAAACGAAACTCCTTATGTGTATTAGCACTAACACCTTCATTATAATAAGCCATACCAACATTTCTAGAGACGGGCAGGATTGGGGGTTGTAAGGGAGGCCTGAAATTAAAAATAGTGATATTTCGTTTTCTATTGGGGTTTTTTGCAAATATGCACATGACAAAAGTTGTTTACTTTGTTATTTAAAGTAACTTTTGTTATATTCAGTTTTGTCTTATAACAAAGTATAAACGAGATATACACGAAATACTATAGCGGGAGCCAACTATTTTGTTGGGCACTAACGATTGAACCGAAATTAACAAAACTCGGTATGTTAATTAGCATTAATTCTTCCATGATTATAAGATAAAATAATATTTGTAGGTCTAAACGGGAGTGGGGGTTATGTGGGAGGCCTGAAATAAAAACTCGCGATATTTCATTGTCTATTTGATTTTAGATAAACGTGCTCATAACAAAAGTTGTTTACTTTGTTATTTAGAGTTACATTTATTTTATACATTTTTTTTCGGTAACAATGTATGAAGCAAGTAATTCGAATAGAAATATTCATATGTTCAACAATTCTTTACAATACCAACTACCAGGAACCTCCCCTGGAAAAATAAATTCAAATCTATGTTAATATTTTATCCTTAATAAACCAAATCTATGCATAATGCACAGGAGACAGGAAATATGAAAATATGGAGGACAGTGAAGTCTTACATAAAAAATTAATTTTATTATTAACAAATCCATAGCAATGACGGGTATAAACCCGAAGCACTGGTACGGGTAAATGTTAAAATATTGTGCAAAGTAAAGCCTTGCCAAAAAAATATCATCACCATTCAGCCTCAAATGAATTCCCGGGCGAAGCCGGGTATCTAAGCTAGTATATATATAAAATTGTAACCTCTGTCTGTACATTGATTTTTTTCGCGAAATTTCACGATAACTTTTCGTTTCACATGTCATAGACACCAAAACTGCATTTTGTTTCTTTCGTGTATGTTTGTTTGTTTGTTTGTTTGTTACCTTTTCACGCATAAACGGCTGAACCGAATTTTATGAAACTTGGTATGTATATTACTACTAGCCCAACTTAGACTTTAGGCTATATTATTATTCTCGAAGACAAACAGGAGTGGGGGTTATAAGGGAGGCCTGAAATTAAAAATAGCGATATTTCGTTTCCTATTGGTTTTTCGGCAAATATGCACATATCAAAAGTTATTTATTTTGTTATTTAGAGTAACGTTTGTTATATAACTTTTGTTATATAAACTTTCGTCGTATACCGAAGTATAAATGAGTTATACGCTAAAACTTATAGCGGGAGTCAACAATTTTATTTGGCACAAAACACTCAACCGAACTAAGTAAAACTCGGTATATCTATTAGCACTAACGGTTTCATTATAACAAGCCATACCAACATTTCTAGGGACGGGCAGGAGTGGGGGTTATAAGGGAAGCCAGAAATTAAAAATAGCGATATTTCGTTTCCTATTGGGTTTTCGGCAAATATGCACATATCAAAAGTTATTTATTTTGTTATTTAGAGTAACATTTGTTATATACACTTTTTTCGTACACCGAATAATAAACGAGATATACGCTAAAATCTATAGCGGAAGTGAACAATTTTATTTGGGACAATAGACCCAACCGAAATAAATAAAACTCGGTATGTCGATTAGCACTAACGCTTTCATTATAACAAACCACATCAACATTTCTAGGCACGGGCAGGAGTGGGGGTTTTAAGGGAAGCCTGAAATTAAATATAGCGATATTTCTTTCCTATTGGTTTTTCGGCAAATATGAACATGACGATAAACAAGAACATTTCAATTGTATGAAGCATTTTAAAAACAAGTAGCTGTTTCAAGAGGAGCAAAGTATATTACTCCCCCCCCCCTTCCTCTGTCTTTCACTGGAACATTAATTAATCGGAAGTAAGTAATTTCATCCTTTAATGTGTTTAAAACATCAATTAATTCACAAAAAAAACGAAAGTATTTAAACATACATAATTAGAATTGAAAATAGAATCTGAATATAAGGTAATGTTAGCAGAATTGAGAGTTAGCCGTTAGTCATGTTCTGTTGGTTAACCTGGAGCGTCAGGGACGGGTGGGGAGACCTTCCTGTAATCTAGAACCTTTCTCACTCCCTCTTTCTTTCCTCAGTTGTTTTACACACTTTTGACGAACTTTTTTCGTATACCGTATTATGAACGAGATATACGCTAAAACCTATAGCGGAAGTGTATTTTGTTATTTATAGTAAATTTTGTTATATACACTTTTTTAGTATACCGAATTATAAACGAGATATATGCTAAAACCTATAGCGGAAGTGAACAATTTTATTTGGGACAAAAGACCCAGCCGAAATAAATAAAACTCGGTATGTGTATTAGCACTAACGCTTTCCTTATAATAAGCCATACTAGCATTTCTAGGGACGGGCAGGAGTGGGGGTTATAAGGGAGGCCTGAAATTAATAATGGTGATATTTCGTTTCACCACAATATTTTGTGCTTAATAACTGAGATCTATGCATAATGCACAGGAGACGGGAAATATGACAATTTGGAGGACAGTGAAGACTTACATAAAAAATTAATTTTATTATTAACAAATGCCAACAACGGGTGTTAATCCTAAATAGTGGGACGGGTAAAGGTGAAAATATTGTGCAAACTAAAGCCTTGCCAAAAAAATACCATCACCATTCAGCCTCAAATGAATTCCCGAGCGAAGCCGGGTATCTGAGCTAGTATATATATATATATATATATATATATATATATATATATATATATATATATATATATATAGTTTTGAACGGACCTCATTTTCGTCATCTACTAGGTAGGATCGATGGACATTTGAAGAAAAATTTCGAAAATTCCGTCATGAGTACAACCTCAATAGCTGATTTCCCTTAAGGGAAATCTGCTAAAATGAGTGTTAAAAAAAAAAAATATATACGTAGAATAAAAGAGTCAGTTCCTCAAAAAGACTCAGTGTTGATATCATTTATAGCTCACCTATGAGTAGAGCAGCCACAATGAATGTTGGTGCTGGGCAGTACATGTCTATCAATGTGGCGATCACAATGTTTCCCACGATACCTCCCATCCTTGCAGCAACCATAGATATCGCCACACCTGTAGCTCTGTGAAAAGTTAATTCAATGAAAAACATTTTTTTGCATGTTATGTTAAGAATAAGTCCAGATAATATTAATATTAATTGTTATATTATAGAAGTTCCTAAAGTTTTACAATACTGGCATATTAACCTTGATATTTCAATTTTTTTAAATTTTATTCTCTGGAAGCCACCACTTAAACTAATTGTGTGGCCATTTTCACTTTGAGAACCGTAGACACTTATGCCCGGCAAGAATGTCGTCTTATTTACAGAGGTTTCTTATTAAATGTATCAGAATTTTAAAAAAAATCTATGAAAGATGTCCGTAACACAGGTACTGCGTAAACGAAGCTGATTTCCCACATGCTGCAATGATGGTTTCAAATCAAATTTGTTTCTCCATATATCCCGAAGGCATATCTATGCACGATTTCCATATCTTGGTTCTCCAAACAACCCATTGAAAACAATCCGAAATCAACGAGATCGCCTGAAGCCGATGGGCGGAGAGCTGAAATGGGTGAAATCCTGACCACTGAATCAGAAAGCCTTTTTTTTTTTTCTTCCCACCTCTGCCCCCGCTGTACCTTTGGGTTTCCCCATACCAGCTACCCATTTATTAAGAGATGTTAAATTTTGAATAGATAAATTGGACCAGGTAACTTAGCCTAGCTCGGCTAAGCATAAAAGTGCAACATTTGGGTGATTTAGTTTAAGTCCGAAAAGTCCTAGGGGAACCCGCAGCTGAGACTCATCTGTTCAGAGAAGTAGCAGCAAGAGCCTAACTAACTAGGCTACACATCTAAAGCCTAAATACTAACCTAAACTCACATAAACAATATATATATATATATATATATATATATATATATATAATTTACAAACAAATACATTTTATTTGGTTTTCAACACATCTTGGGGAAAGGTCCTGAAGGCTGAAAATCTATCAGCATCGTTTAACAATATATATATATATATATATAGGTAGGTAGCTCTCAGGAGCCCATTTCACATATGAGAAAGCGCTAAATAGCCGAATTTGTGGACATTGGAGGATCACATGGTTAGCCGTATCCAACTTGCCACAGGAGCACAATGGGGATTCCTTTCGTTTGAAGAAGTGGAGTTTGCTATTGAAGTCCCCGCGACCACTGATAAGTTGGCTGGTGAAGTAATCTGGGACGTACCACGTCAGCTTAGTTCTGGTCCTGACATCTGGGAAAAATTTGTAGGTCATCCTACCTTTGCTGGAAATGATCCTGCGACTCTGACGACTGTCCCAGATAGTTTCTTCAATATGGTGAAGTGTTTCTCTAAGGTCCTGCTGTCCTATTTTGAAGATAGACTTTCCTATCTCGTAAGGCAACCCCCTGACTGCTTGGTATATAGCAACCCGCTTTGCTACCTCCAGGTCTATCGGAAGCGGGCAAGCCATCACCTGCAATACATCGCTCAAAACTGTCCGATATGCCCTGGTTACCAATAGGAGAGCTCTTCTTTGGGCTTGGCATAGAAGGTTTTTGGTCGCTTTCGACATCTTTTGGGCCCAGGATGGAGCTGCGTAGCACACTATAGGGACAAACAAAGCTTTATATAAAATGCATCTGTTCTTATCAGTGATGCCCCAAGTATTACGTGCTATAGTCCTTAGGTGATGAAATTGTCCGCTGACAGATTCCCGGAGATGAGAAGCGTGAGGGTTGAGATTTAACCTCTCCCCAATGTGGACTCCTGGGTATACTACTTTGGGCAGTTGTAGCCTGGTCTGACCTATTACCAACCTTGGAGGCCACCTATGACAAAGCTTTCCTTTTAACAAGATGCTCTGTGTTTTCTGGTCATTGGGCTGAAGTTTATTTTGAAAACACCAATCCTGTATAACGTTAATGATCCGCTGACCCTCCACTTCCAGCTCCTGCCTGCTATTTCCCTTAACTAAGCAGCACAGATCATCTACAAGCCGCAACCTCAATGCCAAGGGACCGGAACTTCAGGAGCAGCTCGTCAAACACCAGTGCCCAGATGTAACGCCCCAGCACAGAGCCCTGTGCACAGCCCCGAGCTACTTCCCTCCTGATCATCGTCTTACCGCATGGGATCATGCCCTATTGCTTAAATAGCTCTTTAGCAATTGGTATTCATTTTCTGGGCACTTCCTTCTCTCGGGGGCCTCTTTATGGGCCCCTGGGATATCGAACAGTATCCCTAAAACGTACTTTGTGTCGGAAATTTGCAATTTGCAAATTTTGGATCATATCTCGGAACGCTTCCGTGGTAGACCCTTTTTTTTGCATCCAAATTGATCTGGCGATGCGTTGTTTTCCAAGATGCTTTTTAAACTAGCCACTATCAATCTTTCTAATACTTTGCCCAAATGGGATTAAGGCTCATCGCACGATACCTTGACTCCATTGTTCACTTGATTTTAGAATTGCGACGACCTCGGCTTCTTTCCATTTCCGGGGGAAATATCCTACCTTCAGACAGGCATTAAAGAGATCTTGAAGCCGGGTTCTCAAAGCGTTCCCACCGTTCTTTATAACTGTAGCCTCAATCATATTCGGTCTGGGTGACTTTGAATTTCGCAGTTTATGGCTATGTCGGTATCTATGCTGTCCTATTCCGCAACATTTCCGGTCAGCAAAGGCTCTTCCTGCTCGCCCCTGGCTATTTGCTGCTCCTCTGTTTCACACAATGTGGTGTCTTCTGGGAACGCCTTTCTTAGGATTTCTGTTCTGGTGTCTTTACAGGTTTGGGTGTAGCCGGTATCCGTTAGAACGGTCGTACAGAGATCTTGAGAGGGATTTTTTGTGCTACCGCCTTATAATGTAGGCCCCATACGTTCCTTTCCGACTCGCTTTCGACAAAGTTTTCCCAACCATTTTCCTTTATGTTCTTGACCATTTTACAGAATATTTCATTTAACTCGTAGTAGTGGGCTTTTAACGTCTCATGTTCTTTTGGGGTGCGAGATCTTTGGAAGATCCTGTGTGCTTTATTCTGGTCCTTCTTAGCTCTAGTGAGCTCTTCATTCCACCCCGATACCATGCCTGGATTGGATCCTCTCAACCCAAGAACCTCGTACGACGCAGTTGTAATACAGCTGGATAAGTTGGCTACTGCAGCGTCGATTCCATCTGGGGATTCTAGTTCATAGGTAGTCTCTCCCTTTATGTGCCATTCAAGGATATCAGCGAAACTGTTCCAGTCGACACCTTTAGTCGAAAGCCGGAGCTTTCTTGGACTTGAGAGCTTGGTCGTCCTATTGGATAATAGGAAAGTCAAAACGCAATGATCGCTACTGGTCCAATCGTCGTTAACTTGCCAGCTCCAAGAGGTGTCTGATAGCTTCCCCATTCGAAATAGTGAGATCTATATCCGAACTGCCGTTGTTGGATTGAAAGGTTGGAGGGGATGAAGGGTCGTTAAGGATATATAGGCTTCTCCTGCTTAAAAAGTCTTCTATAATTCAGCCGTGTTCATCAAGTTTCGGAGATCCCCACGTCGGAGAATGGGCATTAAAGTCTCCCAGCACCAATATTTTCCCGGTTAAGTTGCCTAGAGCAAATTCGAGACTATCTATAATCTCCTCACGTGGTAAAAGGTTTCAGAAGGTCGCGAGGTTTCTTTTATTCAGAATTTTGGTATTCCACACAACTTCCTTTAAAATGTTTTCTTGCGCTTGATTATCTAACTGTATAGAAATGAATTGATATACTATTTCCACCCATTTTCTTATAGAATTTTCGTACATTATAGCTCTAAAGAAGGACTCAAAACGTGCCCAAAACTGCGAGCAATAATATATATATATATATATATATATATATATATATATATAAAATCGTATAGATGTTATTATTATAGATGGTGTGGTTGTTTTTGAGGCGAATGGTAATAAAAGAATTTTTAGTCTAGGTCAATATTTTGAGAATCTTATTTTTTCTTGATTTTCTAACAAATGACATATAGTGTAGAGAAGTTGAATACGAAGTCATGTATATCCACAATATTATGATTAAGAGGGAAAAATTTGATATAACAAAACTCAGTTAAGTTACCATAATTGTTCTACTCTTATTTTTGTCACACTATTCCGAAAAAGTGTTTACTTTGGAAACCTTTTGACCTGATTTTCAGGCTTGTGAATAGGCTACCTGGTAAACTTTAACCCCCTTACGCATTTTATTAATTAATAATAATAATTAAACCCGATTACTCCTGTGGCTGACACTCACTCCATCAACGCCCACTCTGATGAAGACCTGAAAATGTCGACAAAGTAAACACTTTTTGCCTTATTGTGATTCTTTGAACGAACCCCAACGATCTCTCTTCATGGATTTTTCATATAAATCAACTGTATAATTAAACTTCTGTGCCTGGCTTAACTCTTATCTTCTCTTTACACGAGTAGGTGAATATTATATTAAATAATATTATCCAGAATGTTATTCCAGCACCTGGGAAGTCTGCTTAGCATACTCAGTTGACTTTTTTTGTTGAACCTATTTAATTATTCAAATTTGTTATTGTGTACATTTTATACAATAACAAATTTTTCCACGTACCTGAGGTTAGTTGGAAAAATTTCAGTTATAAGACAGTCGAGTGCTGCATTTCCACAGCTTATGACTCCGCTGAATATGGCAGACACAACTAAATTTTGAGTTTTGTTGTGAACAAAGAACATACATATTGCACATATCCCAGATGTTACGGTGCTGAACACTAAAATAAAGAACAATATCAATCATTATATTTGCAGTAATTATAGATTAAACTAGGTGTTTTATTATTTATTTATTTAATGAGCTCCGTAATGTGGTGATGTCGTAATGCATCATTTAGCGTGCATCCCTAAATTTAAAATGTTATTATAAAGAAAAATCTCTATTAGGTTATTTAAAACAGTATAAAATTTAGGAAGCATTAAATTAAAACTATGTAAAACTATAAATTTTTCGATTAGATTCTGGAATGAAAAAGTCTAAGGCACAAGTTTAAAAATTTATTTTACACTCTCTCTCACAAACAAACACACACACACACACACACACACACACACACACACACACACGCGCGCGCCTGTAATTTTTAACTTAATTTGAATAAAATAAGTAAGTCGTAGAGGAAGAAATGAATGGAAATAGAGTAAGTGCGGTTTAAAGTTATTTGTAAATGTCAATGGTCTTCAAGAGTGTATTAATATGAGGGCTATCTTCTGTTAATAGTTCACATGTTGTTCAAGAAGTTGAGTTGTTCTGCAGTCAGTCAGGAGATGTTTAATGGTCAGTATTGTGTTACAGTAAGTACATGTAGGACGATCTTTTCGGTTTATTAGGTATGAATATGTAAGTAGTGAATGTCCGGTTCTAAGCCTTGTCGACACCACTTGATCTCGTCTGGTTAGATTTTCCAGAGATTTTCATTTGTTTGGGTTGCGTAGGATTTCTCGAAGTTTGTTGTCAGTTGTAATAAGTCGGTTGTCCAGTCATTCAGTACATGTGTTTTATTACCCGTTTCAAGACTTGGGTAGTCAGCATGTCGATGTTCACAGTTTTTTTCATGGCTGCTAATTTGGCTTGTCTGTCTATGTTAGTACTTTGTTATATGTCTGTATGTCCAGGTAGCCACATCATAGTTATATCATAATTGTGTAGACTGTGTAGGAATGTGTAAATTTGTGTAATAAGTGGGTGTAAATTATAAAGGTTTCCTATGGAGGGTAAAGAACCTTAGAGAAGGGGCACACATCAGTATTCTTTATTAATTGTATATAGTTTTAAAGATATTATATTTAAATAAAAGTTATGTCCAATTGTTGAAGTTATGAATAATTGGTTATCTATAGGTTACCTTTTCTAGGCAATTTTATCTAGTGTTTCCATGTCCTGTTCAAATTGCATGCCACTGTGGCTGTTTTTATGTTGCTCAAGAGTATTTGACGTGCGTAAAATTTATATGGCGATTTGTGAATCTAACCCACTAATGTTATTGATTTCATTTAATATTATTCCACCATCATAAAGTTGGTTCTTGTATTTAATATGCTTTCTCTAGTTTCACCCCTAAAAGTAGTATTAATTAGCCTATTTACATACCTAGAAAGAATTTCCGTCCCAAAGAATCCATTCCTAGGACTGCTAGTATATTGCTTGGCACAGCAGCTGCTACTGTAATAAAGGATTCTAGAAAAACGCCGCTCTCCATATTGTCAGAGCATAGGTTCTTGTCTGCTTGAGATCCGGAGTTGACGACGAAGTACGTCACTTCACAGACAGAGGCTTCTTCCATTCCGTCATGTGCTCGTGAATATTCGTCAAAACGATTGAACAGCTCCGGAAACCACATCATCAACCCATAATATCTATAAAGATAATTATTATGCATGACTATAAAAATTTAAAAAAATTGCAAGCGTAAATAATTCAATTTGATTTTAAAAAGCAATGATTAGTATATTTAATTATTAAGCTTACCTGTCCTGACTAAACTTCCTTGCATAAAGTTCACGTCAATCTTAAATATTATTAATTAGTTGAGGATGTATGACGTCTTAAAATTTAATGTAGTTGTGCATGGCCAAAACGGTCCGTGCATAAAAATTGTATTTTCATTAAGACAAGCCACTGAGAAAACATTTTGATCTGACTGGATTTCATTTGATTTTTAAATAACACGACTTTATTAAAAAAAAACCTTCAATACCTTTTTGAAGCATTAGAACAACGGAATCTCCAACTCTAATACATTTACATTTAATACTTGGGAGTTATTTTTTATTTTTATAACAAAGACACTCATGTTATTCGTATATGCTAGAAACCTGTTACCAATGGTTGGAATATTTTAGTAATTAAAAGAAAGATAATTCATCAAAGTTGAGGGAAATATATTTTATGACTAAATTAAATAAAGGGGGATAGTTTAGTTAGGCAATATGAAAATACATATAAAAATAAAAATCCTACTCATGTTAAGAGTACCAGGGCTGCAGGGAGAAAGAGGCTCGAGAACTTCAGATTCTGAGATTAATTGATTGTTGACTGCAAACTAATTATGAAGGAAAAGATTTGGCGCATAAATTATGAATGACACTCTCTACAGAATTGTTGAAATTAAATAAAAGTCCCTTTATGAGGGAGAAATAACTAGATGGGATGGCGAAAGGTCAGAGGACTAGCCGGTATCACAGAGGAAGACTTAAAAGGCTCATGTGGGAATGACTCATACCGAAGGGTTTGGAGAAAAATGTCAATGGCAATCATCTTAAATTGCTCAGGATCTCAAAATTATGCTTTTTAACGGGTTTTCTTAAGAAAAGGTAGAACATTTCCTTCTCATTTTTTAGTTACACCAAATTGTACGTTACCTACGTTAGATTTACCAGGGTTACATAGTAAGTTTCTGTGTAAATAAATTATTCAAAATATCTTCTATTCCTACTCACCCTATGTGAAATGTCAAGTTGATCGTGATGGATATAATCGTGAACCGTAGAATGGGAGGAATAAAAAGGTTTCTGGTATGGTCCCATATTTCCTTTAGCATTCGCATCGACGCTCCATCTTCTTTTTCTTTAATTGGTGGTCCATTGTGAGTTTGGCTTGCTTCAAGTTGCAGTTTCTCTAATGATAGAATCTGAAATAATAATGTAATTTCATAATGTGGTCACAATCTATCCTATTGCATTTACTACAAAATAAAAATTTTAAAATATCCCTCTATTTTCTCTATTTTTATGATTCTGAAATAATAAAGCTTGCAAATATAGGTATTCTTCTTGATACAGTAGTTAAATAGGTTTCGATTGTAATAGGGAGCTTTCGTTTATTAGTCATACCTTTAGTTCTACTGGTTACTTAGAGATCCGTCTATTCCATTCTTATTAGATATTCAGTCATTTTTTCCGATTCTGACACAATCCCGATTTGATAAGATTCTGATTCTTCGACCTTTAATAGTTATTCTTATTTTGGTGAATTCCTTCTATCGAGCACTCATAACTTTTTATTTTATACAATACTCCTAAGCTTCTTGTCCACGGCCAATTACGGCCAATTTTTCGTACGCGTCTCAGAAAGAAAGCATCTGCCGAAACGCTGAATCTCTCTCTCTCCCCCGCTCTCTCTTTCTCCTCTCTCTCTCTCTCTCCCGCTCTCTTACTCACCATCATCATACTCTTTTATTAAATCTGAGATTGACATATATTTCGAATGCTAACAGAGTAGGGAGATGTCTACTACAAAAAAGTCCGGAGGTTGCTTTACTAAAATTTCTACACTTGTAAAAAAAAACTTTCAATCAAAATAACATCAATAAAACACTTGTCTACATTTATTGAAAATGAATTACTATTTCTTTAGGGCACTGTAAACAACTATAGATACAGATAGTATCGATCACAATTTGTATGTGCCTTTTGTTGATTTAATGAATGTAATCAAAATTTTGCTATATAGAAAAAAGTAAAAAAAAAAAAAAAAAATCATTTCACCAGGTAATTGGATGAAAATGATCAAGAACTCTAACAAAATATTAAAGCAACAGAAATTTACTCACATGAAGAAATAAATAAATTTGTAATGAATATAAAGAAGACAAATAACAACGGATACACAGAATGGACAAAAATAAGAAATTTGAATTTTTCTAAATATATGCCTTACAGGTTAAGATCTTCTTATGAGCTGAATTCACATTCAAACATAAAACAAAATTATGTTTTGTAAAAATAATTACTGGTTAACTTCCAAATATTTCCCTTTACTAACTTTATAATGACTCATCAATGTTAAATATGAGAAATGGAAAAATAGTGTTTGTAAGTAATCATTTATTACTAAACAGCATAATACAGCATTTCATTAACACAAAGTCTGCGTAAACTATGCAGATTTTCCACATCCTGGAATGACGCTTTAGTAATGTCATCTCACTATATTTCTAAGTCAAAATTCGATGCGTAGTGGTGGTGGTTTATGCTGAAACTAAGAAGGCACAAATAACTCCCTTAATATTTCAGTTACGTGATAAAGTGAAGAACAACAATTTTAGAGCAGTAATAGTTTAACAAGATTGGTTCTATAAGATTTTTCAATCCGACTCATAATGAAGGAAATATTTTGAATTTTCGAATCCCTCCATTCCTCGCCCGATTAATAACTAATATATAGTGCTGAAAAATATATAGTGATGAAAAATTTAAATATCCATAATGGGATTCATGAAATAAGTATTTGTAGATTGAAATCATAAAAATTTAATTGAAGACGCCATGGCTATACGTTTTGCATTATCAAAATAATATTTGATATTTATGCTAAGATAATACGTTTCGCGGTATATTGGTTTATTGTTTTACTGCAAGTGAGGGCTTAAAATTAAATAATCGAAATATCTCGGTTAATATACAATATAGAAAAGGGGGGGTTTAGTACAACCTCAATAGCTGATTTCTCTTAAGGAAAATGTGTTAAAAAGGATCAAATCTAATAAAGGTTTTTAAAATTAAATTATTTTCCTTTATCATTTCATTCTTCTCTCAACCATTTCTTTCCTCGTGGAAGCAAGAGGTAGTTATTTAATCTGCTTGTCAAAGCCATGTATTCTGTGACCAGAAAAAAAGTTATGAGGAAAAAGGTAAATAGCTGTAATTATGTGTCTCCCAAAAGGATTGAATGAAAAATACTTTAAATTGCGCCAGTCCATCTGCCACAGTGATTGTATCAGACACAGTGTCGGTTCAAATTAATAGTATTTGCATAGTTTTCAACTAATACTAAACATGTTTTGGAGTTTTCACGTTATTTTTAGATATTATTAATTCGGAGTGTTCTGTAATAATAAGCAGACAAAGTCTGTGGCAAAAATTGAGTTTGTTTTATTAAAAAAAAAGTATCTCTTAAACTATTTTGTTTTATTAAAAAAAAGTATTTTTTAAACTATTTTGTTTTCTACGGAAAGAACCTATAAAACCCGCAGATATCCAAAATTATGTAGATTCCTTTTAGCACAAGCGGTATTGAGTATTTACGTCTGCTATTCCTATATCATGACTAAGGACTATGTATCTCTTAGATCACCCCTAGAAGAATGTTCGCCGCTTGGGTTGTGACCACTAGTCTCCAAGGTCTAAGATGCCAACCGAAATAAAAATGCGCCTATTATACAAATATATATGGATGGATATATAAATACATGTTTATGGATATATGCACTACATGGGTTTTATTCCTTTGAAAAGCTATATATCTACCATTGTTATTGGTCACGTATTACGTGATGATAACTATTCTGTATGGAAACAAAATTACCACACCATAGGACAAATATTTCGTACGATAAGACTTACTGGATATGTATCTTCGGGCTTCCCCGTGTTCTTGGCGTATATTTTTCGAAAGACCTGGAGAGCTTCTTCTGATTTTCCTGATGTGATGAGGAACTTTGGGCTTTCTGGTAGAAAATAGAGTAGACCTGCTACAATAAAGCTGGGAATTGAGCAGATCATTAAGAATATTCTCCAGGAGTTAAAAAGAAATCCAGGCAAGTCAATTTTTATTTTACTCGGTATTACACTCCAAGCAAGGCCTAGAATAAGAGTTAATTATAGTTGATATAAATATAATTGAATTACAAAAGATAATAGTCCAGAGATATACCGTTAATATATCGTTAGTATAAAACATACTTGCCACAAATAAATTCCCAAGAGTCCAAAACGCAGCCATAAAACTAAGCATAGAGCCTCTCTTCTTTTTTGGCTGGAACTCTGCGAAGTATGACCAGACTACTGGCCCACTTCCTCCCAAACTAGAACAACATCATACATATAAATGACTTTAAATTGATGATTGTATTTTTAAATGATAAAAAAATCATTAGAAACTTACGCGGCTCCGTTTAAAAATCGAAAAAGCATAAAAAGCCAGTAAGATTGGCTAAAACTAGATACTACTATACATAAAGCGTTCATAAATGATATAACTATTAATACTTTTCGTCTCCCTACTGAGTCAGCTATTGAGCCCCAAATGTAAGCCCCTAGCATCATTCCTAAAAAACAAAAGAAAACAGATTAAAAAATAATCATATCCATAAGTTTGCTACAAAATCATGCCCAAAATTATACAATTCTATACATTTTCAAGTTAAAACCTGGGTGAGTGAGGATCTTGTGCGGGTATTTTGAGATTTAGGACTGTGGACCTACAAAGATTTTAGATCTATTAGCTTGATGATTGCTTATGAAATACTTTCATTTTCTCTATGATTTGTTGTATTTTATCGGTGTGATGTTGCCTCTATTCAGGGAGTCAATGCCACTCATTAGCGCAAAAAGGATTACCTAGGAAGTTTAAAACAATCATGATTTGGCAATCTGTTTTTAACGAGATGACTCACGAGGTTCTAATAAATGATGAACATATGTAGTTCAAAAATCGGTCATCAGTTTTCTTGAATAAATCACTTTCCCTCTTGCCCAAATTCAACCATCCTTGGCCTTCTCAAGCTTTGTCTCCTCTATTGGCCATCGGTCTAATATAACGGGAGATTCCTTCTGAATTAATGCTTGAGAACTCTTACGGGGTGTACAAAAAGTTCTAAGCCTGGTGTACTTATGATACCTCAGCTGTCAAGGTTGTTTTGGAAGGTTTTGACAACAATTTTTTTTTTTGACCGGGTTACAGATGTTGGAAAAAGCGGTGGAATAAGTGCGTTGCTGTTGAGGGGGACTATATTGAAAAATAAAAATATGTAAGTTGAAATCAGGCTTAGAACTTTCTGTACACCCGGTAGATACATTTTGGAAGGAGATGTACCAATTATCTAAAAAATAACATCGTTCTACAACCAGCCATTGGTATGAAGTTTAGAATATATTCGGCAAGCACTCAATGCCTGCCTTGCATCAAAACACGTGCCAGCTTAATAATGTTTGTAAGCTGTCATAGACGACCTGCCAAGTGATGATGGTCTCCACCAATGCATGTGTCAAAAGCACTATTTATTCTGCCTTTAACTGAGCCATTTATTCTAAAATATTCCTTTAATTTTACATAAAATTGCTTAAAATATGCTTTAATCTTCTCTACAGACACCATCCGTCTTTTATACGTGTACTATAGATTGTACTGAAAATGAGTTTTATATTTTAGTGCAAGAAGGATTACCCAGAAAATTATCATGATCAAGCAATCTCTTTCCAATGAATTGACTCATGAGTTTCTAATAGGGGCCGAAAATATAGTTCAAAAATTGGTCATAGGTTTAGTGAATTAGCAGCGGCAATCGGTCAGCATGGGCTCACATTTTTTCTCTTAATTCCTTCTTTAGTGACCATTCTTCGCTACTTGCTAATCGTACTGCCAAAAGTCGCTATGACTCCTGAGCTCCACATTTAGTGTAGCCTGCTAAAACAGCTTATACGTTGGGCTAAACGAACAGCCGATGATGACAGTCTTACCAAACTATGTAGAGATAAAACTCCACACCAATCCTTACATCCTCCAATATTTTTTTTTTTTTTTGTTAAAATCATTCTGGACCTTTCAGAGTAATATTAATATATACTCCCTTCATTAATTTAGTTACACAGTTCTTGTTTAAAAACAAAAACCTATGGATCAGTGGAGTGCTTAATGTTATTCAACTGGAGCTAAGTTAGCTCAGTCCACCTAATAAGTGGAACGACGATGTCGTATCGTGATCAATAGGGGAAAGAAAATTAGGCATGATATCTTTGGAATAAATACATCTACTGGGAATGCAAGCTAGTAAATTCGTAGCAGTCCACGGGGGTGAGTTGTCCATGTACGAGTACCTACCTACAACAACTGAAATGGCTAATAGTGATTAATATTTGAAATTTGAGGTTGGTTTTACAAAATGGGGAATAGCTGAAAATTCCAGCGTGCTAATTACTTCTACAGTAGTAAGAAATATTTGCAATAATGGATACACAATAAACACTTGAACTCCGTAAGTAGATTTCTAACAGAGTTATTTTAGCGGAATTTAATCTCGGGAGTGTGAGTTAATTAAAAAAGGAAAATATAAAGAAATAATACTTCTAATTCAAATATTAAGCATTATAGTGATATTGTACAAAAACATATTTATTTGTCTATTTAATATGGCTCTACTTGTTGTCATTTCAAAATATATAATATAATATTCACTCATTGGCGACTTTAATAAAGATTGACTACTATAATTTTCTACGCACATTTTCTCCTTGACATCTACCCTCTTGTGCTAAACCATATACTTTTTTATTTAATGGAATGCCACAATGATATGGAATACGTATGATGATGATATTTTTACTAGCGTATTCTTCTTTTAGAATCTTATGAATTGCAACTACAATTAAATTTTTATTATTAACGATTTTAATCACCTTGATTGCAAATCAATGGGTCCGTAAATATAGCAAAATTGCATGCTTTCCTTGGACAAGATTCAAGCTTTTATAGACGTCTAATAATTCACTCTTAAAAACTCTATATGAGAGTACTTTGATAAACAAAATTACTTTTCAGTTTTTTTTAAAAATACAGAAGCAACTTTGATAAAATGAAAACAAATAAAATACTTGCCAATAAAAATAATACTGTTGAGCCAGCCTTTGCTGTACGTATTCAGTTTTAAGTCACACTGAGCAGAGGGTAATAAGAAAGACATTGATATTACATCCATTTCTTCGCTTGTGCTTACAAAACCACATACTATTAACAGGAAGTAGTGAAATCTACCATATCCTAGAAAAAAAATAATAATAAATCATTAAGTTTTGTGATTTATTTAAGTTACATTCAGGTCTTATTTGTGTGCTTATGTGTTTGAGAGTGTGTGTTTAATGCAATAACCACTAAAGAATATTTCTTCGTAAAGTACGAAACTTCATAATTGATTATGATGATCATCATGATATTGAAGGGCCAAATATCCACCACAAATGGTTTTTTTTCCTCCCAAAACCAGCCCTTACATCTTTTTCTTGATTTAGCCGACCGAGAGACAAACTATGCGAGTATCGATGATGATGGCGCTCTACAAAGCAATCTACATGTAAATGAAAGAATTTGGGATGGGGGGGGGGCATGAGTGATAATAAAAATATTGTTTTTTGAGATGGGCCATGAAAAATGATAGTACTATATCTGCAGGGAAAACAATACTGGGAGAAATGATTAATTTTACTCTATCACTTTAAATCGGAATTACTTTCAATAACCATGTCAGACTAGAAGTGCCTATTAAGGTTATGTTATACGTCTCTGTTTCTATAACTAGTACTGCCCTCCATATACTTTAAAAAATAATGGTCAAATAAAATTAATAGTTGACAGTAAAATAATTGGTAATGGTAATGGTATCTCTAGAGATCATGGGAGACCAATGAGCGAGTCACTATTTTCTGCTGCATTCCTGCTTCCTGACAAGACTTTGACCATTATATTTACATAATGTATTGACCAATTATTATATATACCTAACTTGCTTAAGCTTTTACCACTCATTGAAAAAGTAGAGTATTTATATGCCGCCCAAACTAAATGAATATACATTATACAAGCAAGTTATTTATTTAGTGTGTAAGGAACTTATTTTACTTCAATTAATTCTAATTAAATTTATTTCATATTTATTTTCTTTTGTGTTTAAGCTCAAGACTCTACAGACATTGGCTTTGCAGGCTAACTAGATTCTACACCATAGCCTCTGCAGGCTCTATAGACCCTGTAGCCACATGGTTTTTTAGACTACAAAGCCAAAGACTCTGCAGGCTCTGTAGATACAACAACCAATGGCTCTGCAGGATCTACAAACTCTACAGCCATAGCCTCTGCACCCTGTGAAGACTCTGAAGCCACTTGGTTCTGTAGACACCACACAGCCCAAGACTCTGCAAGCTCTATAGATTCTACAGTCACAGACTCTGCAGGCTATGTGGATTCTGAAGCCACTTGCTTCTGTAGACCCTGTACAGCCAAAGACTCTCAGGCTCTATAGATTCTGCAGCCACAGCTTCTGCCGGCTATGTAGAGTCTGAAGCCATTTGGTTCTGTAGACTCTACACAGCCAAAGACTGTTCGGACTCTATAGATTCTACAGCCATAGCCTCTGAAGCCTGCGTAGACTCCGAAGCCACTAGGTTCTGTAGACTCTATACAGCCAAAGACCCTGCAGGCTCTATAGACTCTACAGTCACAGACTGTGCAGGTTCTGTGGATTCTGAAGCCACTTGGTTCTGAAGTCTCCACACATCCAAAGACTCCGCAGGCTCAATAGATTCTACAGTCACAGACTCTGCAGGCTCTATAGATTCTGCAGCCTGCGTAGACTCTGAAGCCACTTGCTTCTGTAGACTCTATACAGCCAAAGACTCTGCAGCCTCTATAGATTCTACAGTCACAGACTCTGCAGGCTCTATAGATTCTGCAGCCACAGCTTCTGCCGGCTATGTAGAGTCTGAAGCCATTTGGTTCTGTAGACTCTACACAGCCAAAGACTGTTCGGACTCTATAGATTCTACAGCCATAGCCTCTGCAGCCTGGGTAGACTCTGAAGCCACTAGGTTCTGTAGACTCTATTCAGCCAAAGGCCCTGCAGGCTCTATAGATTCTACAGTCTCAGACTGCAGGCTCTGTGGATTCTGAAGCCACTTGCTTCTGTAGACTCTATACAGCCAAAGACTCTTCAGGCTCTATAGATTCTACAGCCATAGCCTCTGCAGCCTGCGTAGACTCTGGAGCCTGCGTAGACTCTGAAGCCACTTGGTTCTGTAGACTCTATACATCCAAAGACTCTGCAGGCTCTATAGATTCTACAGCCATAGCCTCTGCAGCCTGCGTAGACTCTGAAGCCACTTGGTTCTGTAGACTCTATACATCCAAAGACTCTGCAGGTTCTATAGATTCTACAGCCATAGCCTCTGCAGCCTGCGTAGACTCTGCAGCGATAGCTTCTGCCGACTATGTAGAGTCTGAAGCCATTTGGTTCTGTAGACTCTATACAGCCAAAGACTCTGCAAGCTCTGTAGACTCTGCAGCCATAGCTTCTGCCGGCTATGTAGAGTCTGAAGCCATTTGATTCTGTAGACTCTATACAGCCAAAGACTGTTCTGAGTCTATAGATTCTACAGCCATAGCCTCTGCAGCCTGCGTAGATTCTGAAGCCACTTGGTTCTGTAGACTCTATACAGACAAAGACTGCAGGCTTTATAGATTCTACAGTCACAGACTCTGCAGGCTCTGTAGACTCTGCAGCCATAGCTTCTGCCGGCTAAGTAGAGTCTGAAGCCATTTGGTTCTGTAGACTCTATACAGCCAAAGACTCTGCAGGCTCTGTAGACTATGCAGCCATAGCTTCTGCCGGCTATGTAGAGTCTGAAGCCATTTGGTTCTGTAGACTCTATACAGCCAAAGACTGTTCTGAGTCTATAGATTCTACAGCCATAGCCTCTGCAGCCTGCGTGGATTCTGAAGCCACTTGGTTCTGTAGACTCTATACAGCCAAAGACTGTTCAGACTCTATAGATTCTGCAGCCATATATTTATATTCCTTTTATAGCTTATAGAAATTATTTGTATTTAGAATTTTCCAATATCTTTTTGAAAGACTTTCAAGGAGTAAAATAATTCTATTCTGGGAAAGCTTTGTTCTCAGAGATCTATCGGAAGAGACTAAGGTTTTTTATTATATTTAGCACATTGGCGTCTGGTTAGCCTTGTGCGTTAAGTTGCCTTAATGCTCTTGGTAAACTTAGAGTTGAGGGTTCAATTCCCATGGGCAATAGAAAATTATTTACTGACGAGCTTACTAAAATAAAATTAATATAAAATTCCTACTTTCTGGCTGTAAAGGATTGTGACCTGTTGAAAACCGTATCTACATACGTGACATTACTGTTCGTATTTGTAATTGATGTGCTTAAATACTTTTCAATACTCACCTGTTAACTCAATAGCTTCTTCGAAGTCTGCATTTACACCCTGTTTCGCATTTTCTGTTGTGGAAAATTGACTTTTGGTCTTATCTGTAATAAAAAATATACAACGCTAACATTAGAAATCTCGTTTCCTTTCAACCTATGACTAATTTAAAAATGATTACCTTACCGTTTTTTTCTAAGTCTAGGAACTTTTTTTCGTTTACATGGTTTGTTTCTAAACAGAAATATAAAAACAAATATTAGTTAGTAGACATTGTTACATGTCAATAATCGTAACAAATATTTTTAAATCCATATTTTGTTTATATTTCCAAATCCCCCTAAAATGATATTACCTTTTTTCCTCACCTATATTAGTATCCAGCTCCTTCTGAGGTATTTTTTCTTGAGTCAGATCATTCTCGTTCTTTTGCACCATTTTATGTAATATCTTCTGCTCATAAGTAAGTCTGATGTCCCCTCTGGAAAATAAAATGCTATGTTTTAAATGAATTACGAACGATGCATAAGGAGGTAGCTCTCATCATGAAAACTTTAGTTTAGACCAAAATATCAACATATCCACGTTTAGCAACGAAAAAAGAAAACTATTACTCTTCTTGAGAGTGTTGGAGTGACTTTTGATTTGTTAAAAACTAGAAGTGTAGGAACAACAATGATGTAATAGTTGTCTTAGTAAATCAAAGAAGACCTTTGCAGTTGTTGACATATTTTTTTTTTTGGAGAAGAATGTCTTACAGAGATGGCTAAAATATACTGACAGGAAACAAATTGAATAGAAAGATAGCAACCAATGTGCAAAGAATTCGAAAAGAAAGTCCTTTGGATGACTGCTCTTATGGCAAGAAGTAACTTATTACAGAGCAGGAAGTCATTACAGAGCACTCTGGTGGGGGGCCTAAGTAAGGTACATTTAAATATCCAGGTCCGTAGCGACCAATCAAAAATTGCGTTAACTATTTACGAATAAAGCCTATAATTATTGTTAAATTATCGATAATAAACACACTGAGTTCCATTTAATTATTGTATTAAAGTCCTATGCCCACCATAAAATTTTCTCCCTCATGCTTTAATTTAATCTGCATATCACGTTGAAGTGCACAATCTATGGTTCGATCGAGCTATTTGAAGATTGAAGAGGAGAAAAATTGAATTTTTGTTAGAGGTTCTAACTACATTCTTTTGACATTAAGCAATTAGATCTTTGCTTTAATTCGAATGATTCTTCAATTTATTTTAATTAATTACTACAACATTCACCAAAGTCAATTATATGCCATTATTAATTGTTATTTTCCGTTCTTTACAATTTAATGGTTTTATTTAGTATTATTATTTCATAAATCAGCCCTACAATTTTGCCAGACATAACATAAAACATTTACGTATTATCTATTATTCCAGGGAACTCCACAAAATGAATATTTTTTTTGGAAGAAATAATTCTTAAAAACCTGGAGTTCAAGTTTAAAGAGTTTTAAATTAGCTAGTGTTTTGCAGGCCAATCCTCATTGCTGTTCTGTCGCCTACTCTTCTGCTAGTTACTGTTCAGTAAAAATCCGCGAAATCATCCAATATGCTAGATTCGGCTGGCTACTGGTGTATTTTGAAGAATTCCGTCTGGTTGTTTTATAAGCATCTGAATATAAGTTTGACCGAAATCATGTTTATTTATTTTATATCTATATGAATTCCAAATAAGTAGTATATTTTACTAAACTTGAATAATTCTAAAGAACGACAGATTTACTCATTGAGGTATAGGGTGTAGATGAAATGAATGTATCTTATTTAGCTGCAGAGCCCTATGAGGGATACCAACACTTATCACCGAGTGCTTAACGCATAGTTAGAATAACACTAGGCTAAGTTCAATATCTATTAGAATACCTCTTTGGAAACCAAAACCCACAGATTTGTATCTAACGCACCCCGTTTCGCGACCTCGACGGAAAGTCACATCAATGTACGAATCTTGTATTCAGGAAAACACAGAGCGTATTGGCATCTAGAGATGTGAGAACATTAACGAACAATTTGTCACTAAGTTTGTTAATGTGTTCGGCTTAACAAGACAAGAGAAAAGTTTAGTCAATAGATGTAAGAGGGAAGGTTAGACAATAGAAACCACTCATATGACAGAAATATACCTAGAACACAGATTATGGCTTTCATAAGGAGAATATGGGAAGGGGAATTCGAAAATGCAAAATATCTCCGATATTATTAGTCTGATCGACCATTGTTATATTTGGCCGATCGTCTTAAACTAATGTTGCTCTACAATTGCTGTTCAATTGATTTTTTCGGTACTAATATTAAGGTAGTTATTCGTACTTTCTTGTTTTCAGACATTAGTAAACCCCCTTTTTCTGATCATCGTATTTTCATACCAGCACATAGGACATCAGTTAAGTTTACGCACCCGCTGCCTGACGGACTTTAATTCTTTGAATCTCTATAACTCAGGGAGTGTTGAAAACGAAATACATTGGTTTGAAGCACAGAAAATCTAGAAATATCTATGCAGTTCCAGTGTAAAATACTTTTAAAATAGAGAAACAATAAAATAAAATATTTACAGAAAAATAAAAGTATTGTTATACTATATCTAATTAAAACTACTCATAGGCTTCTTTATGACCGAAGGTGGTTATGTTTTTACCATCATTTTAAAGAAAATTTAATGCTGATTTGGATAATCTAATTAAGTCTAATGGGTTATTAAATGGAGAAAATATTCCAAATTTTTAAAATCACAAGAACAGAAATATCTCCTACACGATTAAGTTTATATGGACTATTTAGCAGAATTTACTTAGGAAAAGAAAGCGTATAACAACATTTATAGGAAATTAAATTTGCAATAAGATTGGTCCTATTCACTATTAAATATCGAGTCTGGTAACGATACAGCAAAAATTGCGAACGCTAAAGCGTCATTATCTAGATTATTAACCGAGATATTTGCATATTTGCATTTTTTTAGTTTTCGGCCTTCTGTAACTCCCAACCCCTACTCATGACATATTAACAATCGCTGTTATATTATGAACCACATTATTTAAAGCATAAATACCAAATAACTTTTTTGATAGAAATTTTATGTTTTGAGATAAATGCAAATACGTAGGGTACATGGGAAATCTGCTTAGTTAACGCAGCCCCTGCGTGAAAGACTATTTAGTTGGAAACTGGATGTAAAACCGTCTCCAGACGTTGTTACTGGAACCAAGGATTCCTTGTGGCTGTTGTTTATTTGTTGCGACTGGGCGCTTTCAGAGCATACGCTCTATCATTTGTGGCCTGCTCTTCACAATGATGTTACTGGAACTAAGGATTCCCTGTGACTCTAAGAGTCCACTAACATCTTTGTGAAGAGCAGGGCACAGATGATGGAGCGTATGCTCTGAAAGCGCTCTGTCGCAACGAATAAACAACTGTGAAGGAACGAGACCTTTCTTTTCTTACCTGAGAATAAGAATTATTGTTCATCATCATACGGATATTTGAACACGAATCATCTCTTTCAAATTCTATAGAGGCGGATAACGAAATAAAAGAAATATATATTATTTATTTTCCCTGTTTTTAAATTGAGTAAATTATATATTTGAGTCATTTAAATTTTAATATTAAGAAATCTTTATGTCATCCAAGAAATTAGATGTCTGTCGGGCAACTAACACTGTTAAGGAGGCCCACGCATTAGAAATTTGGTTTGTATTCTTCTTCTAGAAGACTGTAACAGCAAATATTGTTATATGTGTTCAATAGTCACAACATTATTGACAACAAATAAGTGAATAAGTCACTTGTTACTTGAATTAGTGGAATAGTTGAATTAAAGATTTAGTTCTTGTGTTATTCATTTGGAGAGATAGCTTAATTAACTCTGAAGTTTATGGGAATAGGAACTATTTTTTTCTTTTGATTGGAACTAATGTTAAATCGTCAAACGAAATGAAATTACGAGGTTAAAGAAATTGTTAGTGTTAGAAACTCATCCTTTTTCTAGTATCTTTTGAAAATAAAATGTAAGAAGAATTTTAAATTATAGTAACAATTCCAGTAAAATTACTTCGCAAACACTGTAAAATGACTTAGGCAAATGAAAATGGACTACTAGAAAGCTTAGTGAGTCAGTGTTTATGTAGAAGTTAGGTAATGAGCAAAAGGCATCTATTTAGCATCTATTAATCCTACTTAGAGTAGGGATTTGGCACGCTTTCTGTTGCTACCCCGTTCCTCTTATTCCCGGGCTCATAAACTCAAATTTTACTATTAGTCAGTTGAATTATTTTACTGAGTAATAAGTATTAACCTTTCGATGGTAACAGGGGTGACGCGTCACCCCAAGCAGATTTATTTTTTTAATGTTTTGTTGGTTGACGTGGTAGGGCAAACCATTGTTACTTGCAAAACTCACTTCGCGTAAGGATTGTTCGATTAAGAGTGTTTGCCTCTATGTCGGTTCCTGTTTACTTGATTTATCACGTGCTTGGGGTGACTAGTAACCCCTGTTACCTTTCTCGGTAGCCGAATATTTTTAACATTTATTTGCATAAAGTAGATTCCTGGAATGTTAATGACCCAAATTTTTCCGCGTTTATGAAAGAGTGTCTAGAGGATGAAAGCAATGTAAATTCGGGTGATGATTCAAGTGGTGAAGAAGATATCCTACAGGAAGAAAGTTATGTTGATGACATATTAGAAGGATACTCTTCAGAAGAGGAGGAAGAAACGTCATCGTCTTCGGACACTGTAAAAGATAAAATGGTCATGTGTGGTCATTGAAACCACCTAAACCAACCAGAACACAAGCCCATAATATTGTAAAAATCCCTCGAGTAAAACCCTATTCAAAGATCACATCTGACCTTGATGCCCTAAACTTATTTATTAACCTAACTATAGTTGAATGAAATATTCAATTTACTAACCTGGAAATATGTATTCGTCCTGAAAACTACATCTATGCACACGAGCAAATGACAAAAAAGTGAAAACTGACTGCAGGAAATGCGGAAAACCTACGTGCACCGAGCATCGCAAGTAAGTGTGTAGCAACTGCTTCAAGTAGTGATTTTTCAATCTATTTTTCATTTTTCAGCTGACGATTGAATTAATAATAATGTAATATAAATGTCAAAGTTTAAATAAATCATTGTGTTAACATTAATCTCCTTTATTGATTAAATAATCCCTTGGGGTGACTCGTCACCCCATGTTACATTCTAAGATGTCAAAATAGTGTTACCAGTGGAAGGTTAAGCATAGGAATAAGCATAAACGAGCCCTGAACGTTACCACATATAATGTACTTAAGTAGATTGTAGCAGAAAGCACGTAAATCTGTTCTTGACCAATCCTCTTGTCATGTAGTTCTTATTAATAATATTTTGAATCAGGGTCGTAATTGTTATTAAATATCAAGAATTCCCTGGTTCCAATCAAAAGCCGCCCTAGACCAACTAAAATTAATAATTTAATTATTTTTTATTTTAAGGGCTCAATTCCTATTCTGGAGATGAAGCCCTTTTCTCTACCGACTGACCTATAGTATGGATCAAACGACTATCAAAATACCGCATGTAAAAACAAATATACTACTATACTACTAATACCCTTAAGGGAAATCAGCTGTTGAGGTCGAACTCATGCGATGCGATTTTCGAAAAAGTTCTTCAAATATCCATCGATCCTACCCAGGAGATGACGAAAATGAGGTCCTTTCAAACTTTATCTATCTATCTGTGTGTATATATATATATATATATATATATATATTTGTCAGTTACCGCTCTAGCGGTCGCAATTTTTCTTTGATCGTTACCAAACGTTTTATGTAAAAAGAAAGATCAAGCTCGTTAACGGCTGAAACCGGACCAGGTGTGGGGGTTTAGAGGAGGAGAAATTTTTAATATACGAAACATTTCCGTTACTATACGTCGGACCGAAAAATTGAATAGAACAAAACTTATTTAAAATTAAATGGTCTAAAAATGTTGTTCTATACATATTTTCTGTGTCATGAATATTAACCGAGATATTTGCATTTTTTTATAGTTTTCGGCCTACAGTAAAACCCCCACTCCTACTCATGGTATATTAACAACAAGCTATTATATTATGAAACTCTTTATTTGAAGCCTAAATTTCAAATATTGATCTAATTGAACTTTTAAGTTTGGAGATAAATGCAAACACGTGGGAACGCAGGCCCTGCGTGGCGGACTTTTTGGTACTCGGTGTCTCTTCCTAAGGTGCTCATGTACGAGCAAGGTACCCAGGAAAGATAGGCTGGAGTCCAACATTTTGCTCACGTTGTATTTCGACCTATAAATCCATAAAAATATAGTCCAGTTACAATGTTTTACAATTTCCATAACCTTCAGCGCTACCCACTATTAAACATAATGATTTATGAGCATGATACAACTGTATAGAAATTGTAAATAAAATAATTGCCTTGCTAGTAATGTAAAATCATCGCAAAAGTAATAATAATAAAAACTCAGTAAGACTCCCTATCAATCACCTTTTCAGTACTTTGAGGCATAACCTATTTTCATTTGTTTAATTAACTCAGATGTTATATTTAATCAATCAGAATGATTTTGTAGTTAAATTTCTAAAGAAATTAAAAATTTATGATTGACTGACTAAGTTAAACCAAATCGTGGCGACGTTAAAATAAAGCATAATACAATTAACGTGCATTTGAGACTTTTGCCATTATAATCCATTAAAGTGAGTCATTATTGTCAATTTCAATGCTTATTGTGAATAATTTCTAGCAATATAACATATATAATTGTTGCTTAACTATAATTTTGTCTCGTTTTATAATATGGCAAAAATTACTCCAAGTAACAAAATAAATCACGTCTAGTATATGCGTATTTTTCGAAAAACGACCAGGATTGTTCTTGCTACGATTGTAGTTACTAAAGTCGATATTTGTTAGAACGTATATCGCTACATGAAAACTGAAGCTCAAAATCGTTAATAGCTATAATCAGAACAGGCAATTGGGGGTTTTGAGACTGGCTATATTCTAAAATCGGATTATCTCCATTGTTTGAGTCCAATCGAAAAATGTTAAATAAAAATCTTGTTCCAAATTTAATTTTCTCTTGTTCTACTCGAATATTAAAAATATAACAAAAGTCTCAATATGCATTAGAAATAAAAAGATTTGAGAAGACCATTTTCGGTTTATCATAATATGATCTATAAATCATGTTTAATGACATATTTTGATCAGACACACAAGAATGGAGATATCGTATGTCACATTCAAATGAAATAATTCCAAATGAGGTACAGCATATTTTGTATATTTAATGTCATAGGAGGACAAAGAAGTCTGTCTTGCCCAGACCAGTCTTTTTACTTACATTTAGCAGATTTCCCTTAAGGGAAATCAGCTATTGAGATCGTACTCATGATGCGATTTTCGAAAATTGTCTTCAAATGTCCATCGATCCTACCCAGGAGATGACGAATATATTTGGCTGTTAATGCTCTAGCCGTCGCAATTTTTGTTTGATCGTTACCAAAGTCGATATTTAATTGTTTTGTGTAAAAAGAAACATCAAGTTCGTTAATGGCTCAAATCGGACCAGTGGGAGGGTGGGGGGAGGGTTTAGAGGAGGGATTTTCCAAAATTCAAAATATCTCCGTTACTATAAGTCGGCTTGAAAAATTGTATAGAACTAATCTTATTGTAAATTAAAGGTATTATAAATATAGTTATATACATTTATTCTCAATCTCGAATACTATTGATATATTGGCATTTTTCAGTTTTCAGCCTACAACGAACCCCCCCCCCCCCCCTGCTTGTACTCATGTTACCTAAACAATACTCTGTTAGAATGAAACACATTATTCAAAGCTAAAAACCAATCTTTCTTCAAAAGAGACCTTTATTATACGAGATACATGCAGATATGTTCTGGTGCCCCCCCCCCCGTCCTAAGTTCTTGGACTAGTAAAATTTGATTGATTGAGATAAACATTATTCTGATTCATTATAAATTACAGTATTAGATATAGTAAATAATTTCAATGAAATTAATATGTTATATTCTGGTATATTTCAGTAATTGGTTTTTTCTTCCGGTGAGACGTTGGCAGACCTGTTTGTTTACATTTCAGACGCTTCCTTCTGTAGCTGCTTTCCGATGTATTTATTCACTTAATTTTCACGGTGGTGTTGTGTTACCAGAATGTAGATTTATCTATTGTTAAACTTCACGAGGGAAATCTGCTTAGTTTACACAGCCCCTGCGTGACGGACTCTTTACGAAGGGAGGAATAGAGTATGTCGTGCCATTGCAGCTTGCTGAAAACCTCCTCAGTTTAGCAACAGCACAGTGAGGCGGGCCTTATTGCTTTATTCATAAAAGATTCATGCAATTTTGTCAATTGATTGAGGAGCGCCCTTGGAGGACAAGGAATGGACGGAAATCCGCAGTTGAAATATCCTGTTCCGGTTCAATCATTTACTTTAAAAGATCTGAATGTTGTTATTTAAGCTATGGGAAAAAAGAAATATAATTTACTGTTTTTGGTCCAGAATGCTAGTTTAGTGAAAACCAGGATATTAGTTTAGTGAAAAAGTAAAAAAAGGTAACTTACAGCGCTAAAGGTGGATATTTAAACTATTGAATGCTGATTAATTAATTGTTAAAAAAGGGACATCTCCTGAGGTAGCTTTACAACATTTATTGAATGTCTATCGATCCTCCTAGTGATATTGTATTATCTACAGGCGACACTTTGTGATTGATAATGCCTATCATTATGCCTATGCTTATAAAAGGCTGCGGGTAACGGAGGGATGGCACTCTAACAACTCTGGCTTCGAATGGAATTTTCTCTAAGTAACCGACGAAAGTTAGTTACGTTATTTTTTTGTTTGACTAAGATACAACATCGTCTGTAAATAATTAATATTTCCATTATTTTATACATGGAAAATGAACTCTCGCATATTGTTCTCTAAGCCAGTTCCCTGTCATCAGACGGAATTTACAGCTACTTCCATCGATTCTTCCCCGGAACCAAGTTTCCCAGTCTCTTCTCCCGGTGTGAATGATGTAAAAAAATGACAGCTATTTTTCTATTTACCCATAAAGGAAAATAAATATACCACCCGGCGTTAAGAATAAACAAATCTAAAAAATTGAGTTCACTGGCAGGAATATGTTGGTAACTGATTTCCGACTTTTCAAATATTTTTAAAAGTGCTTAGTATAATCTCCATTAAAAACAATCGTAGCGAATCTTTTAGAAAGTATAAATTATTCTAGGATCTTCTGGTATAGGCTCAGGTCTAGTCATTTCTATTAAGAACTGTTCAGGCGATAGCAAACCTAATAATAATTTTGAAATATTTGTTGTCTCTATACTATTCCGTGTGTATGCCCTATAGGGGTTCTAATAATAGGAGTTGATTTAGTGACGAACTCAGTAAAAAAATCCGTGATCCCACCCTGGCTAGAAAAGGGTGAAACCTTTACATAGCCGTATTGACACAAAGTTGACGTTAATAAATAACTTAACTTGTAACAGAGGCTAACCGTCATAAGTTGTCTTAGACTACCACTGTTTCTTAACCAGGGTAGGACTATGGGTTTTATTTACTGGGTTCATCGCTAAATAAATTCCCTTTATTGGCGCAGGAATCGAATCTAGAACCCACGAATATTAAAACCAACGCTAGATTATTGATATCCTCTTTTAACTGTTTATGAACTACAAAAAATGAGTTAAAACGGCTATATAAGATATTAATTAATGTTTCATACATATTACTGATGGAGCGGATTCTCCTATCTACGTGAATGAATATTACAAAAACTAGAAATATAAATTTTTATCAAGATGGCAAAAATGTTAAGGAATCAAGTGCTCTGAAGAGTTCTAGAATGCATTGTATCTCTACAAAGCACTAATATATTTCGAGACAACATCTACTGACCGAGTACTTTGTAATTACCATTCATTATTTAATGGAATATGTATTAATTACTCCGTAGAAAAGTATAAATTACAGAGTGTTTAAATGAAGGAAATCTTGACGTACAGTAATCCAGAGTCCTATTAACTTCCTCATATGTAAAATGTAAAAATAGGTTAGAAATTTTCATTGTGTTGTTCATACATATTTCATTAGTCATAGAAAAGTGTAATATATAAAAAGTTTCACGCATATTAGAATGGGGGAAGTTTTAATATTCCGCGTTTTTACTACTAACGAATAAGACTCTTGAGATTACAACTTTCATAGACAATTTATAAGGAAAAGAGTTATTTTGCATGGAGAAACAATTCGTCGTAGAGTATTTCTTTTTGTTGTGACCTCTCGTGGACAAGATCGAGGTCTTTCAACGCAAAGGAAAAAATATCCTTATTCAGAGTACGTTTCCCGTTCCGTTCGCTGTTTCCAACTTCAAATTTCTCCACCAAGTACGTCGAAGACAAATATCACTGACACCACATTTTCGTCATAAAGCTTGAGTAATGTTCATATTTAACTGATTTGTTATGGTCTATTGCCCGCGGGCCTTGAAATATCAGAATAAATTACTGTGATTGGCAAAGACGTTTTACAAATATTCTGATTAGGAGGAAAGACATATTAAATGCGATTTACATGTATGTGTTCCTAGTAAGACATTGCAGTTGTCGTCCTACAATGCCTGTAGTCTTTGGTGGTAATGTCTACATCGGCATAACCCCTTCAGATCTTTCACGAGGGGTGTCATAATTATGGAGCCAGAATTCTAAATGTTTCAAAGCTCAGTAAAACTGTAATGTGTTGTTAAAGTAACGATTGTTCATAAGATGATTTCCTTCCTGACTAAACTATTGGCTTTCATAAAAATCTACTTTTTAGAACTGAGCCGTAAGTAGAGCAATCATAGTTATATTTTTCTAAAATATTCCTTGAGAATCCGTGAATCTGATATAATGGTAGATTATTACTTTAAAGTACATTTAAAACTGACTTCCAATTTAAGCTTATAACGCTAACTCAGATTATATACAGAATGTTAGTTATAATTAATAGAAAGAATACCAATCGAAATCGTTTAGTATGTTTCTTAGGAACAAAAATTTCCAGAAATAAATTGTTCAACATTTTCACGTGTATAATTAATTGTTGTTGTTATTTATAAACGTTCACTCGTGGTATTACGCGCTAATTGGTTATCTACAGGTTACCATTCTCTTGGCAGGGTGGGACTAAGGATTATATTTAATGAGCTCAGTACTACGTAAATTCCTGTTGTCCAGGTGGGAATCGAACTCGACAAAATGTTCACCATGTGAGATAAAGACCAAAGCTTTCACTCACATAGCTAACCTGATCCTCATACATAGTTAGTTGACTCTAACAATTAAACATTAAGACGCATTCAAATAACTCATTCATCTTGAAAATCCATCTTCTGATCTTTTCATGAGATGAGAACAATGATCTTCCTTTTTAATGAGCAGTTGAGCAGATATGTCCAAGATGGAAATACGCAGCTAACTGTGAGCCACTTTGAGAATTGGTGTTAAACGCCTTTGAGCCGGCTCAACCCGAACCTAGTAGATCGTTCTGGTCCATTATGCTATCAGTTAGTGAGTATACTGAGCAGGAAACGAGGATTAGTGAACTTTTGCAACCTAACTGTACATTTCCTAAGAGTGGAGGCGAATCGTTCTGAATGAAGAGCTAGAATTAGAAGCTGGCAGTGGATATTAGGCTGGCCCTAACAAGGAGGTTATAAACCCCAAAGAGGATGTGACCAACTGTCAGGCCTTTAGGTTCGGACATTAGTCTACAAATATATAACGTTTCTAGAAATGTTTGGTTTTAAATTAACCTTCGTAAATCCGACTTGTATTAATCAAACTTGAAAAATTAAGCAGATAGTGTATTAAGGTTAGAACTCCAATAACTACATATATCACCGGCTATGATCAAGATTCTCTAGAAAAATGTTTAACAGTTATTATACATTATTTCATTACAGCCTCGGGATTTCATTTATCCAGCCTTGAACAACAAGCCCATGCCACTTGTTTGTACAAGCATTTCCGTATTAAAACGGAAACCAGAAGGAACTAATCTACACATATGTAGTTCGGTTAAGTAACCATGGAATGGAGGAGTTTATTAATAAAAGACATAATAAGTTAAGTTGGAAAATATCAAGAAACCAGAATATGATGAATATTGAGCCTCTTGCCGTACCATTTTTATTTGTCATAATAAGAAATGGTACGGTATAAATAAAAAAAAACTATAAGTATTTACTTTTTAGTGCTATATTTTGCAAGATGTTATCAAACGCAACTACTGAATATCTGCTTTTCTTCTCCAGTGAAAAAAATGCCGCATCTGTAACTATAATCATGCCATAACTGTAACTAAATATTTTACTAGGTACTGGAATGATGTTTTGATTAATATCCTCCATTGGGTTTAATATTGACTTTGAGAGCAGGTAATGAATAAAAGTCTTTGCCATAATAGTCAACGTCATTACCGCGACACAATTTATCATTTATTACCTTTGACTCAAGTAAATCAAGAAAACGAAACATACAGATCATGAATTAAATTAATAAAGAAGAGATTATTTTACGTTTCACTTCAATTTTCAGACCATCAACAGAACTAGTGATGACAAGCTTTATATAGGAAAGTATGTTTCCAAGCTGGCTAATAATCTCTAATAATGTTCAATTATTTATTTATTGGGCTAAATTTTCCGTCATACAGTAAAAAATGTAATTAAATTATATACTTGGTTTGGTCAGTACTAAATTAAGATTAGAGCTACAGACGAACAATAAATACCATATATAATAATTATTTTGTAAAAGTTGAACAAATTGTTCCAATATTATAAAGTACTAGTACAGATACCCGGCTTCGACCGGGAATTCATTTGAGGCTGGATGACGATTGTATTTTTTTTGGCCAGGCTTTACTTTGCACAATATTTTGACATTTACCCTTCCCAGTGTTTAGGGTTTATACCCGTCGTTGCTGTGGATTTGTTAATAATAAAATTAATTTTTTATGTAAGACTTCACTGTCCTCCATATTGTCATATTTCCCGTTTCCTGTGCATTATGCATAGATTTAAATTATTAAGGACAAAATATTATAATAATATATTATAATTAGAATTAATTATTCCAGTTGAGGTACCTGGAAGTTCATATTGAAAAGAATCGTCGAGCAAATTTCTCTAAATAACAAAATAAACAACTTTTGATAAGTGCATATTTGCCTAAACCCCAATAGGAAACGAAATATCAGTACTTTTAATTTCAGGTCTCCCTTATAACCCCCACTCCTGCCCGTCCCTAGAAATGTTAGTATGGCTTATTATAAGGAATGCGTTAGTGCTAATACACATACTGAGTTTTATTTATTTCGGTTGGGTCTTTTGTCCCAAATAAAATTGTTCACTTCCGCTATAGGTTTTAGCGTATATCTCGTTTATAATTCAGTATACGAAAAAAGTGTATTTAACAAAAGTCACTCTAAATAACAAAATAAACAACTTTTGTTATGTTCATATTTGCCGAAAAACCAATAGGAAACGAAATATCTCTATTTTTAATTTCTGGCTTCCCTTATAACCCCCACTCCTGTTCGTCTCAGAGGATATTAATATAGCCTAAAGTCTAAGTTGGGTTAGTAGTAATATACATACCAAGTTTCATAAAATTCGGTTCAGCCGTTTATGCGTGAAAAGGTAACAAACAAACAAATAAACAAACAAACAGACACCAAAGAAACAAAAGTCCGTCACGCAGGGGCTGCGTAAACTAAGCAGATTTCTCACGTGAAGTTTTACAATAGAGAAATCTGCCTAATAACAGCTGTAGTAGTAAGTAACCTCTAAACCTATTCACGAGGGACTAATAGTTACAGAAACGGCCACCAGAGCTCTCGGCGGAAAGGCCGAACATAGCCGACCACACGCAGAATACAAATGCAAATATCTCGGTTAATATTCAAGATAGAGAAAAAATGTATATAACAATATTTATAGTAAATTGAATTTGCAATAAGATTCATTCTATACAATTTTTCGATCCGACGCATAATAACGGAGATATTTCGAATTTTTGAAAATCCTCCCCTCTAAACCCCCCCCCTCCCACTGGTCCAATTTCAGCCATTAACGAACTTGATCTTCCTTTTTACATAAAACGATTAAATTCCGAGTTTGGTAACGATCAAACAAAAATTGCGACCGCTAGAGCGGTAACAGACAAATATATATATATATATATATATATATATATATATATATATATATATATATATATATAGATATATATATACAGTTTTGAACGGACTTCATTTTCGTCATCTACTAGGTAGGATCGATGGACATTTGAAGAAAAATGTCGAAAATTCCGTCATGAGTACAACCTCAATAGCTGATTTCCCATAAGGGAAATCTGCTAAAATGCAGTTATGGTGTCTGTGACATGTGAAACGAAAAGTTATCGTGAAATTTCGCGAAAAAAATCAATGTACAGACAGAGGTTACAATTTTATAAATATATATATAGATATAGACTAATAATAAATAAACTATTTATTCCTCACTTTCTTTAAATGGGGAATGAATTTCTGTTTATCTAGCATATGAATTAACACAAAAAATGAAAAAAAAAACATTGAATCTTAAAGTTAGAAAGAAATGGAGAAGAAGTAGAAACATGTGGTTACCAATCTCAATGAGGACATAAAGTTTTATGTAAAATTCTGAATTTTAATTACTGAATAAATGAATTGTATCTATGTTATAAGTGACTAGAAGTTAATAAAAACATGATGGCACTGTGTAATAATTTATTATTGTTGTTTCGTACATTGCAGGCCTTGAAGAAGCTTGTAAGCGAAAATTTGGCATAATAAATAAATAACTGGCATGATTGGAGCCAGCTTGGAAACACCGTTTCCTATTTGCAGACATTGCTTATGGTCTCGGGCTGATGAATTACACTTCCAATTCAATAAACAGCTCATCATATTTTCTTAACAACGCTTTCAAACTAGCAACAAAAAAAAACATTCCGGAATAAAATGAAAATGCATTATTATAATAAGGGGCATAAAGAATTTCCCGCCTTTTTTTATTAAACAAATTCTGCGTTCTAAATTGCTGTTTCAATTCATCCCACAAATAATGATGTTACGTGGCTCATCAGCATTTACAGCCATTAGATATGTATCAGTTGTTCCCACGGCCTGCTAGAGTAGATAACAATAGTCGAGCCAGAAGCTATACTACTCTCAAAGTCTCCCTATTCTTCCAAACCATCCTTCTAGATAGTTTTGTGGACTACCCAAATGTTTACTTGAAATAAGTATATCACTCACTTCACTTCTTCATAGCTGCCACTATACATTCAAAATAATGTTTTAAAAATGTTAAAATTGATCTACAATGAAGTATTCAATTTGGCTAATGTTATTAGTATGGACTTGCTTAAATATAATTATTGCTAGAATTAAATAAACTTGTATTAATTATAAACGACACTTGAAACAATAGAAATACGATTCGTTGCAAATAGCCTTAGTTACAAAAAGTGGACGTTAATAAATAATTTAATTATAATAAATTCGATTGAAATTAAGAGTTGCCAAAGTTAATTCTGCAGATGATTTGTATATGTATCTTATTTGTAAATACGATCAGTTTCAATTAATATGGCTTCAGATTAGAACAGTTTTCTTGAGTAAGTGATGAAATGTAGTGGATCAGATATACAGGAGTGGTTGTTGTTTTCAAATGATTTATATCAGGAACCTCTTGTCTAAGTTAACTGGTGATCTGATTGGCAGTAAAAGAAATAACTACAGACATTATTAGATAGATAAAATATATATATTTTATTTATTTTTCTTTAAGAGCTTAGAAACTTGGGAAAAATAATTAAGTTACATTAAAAGCTAAAACCTTTTTTTTTCTACTCACTATCATCACTTGATATATTTGCATATTCTAGTTCCACTCAGCAAATAGATTTGTTATATTATACAACCTGTACCATAATAATGGATATATTTGGAATATTTGATTTTCCCCTTCTTTAAACCCCACACCTCCTATTTCGATTTCAATTATTTAATAATTTTTACAAAAAATGGTTAAATATCTTACGTGCTATAAAATAAAAATCTGATGTGGCCACATGACTTACTTGTACTCCCACTAATTTAAGTAAACAACATGTTTGGTTGCATTTAATTTAAAATTATTTCATTTGAAAGTATTATTCAATATCTCGATTCCATTGCATTGGATCTAAAAATGGTATTGAACTAAAGGTCCCAGGTATTTTAGGAACGAAAGGTCCCATAAAACTTTTTTACACATGCGTTAACAGAAATATTATCGTATAAACTTGAGGTATATATATATTTGATCAGTTAAACTTGAATTAAAGGAGTTTAAATGATCACATTTTCGTCATCACCTTGAGAGAATTGATGGATTTTTTTTGAAGAATGGTGAATAAAACACTAATAGCTCATTTCTCAAAGGGGAAATATGCTAATCCTTAATTAAATAAATCCCTCCCCCATTACTATTGCATTTTTCACACTAAACTTTTTTATTAGTAAATATATCAGGTCTAGCTTAAATTTCGAGTCTCATTAGATAGGCGTCTTGGAATACCCAGTAATAGAGATCGTTTGGGGGAGGCCTAATTCTAGCACTGGACTTTACAGTCCTCTACCTACGACATTTGCTATTGACGACGGGTATAAAGGTTATTACCATTTTCTGTTCTTTGGGGCTAAAGTTTTTATTCAGTTAGTCCGCTACTAAACCGATCCTTATTACCCTTGCCGGAAGCGACTCTAGATTAGCCAAGAGAATTAAGGCCAACGTCTACCGGTGAGATCTGCTTAGTTCAAATCAATCCCACGCTTAACGTCATTTTCAGTAGTGTCTTGCAATTTTCAAATACTTAAATAGAAAAGTAGGTACACAAATATTTTGTAAGTACACTAGGCGTTATACACTGAGTAAACTCGTAATAGTAAATTAATTCTATTGTTTCATAACAAGTTCGGAGACACAAACGTATAGTGGCTTTCTTAGTAGCAAAATTAATGTTCAAAAACATTAAACGTTGTCTAAGTAGAATCTACAGAGTGGCTGACAGAGCGGAATCTCGTCAAGCCATACTTCCCCAGCATGTAATTAAATCTGCGATTGTGTTAGGCGTAAGACAATAGGTCTGCTACTTAGATAACTTATGGCAACCTTTAGTCTTAAGTAGACCGCTAGCTCTTTGTTAGTTCCCCACATCGATAGCAACTAGAGAACATCTCTCACAATATCTTCTGTCCTTTCTCCTAGGAACCCAGCTGGCCTTTTCATATTACTAACCGTAGCATCTGATAACGAGATATCAGGCTTGGCTTCCCTTTAAATACAAGTTATAATATTATTTGGCATTACAGGTTCATGGATCTTGGACTAGTTAGCAGTCTAGGAATCAAAACTAACCATTAAGCAGGTTCGTGGGCCTCTCTGTCGCGAAAATGTATATACATAGGTCACTACAAACGTTTTGCAATACAGCTTTATTTATTTAATTTTCTCGAAATAATTTCCGCCACATTCAATACACTTCTCCATTCGTCAGACCTAGTCCTTAAACCAGTTCTGCCAAGTTTCATCAGGGACTGAGGCACATTAGTTGTCCCCAGCCTTCAGAAGGTCCTGGTCAGTAGAAAAACGTTTTCCTTTCAGGTTCATTTTCACATGCAGGAACAGTGCAAAGTCACAGGGAACAAGGTCTGAACTGTAAGGAGAATGCTCAAGAAGTTTCATTTATATATAAATATAAATGCCTCCAGTATCCCCCCTTCTACTAGTTGATTTTTTACATAGAGAATATGTGGTGATATGAGATCACAAGTGTGTTGTCCCGTCCCGATTAGCCGTAGTAGCATAAAGTTTACGTAAATAATAATAAACAAAAAAGTGTGAGACCTGCGCTTACTTAGTTTGCGCTGCTCCTGGCTGACGGACTGTTCCATGTTTGTACCCATTATCGATAGGGAAACTTTCGTTAAGGACAATATTTCAAGAAGATTATTTTCTTTTAACTATGGACTTATATATATTGGACATTAATGTTGATAAATGCTTATCAAAAAAAAAATGAACTTATCATGACGAAAAAGACTTATCCTAAAACTTTCTTCTGTAAGGTATGTTACATGTTATAGCAGCTCTCTTTGTCTCTCTCTCTCTCTCTCTTATTAATGGGAAAATGGATACAATTGAATAGTTTAAATAAATAGTTTTTGTGAATCGAATCATTCAGTAACCCCTGCCAAGGGGATCAGACTTATTTTGTCTTCCCAGGTCCATTTGTTGAGGTAGTTTAAATTTCCATATTTGTTTACTTGATTTAGAATTCAAAACAGATTCGTATTATGAAAACAATTTGCAAGTCAGAAAGCACAATTTGGAACTGACAATAAATTTAAATGGCTCAAAAATGAATTCTTTCTTTTATATTTGGGAGATAACAGGTAAACCATACTAGTGTAATATTTGTGTATGTTGCTGATTTTCATCTTTTTTACTTCCTTTGTTGGGGATAATTATAATTTATCATTACGCTATATTTTATCGTAGAAGCAAATAGATAAATCATGCACATTTCGAGATGTATTTTAAGCGGTTACCTCCTAGTTAGAGATATTATTTAACTTTTTTATCTAGTTTAAACTTTATTAAGCAATTTGAGTTTATATAGCTCGTTACTTAATAAACTGGGTATTACTTACACAGTACAAGTGTCAGTCAAAGGTTTGAATTTATTTTTTCCTGTTCTTTATTTATGATGTGCAAATTTGTTGTTCAACATATTACGAAAACGTTATAACAGATTCACACTCAAAACGAAATATATCACCAACGCAGCGTCCATTATCTACTTATGTTTAAGGTGATAAATTACGTGATTTTTTGTTTCATTGATGAAATTATTGAATAAATCAACTCACTCCACACCTTTAATGGAACCACGATTATGTATTCCCAGTTCTAAATTCTGAAATGAAATCTTACTCATTTATTTTTATATGCTGTTGATGTGGGTCATGTCATTGACATAACAATTTAGACATGTAGTGAATTTATTTGGATGTAGAAAGAAGGGTTATATTCCTCCACGAAACGTATGGCCAAATTGGTGTAGTTAATTTATGGAGTAAGTGGGAATACCTAGCTTGTTTTTCAGTTTGACGATGTGGGTTCTGTGTGGAAGTGGTTCGTGACCAAGGAAAACTGGAAAGCCCTTCTGGTCTCGGAATGTAAAGTCTGAATGATTAAATGTTTGGCAGAGGCCGAGGTTGTTCAAGGGCACTAGCCACTAATAATTATTTATTATTGTGTGTGAAATATACTAAAATAGATACATCCAATCTAGAAATGGGAGAGGTAATCAGGATGAGGTACATAGGAGTTTTATAGAAGTAAAAGGAAAGACATTCATAAAATGCATACTTTAACAAAAACTAAGATTAAATAAAATATAAAGATTTTCTTTGCTTTTTAAAGGGTTATTATGCATTTCCGATGAGCGAATAATTCTTAAAATAACCAAAAGTAGTGGCAACATGAATATGTGACAATTAGGCTCTGGATCTAGTTAATGCAGAAACAAAGAACGAAGAGGAAACTAAGATGATTTCCCACCTGCTGCAATAGCTTGCTGATTCCCTCATTCTATTCTATATTTCGTCTTTATTAATTAGCCCATGTACACAGGATTTGAAATTTAAGTTGAACACCAGAACTATCTAAAAACTTTCTATATTGGGATTCTTAGACTCTCTCAAAGTTTTATACATCCTGTCTTGTTGGTAATGTAATATGCTTCAATTGTTCTATACATCCTTTCGCGAACTTGAGTATTAACTGGGTTATTTGTATTTTTTTGGATCCAGTCTTTATTGTCTCATTATTTTTAATGAGCCAATAAAGACTGACAAAGCCTGCTAAAAGGAAACAGTGAATCCTTGAATAGCCTTGTAGGAAAATTCGGTACACAGCTACCATGAGATAACATTGTTAGTAGCAGCATTTTATCACCTGACCTTATAAATATGTTCTAATGCTTTTATTGCTGTTGATTAGACTATCGATGTCTAAACTAAGACAATAGTGGCACACACTCATATAACATAATATGCTAAGCAATAGTAATCAAATGACACATTTCAATGATATTTATAATTTTTTTTTTAATAATTAATGAGAATATTTACCTAAACAAGCAACAGTGTATTGAGTCTTAAATAGGAGCAATGTTGTTGGGTCCTTTGCCAGTTGAACCCTCACCATATTAAATGTGTACAAAATCTTGGAGACAAATGGCATTGTATTTATTAAACTACCAGAACAATGATAAAGTCGAATATAAGATGTGTTGATTTGTTTTTCATTTTTTTTTTTTAGTAAGCTTTGTATAGGATGTGATGACAAGATCTAAATAATTGGGTTATGTGACACTGTGAAATCGTTTTAAAAGAGATGCTACGATATATTTTGTTTATTTAATTTAATAAGAGTACAAGGAAGTCTGTTTCTGAATTACTATTTTTTTAATTTTATGACATAGTAATTATTATTAATTATTAATCATATTATATTTTTTAAATTATAATAATTTAATTAAATAAAAAAAAAAGATATCTACTTTGAATATTATTTCAATGGAAAATATCTTGTAAATAAGAACTGTGTTTATTTCCTTAAATAACATTATCTTTTATTATTTATTAAATTAATAGCCTGAAAGAGGAGTTGTAGTATAAAGTGAGTTTGTACACTCAATATGTAGTATTCCACAATAGTTATTTTTGAAGTGTAGGTTTCACTTTGAAATTCACTACAATATGAGTTGTTGTAAAATATATTTGTTTTATTCGCAGTAAGAAGTGATTTGCTATTTTAAAATGGCTTATTGTGGAATTAGAGAAATATGGTGCTTCTTGTATATGAATGCAGAGGTTTTTTCAATATCCTTCAAGGTTCTACTGAGTACTTATTCTGAGAGAGATAACCATCCTTCTAACTAGGCTATTATCTGGCTAAATAATAGAGCTGAATAGGGAACTTTTCTTTCCAAAGGACGACGGCGGATTGGAAGACAAAATGAAATAATAGCAAACACTCCTGGACAAACATACTGTGTGTATGGATCGGATTTACAAAGAATTCCGAAAGCAGGAACTAAATACTGAAGACAAACAATCGAGGATGGAGTACTAAAGTTAGGGAATTGAAATGCTGGAATCTGAACCTTTCTTTTGGCTTGTCCTCTTCACAGATGATGCTACCTATAATAAGTGATGGCCCCTTAGTCTTCGTAAGTGCCCGACCATTCGTGGTACCATCAGAAGTTGACCGGCAGCATCACTGGTGAATATACGTTTCCGCGTGGATCATTAAATTATTAGATCATTTTCTTTAGGGAAACCTAAGTGGCCTAACTTTCAGTGCTGTTCACGGGGACATTCGTTCTACGTGATTAAAAAATGATTCAATAGATGTGAAGAGAAGAATGTGCTTCCAGTAAGATGGTTGGACTGCCACGCAACTCAAAAAGAGAATTGAGAATGAAATATTTATATAACCGTTAACTTTTATTCTGAACCCCACGTTTACCTAATTTAACACCTGTTTGATTTTTTTTTTTTTTTTGTATTCAACATTAGAACTATAGTGAAGTTGTAAGGAAGATCGCGGTAATTGGAATATCGTTCATTTTTCACTGAAAACAAAATATTGCTTGACTTCTTAAATGGTATTCTAAATAAACTATTCGAAAGTTAGTAATCATTGAATTTTATTAGATAATGATAATAATTATAAAAGCTTGCTGGGAGCGTTTTAGATGCCCCCAACCCCTTTTTTTCCTAAATTGTTATTGTTTACATCAACTTTTAACAATGTAACAATGAAGGTGTTCGCTTCAAACTATTGTTAAACTGAACTATTATTTGATGTATTCAGTTAAATACTATAGATAATATTATTCTCAGAAATGAGGATAATTAAAACATAACTATCGTTTAACGTCTATTATTTGATCCAATCCTGAAGAAGGGCTGCACTAATGAGTATAATAATAACAGAGAAATCCCACTGCTCCAAATAGCGTGTCATGTCCATCAGATTGGCCCCTTATTTCGAAAGATTCATCTTCAACTATTATCGAGCAGGGTTCAGAAGAGGAAAAACTCAATCACATATTCATCCTTAAAAAGATACTCTAGAAGCGGTGGGAGCTAAAACAAGTCCTATTCATTGACTTCCAAGCACCATCTGTTTCAGTTAATACAGAGTGTGTTTTTTATTTTTATTTTTATTTTTAAAAGGAAACCTGGACTTCCAGGGTGACATCCAACTGTCAAGGCTAGGTTTCAATGGCTCCCGCACCAAGTGAGCTTCGAAAGACTTTTGTCGGGAAAGAAATTGTCATTGTAACATTCCAATTAATAATGATCAGTCCATGATCATGATTTATATGACCCAAGATGTTTTGAATACTAAGAAAGAGGTGATTAGACCACGAGCAAAGCTAGTGAGTGTGTGTGTGTGTGTGTGTGTGTGTGTGTGTGTGTGTGTCTGTCTGTCTGTCTGTCTGTCTCTCTCTCTCTCTCTCTCTCTCTCTCTCTATATATATATATATATATATACACATTTGAATGATTAGTCGGAACAATGTTGAGTTGCATGTTAAGGACTAATTGAGGTAAGATTTCGAAATTTAAAATTAAAATTAAAGTAAGAAAAGTTTATCCCCTTAAAAATAGTAGACCCTTAAACAAGAGGTTGGATGAAGTATTCCCGTATTCTAAGATGGTCAGTCTAATGCAGAAGGGAAAGGGAAATCACTGCATATCCTGGTGCCCCTCTCCTTTCCCTTGCTTTGATTTCTGGTTAAGGGGAACGTGTTGCAGGTGTAACCTATAGGTAGAACTGTATATAGAATACGAATATGATTCACACTGTTTTTAAAATCTAATTATTAAGGAGTCATGCTATGAAACATTAGTGGCAGGCAAAGACGTAGGCAAGCGAAGGAAACCGTTAGAGGTAGCGGATATGTTCGATTTCTCAACTGTCTCATTTTAGCTTTGTTTTAAACGGTGATTATTAGTGTCAGCTTTATGAACGGTATTTTTTCCTTTCTTTCTGTCATTGCTCTCGTACATATGAACTAAATAAGTATCCTGAAGTGCCCACTGATGTGTAATGCTCTGCTAAAGGAAATGAACATAGAAGGGCAAATAGAAATAGCTCTGAAACAGTGCTTTAAAGGCATACGAAAATGAAAAGCTTTTTTTATATAATACCCACTACACAAAAGGAAAGATTCACAATTGATAACAAGTTCAATGCTATGATTACACTAAATGATATTTGTCCTTTATAAAGGAGCCAAATAAATTACATAATTTTCAAGCTGAATTGTTTGGCTTTGAAGGTTTTAGGACAATCCATGGTCAATCATGTTTGGAATACAATGAGCATCAGATTATAAAATACGAAATCACAAGAAGACCATATTGAGAACCAAAGCAACTTATCGCTGAGATTTTCAGATCTTGCTCACCTGATAAGTATTGATGCAAAATGTTTCCCAATTCTGAACACCTGTTGCACAATTTGGTCTGTCAAAACGATATCTTATGATTAACCTTCGCAATATCTTGAGGCCAAACATAAATATCTAGTTCATAGTTTAAGGTTTCACCTATCCTAATTAACCGATCCCTATCCTTCTTTCAATGACTTTTAATCGTATACAATGTAAAATTCAAGAATAACAAAATGCGTCGATGAACGTAATGAGTAGAGAAGCTGAGTGGTAGCAGAACGACTGCAACTGTGCTAATACCCCAGAACTGTCTCATACTAGCTGTGAGATTATCGGGCTTTGTTCAGTGCTTATACTGGTCACCCGTTAACCCTGATTAGCACTAAAATAATGTAACATAGGCGATATTTTGACATATTACAGTCAATAACATGGAAACGTTTATTTGGATCCATCATAGTTGGCATGAAGGTTTTTCAACATTGGGATAACAAACCTTTACACTTAAGTACCACTGACATTATTGAACTAATCTTCTATTAATGGAAATTTCTGCTTATAAAAACCAGAAGTTCACTTATTTTTCCCTATTTGATGGTCGTTCATGAACCCAAATGACGCATAATAGTCAAAAGCATTAAGTAGTTAGCAAATCTTTTTGCATTTAGCAGGATTTCATAATTTCTAAGATGAGTACTCTCAGGTAGATTACGTTATCTTATTACCTGGCTCAGTAAGATCACCGAAACGTTATTTTAAGACATTGAAATTTTTTTTAGTCTATGGGAACATTTTAAAAAAAAAATAATTTAGTCTTTTAAGTTTCACTGGATGACTTGGTACATCGGCTTTAAATAACACCCTCGCCCATTAGCCCATTGTACTCCTTCGCTCCATTTAAAACAATACAGTATGTGTATATGTGTGTGTGTGTGTGTGTCATTCACTGCACACACACATGCATAAAATCAACAGAAGAAATTGGATTCGAAATAAAACGAAAAGTACTAAATGAGGTTTATGAAGAACCTTCTTATCTTGGCTTTGGAGAGAAAAAGTTCCATGATATCTCCAAAAACAAATTTACTAGAAAATAGATTATTAAGCATAAGGGAAGAAGGAGGCTGTGGAAGACCTTTTTTAAAAAATCAATTGGAGCTTATATTTTTATTATTCAATATAGAAAGGTATATAAGCAAGTCGTTTCCTTATACGGAAGAATTTCGGTGGTTATAATAATATAAAAAGAACTGAAAGAAAAATTCACCGTTTCATCTACACTGTGAACAAATGGCGTTTATTTTATAATAAACCCATCTATAATCTAGGGTTATAGAAATGAAAAGTACATGGGTAAAGTACTGAGCCATTTCTCATGAGCTGGAATAACTCACAGATGGCACCTTCCATTCTATTTCACCCATAGTGCGAATCCTACATTAACAGGACATTAAATGTAATCTGGACTTAATATATAATATACTAGCTGGAAAATTGCAGTAAAAGTTGGGATCAAGCTATAATAAGATTTTTCCTTAATGTAGCCATCATTATACATTTATAATCAATACAGTAGAAACACCTTAAAATAACCATAAAAACTCTAGATGACATACCTACAATTTTTCAATAGAAAATAATCGTGAAAATATACATGTGTGTATAGGAAAATCTCTGCAAATGCCTTACACAGAGCAAAACACAATACCAACTAAACCATGGATGAATTATTAATTACCAAACAGAATAATAATTTACTTTTATTAATATACTATCTCAAAAATATAGTGGGTTAAATAACATACAACTCGACAATTGCCACTAATGCCTTTAGATCCTGAGTGCAATAATAAATAAAATAACAAAATTAAATTACAAAATGTCATTATAATTTAAATAACTAGCATATTGGCCCACAAAATAATCATATATATTTAAATATGAAAGAGACGTTATTATTAGTATTCGTTAGTTATATGAGGAATATGTTAAATTAGAGTTACGTCATAAGGATACAAATTTATCCCTAGAAAATAATAATTACTACTTGTAAAGCTTCGAATCCGTTGGAATCTCAGAAGGGTTAAAAAATCCTTAAATTTAAACACAGGCCAAGCAAAGTCCCGATGTGGCTTGATCTCTCAGGAAGGCGGTCCTTGAGTGCTATTGAGAAGGGAGAGGGGGTATGAAACTGTACACTAAACAGATGAGATGAAAGGCAAGAAAGGGAATGTGCATTATCTGCACCGTCATCTATCATGTATGATGATTGAGACAAAATAAAATATATGCTATTTATTTACGTCCACTTGGTGCTACTACGGCTAATTGGGACGGCCTATCTTATCCCCGGGGCTATCATGTACTTTTCATTTCTTACCTGGGTGTATATATATATATATACTAGCTAAGGTACCCGGCTTCGCTCGGGAAATCATTTGAGGCTGAATGATAATAGTATTTTTTTTTTTTTTTTTGAGCAAGCTTCAATGTTTACTACACTTCCCGTCTGGGCGCACTGTTTTCCCGTGAGGGTCAGGCAGGCGACGTATAGATGAGAAATATTAATTTTGAAGAATAAATAAAAATGTGTTCCTAATCTATCCCTCTCCAATTTTCCAACTCACCTTTTTGAATACTTCAAACCATAATCGTGGATAGCATTTATTACAATTAAATATCCTCTATAATGAAACTTATTTCCTGTCAAAAACCAATCCGAGCACATATAGTTTAAACATAGTTTTGTACATTAGATTATATTCGTAATAGTAGAGCTCAGTGGAAATCATTTCCAGTAATGAAAGCATTTAACAGGAAAATTAATTAACTCAATTAACTGTTTAGGCTCCGACCTCCTTCCGCTCCAGTATCTCCATAGTTTTCCTTAAAATATTGATTCAATGTATTATTTTATTATTCATTTGAGGCTGAATGGTGAAAGTATATTTTTGGCAAGGCTTTACTTTGCACAATATTTTGACATTTACCCGGTCCAGTGTTTAGGGTTAATACCCGTTGTTGGCATTTGTTAATAATAAAATTATTTTTTTATGTAAGACTTCACTGTCCTGCATATTGTCATATTTCCCGTCTCCTGTGCATTATGCATAGATTTGAATTAATAAGGAGAAAATATTGACATACATTTGAATTAAATTTTTTCAGGAGATGTACCTGGTAGTTCATATTGAAATGAAGTGTTGAGCAAATTTCTCTAATAACAAAATAAAAAACTTTTAACCCCAATAGGAAATCATTAATTTCAGGCCTTCCTTATAACCCCCACTCCTGCCCATCCCTAGAAATGCTAGTATGACTTATTATAAGGAAGGCATTAGTTTTAATATACATACTGAGTGTTTTATTTAGTTCGGTTGAGTCTTTTGTGCCAAATAAAATTGTTGTCTCCCGCTATAATTTTCAGCATATAACGCCTTTATACTTCGGTATACGATGATAGTGTATATAAAAAAGTTTCTCTAAATAACAAAATAAACAACTTTTGTTATGTGCATATTTACCGAAAATGCAAATAGGAAACGAAATATCACTATTATTAATTTCAGGCCTTCCTTATAACCCCCACTCCTGCCAGTCCCAAGAAATGTTAGTATAGCTTATTATAATGAAGGCGTTAGCACTAATTCAGATACCGAGAGTTTGGTTTAATTCGGTTGAGTCTTTGGTGCCAAATAAAAATTGTGGACTCCCGCTATAGTTTTTAGCGTATAACTCATTTATACTTCCGTATAAGGCAAAAGTGCATATAACAAAAGTTTCTTCTAAATAGTAAAATAAACAACTTTGGTTAAGTGCATATTTGCCGTAAATGCAATAGGAAACGAAATATCACTATTATCAATTTCAGGCCTCCCTTATAACCCCCACTCCTGAACTTCCCACTAAATGTTACTATGGCATATTATAAGGAAGGCGTTAGTGCTAATTCACATACCGAGTTTGGTTTAGTTCGGTTGAGTCTTTTGTCCCAAATAAAATTGTGGACTCCCACTATAGCTTTTAGCATATAACTCATTTATACTTCCGTATACGGCAAAAGTGCATATAACAAAAGTTACTCTAAATTACAAAATAAACAACTTTTGTTATGTGCATATTTGCCGAAAAACCAATAGGAAACGAAATATCGCTATTTTTAATTTCAGGTCTCCCTTATAACCCCCACTCCTGTTCGTCTTAGAGAATAATAATATAGCCTAAAGTCTAAGTTGGGCTAGTAGTAATATACATACCAAGTTTCATAAAATTCGGTTCAGCCGTTTATGCGTGAAAAGGTAACAAACAAACAAACAAACAAACAAACAAACAAACAAACAAACAAACAAACAAACAAACAAACAAACATACACGAAAGAAACAAAATGCAGTTATGGTGTCTATGACATGTGAAACGAAAAGTTATCGTGAAATTTCGCGAAAAAAATCAATGTACAGACAGAGGTTACAATTTTATATATATATAGATATATATATATGTATACATGAATTTGTGTTGTGTGTGTGTGTGTGTATGTGTGTGTGTGTGTCTGTGTGTGTGTGTGTGTGTGTCTGTCTGTTTTGTGCTTATTATTATTTAATAGTAATTATTATTAAGATAATAACCTATTATTAAATAATAAAGATGATGAAGAATTTTATTGTTAAAGCTGTCTTCAATTAACGCCTTGTCTAAAGGAAAGGACAATATCACGTATATAACCAATCTACCAATTTATTCAAAGAACTTAGACATTTAAATTAAATTAATATTTTTGGTGCGGAAATAGGCTTCTAGGAGTCAGGCCATTCAGTTCTTGGGGCTTTGGATAGACATTTGAGGGTCTCAACGTAGCAGCAAAACAGATCAAGATATGCGCACAGCAAATGTGGAGTGCAGGCGTCCTCAGGGGTTGCTCACATGGGTTTATGTCAAGCACTCATCCCTCATTGTTTTATTGGCGAATCAACCTCATGGTCTTCCTGCTGAACGAAGGCTAATTCTTTCACTATTTTAAGAGCAAAACTTTGAAACTCAAGCCCCTGACCCTTGGGTCTGTTTTAAAACAGGAAAGATCTAATAAAATAGCGTTAATTGGAAAATATTCATAATCAAGTTTTTTAGCATTACAATATTCAAAAGTAATGATTTTGTGTCTCGTATACCACTTTATTACACTGTATTCGTTTACCCACAAAAATCAACTCCATCACGAAAAATCTAGTTTGTCGAAACAAACGTGTTTTTTAAAAAATTAAATTGGCAATAAAATTGCTGAAAATTTCAAGGATTTTGAATTTCACAGATGCCATTTATAAATTTTACATTTCGTGCATAGTTGGACTTGGATTCTACGTGCTATTTATTACTTAAATAATAAAACCATCATTCGAAGTATTTTTATTCACTTATAATTTTAGTTAATGGGGTGTACCTCAAAGACCACCATCCAATACCAAATAGAAGACAGCAGACCAGACAAACAGGCTGCAAATAGTTTTCCTTTCATCGTCGAAATAAATATCCTAATTATAAGATCCGCTGTCCAGGGGGAATTGTCCAAATATTTACCAGCCCTATTTAGTCCAGCTTTAACAACTACAGCTCTATTTTTGGTTGGTAAAATATGAAGTAAACGCACAGTATTAAATGTTGGTAAACTCGAATTTTACGAGTAGAAAGTTCGTCAGTTCATAAACATCTCCAGAAAAGATGAGCCATGAGATTCAAATTCTGAAGCATCCAAAGGTTGATCAGCAGAAGAATATAGAACGTTATGCGATCTTCTGCGAAGGTCAGACTGACATGAATCGAACATGTAAAAATACATAAGCCCTTTGGGCCTCAAAGAATAGTTCTAGGCTACACTGGGGGAACAGGAAACGCTGTAACGCTCAAATAAAAACAATACCTGTGATATTTGAGGACGTCCTCAAGTCCATGAGCACGGAACCAGAGCTTTGGTTTGAGGGGAGGGGAGGAGAAAAATTAATAGATATAAGATTTTTAGTATATCCACAGTGTTATAAATGTATAAATAATATATATACATTTCTGAATTAATTTTACGGTTATATGACGGGTGTTAACCCTAAACACTGGGACGGGTAAATGTCAAAATATTGTGCAAAGTAAAGCCTTGCCAAAAATATACCATCACCATTCAGGCTTAAGTGAATTCCCGAGCGAAGCCGGGTATCTGAGCTAGTATATATATAAAATTGTAACCTCTGTCTGTACATTGATTTTTTTCGCGAAATTTCACGATAACTTTTCGTTTCACATGTCATAGACACCATAACTGCATTTTGTTTCTTTGGTGTCTGTTTGTTTGTTTGTTTGTTACCTTTTTACGCATAAACGGCTGAACCGAATTTTATGAAACTTGGTATGTATATTACTACTAACCCAACTTAGACTTTAGGCTATATTAATATCCTCTGAGACGAACAGGAGTGGGGGTTATAAGGGAAGCCAGAAATTAAAAATAGCGATATTTCGTTTCCTATTGGTTTTTCGCCAAATATGAACATAACAAAAGTTGTTTATTTTGTTATTTAGAGTAACTTTTGTTATACACACTTTTTTCGTATACCGAATTATAAACGAGATATACGCTAAAACCTATAGCGTAAGTGAACAATTTTATTTGGGACAAAAAACCCAACCGAAATAAATAAAACTCGGTATATGTATTAGCACTAACGCTTTCATTATAACAAGCCATACCAACATTTCTAGGGACAGGCAGAAGTGGGGGTTATAAGGAAAGCCAGAAATTAAAAATAGCGCTATTTCGTTTCCTATTGGTTTTTCGGCAAATATGAACATAATAAAGTTGTTTATTTTGTAATTTAGAGTAACTTTTGTTATATACACTTTTTTCGTATACCGAATTATTAACGAGATATACGCTAAAACCAATAGCGGAAGTGAACAATTCTATTTGGGACAAAAGATCCAAGCGAAATCAATAAAACTCGGTAAGTGTATTAGCACTAACGCTTTCATTATAACAAGCTATACCAACATTTCTAGGGACGGGCAGGAGTGGGGGTTGTAAGGGAGGCCTTAATTTAAAAATAGCGGTATTTCCTTTTTTTCTATTCGTTTTACGGCAAATATAAACATAACAAAAGTTGTTTATTTTAGCAGATTTCCCCTAAGGGAAATCAGCTATTGAGGTTGTACTCATGACGGAATTTTCGAAAGTTTTCTTCAAATGTCCATCGATCCTACCCAGGAGACGACGAAAATGAGGTCCGTTCAAAACTGTGTGTATATATATATATATATATATATATATATATATATATATATATATATATATTTGTCTATTACCGCTCTAGTGGTCGCAATTTTTGTTTGACCGTTACCAAACTCGATATTTAGTCGTTTTATGTAAAAAGAAAGATCAAGTTCGTTAACGGCTGAAATCGGACCAGTGGGAGGGGGGGTTTAGAGCGGAGGATTTTCGAAAATTCGAAATATCTCCGTTACTATACGTCGGACTGAAACATTGTACAGAATTAATCTTATTGCAAATTAAATTTACTATAAATATTGTTATATACATTTTTTCTCTATCTTGAATATTAACCGAGATATTTGCATTTGTATTCTGCGTGTGGTCACCAGTAGGCTATGTTCGGACTTTCCACCGAGAGCTCTGGCGGCCGTTTCCATAACTATTCGTCCCTCGTGAATAGGTTTAGAGACTCATTACTACTACTGTTGTTATTAGGCAGATTTCTCTTTTGTAAAACTTCACGTGGGAAATCTGCTTAGTTTACGCAGCCCCTGCGTGACGGACTTTTGTTATTTAGAGTAACTTTTGTCATAATCATTTTTGTCTTTTAACAAAGTATAAACGAGATATATACAATAAACTAAAGCGGGAGTCAACTATTTTATTCGGCGCTAACGATTAAACCAAACTTAAAAAAATTCGGTATGTCAATTAGCATTAATTCTTCCATGATTATAAGCTATATTTAAATGTTTAGGTTAGAACGGGAGTGTTGGTTATAAGGGAGGCCTGAAATAAAAATTTATTGCATTGTCTATTTGTTTTTCGACAGTCATACACATAACAAAAGTTGTTTACATTGTTATTTAGATTAACTTTTGTTTTATACGTTTCTCCAGGAACAATGTGTGGAGCAAGTAATTTGCGTAGAAATATTGATATGCTCAACAATTCATTTCAATTTGAACTATGAGGTACCTCACCTGGAAAAATTAATTCAAATCTATGTTAATATTTTGTCCTAAATAATTGAAATCTATGCATAATACACAGGAGACGGGAAATATGACAATTTGGTCCTCCAAATGTTTTATGTAAGTCTTCACTGTCCTCAGTGAAGACTTACATAAAAATTTAATTTTATTATTAACAAATGCCAACAACGGGTATTAACCCTAAACACTGGGACGGGTAAATGTCAAATTATTGTGCAAAGTAAAACCTTGCCAAAAAATTACCATCACCATTCAGCCTCAAATCAATTCCCGGGCGAAGCCGGGTATCTGAGCTAGTATATATATATACCCGTAAATATATATTACTTATAAACAAAATTTTAAATATTTCAAAATTTCTTATTTTGTGTACGGTTTAATAGGGGGGGGGGTGAAAGAACGCCAAAGCCGGGACCTTAAATGCGGGCTTGCTGGTGGTTGTTGAACGATCGAATTAACAGACAGAAACCAACAAGAGACGAGGAAGTACACGAATTGCGTTCCCGTTGCCTTGTACATGAGACTACCCAATAACAAAGACGTCAGGGGGAGTGAAGAGAACACAACTCACCCTAATATTAGAAGAGAGGCAGCTTATATAAGCTAACTAATGATGATAGTAATAATAATAATGGTGTCAGTGAGAAATTTGGCGAGTAGGAGCCTCAGGATGAATTGTCTATTATGACAGATGGATGTCCTATAAGGACTGTAGGTTGCTCAGTAAGTATAGTACTGATCCAAATAACGAGTACATCCATTGTGCACTCAGCTTTCTTCTGAGATAAAGATTAACAACTACATCCCCTTATAGGCAACTTGATATTTGATGGAAGATTAAAACAGCTTAGTTGATTTAAAATGCTTCTTACTTCGAAAAATTATTTTTGTTTTTCTTGATATTATTGTCTTAGGCATGGTTATTCAGTAAGATATGAAATTAATTTGAATATCCTGCATGTTGATTTAAACAATTAGTAATCGACAGGACTGATTTTGATAAGAATTTTCTTGTATTTTAACTGTGATAAATGCTAATTTAATTTGCTGTGCCTAATCGCTTATCTTACAAACGTTTAACGTCTTTGGTTGGAAACAATGACGTAGAGTACGTAAGTTACCTGATTGCTGACGGCGCTAGGGACAGACTGGTCGTGGAAGGATTACTGGCTGGACTATGTGCTGCGAAGGGGCCCCCACCACCTGTGGCCATCCCCCCCCCCCTCCCCTGTGTACAGTCTTTTTATTTATTATTTCTTATCATCCCTCTACACCTCTCCGGTGATTATCATCGCCTCCTTTCAATGGCCCTTCGCATGAAAGCAATAACCTTAGGCAGTCGCGGGGAAACACCTTGTATTCTTTCAAATATTCCCTGGGCCATCCCGCACCACGTACATAAAGGGGGACACGCTTCACTGGATGACAAAAACTGTAAACAAGTTTTGGAAAGCATTAAGTCATACAGGATGTGAACAGTTTGTAAAACGCAAAATATACAAAAATATAATTTTATATTATGCTGCTTTCCTTTAGAACTGTGCTTCATGTAAGTATTTAATACTTCTAATATTTATTTATAAGAATCTATACATACCAACATCATTGCGTCCACTAAAATTCTTTTGTATGCTTGAACCTCAATATACACGAACGTAACAAATTTGTTTTAAATTTATTTATTTTATATATAAAGATCCTCAGATCAGTGACACACATACACTTAAAGAAGGCCTCAAAAACTTGGTTCTACATACACTGTTGAAAGATTTCCTATTCCCATCAACTGCGCGCATATTAATCACAATATATAAGCCACTTGATAAAAAAACAAGTATAGAACATGTTTTAAGGCATGTTTTGTTTTCAATAATTTAATTTTATTGCATTAACCTCTATAAATAGAAAATGTTATGTGTTAATGACCACTTTTTGCTACGGCTAATTGTCATTCCCACCGGGGAATAGGAATTTATTTAGTGATTATCTAATTAAATAAAGTCCTTAATCTAGCTAGAAAAGGTTGGTTACCTATAGATTACACGTCCCAATTTACAATTTGAGAACAGCATATCGTTATTTTTTTTAACCTCCCATTAACAGCCAGAGTAGTATGTATTTCGAAAAATTTCAATTAGAACAAGTACTTTGACTCCATTGGCCTCACCAACCCCAAATAATTAAAATTATTATTTTAGTCCTTGTTCTCCAGGCTGAAATATACGAAAAATACCCCCTTTCCCCTTACTTTAAGGGGGATGTGAACTACACTAAGGGGATGTGAACTACACTAAGGGGATGTTCCCTTTATAAAGTCCAATCTGTATAAATAAAACTCTAAGGTTCGTCTGGAATTCAGTAGGAGGTGGAATGGTACATTATTTTCACGTTCTAGATCATTTTAAGAAGAATAGCTTAAAAATTAATGTTCTTTTTTGTCAGTACATATATTTGTTTGTTTCTCTATCACATAAAAACGTACCAAAGTATTTCAATCAGCTTTGTAAATGTGAGCCAACTATCCCAAGGTACAACATAACCTATATGAGAATTTAATCCAAAAACTTTTTTTAAATTTAGAACTTTATTCATGTTTTCTGAGACGAGTAGAATCTACGACTGAGAGGATTGGGAGATTACTTGGAATTTGAGGCATATATTCGTTAATATCGTGGATATAACTTGTTGAATTGAAGAAATGAAAACGACGAACTGCCTGCTTGTTAAAGCTATGTTTAAATTCATGAAGTTTATAATTTTGACTTCTGAATAATGGCTACCACCTTCTACTATATCTCTGTGTTACATCAGAATGCCAGAACACCCTTTAGTCATAATTTTCTAACATCGCTAAGATGATGCAATCGTTATATTTTGACTGGAAACTATAATTATTTGAACCAATGAACAATCATAAATCGTGAATATTCGTTCAATAACCATTCCATAAAACGAGATGACTATTCAGAAAGAGTATTTTCAGTATTTGATGAAAATGGATTATTTTGAGCTTAAGTTAATGAATTTTGATGGAAAACCATTTTTCATTTTTGAAAGGTAACAGCTATTCTAAATTTAATTCTCCAACATTCGCCCAACTGCCACTTTTTACTGCACAGGTATAATTATTAAGTCATTATCATATTAAGTGAAAAACTTAACAGAAAGGACTCTAATGTTATGAGATGAAAATAAAGGGGTTATTTAGCCCACAAGTTTATGCTCTCTGCTTATACTTACACGAGAAGCCATACTTAATCACCTCGTCACGAATTGTAACACATTTAGTATAAAAATAAAACTGATTTCTAACTACTTTGCTTGCATGCATAGGTACTGTCTGTAAATATGTGCATTTGAATATAACATTCCTAAAATGTTAAATGAGTTAGTTTTTTAGCAATTCTTGAGGAACATTTACACTTCTTTAGAGAGAGAGGGGGAAAAAAGGGAACTGAATATAAACACTCCTATAAATATGTTATGTCTAGATGTTCATGAAATTTGGTATAAAAATGGCTAAGAAGTATACCACTAGTCTACTCCTTATAGGTCCGTTATAAATGAAATCTTAATTTTGGCGGGAGAATAATCGAAAACAAAGAGCACTAGAGGGAAAGCAGGGCAATACAATTTTTTTAATTTTATTTCTTCAGTGTTTACAACTTACTGAGCACCATCCTCAATGTCCTGTAGGTTTTTAGTGGTAATATATTTATGATCAAATTTAATTAGAAAAATTGATGAAAATAAAGCGGTATTCCAAAACTGATATATCCTACACCAAATCAACATAAGCATATCAGCAATCAAACAATCATATATTGTTACAAACAAATTTCTAGCCTATCTAATCACATTGACCCACTGGACTTTTGAAATCTCAATATTGCACTAGATGTGATTATACATTAGTTTTGTTCCAATACGAGCCCAAACTATCAGCTGGAGATGGACTGTTCCACCATCTGTACCAGAATGGAAACTCTACGTTGTATGGACTCGGAGACAATCCTTTTATATGAGTCCCTGAAGAGAAAAAGTCCTTCATGCAGGGGGTACGTAAACTAAGCAGATTTCTCATATGAAGTTTTACAATAGATAAATCTACATACTGGTAACACTTAACACCACCGTGAATATTAAGTAAATAAATACATACGGTAACGAGACTTTTTTTAGTCAATTTTAATAACCTCCCAACGGAAGCGTCTGAATTGTAAGCAAACAGATCAGCCAACCTCACAGACATAGATAAAAATTATTCTTCGACGGAAAAAAAAAATTACTGAAATATATCTTAATATAGCGTATTCATTTTATGGAAAACTATTTACTTTATATAGTACTGTAATTTATAATGAATCAGAATAAGTTTTATCTCAATCACTCAAACTTTATTAATCCAAGAACTTAAGACGGGAGGGGGTGGGGGGGGGGGGGAGATCAACAGAACACAATTGCATGTATCTCGTATAATAAAAGGTCTCGTGAAAACAATATTTGGTATTTAAGCTTCAAATAAAGTGGTTTATTATATAAGTATTGTTTAATGTGGCATGAGTTTGAATGGGGATTTGCTTAAGGCTGGAAACTGAAAAATGGAAATATCTTGGTTAATATCCAAGGTAGAGAATAAATGTATAAAATGATATTTATAATACATTTAATTTGAAATAAGATTGGTTCTATAGAATTTTTCTATCCGACTTATAGTAACGGAGATATTTCGAATTTCCGTAAATCCCCTCTCCCATTTGTACGAGAATTTCCGTAAATCCCCTCTCCCATTTGTCCGATTTCATCCATTAAGGAACTTGATCTTTCTTTTTAGCAGATTTCCCTTAAGGGAAATCAGCTATTGAGGTCGTACTCATGATGCGAGTTTCGAAAAATTTCTTCAAATGTCCATCGATCCTACCCAGGAGATGACTAAAATGAGGTCCGTTCAAAATTATATATATATATATATATATATATATATATATATATATATATATATATATATATATATATATATATATATATGTCTGTTAACGCTCTAGCGGTCGCAATTTTTGTTTTGGTCTTTACCAAACTCGGAATTTAATCGTTTTATGTAAAAAGGAAGATCAAGTTCGTTAATGGCTGAAATCGGACCAGTAGGAGGGGGGGTTTAGAGGGGGGATTTTTGAAAATTCAAAATATCTCCGTTATTATGCGTCGGATCGAAAAATTATATAGAATAAATCTTATTGCAAATTAAATTTACTATAAATATTGTTCTGTACATTTATTCTGTATCTTGAATATTAACCGAGATATTTGCATTCTGCGTGTGGTCACCAGTAGGCTATGTTCGGACTTTCCGCCGAGAGCTCTGGCGGCCGTTTCTATAACTATTCGTCCCTCATGAATAGGTTTAGAGGTTAGGTTAACTGTTTTTTGGGGCTAGAAACTACTGGGTTATTACGCCCTAAATAATGTTTTAGGTTTAGAGGTTTCTTACTACTACAGTTGTTATTAGGCAGATTTCTCTATTGTAAAACTTCTCGTGGGAAATCTGCTTAGTTTACGCAGGCCCTGCGTGACGGACTTTTATATAAAACTATTATATATCAAGTTTGGTAACGATAAGACAAGAATTGTGACGGCATATCTATATGTCTTTATATATAAAATTCTACTGTACGTGTGTATGTCACTGAACTCCTCCTAAACGGCTGGACCGATTTGTATGAATTTTTTTTGTATGCGTTTGAGTGACGCCCTGGATGGATTAGATTCACAAATCAGCCCGGCAGATGGAGCAGGTGTGGGGGTTGTAAGGTAAGCATAAAATCAAAAATAGCGATATTTCGTTTCCTATTGGTTTTTTTGGCAAATATGCACAGGATAAAAGTTGTTTATTTTGTTCTTTTGAGTAACTTTTTTTTATATTCACTTTTGTCGTATAACAAAGTATAAACGAGCTATACACTAAAAAATTAAAGTAGGAGCCAACAATTTTATTGGCACTAAAGATTGAACCGAACTTAACAAATTATTAAATTAGCATTAATTCTTCCATGATTATAAGCTATATTATTTTTTTTAGGTTTGAACGGGAATGGGGGTTATAAGGGAGGCCTGAATAAAAAATTCGCGATATTTCATTTTCTATTTGTTTTTAGGCAAACGTGCACATAACAAAAGTTGTTTTTTGTGTTATTAAAAGTAGCTTTTGTTTTAAACATTACATTTGTAACGGTCGGACAGACAGACAAGATTTTCAACTTTGCTGCCTCTATTCTTAGAATTGTTTGTAACACGAAACAAATTTATCCCCGGATAATTTCAAAAGAAAAATGGACTTAGCAAAGAGTTGTATATATAATTTTTAACTGACCTCATTTTCACCATCATCCATGTAGGATCGATGACCATTTGAAGACTTTTTTGAAATTAACGTCATGAGTTCAACCTCAGTTGTTGATTTCCCCTGAGGGAAATCCGCTAAAACGGAGATAAACTAAAGCCAACTTAGCAAAGGGGCCCTATCAATAGTATTTCCAAATCCAAGAAAGTCTGTGACAGTCGCCTCTATTCCTGGAAGCCAAACCAATAATAGTGAACCAAGGAGATCCCATTATCCAAAACAAAAACGACCTGAAGTTCACTTAGAACTCATTTCAAGATCACAAAAATTTCAAAAATTCCATCATGAGTACAACCTCAATAGCTGATTTCCCTTAAGGGAAATCTGCTAACAAGAACTGCTTGGAGTCCAGCCGGAATTTAGAAGACTAAGAAGATAACGGAATCCACCAAGAAATTTCAAGATCTTCCAATCTCGGTTTAATTTACATTTTAATGTATTGTTTGTTTGTTTTTCAAATAGAAAGTTAAGTTTTATAGATATTAAGTTAATTTACATTGTGGTCAATAAGCGATGGGGGCTGTTGTGTCCCGATATAGAATATAGATATGATCCTTTTGACATCATCAGTGTGTCATTCCCGCTATGTGGAAAATCTTCATAGTTTCCCTAATACCTACGTGATGTGCTTTATTGACGGTGATCAGATATATACAACTGTCTTGGACTGACTCAGTATCTTATGATAGCTCGAAAAAATAAATAAAAACCAAATGAAAAAAGTATTTTTAATAGGTGCTGCTGGATCTTTATATTTATTGTTATTTAAAGAAGGGCTAAAATAAAAGTGATAAATACTTGTGTCATTTCTAAGCTATTTATACTTGGGTAATTAATAAAAGTCTTGGAATAATTAATTGGTCGGATGTCAGTAAATTAAATGATTTAATTCGTCAGGACAAAACCACAAATGCGTCAGCGTGCATCACCCATCAATGACTACCCACCACTCAACAATTCTTCACACAGACTAACTATAAATTAAATAACAAGGAACTCCATGGATCTCATCCAGTGATAGATTCGCAAGTAGATAATTAAAATTTGGTGTGGCTAAATCTGAGAAAAATTCCCAGATTACTAATGGTTTGAGAATCAATCCAAAATAAGGATATTTCTTCTTAAGCTGAAGATGTTTATTGATACAGTTGATTTAAGTGTAAAATCGCACGAGTTGAACTAGGGATCAACTGAAGACCCTTAGTTTTCTGTCTTCCTTAAATGATTCCTTTTCAAGTGTGGTCGTTTTATCCGAAACAGCCTGTCTACATACAATGTCCATCACGCAGGAACTGCGTAAACTAAGGAGATTACCTCACGTGCTGGAATATATCATTCTGATGATCTCATTTCACCCCTCAGTGCGATCCCTCAATAATTGTCGCACTCAATGGAAGAACCTTTCTTTAGAATTTTACAAATGTTCCATGAATCCAAGGTCGGTTCCTCTCTCCGGATCTTCAGGATTAACTGGCGTATCCTATTCATGAATTGCTCGCCTCTTCATTAACAGTTCCCTTGGAATACCATCAATCCCGGGGGATTTTCGGCATTTCATTTATCTGATTTACGTCTACTTATCCAGGAGATCTTGCTACACAATCAGATTTGAATCCGGGCACTCTAAGTGGAGTCCATGTCATAATCCATGAAGGGATTCCATTCTTCAATGTTAAGAGCGTTTTTCCAGTACTTCCTCTTTAACTGTACTTCCAGTACTTTCCATAATTTCTTTTCATTTCAGCGATTCTCTCTCCGCTACCGGTTTTCTATTTCTTTATGTCAGCACGAAGCACACATAGTACTACTGTCTCAGCTGTTTTCTGAAGTTGCTGAGATATGGAATTCTTTCTTGACTTTTGTAAATGTTTTACAGACTGTTTTTTGAGCAGCCTCGAATATATCCCAAGAATCCTCGTCTCTTTCTTCCTAATCTAGGATCATAATCTTCTGATTGGGTGATTCTTGGAAATCGGCTACATGTAGACGGGAAAAAACACTTTTGTGGAAAGAAACGTTTTTATATTATTATGGTTTTTGTAGTCTACACTTGCGAGAATTGAAGTCTCGTGTTGCGTTCTTTACGCCATATCGTCATAATTAACTCACTCCAAATTCACATAGAAGCCTAAAGTCCCTCTTCTTTGTCATCTGTAGGCGTATATATGTTTATGGACGAAATATTAAACTTCTACTCTTCTATTCTTAGCAAAATATTCGGGCAATGACAGGGTTGAAACGTATGACAGAGTTCCTAGCACTGGAACTTATTTTGAAGGGGATTTCACCATGTTTTCAAGAATTTATCTCTCGACTTTAGAACCTAGCTTAATACCAAGGGCAGATGGGGGGGGGGGCTGATACAACAACATGACCATGGTTCCTGAACAGTAAATGAAGCATCTAACTCCTCCCATCAATTTCAGTCAACCATCCCATCCTTGGATGAGATGATATCGCCATACATGGCCGAGAGGCTTACGAAGCCCCTTCTTTAATTATTTCTGGCACTCCGAGAGTGTAACAATGACCACCACGTCTGTGGGGGTAAGAGGGGAGCAATAATTTAAAATTCGAAATATCTCGGTTAATATGAGTCGTATTAAAAAATGTTATATAACTAATTTACCTGGAATCCTAATTTCCTAAAACTATTGTTTAATGCATGTTTTCTCTGACTTGAATACTAACTGAGTTATTTGTATTTTTGTGGTTTTAGCCTTTTATAAACGCCCACATCTACTCATTCGATTTTCACTTTAAGTACCTCAGACACTAAACATCTCAAGCCTAGCTAACATTTTAATGTCTGTTTATTTTCAGTAACCCCCCCCCCTTCTTCTAATATAGAAAGATTGAGATATGAGAGGACCATTGTGTCGTTCCAACATGTAGGAAATTTGCTTAGTTTCCGTAGACCTTCCATGACGGACTTTTTTTAAGAGACATGATGATATCCTCGATATCTGGGGGGTCAGCCTACTCTACATTGTAATCACTGTATTGGTCTATTCGGTGGTGTCGCCAACCCGTCCCAGAGCTAAGCTTTAATATATATATATACGTATATATAAAATTGTAACCTCTGTCTTTACATTGATTTTGTTCGCGAAATTTCACGATAACTTTTCGTTTCACATGTCATAGACACCATAAATGCATTTTGTTTCTTTCGTGTCTGTTTGTTTGTCACCTTTTCACGCATAAACAGCTGAACTGAATTTTATGAAACTTGGTATGTATATTACTACTAATCCAACTTAGACTTTAGGCTATGTTAATATTCTCTGAGACAAACAGGAGTGGGGGTTATAAGGGAGGCCTGAAATTAAAAATAGCGATATTTCGTTTCCTATTGCTTTTTTGGCAAATATGCACATAACAAAAGTTGTTTATTTTCTATTTAAAATAACGTTTGTTATATAAACTTTTGTTGTATACCTAAGTATAAATGAGTTATACGCTAAACACTATAGCGGAAGTCAATAATTTTATTTGGCTCAAGGTACTCAACCAAACTAAATAAAACTTGGTGAGTGTATTAGCACTAACGTCTTCATTATAATAAGCCGTACCAACATTTCTGTTGGTGTACCCAGGAGTGGGGATTATAGGGGAGGCCTGAAATTAAAAATAGAGATATTTCGTTTCTTATTGGGGTTTCGGCAAATATGCACATAACAAAAGCTGTTTATTTTTTTATTTAAAGAAACTTTTGTCATATACACTAAAGTATAAAGGCGTTATACGCTAAAAATTATAGCGCGAGTCAACAATTTTATTTGGCGCAAAAGACTCAACCGAATTAAATAAAACTCGGTAAGTGTATTAGGACTATTGCCTTCATTATAATAAGTCATACTAACATTTCTAGGGATGGGCAGGAGTGGGGGTTGTAAGCGAGGCCTGCAATTAAAAATAGCGGTATTTCGTTTCCTATTGTTTTTTCTGTAAATATGCACATGACACAAGTTGTTTATTTTGTTATTTAAAGTAACTTTTGTTATATACACTATCGTCGTATAACAAAGTATAAACGAGATATACACTAAAAACTAGAGCGGGAGCCAACAATTTTGTTGGGCACTAACGATTGAACAGAACTTAACAAAACTCGGAATGTGAATTAGCATTAATTCTTCCATGATTTATCCTAAAATTTTTAGGTCCAAACGGGAGTAGGGGTTATAAGGGAGGCCTGAAATGAAAAATTGCGATATTCCGATTCCCATTGGTTTTAAACGATTTTCTATAAAAAATACCATCATTAGTCAGTGAACGATGATTTCCCGGGCATCGCCGGGTATATTAGCTAGATTGTATATACAAAATACGTCCATTATAGATGATATTTAATTATAATAAATGCTATCCATGATTATGATTTGAATTATTCACGGAGTGTCAAACAGTGGAGAGGGAATGATTAGAGACTTATTTTCATTTATTCTTCAAATCTAAAATTATTTTTCTATAGTTCACCCAACGGGGAAAAAATGCGCCCAGACGGGAAGAGCAGTTATACACGTAGAAGTATTGCCAAAAACAGAATTGAATCTTCTTTGAACTACCAGGTACCTCACCTGGAAAAATTAACTCAACTCTATGTTAATATTTTGTCCTTAATAACTCAAATCTATGCATTATGCACAGGAGACGGGAAATAGGACAATATGGAGGACAGTGAAGTCTTACATAAAAAATTAATTTTATTATTAACATATTCACAGCAACGACGAGTATAAACCCTAAACACTGGGACGGGGAAATGTAAAGCCTATTCTGCAAAGTAAAGCCTTGCCAAAAAAATACCATCACCATTCAGCCTCAAATGAATTCCCGGGCGAAGCCGGGTATCTGAGCTAATTTATTTATAAACTCAAAGCCTCAACTCTGAAGCAGTCTTAAAGTATGAAATATTACTTATTGTATGTATGTGTAACTATAATATCTAATATACGGGTATGAAATAGATAATGTAATATACTAACTTTTCAAATAAGTATAAATGCCTATACCATGGCTCAATCCTCCATTTATGTGGGGTTATCTAATCTTAACACACACGCCATTTATATAGGCATGGCTAGAATCTTAACGCAGTTCTCAAATTATATACTACCCATATAATAACTGAATTTACCCTTTCTTTCCCCATGGGTGGAACCTTACAGTACCCAAACCAAAAGTCAGCCAAGTAATGAGTGTCGTTGTACTCAAAATAAATTCCCAGTTACACTCGTTTTAAAAAATTGGGTAACTTTCTTTTTGAACATGAACCCACGGGGGGGGGGGTAAAACGGAATAAATTACATGGCAATAGGCCTTTATTTTCGAGTATTTTTGACATAATAATACATTGATTATTTAATGAAAAATTCTCAAACTTTTCATTGAAGTGGCCGGAAGGCAATTGAAGTAGGAGAGGAAATACACCTCGGTGAATGGTAGGTACCTGCTCATTGGAACGGACTATAGCCTTTCATGATCACAAATTCCTTAATAATACTCTCCCCTTGCCCTATCTAGAATGATAAAAAATGACAATAGTTCCTCATATATTAATTTAATACTAAGAATCATGCAAGGAAAGTATTATTAATTGATTATAATGCATATACATCAACTTGTTTTTCCACAAATAATAACTAAAGTAAAAAAATAAAAAATATGTTTGACCCAATGTTGTGATGTTTTATTGGATGCGAGATTTTCAGGAAATTATATCTGTTGAAAGTGTTATTTATTTACATCTACATTGAGCTTCATGTCTAATTGGGACGGTTTATCTACAGGTTACCGCTCTTTCCTTGCCATGGTGAGATTAAAGATTTTTTTTAATGAATTCGTCATTAAATAATTCTCTATTACCCGACCCAATATGTGCTATTTGCCACATACGCGCCGAATGAAGAGAATTTTGAACTTTCGATACGTGCTAATAGTGTGAAGCATAACTCGAAAGCAAAGAAGATTATTGCTATTAACCACTCGAGTCTTAACCCATTGTACCCTTGTTTTATAAGTCACATTTATTATATGAAGACTAAAATAAATTATACATGTTAAAATGTATTCAGATTAACCAAGAAGATCAAAAAAAGCTACAGAATTATTTATTGGGGAGTGGACAGACGTTTAATCCTGGCTGTAAGAAGGTGGTAACCTGTAACTAACCCGTCCTGATTAGCCATAGTAGTGTCAAGAGGAGGTTAACAAATAACAATAACTATCAGTTCAAGGACCGTGTATGCCAAAATAAGATTTTACACATCCAAACCATTCATTAAATATTGCATGGGACCAAACATAACTGAAGCGGCTATTGTAGTGTGTAATCTAAATCTTAATCTATTCATTTTATCACAGTTTTCATCAGAAACTATTGTTTTCGAGAAAATCACTGTTTTAGGATCATCGTTTTATGCAGCTAGCTAGTATCTTAATGGGATTAAAGATCTGAATTATGATTTAGAACTGTTAAACAAAGTTCTTCCTTATGTTCAAAGTAAATGCCCGTCTACAGGGGCTGCATAATCTTAGCAATTTCCAACGTGCGTGTAGAACATATTATTGATCCCGTCCCACCCTAAATTTTATAATTTTATATTTCTAAGTAAAAATCCGATGAGTAGAATTGGGGGAGGGGGTTGAAAACAATAAAGTCGAAAACGATAAGAAGTGTTGTAACTGGTTTTACACCGTTTCATTATGAAAACGAATATGAGAAGACATAACATAAACGAGGTGTGGATATCAGAAATATGTATTAAATAGAATCCTCCTTCGGTAAATCGAATACGGGATAGTCAGAATATTATAATTCTCCTTTCTAAGAATAAGGATGCAAATCTCTTGATAAAAATCCGATATCAGGCGAAAACATTGAAATTAAGTGAATTTGAATTATTATTAGGGTGTGTATCTGGTGTTCGAAGCATTCATGGGAATGAAGAAGGAGACAGGTTTGCAAAGAAAAAAAATTAAAGGGAAAAAAAAGAGTTAGTGGCAACGATAAAAGAAATACATAGGCTCCATTCAAATAAAAGTATATTTAATTAATTGGTTAAGATTACTAGATTTTAATTTCTTTTGTTATTGTTGTGTTAGTGCGCGTGTGTGTGTGTGTGTGTGTGTGTGTGTGTGTGTGTGAGTATATATATATAAAATTGTAACCTCTGTTTGTATATTGATTTTTTTTTGCTAAATTTCACGATAACTTTTCGTTTCACATGTCATAGACACCATAACTGCATTTTGTTTCTTTGGTGTCTGTTTGTTTGTTTGTTTATTTGTTTGTTTGTTACCTTTTCACGCATAAACGACTGAACTGAATTTTATGAAACTGGGTATGTATATTACTACTAACCCAACTTAGACTTGAAGCTATATAAATATCCTCTGAGACGAACAAGAGTGGGGGTTATAAGGGAAGCGAGAAATTAAAAATAGCGATATTTCGTTTTCTATTAGTTTTTCGGCAAATATGAACATAACAAAAGTTGTTTATTTTGTTATTTAGAGTAACTTTTGTTATATACACTTTTTTCGTATACCGAATTATAAACGAGATATACGCTAAAACCTATAGAGGAAGTGAACAATTTTATTTGGGACAAAAGAGCCAACCGAAATAAATAAAACTCCGTATATGTATTAGCACTAACACTTTCATTATAACAAGGCATACCAACATTTCTAGGGACGGGCAGGAGTGGGGGTTATAAGGGAAGCCAGTAATTAAAAATAGCGGTAATTCGCCTGAAATAAAAATTCGCGATATTTCATTGTCTATTTGTTTTTCGCCAAACGTGCACATAACAAAAGTGGTTTACTTTGTTATTTAGAGTAACTTTTGTTTTATACATTTTTTCGGGAACAATGTATGAAGCAAGTAATTAGCGTAGAAATATTGGTATACTCAACAATTCTTTCCAATATGAACTACCAGGTACCTCACCTGGAAAAAGTAATTCAAATCTATGTAAATATTTTGTCCTTAATAATTCAAATCTATGTTTAATGCACAAGAGACGGGAAATATGACAATATGGAGGACAGTGAAGTCTTTTCCTAGAATTTTATTATTAACAAATCCACAGCAACGACGGGTATAGACCCTAAACACTGGGGCGGATAAATGTCAAAATGTTGTGCAAAGTAAAGCCTTGCTAATAAAATACCTTCACCATTCAGCCTCAAATGAATTCCCGGGCGAAGCCGGGTATCTGAGCTAGTATATATATAAAATTGTAACCTCTGTCTGTACATTGATTTTTTTCTCGAAATTTCACGATACTTTTTCGTTTCACATGTCATAGACACCAAAACTGCATTTTGTTTCTTTGGTGTACGTTTGTGTATTTGTTTGTTTGTTACCTTTTCAGGAATTTTATGAAACTTGGTATGTATATTACTACTAACCCATCTTAGACTTTAGGCTATATGAATATTCTCTGAGACGAACAGGAGTGGGGGTTATAAGGGAGGTCAGAAATTAAAAATAGCGATATTTCGTTTCCTATTAGTTTTCCGTCAAATGTGCACATAAAAAAAGTTGTTTATTTTGTTATTTAGAGTAACTTTTGTTATATACACTTTTTGTTTACCGAATTATAAACGAGATATACGCTAAAATCTATAGCGGAAGTAAAACATTTTATTTGGCACAAAAGACTCAACGAAACTAAGTAAAACTCGGTATTGGTATTAGCACTAAAACCTTAATTATAATAAGCTATACCAACATTTCTAGGGATAAGCAGGAGTGGGGGTTGTGAGGGAGGGGCCTGAATTTAAAAATTGCGGTATTTCGTTTACTATTCGTTTTCAGCAAATATGCACATGACAAAAGTAGTTTATTTTTTTATTTTAAGTAACTTTTATATTATTCACTTTTGTCTTATAACAAAGTATAAACGAGATATACACTAGAAACTAAAGCGGGAGTCAACTATTTTATTGAACCGAACTTAACAAAATTCGGTATGTCAATCAGCATTAATTCTTCCATGATTATAAGCTATATTAATGTTTTTAGGTTAGAACAGGAGTGGGGGTTATAAGGGAGGCCTGAAATCTTTGGATAATGCACAACGGAACCTGGAAATAAGACAATATGGAGGACAGTGAAGTCTTACAAAAAAAATTAATTTTATTATTAATAAATCCACACCAATAACGGGTATAAATCCTAAATACTGGGCCGGGTAAATGTCAAAATAGTATGCAAAGTAAAGCCATGCCAATAAAATACCATCACCATTCAGCCTAAAATCAATTCCCGGGCGAAGCCGGGTATCTGAGCTAGTATATATATATATTAGCAGTTTATTTGACTATTTCCATAAAAAAAACAAAAAACAATTGCAAGCCAAATGCATCATAATAAACATAATTAAAATCAATGACTCCTGACGGAAGGGGTAACAACCTAATCCCTGGAATGCGGCCCATAACTGGAATACCCAGCTACGCCCCATGGCTATCAATAACTAACTAAACCAAACTATAAACAGAACCTTAAAGCTAAAATACTAACCTACTATAAACACCACTAGCCTATCCCAACAATCTAGTAAATACAAAATAAAATAAAACATAACAAACACAACAAGACAGTTACTCTTAAACTAGGAAACTACACTGATATATTTACAAGTTCATATTCTATCTACTAAAAGCACCAAAAATAATTAAATAACACTGCTAACAAGCTAAAAATATAACTAAAACTCTTTTGGGGACTCCCATCCTGCAGGGTCCCATCATGGTGGCTCCACGACTGCAAGGCCGTCCCACCTGTCCGGTTCCCTCCTCCAAACGTAGCCAGTTGATGTCTGCCGCTCTCACACAGTCCATATCCTGTAGCATTCCCACAGAACTCCTATTGTCATCCAGGTAAGGGCACTGTGGGAGACTCCGAACTTGGCTAATTCCCCTGCAGACCTTCTCGACCTCCCTACCAGGAGAGGCAATGAAAAAGCGCTTTGGGCGTCTCAAAATGGAGGTGAAGCCAACCTCCAACTGCCTTCCTGACAAGAACATCCGTTTGCCGAAGGGGACCAGGATTGACACGGTAACAGCCTATAATATAGACTCGGCAGGTAGAAAATGCTCTTTTAACGCCTTCTTTACGTCAAGAATGGAGACACATAGGGATCTCTTCTTCCTCCACGACGATCCAAGGTCATCATACAGAAGAAAGACATTGTGCGCAATGCCGGCTAACACCCCACGATTTCCCTTCTGCTGAGGCACATGAGGAACGATGTGGCCCACTCTAGCTGCGAGGATTTTATGCAAGTGCCTTCCACTAACGAGGAAATGGATGTCGGTCTGTAATCACCCGGATTCCTCATATCATCACTTTTGGAGATCATTGTGACCCTAGCTCGAAGTATATCAAGGGGCACACGCCCCTCAAGCATGATTATATCCAGAATCAAAGCTATAACCTGGCAAGGTGCACTCTCCAAATTATATATATGTGTGCGTGTGTGTATGTGTGTGTGTGTGTGTGTGTGTGTGTGCGCGCGCGCGCGTTTATAAAGATAATTTTTGTTGGATGAATGAATGCTCTAATGCCTTTTAGAACTCCTATTAAAACTATTTCCATGTCACCCTCCTCACATTTAGGCCCCCAAAATAGAGGGTATGTGGAATTTAGTTTAATTGACTTAACAAGGATAATAAGTAATATTATATAAATTTATGTCAAATTTCAATTGACATAAATTGATAGAGATATAAAAGTGTTGCATTCAGAGATACGGATGTAGTGAATAGAGAGTCTTTGGAAGTCAATTTACTCTTAATAGGCTGATTTCCCACAGAATGTAATATTTTACATGCGATGCCATGCTCGACTAGTACATTTATATTTATTTATGTTAATTTTGTGCCTTTCCCTCCCTAATTGATCTGACTAAGATTTTACACAAGTTTAAATTAAATAAAATTAATATTAAATTCGTAACAAAGACAGAAGTATTTCACACATAGAAGGTCACTCTCTGAACTCGACTAAGCTAAGAGAAGTGGCCCTATGAACTTAAAAGAAGAAGAGACGAAGTCATACTTACAAGGTTACGAATTGGACATACTCTACTAACATACTCATAGTTTATGAAAATACAAGTCAAACCAATTGGTCGATGTTGTAATGTATCTCTGACAGTTACAAATATGACTGACTACAAACAACGCCATTACTTATACATTCGATTTATATTAACCACTGACAACAAGTGGGAACCCATAAATAGAAACTATTCTCAAACATTTAGAGACTGTACACTTCTATTCAAAAATGTAAAAAAGTAACTTTCAATTTAACTTTTGCACTTTTATTTTTGGAACGTTTTTTGGATGCAAGTATTCTTTTTAGTTTAAAATAAAAAAAATAAAAATTTGTATACGATATTTCTAATCGTATTTTTATTATATTGCTGTATTACATCTGCTTGTTTGCTCATATTTTTAATTAGATTTCCTAATGCATTTAATTGGTAATATTTTAAATTTGTTTTAACCTTTTATATTATTTATTTGTAATATAATTTGTATAGACTGTTTTGCTTCACTTTTTGCTTCGTTTGGTTGTAGTGTAAAGTATTTTCGGTGTTCTCTAGTTTGGCATTTTGTTATTCTTTGTTGTTTACTATTTATATTTTACGTTTGTGATATTTTGTTTTTGTAGTTTTTTTTTAACAATATCGTCCTTATTTCACTAATATATATATATATATATATATATATATATATATATATAAAGTTTAAATTCTTAGATTTTATACGATAAGGCATGTTGACAGGCATATATTATCACTAGCTCAGATACCCGGATTCGCCCGGGAATTCATTTGAGGCTGAATGGTGATGATACTTTTTGGCAAGGCTTGACTTTGCACAATATTTTGACATTTACCCGACCCAGTGTTATACGGGTTAATACCCATTATTTCTGTGGATTTGTTAATAATAAAATTAATTTTTTATGTAAGACTTCACTGTCCTCCATATTGTCATATTTCCCGTTTCCTGTGCATTGTGCATAGATTTGAATTATTAAGGACAAAATATTAACATACATTAAAATTAATTTTTCCAGGTACTGTACCTGGTAGTTCATTTTGAAAAGAATTGTTGAGCAAATTTCTCTAAATAACAAAATAAACAACTTTTGTTATGTGCATATTTGCCGAAACCCCAATAAGAAACGAAATATCACTATTATTAATTTCAGGCCTCCCTTATAACCCCCACTCCTGCCCGTCCCTAGAAATGTTAGTATGGCTTATTATAAGGAAGGCGTTAGTGCTAATTGACATACCGAGTTTGGTTTAGTTCGTTTGAGTTTTTTGTGCCAAATAAAATTGTTGACTTCCGCAGTAGTTTTTAACGTATATCTCGTTTATAATTCGGTATTCGACAAAAGTGAATATGATAAAAGTTACTCCAAATAACAAAATAAACAACTTTTGTTATGTACATAATTGCCTAAAATTCTATAGGAAACGAAATATTGCTATTTTTAATTTCAGGCCTCCCCTACAACCCCCATTCCTGCTCGTCTCTAGAAATAATAGTACAGCTTATTATCATGAAGGAGTTATTATTAATTCACATACGGAATTTTATTTAATTCGGTTGGGTCGTTTGTCCCAAATAAAATTGTTCACTTCCGCTATAGGTTTTAGCGTATATCTCGTTTATAATTCGGTATACGAAAAAAAGATATATAACAAAAGTTACTCTAAATAACAAAATAAACAACTTTTGTTATGTGCATAATTGCCGAAAAACCAATAGGAAACGAAATATCGCTATTTTTAATTTCTGGCTTCCCTTATAACCCCCACTCCTGTTCGTCTCAGAGGATATTAATATAGCCTAAAGTCTAAGTTGGGTTAGTAGTAATATACATACCAAGTTTCATAAAATTCGGTTCAGCCGTTTATGCGTGAAAAGGTAACAAACAAACAAACAAACAAACAGACACCAAAGAAACAAAATGCAGTTATGGTGCCTATGACATGTGAAACGAAAAGTTATCGTGAAATTTCGCGAAAAAAATCAATGTACAGACAGAGGTTACAATTTTATATATATATAGATTCCAACTGCCCTTCTTTGTAAAGTACTATTTAATTAAACTTATGCTAGTTACGAGCAATATTTCGTGAATAAAATGGCTTGTTATTCAATAGCTTTAAGTTATGAATAGGGAAGTGAGTGATTTTAATCAGAGAACAGGTAGTGCCAGTTAAAGTAGTTACACAATTGTTATTAACAAATGTAACCAGCTGGAAGGTCAATCAGGGCTTTACGCTCCATTGGGCTACTGAGGTTCCTATTCCAATTATGCTCCCGTTTAAAAAATTCATCCACTTCAAAAAATTCTAGACTCATGTATTTTTCTAAGGTTCTCATAAGGATATCACAATAATTAGTCATATAAATTCGGTTCTTTAATAAATCACAGTTAAAAAAGATGATTTACTGTGCTTTAGAACTTAAAGCAATACAAAGGACTTGGGACCCTGACAGCATCCATTCCTTCAGACTCCTACAAGTTCGCAAGCTCATCAGATCACCACTGCCTGACCCACTTTTCTTTCATCTTACTATTGAACTGTATAAGAGCTTCTTCCCCAGCGTATGAGCTCTATGTTTTCTATAAGTTGTAACCAACGCAGTCTAACTTTGTTACTTGATGATTGTTTTTAATTAATGATATCAGGTGGCAGACATGTCCATTAGTTCGGCTTTGCTTCTGATGTGCCTTTTTATGCTCCAAGAATGAGTATTAAGAAATGTATATAACGTTATTTCTTAATTCTCTTCACTTCCAGAACAGCAGCGATCTTCTATGTTGTTCGAGTTTAACTTACACTGTAATAGGTCACCATGGATCTAATAACCCTTCATATGCAAGTGATTGTATGCAAATAAAACATTGCTTTCATCGTCATATTGTTCATTGAGAGAGAATCCCCCCACCTGCCCAAGAAACATCTAGTCCCAGCAACCATTCAAGATTTAATTCCAACTCCTATGTTGGAATGACCGCCTCTTTTCGTTCTGCATGATCGGAAGAGACGGTCAGTTCTATACCTTAATCTGAAGGACAATCGTTGGGCCCAGGAATCCGCTTTTGTATTTTAAAGGAGATATTACTTCTTCTATTACCTGTTAATCAAGTGCTTCCTCGTAATTGCCCATTAGTTAAACCAGACTAAGGTGATTCTGAATTCATTATATCTTTGAATTACAATGGACAACTAATGTTGATTAGATCACGATCATCAGTCAGAAGGTTTGCAAGATTTACTCCATTCTCTGCCTAAGGCATTTATCACCCTATTTTTTTTGTTTTAGTATTTTTTTTTTTTTTTTTTATGAGGAGGAGACAACGCAATTAAATGATTGTTAAAACTTATGAATTCTGAAACATAAATTCCATGCACATACCTTCTATGTAGGAGGTTCAAACCAGGAAATGGTTATATTTTGTTTCGTTCAAAATATAAACAGTTGTGACGTATGTTGTTGGCAGCGCGTATCGAGCGGAGAGTGAATCTAATTCCCTGAGGCGGATGTAGCATATTGCCGTCAAGTCGAGGTTAACAGGGGCGATTATTGGCCCTTATAGACCTGTCCGGTGATCATTTCTCTTAGGCTCTGTTTACATCGGTTTACATAGGCTGGACCACATAAAGGCTCTCATTGCTGAGTAGTAATTTAGGAAGGCCACGGCCCCTAACCCGCGCTTACAAAAAAAAAAATCTTAATTCCGTATTCCTTAATTTCTTGAAGAAAAAAAACAACAACATGATAATCAAAAATGTTCCAAAAAGGCTAAAGAGGTTTAAAATGAATAAAGTATGAGTTTTTAAAATTCATTTGTTATAAGGATTACAATTAAATACACACAAATTTTATGGCCAATTCCTATTTCTACAAAATGAATTTTCAACCTAAAATATTCGGAATGCAGTTTGTCATTGACATTAGTAAATACATGTTCTAAATTCCTGATGACATTATTGACAATAAGTAACTTATGTTTTAATATGAACAACGTAAGGAAAATATTCTATTATTGATCTGACGTAAGTCCTACATTACTGAAGCTCCTCTTGCTCAAAAATATACGAACCAGAATGAATATTTTTAAGTTCTTAAGGTTAAAAGAACAAAAACAAAATAAATAACGCTTATAACAGCTGAACTTCTGAATGTTGGCTGGACTTTGTACATGCTGTTTATTGTCTTGGCAGCCTGTTTCATCAAGTTTGAAAATAATTTTAGCAAGATAGGAGCATGAATCTTCTGAATCTATTAAAGAGACCTTTGATGAATATATTACGCTTTCATTGAAATGGGTTAGGTAATATTGAGACTTGAATGTTGAGAGAGTAGAATGACTTGGTAAGATGTAGATTAGTGACGCTTTGATAGATAGGATTGGAGCTTGAGTGACTGGAATAGCTGCCGTATCGTGAGAGGGGAATTTCAGTGGCTGCTGCACTGCAAGTGGGGTCTCTGCATCGTTATCAGTACCTCCGATTCCTAGGCCTAAGCAGTTACCTAGGACGCCCTCGTATTAATCTGTTCTAGGGTTAGATCCGTCACAAAGAGATGTGATGTATATTGACTTGGAGGATTTCATACCTGTTCTTTAAACCATTGCGGGACAGCTGGTTGATGGTCTACAGGCTGGTGCGCTTAGATGCATTCTTATATGGATTCTCTTGTGGGAATCCTTGGTTGGAGGATTGGGGAGTATCTTGTTCAATGGCTGGATTCTCTGCGCAATCAGAGGTTACATATTGTCTCTGCATTCGTATATCTTTGACGGCAAAAAATTCTGAGGGACACACGGTTCCCGTTATGCCCCAGATTAGGTGATGCTTGTTATTTACTGTTAACTATCACTCCGGGGAGATCACAAGCCATCTACGAAGGGTTTTGCTGCTGGGCTCGGTGGAATAAGAGTACATAGATGGAGGACCATACGTGGCGTGAAAAGCGAGGCTGTCCATGAACTGTATATGATTGCGAGTACCTTGTGAACCGCTTCCTACTTGGGTCACGATGATCCCAAAATAAGACATCCTACAAGCCCTTGTGACGACCGTTCGATGAATATAAGGTATAAAACATTTCACATTCAGACTTATGTTGATTGCCCACCATATTCTGCAGTAGAAGAGGTTTAATAATGGACTTTAATGACGCTGCTATAAAATTTTCCCTTATGGACTCCCTGCTACGGAATGCTTGGAGAAAGAAGCTGCATCTATGTGTCGCTGTTCTGGTGTCCGAAAAGCATTTGTAGGTCAGTCGTCATGATTGCTGTGATCGAAGAGTTTTTGACTGATCTTCAGGGGGTGTCTATGTTGAATAAATTTCCTTGATCTGGCTATACGTGAAACACCCTTAACAGGTCGTGCTATTAGACAGCGTGGTTAGGTTCACCACGTTGCACGAGAACATGTTTATATGATTGTTACTTCAAGCGCCCGCTATGGCCGGTATGGTGACGGTCCACATGGTTTTAGAATATATATATATATATATATATATATATATATATATATATATATATACTAGCTCAGATACCCGGCTTCGCTCGGGAATTCATTTGAGGCTGAATGGTGATGGTATTTTTTTGGGAATGACAATGTTTTGACATTTCCCCGTCCCAATGTTTAAGGTTTATACCCGTCTTTGCTATGGATTTGGTAATAATAAAATTAATTATTTATGTAAGACTTCACTGTCTTCCATATTGTCATATTTCCCGTCTCCTGTGCATTTTGCATAGATTTGAATTATTAAGGACAAAATATTAACATAGATTTGAATTAATTTTTCCAGGTAAGGTACCTGGTAGTTCATATTGGAAAGAATTGTTGAGCATATTAATATTTCTACTCAAATTACTTGCTTCATACATCTTTCACGAAAAAAATGTATAAAATAAAAGTTACTCTAAATAACAAAATAACAACTTTTGTTATGTGCAAGATTGTTGAAAAACAAATAGACAATGAAATGTAACGATTTTTTTTTTCAGGCCTCCCTTATAACCCCCACTCCCGTTTGAATCTAAAAATTTTAATGTAGCTTATAATCATGGAATAATTAAAGCTAATTGACATGCCGAGTTTTGTTGTGTTCGGTTCAATCTTAAGTGAACAATAAAATTGTTGGGTCCCGCTAAAGATTTAGTGTATATCTCGTTTATACTTCGTTATAAGACAAAACTTTATATAACAAAAGTTACTCTAAATAACAAAATAAACAACGTTTGTTATGTGTATATTTGCAGAAAAACCAATAGAAAACGAAATACCGCTATTTTTAAATTCAGGCCTCTCTTACAACCCCCACTCTTGCCCGTCCCTAGAAATGTTGGTATGGCTTATTATAATGGAGGTATTAGTGCTAATACACATACTGAGTTTTATTTATTTTGGTTGAGTCTTTTGTGTCAAATTAAATTGTACACTTCCGCTATAGGTTTTAGCGTATATCTCGTTTATAAATCGGTATACGAAAAAAATGTATATAACAAAAGTTACTCTAAATAACAAAATAAACACCTTTTGTTATGTACATATTTGCCGAAAACCCAATAGGAAACGAAATATCGCTATTTTTAATTTCAGGCCTCCCTTATAACCCCCACTCCTGTTCATTTCAGAGAATTTTAATATAGCCTAAAGTCTAAGTTGGGTTAGTAGTAATATACATACCAAGTTTCAAAAAATTCGGTTCAGCCGTTTATGCGTGAAAACGTAACAAACAAACAAACAAACAAACATACACGAAAGAAACAAAATGCAGTTATGGTGTCTATGACATGTGAAACGAAAAGTTATCGTGAAATTTCGCGAAAAAAATCAATGTACAGACAGAGGTTACAATTTTATATATATATAGATATATACATATATATAATGAAACGTCGTACTGGAAGTTTAAAGACTAAATATTGTTTTCTACGGACCGTTACAGTTATCATGTTCATCCTGGCCGAATTTCAGCTATTCAGTTAATGGGTGAAATTCGGCCAGGGTGAGGAAGGGGTTTAGGTGGAAATATGAAAATAAAAAATATCTCCGTTATTAAAAGTAGGATCTTGAATTGTTGTAGAACCAATCTTGTTAAACGTTTCATTTTACACAATTCTTGTTCATTACATGTTTTTCGTATCTGGAATATAAAGTAAATTATTCGTATTTTGATGTTCTCAGTCTTCAGAAAACCACCTCTTATATGCGTCTGGCTTTTAATTTAAGAAACTCAGTCACTTTGTTTACATAAGCTTCTTACTTCGGGAGAAACAGAGAACATACTGTGAGATGAGATGACTAGTGTGACCTCGGCATCTGTTTATTCCACATTAACAATTAGCCATTATGTCATTATATGACCAATGCCATAATCAGTATTTTACCGTTTCATGGTTCAAGATAGAGGGAGAGGAGTAGAATCTCAAAAATCTCATTTATGAGTCTGATCGAAAAAGGTTTTATAACTATCATTTGATAGTTTCTTTGTTGCAACTATTGCTACATACATTTTTTAGCAGATTTTCCTTAAGGAAAATACGCTATTGAGGTCGTACTCATAACGCGATTTTCGAAATGTTTCTTCAAATGTCCATCGATCCTTCCTAGGAGATGACGAAAATGAGGTCCGTTGAAAATTATATATATATATATATATATATATATATATGTCTGTTAAAGCTCTGGACGTCGCAATTATTGTTTGATCGCTGCCAAACTCCATATTTAGTTGTTTTATGTAAAAAGAAAAATCAGATTCGTTAACGATTGAAATCAGACAAGGGGGGGGGGAGGGTTTAGAGGGTGAGAATTTTGGAAATTCGAAATATCTCCGTTACTATATGTAGGATAGAAAAAAGTTATATAATTATTCTTATTGAAAATTAAATGTACTATAAATATTGTTATATACAGTTTTCAGCCTTCAGCAAACACCCACTTCAACTCATATTACATAAACAACACTCTTATATAATAAACCACTTTAATCGAAGCTTAAATACCCAATATTGTTTTCAAGAGACCTTTAATATACATGCAAATGTGCTCTGGTGACCCCCCCCCCCCGTCTTAAGTTCTTAGTCTACTAAAATTTGCTTGATTGAGGTAAAAATTATTCTGATTCATTATAAATTACAGTACTAGATATAGTAATTAGTTAATTAAATAATAAATTAATATGTTATATTCTGATTGTAATGGTTTTTCTTTTCGGTGAGACGTTCGCAGACCTGCTTGTTTATATTTCAGACGCTTCCCATCGGGAGGTTTCTTATTATCGTTTGTATTTATTCACTTGATATTTACGGTGGCGTTGTATTAGCAGTATGTAGTTTTATCTATAGTTAAACTTCACGAGGGAAATCTGCTTAGAGTACGCAACCCCTGCATGACATACTTTGTTATCTAACTCGGATATTAAGGGATTTTTTTTGGTTTTAAGCTTTCAACATTACTCCACTTCTGTTTGTCCAATTTTGGCTTTGAGTAACTGAGTCACTAATGGGGGTGGAATGGAGGAGCGTGTTAAGAGCGGGGAATTTTAAAATTCAAAATACCTCAGATATTATAAGTTGTATGGGAAAATGTTATTAAGCTATTGATGTACTAAAATAGTTGTTTTATATATTGTTTCGTAACTTAAGTATTGAGTGAGCTATTTGTACTTTCTTGTATTCAGGCATAGTAACCCCCCCCCCAACTCCACGCCCCTTTTACTCATCGTTTTTTTTTTACATTGAAAAAGAGAATATCTGGGGAGTTGAGATCATAAGTGTGCTATACCAGTGCGTGGGAAATGTGCTTAGTTTGCCCAGCTGCTGCGTGGCGGATTTTGTTTTAGCAGATTTCCCTACTCAGGAGATGACGAAAATGAGGTCCGTTCAAAATTATATATATATATATATATATATATATATATATATATATATATATATATATATATATATATTTGTCTGTTAACACTCTAGCGGTCGCAATTTTTGTTTAATCGTCACCAAACTCGGTATTTAATCGTTTTAGGTAAAAAGGAAGATCGAGTTCGTTAACGGCTGAAATCGGGCAGGGGAAGGGGGGGTTTAGGGGGTAGGTTTTTCGAAAATTCGAAATATCTCCGTTACCATTGGTCGGATCGAAAAAGTGTATAGAACCAATCTTATTTCAAATTAAATGTAATATAAATATTGTTATATGTACATTTATTCACTATATAGAATATTAACCGAGATATATCCATTTTTCAGTTTTCAGCCATCAGCAAACCGCCACTTCTACTCATGTTACATAAACAATACTCTCCAACATAATAGATCACGTTATTCGAAGTTTAAATACCAAAAATTGTATTGAAGAGACCTTTATTATACGAGGTACATGCAAATATGTCCTTGTGCCCCCCCCCCTGTCCTAAGGTTTTGGGCTAATGAAATTTGATTGATTGAGATAACAATTATTCTGACTCATTATTAATTACAGTACTAGACATAGTAAATAGTTCTCAATAAAATTAATATGTTATATTCTGATATATTTCAGTAATTGTTTTTCTTTCCGGTGTGAGGCGGGCAGACCTGTTTGTTTAGATTTCTAACGCTTCCTGTCGGCAGGTTATTGAAATTGGATGAAACATTTCTTATTTCCATTAGTATTTATTCACGGTGCTGTTGTGTTACCAGTATGTAGATTTATCTATTTCTAAACTTCACGAGGGAAATCTGCTTAGTTTACGCAGCCCCTGCATGACGGACTTTTTAATATTAAGGCTTCAGTTAAACCCGCTCCTAATTGTTTCACATTATAAGCTTCCCAAAAAGCGACTAAGCGTTTATTACAGGCATGAATACCATGTATTGTTTTTATGGGGTTTTACTGTGGCATATATAGTCAAATCTCCCATGTTTTACCTGGTTTGAGATAACATGTCATGGTTGACATCAGAACGCATTAGTTTTGCAACCTCTAAACTCAATAGCATCTTTAACTAATTGGCCACAATTATTTTCCTGTACTAAACTGCCATCTTGATATTTGAAACCCGGCCCAAGTAGCACGGCTAGAAGCGCGAGATCAAAGAGCTGCGTGAATTGAGTAATGGCTGCCCTTGAGGGGGGAAGTGACTGACAGCCAGTGAGCTCCAAACGATACAGGATGCAGCATTTATTTGGGATGGCACTAATTGGCTGGTTTTGTCCTCCCAATTGCTCCTGTGGAATACGTCCGCTCTAGCTTCCACCTTCCACGAGGCACAATATGATTAATATGAATAAATCGAAAGATGGAGCGTTTTAGGAAAGACTCATTCCATTCATTGCTTCACTTTGATAAAAATGGATATAATCGTTTGGCATTTGGTATACCATTTGAGGGAGCCAGCAAATCGAAATGGAATTTACTCTTAATTTAAAATATCTTTAACTGTTTTTAGTCAGGACATTTGATTGCCAAAGTAACTTGTTGCATATCATGTGTAAAACTTTTTTAACGAAAACAAGGCTGAACAAAAAAACAAACGTTGTTATAATCAAGCCAATTGTTATTATCATTTGCTTGTAATATTTAATATTGTAGCAAATAAACGAATATATATATATATATATATATATATATATATATATATATAAACCCGAAGAGTAATAAAAAGAAATAAAGTAAGAAATAACAAGACAATTTGGGCATAGTCTCTAGATCTAATACTGTATAATGAAAGTCGAACGTCAGCAAGTGCACCTTATCAGGAATGATTGGAAAATCATAGTCTAATTTTGTTGTGAGTCTAGATAATGTAAATTAAACATTAAAAACGTTAAGCTAATTAATACAATATTATGAAGGATTAGGAAATAAAATTTAGCTAAGCAGCTTTGAACAAAAGAAACGTTATCTTCTTTGAGGACCGACTAGTGGTCTCTGACAGCGGACTGCTTTAGAACCAAATGAATGGTAAACGCCCAACTCATCCAGCGACAAAATACTACCAAGTTAGACTTAAAAAAATGAGTCTCGGTACATATACATTTTCTAGGACCAATCCAGAAAAGGAAAAATCCGTCACGCAGGGGCTGCGTTAACTAAGAAGGTTTCCCGTATTTGCATTTATCCCAAAACGTAAAAGTTTAATGGGAGCATTATTTGGTATTTGGGCTTCAAATAAAGTGCTTAATAGTATAACAACTTATTTTTAATATGACGTAAGTAGAAGTAGGTGTTACTGAAAGCCGAAAACAAAAATGCAAATATCTCCGTTATACTAAAGATAAAGAATAAATGTATATAACAATATTTATAGTACATTTTATTTGAAATAAAATTGATTCTATACAACTCTTCGACCTGACGTATAATAGCGGAGATATTTCGAACTTTCGAAATTCTCCCCCTCTAAACCCCACCTCCTCCCACTGGTTCGATCTCAGGTATTAACGATCTCGATATTTAGTTTGTATGAAATGCTTATACTTCGAGTTCGGTTACGATCAAATAAGAATTGCTTTTTTTTTTCCTAAGCTGAAACCCAGCTTCTTGATGTAGGTTGTACGATTGCAGCCTGATGACTGTCTGGTGTACTGAAGGATAGGCCTCTTATTCTAGACCGTGGTCGTATTTGATGGGGAGATTGTACAGGCTCTTGGGGTGTACTTTATTTTGGTTGTACTTTACCTGGTGGTGGGTATGGGTCACCAGGTGGATTCTAATAAGAATTGCGACCGCTAACAGAGAAGTATTAAAAAAAATCCGGAGAGTAGAAGTGGGAGCTTACTTAAAATAATATTAATAACAATCAAAATATTTTGAATTTAACTTTCTCCCCCCTCCCCTATTTTTGTCCTGATTTTAGCCATTAACTAACAAATACAATCATTAGTGTAGACTGAACGGTAAAGTTTCGGGTATTGTATAGATCAAAATAAACATTTTCTAATCAAAAAATATAATCTTAATTGATGACGTCTTCACACAATGTAATTGCATGTGTTTCATCTAGCAAACAACTGCTGAAAACAATATTTAGTATTTAAGCTTAAAATAAGAAGTTTCATTCGCTTATTGTTAAAGTCCCTTGACGAAAATGGGGGTTTCAGAAGGTTGAAAACTAAAGAAGGCAATCTACTCCATCCAGCTATCTTCGACTTCCCATTCGGATACCAGTAGTTACGAAGCCATTTTGGAGGAACAGAAGGAACTTCGGATGTAGGTAGTGGATCTTTGGTAGCTGTACAGGTTAGCCAGTAGATCATTTAATTACTGGCGAGGTCGAGACTCTTCGTCCTTATGGAGCCCAGGACAGATGACAGATCAATAATCCCGAACAACCTTCGCATCCACCATAAAATCCTCAGGCTACATCCTGGACGCCGTCATGTCTACCTTGGGCAACAACCTCGAAATCGGGCTTTGGCGTGATTCTCTTGCACGTTCGTGGTAGAGGATGTTGACAGTACGATACTCGGAGCAGACAAATAACGTTTAAGGACTGGAAAATTGTATATTACAAAAACCATGTACAAAATAATAAAGGAAAAAAACAAATTTTTAAATATAATAATTATAAAACTGTATTATTTATTTGCATTTTTGTATAAAGTGAATGTTAACAAAAATGTACATAAATAAATTTAATCTATACAGACTTACAAAGAACTGCATCACAAGATAAAGAAATTTCCTCAAAATGAAGATAACAAATAATACCTGACTAAGGGACCACACCATAAATATAGGAAATTTCACTACCCAGTACAACTAACGATAGGCTTGAGGATGGTGCCATCGAACCGAAAATGCTTGCGCTGACAGGCATGATTATAGTCTTAAAAAATATATTGACGAATATAGATTTGGATTCTAAGAAAAGTCCTGCAAGTGTTAGAAAAGCATAAAATAGCGCAGATTGACAATATGGAATCTTTGAAGACATATTTCCACTACTAATATGCACTGCTAACTTACGTTCTTATTACACAGCACAATCTTATTGCACAGTAAATTTTATTACACAGCACAATCTTATTGCACAGTAAATTTTATTGCACAGCACAATCTTATTGCACAGCAGTCTTATTGCACAGCAGTCATTGCACAGCACAATCTTATTGCACAGTACAATTTTATTACTCAGCACAATCTTATTGCACAGCAGTCTTATTGCACAGCAGTCTTATTGCACAGCACAATCTTATTGCACAGTCAATTTTATTACACTGCACAATCTTATTGCACAGCACAGTCTTATTGTACAGCACAATCTTATTGCACAGTATAATTTTATTGCACAGCACAGTCTTATTGCACAGCACAATCATATTACACAGGACAATAACTCACGATGATTCGAATCACTGATGCTCAACTAAAAACTGAACTGCCGTGCGAACTGGCCGAGATTAAAATGCCCGCCGTAAGTTCGAAGCCCCAAGTCGGAGCCAGCCGGGTTCGTTGCCTAGGTTCTAGATTCTCGCCCTGACCATATACGCCAATCTTTTGCAGGGATTCCCTGATTTTCTTTGTACTTCTTAAATACGTGATTAAATATATGTCATTTTCAAGTGGCAAAAAAATCCCTCAAGTAGATCAATGGGCCACTTCTATTTGTTAGAAGTCAAAGTTTTGGACTTTTTTAAATTTAAATTTTGTTTTAAATATTGAACAACTCTTACCCTAAGATATGGAGAAATTCTTAAACAGCCACGCTGGGTCATCTTCCTCCTCATAGGGCAGTGGGGAGCCTATGAACTTTCTGAGGTATCCATTCACTTCCTTCCATCAGCCAACTATTTTAGCTTCTTGAAAAAGTTCCCAAGAGGTAATTCAAAGGCCTTGATTTTTTGTAGTTTTTAATCAACTGTTATATTTATTATTATTATTTCTTTTTTCACCTCTCTCTCTACTTTGGAAATTACTCAATCCGTAAATCAAAAAATACGGTAACATAAAGTCTTAGTCCGAAGCATATTTGTGCTGCTAAGAAAGCAGTCTTTGGCGGTTTGGTCGCATCGAGTGAACGAAATCCAACAGACTGCCCAACAGAATATTGTATGGTACCCGCCATTTCGGGGAGTTGGGAAGATATGCGAATCGGAGGCAACCGAGAATAGACCATTGGAGGTAAACGTCGAAATATAAAGATTACTAGCTCAGATACCCAGCTACGCCCGGGAATTCATTTGAGGCTGGATGGTGATGGTATTTTTTTGGCAACGCTTTACTTTCCACAATATTTTGACATTTACTCGTCCCTGTGTTTAGGGTTTATACCCGTCGTTGCTGTGGATTATTAAATAATAAAATTAATTTTTTTTATGTAAGACTTCACTGTCCTCCATATTGTCATATTTCCCGTCTCCTGTGCATTATGCATAGCTTTGAATTATTAAGGTCAAAATATTAACATAGATTTGAATTAATTATTTAAACACATACCGAGTATTATTTAGTTCGGGTGAGTCTTTTGTGCCAAATAAAATTGTTCACTTCCGCTAAAGGTTTTAGCGTATCTCTGGTTTATAATTCGGTATACGAAAAAAGTGCATATAACAAAAGTTACTCTAAATAAAAAAGTAAACAACTTTTGTAAGTTCATATTTGCCGAAAAACCAATAGGAAACGAAATATCGCTATTTTTAAATTCAGGCCTCTCTTACAACCCCCACTCCTGCCCGTCCCTAGAAATGTTGGTATGGCTTATTATAATGAAGGCGTTAGTGCAAATACACAGACCGAGTTTTATTTAGTTCGGTTCAGTCTTTTGTGCCAAATAATATTGTTGACTCCCGCTATAATTTTTAGCGTATAACGCATTTACACGTCGGTATACGACGAATGTATATATAACAAAAGTTACTCTAAATAACAAAGTAAACAACTTTTGTTATGTGCATATTTTCCAAAAAACCAATAGGAAACAAAATGTCGCTATTTTTAATTTCAGGCCTTCCTTATAACCCCCACTCCTGTTCGTCTCAGAGAAAATTAATATAGCCTATGTCCGTCTCCTGGCTCTAAGCTACCTCCTCACCAATTTTCAGCCATATCGGTAAAGCCGTTCTTGAGTTATAAATAGTGTAACTAAGACTTTTATTTATATAGATATGGTGAAAATGTAGTTTAGTCCCCCCCCCCCTTGGTGGCGCACTTTTCAAAATGACGACCGCGGCCATTTTGTTTTTTTTATCTTTATCTTTTTTAACACTTGAGACTTTAGTGACCGGATTCAAAAATTTCCAAAATACGCCATCGGTGGTTTTAACGGAGGGTGGGGATTTTAATTTTAACTTAATTTTTTTTAACTCACCTAATTTGTTGGATCCTTAGACGGTGACGAAACAAGATCGCGTACGGGGGGGACTAAACTACACTTTAGCCGATTATATTAACGTAAGCAGTGAATAATCCCTTTATTTTCTTAAAATTACAGTCTTATTATTGTTTTACTCGTGAAGTATGGAATGGCTCTTGACGAATTTATAATCACTCTTGGGGTCAAGTAAATGTAGTTTTCCGTCAAAATTTAGTTTCCTCCCGAAACGAATTATTATTATTGAGAAATGTATGTTTTGATTTCGAAATAAATCCCCACTTTTGAAAGTGGTAGTAAAGAGTATAATATCTGTAAAGTATTGCCTTTTATTACATGCTAACTTGGCATGGCATCATGCTCCTCACCTGAGGTCCATAAATACATCACTTCAAAAAGTTTAAATACCAAATTTCATTCATATTGTTTCTATTCGTACTGGAGATTTTATAGCAACTAATCCAAATAAAGGATTATAAAAAAAGTGAACGCCTTCTAGCGAAAATTTATTTCAAAGCAAGTAACACATTTCTAGATTTTGCCTGGTGGGTGAAGGCTAGGCCAGATGATGGCTCACCATCTTCTCCTCCACGGTAACTCCTCAGAGTTGTATTACCGAAACTCGTTTGCAAAACAGCAATTTATGCATAAAGAAAGCAATTTTATTCCCTTCCAATCATTAAAACTTGTTTAAAATTGCAGGAATTTATTAGAGAAATTTCTTCTAAATTTAGAAGTCCTGCTGGAAGTTTCTAAGCCTTAAGAAATTCTCTAAATATAATAATAATAACTTTCTCGTCCGTACTACATTTCTCTTAGATAGCGTCGTCTAAGGAGAAATGTCATCTATATTATAGAATGGGTTTTGAGTTATAACCACAGCTCTCTATGTAATGTTATCTAAAATAAAGTGAACACTTCGTTCGTGAGCGTCTGTGGTCATTTGAAAGATAAACTCACTTTAAAGTAACGTGCAGTTTTTGAAGATGAACTTTAATATTAAGGCTATACTTTTTTATTGTTTGGCCTATTCAGTTAATGCCCTATATGAAGACCAAGTTGGAAAGTTCGATTGGTAAGGTTGTAGCTAAATATGTTTTATTAAGGGAGGAATTACATTTTATTGCAATTTTCTTAGCTGTTTTGGTTGAAGAATATTTTTTGAATTTGTTATACAAGGATTTCCCCATTGGTTTTCAATTATTTAGAACCTTTTCGTCTAGAGCTAAAATTTGGAGTATTTCTCTTTCTGCTAGATCATTATATAGAGGTAAGAAAGAGAATATATGATCAGAGTTAAGTCCTGAGTGGTTTCATACACAAAAGTGAAAGAAAGATCATCTTTTCTGATCAAAATTGCCTACAGAAATCTTGGAGGTGATAGTTTGAAATCTGCTTGAATTTTTTCAACGACCATTTTATTAAAATAGTTTCTATATCAAGTTATAGTGTTCTTGTAAACTGTTTTCAAAGTGACTAAGGAAAGTTGCATCATATTCCCATTTCCTTTCTAAATAATTGGCCATTTTAATTTAATAATGTAGTGTTTAAGTTTATCTGTAATAGCATGAAAAACTATTGAATTAATTTCTGCTTAAGAAGAAATAAATTGTAAGAAAGCGAGCAAATACGGAAAATTCTTTTTCTTCTACCAAAAGAAATTTGTCCTATTGTAAATGGTATAGTGGATATAAATTCGAAACTAGAGCTAACTCCCCCACTAAATTTTATTTAGCTCAGCTTTTACTGGGTTACTAAGTAATACTTCCATTGCCTCGATGGAATCTTGAGGGGCTCCTCAGAATTTTGAGGTGCTTGAATTTGTTTGGTCTGTAATACCAGCATAATATGACAGTGAAATTTTCAAACTGATCACTTGAACCTCCCTCCATAGCCGTATGGCAGGCTTTGGGCTGTTGGACCAAAATGAGTTTGTGTAGTCCAATAAGCTATGTTGATAATACGTATTTTGTTAGTCTAGAGTTCATATCCCACGGATTTTCAGGTTTAAATGAATTCATTAAGGTATTAAGAGTCTCTGCATACATTTCTACATTCTCTCGTTGGGGACAGATCTCTTTTACATTCAGTTTATCTTTTTGTTCATTAATGATTTTATTGCCTCTCAATTGCAGGAAGCAGAGTTATGTTGGAAGAGTTATTCATTCATCTGTTGATACACCAGCTAAAAGAGTCTATGTTGCTACTGAGGACAATGTTGTTGCTTCAATGAATCTTGTAGATGGTTAGTAAACATATTTTTTAAAAAGTATTAAATATTTCTTAATCTATATCCTTTAATCAATCTACATGACTCTGTTCATTTGGACTATGGTTTTCCTACTGGAAAACAAAATAGTGTTTACACAAGACAAGACTACAGTAACCCATAAATTGAGAATATACTCATATATATTCATCAAATCATTGATATTGGGTGTAATTTTTGGAATGGTCGGCTCGAGAAAATTAGATCAGCTACTACCTGTGCCATAGTTTGATAATACACTAGCCTAGATAGTCGAGTTCAGAAAAGTATTTTGGTGCATACAATGCATTTTACTCCCATAACAAAAATAATTAAACTATTATTTACTGTTGGTAAATTTCATTATTTATTTCAATAAAACAATGTATTTGAAAAAGTCATGTTCGTCATGTGTGTGCTGCGTAAACTAAGCAGATTTATCACGTGCTGGAATGAAACATTGGTTGTCTCAACTCACCTTTCTCACATGAAATAACTCTATCTAAAGCCAAAAAAATTATATATAACTCGGTTTATATTTGAGTTAGAGAAAACATGTATAAAACAATAGTTATGGACAAGTAAATTTGAAAAAATATTGGCTATATAAACGTTTTTGATCCGACTCATACGAAGAGAGATATTCAAAATTTTAATTTGTATCCTATTCTAGACCCCCTCTACCCCCACCCCCCTTCCCAGGCCTATTTTAGCCATTGCCTACTAAAATCATCATTTGCATGAAACAGTTAAATATCGAGTATGGTATTGATCAAATAAAAAAAATGTAGTCGAACATAAAATCTGAAATGATCTCGTCATACCCTACATATTTGCAAATATTTTGCATAGTGAAAGTTCAATGAAAACAGTATTTGGTATTTAAGCTTCGAATGAACGCTTCATGATATAGCAGCTAATTGCGAATACGAAATGAGTAGTGGGAGATTACTGATGGCTAAAATTAAAAAATGCAATAATACGGTTAAATTTAGAGACAGAGAAAAGAAGAACTATAATTATAGGAAATTAAATTTGCAATAAGATTGGTTATATAACATTTTTGATCCGACTCATAATATTGCAGATATTGAATATGACAAATAGTGACCCTGGATTATGCCCCTGGACTTATAGTTTTAGAATCCCATCCCTGAACTATAAAGCACATGTTAGCCAATTTTTTTTTTTTTATTTTTGGTGACGGAGTAAGTAAAGGAATGAAAGGAAGTTCTCATATCTTTTTTTTAAATCAAATTATTATTTTTTTGTACAAAATTGAATATTTTTTTTCTTTTCAGGTTCTTTGTTATGGCGGAAAGTTTTAGAGTCTGATATCTATGGTAAAATAAGGACTTTTTATGTTGGCAATGACGTGATAACTCTCTCTGGAAGTGGACCATACTTGTTAAGAGGATGGAGTTCGAAATCTGGTCTCTTAACTTTTGAATGGGTCATTACATCTTCTGGAAATAAGTAAAATTATATTGTTTTTTCTTTTTTTTTCTTAATAGCAATTAAATGAAAATAATGAATAAGGTATTCCTCAGGCCTAATAAGTTTTGAATGTTGCATGTCCAAGTGTCTAAAAAACAAGCAGCATATTGTGTCAATTGACATGTTTATTTACTATTATCCACTCTGACATTCACATAAAAAAAAAGGATAATGATGCTGCCTGAAAGATGGTTAAAAGAAAAACATTTGGGTCAACATGAAGGGCAGCCAAGTCCTGTCATATGTTCGGGTTTGGCTGGAGGTCAAGTGGTCTGCTTGACTCACTCCAGACCAAATTGTGGTTTCATTAGAGGCTTACTTTCCTCAAGATGCTGAGTAGGGATAGAAGTTCATTCTCAAAGCCCTTTGATTGCATAGCTAAATCAAATTTAGAGTGGGATCCTGGAGTTTGTACTTGGAACCTCTAGCATAGAAACCCAGTGCTTTACCACTGCCCCATGATGGCAAACAGTAAATTGATATGAACAATACATTATAGATCAAATAAATTTATTTATTTCCTTTGCTTTTATTTTCTAAAGTAATCGACAATTACTTATTTTCCAACCCTTATATTAGGAGTATTTCCCAATATGCAGGAATAGGTCTCATTCATTGACCATACTGAGTACTTAAATAAATAAAATTCTTCCTATTTTTGATGATTTTTAGTTTCTAGTTCTTGTATAAAAACAAATAATCTAATATCAGATAAGAATATTATCCTTTATTAATACTGCAGTAGCTACACGTTATCTGAGAGATTACTTGGAGAGACTTTTTGAACTGCTGAGTAGAAGATAGAACCTGCAAGCCCCCCATCCCTAGAGCCTTCTACCAGTACTGTTTCAATCCTTTTCTGATTCTCCAGTACTGCGCATGACCCTGAGGCATCTGTGAGATCCCACGCGACTACATTTGTAAGTAGTGCAGTGACAGATTTACAGGGTGCTTAAAAGTATAAAAAAAAGGGAAATAAATTCAAGCATCTTCGCTTATAGGAAGAAGGGCACCCTGGTTACCTATGTCGCAAAAAATAAGTCCAAAATTAGAAATGTATTGGCTATATCAAGTATACATTTTGATGGAGAAATAAATGAGAGAACAGGAGAAAAGAAAAAGCCTTCCATTATAACTCAATATAATCAAACCAAAGTAGGTGTGGACATATTGGATAAAATGTGTTCACTTTATAATGTATCGAGAAATACCAGAAGGTGGCCTATGGAAGTTTTTTTTTCTCTTCTGAATATTTCGAAGATCAAATTCTCAAGTAATTTATTTAGGAAATGGCCATATTTCATTTTATAAACCTACCTAACTATTTTATTTTATTTTATAAACCTGACTTATAATGTGTATGTATATTGTGTAAGCCAAGATAATGTGTGAATTTTTTTTTTCATCTATATATATATATAAAATTGTAACCTCTGTCTGTACATTGATTTTTTTCGCGAAATTTCACGATAACTTTTCGTTTCACATGTCATAGACACCAAAACTGCATTTTGTTTCTTTCGTGTATGTTTGTTTGTTTGTTACCTTTTCACGCATAAACGGCTGAACCGAATTTTATGAAACTTGGTATGTATATTACTACTAGCCCAACTTAGACTTTAGGCTATATTATTATTCTCTAAGACAAACAGGAGTGGGGGTTATAAGGGAGGCCTGAAATTAAAAATAGCGGTATTTCGTTTCCTATTGGTTTTTCGGCAAATATGCACATAACAAAAGTTATTTATTTTGTTATTTAGAGTAACTTTTGTTATATATACTTTCGCCGTATACCGAAGTATAAATGAGTTATACGCTAAAAATTATAACGGGAGTCAACAATTTTATTTGGCACAAAACACTCAACCGAACTAAATAAAACTCGGTATGTGTATTAGCACTAACGCCTTCATTATAATAAGCCATACCAACATTTCTAGGGACGGGCAGGAGTGGGGGTTGTAAGGGAGGCCTGAATTTAAAAATAGCGATATTTCGTTTCCTATTGGTTTTTCGGCAAATATGAACATAACAAAAGTTGTTTACTTTGTTATTTAGAGTAACATTTGTTATATACACTTTTTTCGTATACCGAATAATAAACGAGATATACGCTAAAATCTATAGCGGAAGTGAACAATTTTATTTGGGACAATAGACCCAACCGAAATAAATAAAACTCGGTATGTGTATTAGCACTAACGCTTTCATTATAACAAACCATATCAACATTTCTAGGCACGGGCAGGAGTGGGGGTTATAAGGAATGCCTGAAATTAATAATAGCGGTATTTCGTTTCCTATTGGTTTTTCGGCAATTATGAACATGACGATAAACAAGAACATTTCAATTGTATGAAGCATTTTAAAAACAAGTAGCTGTTTCATGAGGAGCAAAGTATATTACTCCCCCCCCCCCTTTCCTCTGTCTTTCACTGGAACATTAATTAATCGGAAGTAAGTAATTTCATCCTTTAATGTGTTTAAAACATCAATTAATTCACAAAAAACGAAAGTATTTAAACATACATAATTAGAATTGAAAATAGAATCTGAATATAAGGTAATGTTAGCGGAATTGAGAGTTAGCCGTTAGTCATGTTCTGTTGGTTAACCTGGAGCGTCAGGGACGGGTGGGGAGACCTTCCTGTAATCTAGAACCTTTCTCACTCCCTCTTTCTTTCCTCAGTTGTTTTACACACTTTTTTCGTATACCGTATTATAAACGAGATATACGCTAAAACCTATAGCGGAAGTGAACAATTTTATTTGGGACAAAAGACCCAGCCAAAATAAATAAAACTCGGTATGTGTATTAGCACTAACTCTTTCCTTATAATAAGCCATACTAACATTTCTAGGGACGGGCAGGAGTGGGGGTTATAAGGGAGGCCTGAAATTAATAATGGTGATATTTCGTTTCACCACAATTTTGTGCTTAATAACTGAGATCTATGCATAATGCACAGGAGACGGGAAATATGACAATTTGGAGGACAGTGAAGACTTACATAAAAAATTAATTTTATTATTAACAAATGCCTACAACGGGTGTTAATCCTAAATAGTGGGACGGGTAAAGGTGAAAATATTGTGCAAACTAAAGCCTTGCCAAAAAAATACCATCACCATTCAGCCTCAAATGAATTCCCGAGCGAAGCCGGGTATCTGAGCTAGTATTATATAAACATAAATCATGTATATTCTTTATATAACTTATCAATTATAACTTTTATACAAATATTAGTACAGGCTTAATTAAAACTAACCTTCTTACTTTAATACTTAAGGAAAAGTGGTAAGTCATCTGAGAGATGACGTGGGACCGTTCTTGTACTGATGAGGGGTGCGACTGTTGCGGTGTTAATGAATAAATTGAATAACAAAATAGAGAATAAAATACATTTGTATTCATTATTTGAACATATATTTATTTGAATAATGCATGACTGACACTATATTTTGTAATGTCTCCTACTTCAATATTACTTATTAACTAGTTCCTTTTGACAACTAGTTGACTTGAATTATCATGTCTAAAAAGAATCTTTTTGAATATTTACATGTATACAAAATGTTGTTTAAGAATTATGGGAGATAGTGAGACTAGAGTTTTTACTTTTTATCTAAATACTCAAAATTATATTAGCTTTTTGGTTTATCATTTTATTGTTTACTGATGATTTGTATTTTCTTTCAGAGATATACATTGGACAATAGATTCTAATAAAGTTTATCAGGTAAGATTTCTGGGGAATACTCTTGAAGTTACAGGACACCATTTAAAGACTGGCAATCCCGCTGGTACTTCTAAAAACATTGAAGCACCATGGCTGAGGGATTCATTGTAAGTATTTAAAAAAAACAAAAAACAACTTAATTATCAACTTTTATCGGTTTAGAGAAACTGATCTACCAAAGGAAAAATCATGAAAAATAACTGTTCAATTGCTCTTTATTCAGTATCATTCTTCCTAATATAGTTCCGAAATATTGACAGAATAGATCATCTCAATTAAAACTTGAGTCTTAAAATTTAATACTCAGGTCCTAAGTTTAGTTGTTTTAGGAAATAAATTTGTTTACAATAGGTTATAGATAAATTATTGTCTTTTCCTCTTAATTTATTTTTGTTTTATTCACTTTTATAATTAAGAAATGAAAAAGAAATGCCTCTCTTCAAGCATCCCCTTCTGTATTTTGAAGACTATAGATCTACAACTTTATCATGCTTTAAAATAATTTTTTTTCATTATTTTTTTGAGAAGGGGGCGTATTCTCAGTTTTCTGGAAATATTTTTACTGGGAGAATATTTTTCCAACCGTTCAAAAGGGTACGTCACTGGGTAATCAGAAGCTTTCTTAATATCCAATTTAGAATATCTTTGCCATGAAGAATATTGTTGGGGTTTGAAAACGAAAAGGAGAATCGCAGCTTACTAAATGGAGAAGTTTTTCGGAAGTTCGAGTGTTAAAAGCTTATCCTCAGATGGCGGAGCAACAAAAGAAGAGAGTTTACAGTAAAAGAAAATACTGTTACTTATTCTCATTAAACCCCTTAGTTCTTCCTGGTTATGCTTGGGGCACCATTTTAAGGGAAATGTATTGCTCTTTTGAATAGTAAACTCAGATTTCTGATATTGAAATCATTGCTGGAATTATGGCTTGTTAAATGGAGGAAAATAGCTCCAATTAGAAAAATAAAAAAAAACTATAATATCTCTATAACAAGTGAGAAATGGACCAGACTATATATGAACTTTTTTGTTGGAAATTGTGTCTAGAATCATCTCTCAAAATTTGCGCACTACAGTATGTTACACACTGTATAATATAATAACATTCAAAACATCTTTTCAATTACCTCAAGTTAACAAGTGGGGAAGCAGATGGTGATAAAAAATATATTAGTATTTAAGCTATCAATAATCATGTAATATAAATTGATATACATTGAAAAATCATTTCACCCAAAAGAGATTCAGAGCATTCAAATTTGAGTTGGCCAGATCTGGACTTATATCGACATTCGGCAAATAGGTTTTTCATTGGTGATATAGGCTTCATTTTTCATCCTTCCTGCTGCACATGAGTGATAAGGAGCTTTCTATTGTTGACAAAATGAAGAAGAGAGACAGAGTGTGTACCCCGGTTCTGGTCTATAACCAAGAGTGTTCTGCAGGATGAGGCTTGCTTTGAACTTTGTATACTGGCAACCTCCAAAGGAGCATATTTTGTAGATTTTGGAGTGTTCATTACATGAGCAATAAATTTCTGTAGTTGATATGGCATTTTTCTTCTTCAAATTTCTCATTTGACATTCAATACATATTAATGCACTGATCCTAATGGCGTCTTCTTCAACTAGACGTTTACTCCTGATTTTGAAAACATTTCTTATATTTGCCATTCATTACTATAGTATTATTATTCATTTAATACTATAGCCCTAGCAATTGTACATGTTACAATATATGTTTAAAAAATAAATGTATTAGATGTTTTTATTTCCCACTCTCCCGTAAACAATTTTGCTCAACACTGGTGGAGTTAAAAACACTTATTTATATCCTTATTAACTTGTAATATTTACATTTGTTTGTGTGTGTGTGTGTGTGATAAACCCTGAAGCAGTGGTTGTATATAGTGTGGTATCAAACGTCTTAAAAAAAAATTTGGTTTGCTTTCTTTCATTATTTATTGCAAAACTTTGCCCTCTCTTCAGAAAATGTTCGTCTGCTTTCAGGATTGCCATTAATTCAATTCATTTCCTCCGCCTACCCATTTCTTCTGCACTGAGAAACTTTCTAGCCTTTGTTCTAACTGAAAGTCTGAAAACCTAATTTTCTTACAAAAGTTATTGTAGAAGCAATGTGTATTGTATTGTATAGTGATATGCCAACACTATGTGAAAATACCTTCTTGTACCATTTTCTTGATTTCCTAACTGTTTCTATATTCTCTACTGTATCTACTGTTCCCATATATTTGTTATAGTCTAATACTCCTGTTGGCTTCATAATTTTGCTCCTATCATTAGTCAGTTTTCTATGATTCAGTCATTTCTGCAGAACATCTTTACAGAACACATTTCTATTTTTGGTCTTACCATCTCATTACTGTCATCCCCTGAACTGACTGAAAAGAGAATTCACTCCTTTTTAACGTTTCCTAAATTTTGGGCATATCTTTCCTCATGTGACAAACGGTATTACAAGCGTTTGTGGCTTTCTCTTGTGCAGCATGTGATTAAGGCCAGGCTGTTATACCAATTGTCATAATATATAGTGAGACCTTTTTATAGATTTTGCTCCATTGATTTCAATTTTCCATGTAGCCCCTGAAGTTAATGGTGTAGGTTCAACAAATTCATCAATATCGGAAGAGATCTCAACCATACCTTCTGAATCACTTTTTAATATAACTGCTAAGGCTTAAATAAATGGATAAATTTATATTTATTTTAAGAACAGTTGTGAATCTGTTCTTACAATCTCTCCATTCTCTTTAAATAAATTATAAATTCATTGTTCCTTTAAAGTCCTAATTATTGATGATATTCATTATATGTTTATGTTTTTTGCTATTTACAGATGCATTGTGGACAAAGGAGTTGTAGTGTGTGTATCTTCTAAAGCAGTGAATATATTTACATTGGCAGATTCATCATTAAAGACCTTTGACCTTCCTGAACTGAAAGCATCTCCTGTAGCTTTGGATCCAATCACATCATCCTATACTTCAGCTTTACTCACAACATCTGATGGAAAGCAGACAGCTTTAGTAATCTCTAAGGACTCTTTATTGACATCTGAAATACCTGATTCTGCAAGAGCAACAGTAAGGAAATCTGATAAGGGGCCTATTCTCATTACTGCGTCTAACATTGAAGGTGTAAGTATTAACCAGCACCCATATTTATAAATATTTAAACTATCTAAATATTTTATATATTGCCATGAGTCTTGCCCATATACAATAATATTTACAAAATTTTCAATCGCCTCATGCGAAATCAATATAATAAGAGAAACTATTTCCAAATGTCCAGCAGTAAAAAACAACCTTAGTTTGCTGTTCTTTGTTTGATGATGCGAGGAGATGCATTACAAGGGGAAACCATTCTTATATTTTTATGAGCCTGGTGAAAAACTTAATGATGTATGTGTAGTGTGCACCATCACAAAATCTTTAAAATTTCCCCAATTTCCAAAAAGAAATCTATTAATTGTGTTGCCTGAAATTAATTAGGGACCCGGCTTTGCCCTGGAAATCATTTAAGGCTGAATGATGATGGTATTTTTTTTTTTTTGGGCTTTACTTTGTACAATATTTTTTACATTTTCCCATCTCAATGCTAAGGATTTACACCCGAGTCCGGCGTGCAGGGATATGATAATAATAAAAGTATTTGTTATGTACTTAATTCTACAAAATACACAATTTTTTTTATATTACCCGTTTCTTGTGTATGTATCTTTATATATATATATATATATATATATATATATATATATATATATATAAAACTTAATTATAGATTATCATTTTATTATATTCAAAAATACAGTTTCGTTGATTTCGATTTAGTCTTTCGCGTTCTGTAACATTGTTGACCCCTTCTATAGTTTTTCGTGTATACCTAATTCAAACTTCGTTACACTGCAAAAGAGCATATAACAAAGTTACTTTAAATAACAAAACAAACAACTTTTGTTATATGCTCGTTTGCAAAAATGAATAGGTTACGAAATATCTCGATTATATATTTCAGACCTCCCTTATAACCCCCACTTCTGTTCGTCTCAGAGAATATTAGTATAGCCAAAAACCTAACCTGGGTTAGTAGTTATATACATACCAAATTTCATAAAATTTGGTTCAGCCATTTACAATTCTATAAAGGACATACAGACAAACATTCATTTTTATGTATATACAGTTTGTATACATTGAAAATTTGTTCTATCTTAAAATTATTTTTTATAAATTCACATTGTAAATCACCTTTCCTGGTGTGGCCCTCCTGAAAAAAGAGGATAGTACTAGTAAACTATAAAGTTTATTTATAGTGTAATAAGAATTATCTAAAGTTCTTTTAGTTACTGTTGTCATACCTTTCGGTGGAGACCGTCGTCACTGACTGATCATCGAGTACAGCTGGCAAGCGCTTTCGATGCAATGGCACCATCTTCAAGCCCGTCGAAAAGTTCTTTTAGTTATATTTTAAAATTTAATGGTCATCACACTTGAGGAAAAAAAGGGGATGTCTTTTGATTTAATCTTCTTTAAATTACCATTATTATTTATGGTATTGCAAATAACCTATTAAATATTATTAGATATGCATCATAATTACTGTTTCATAGCACAGAAGTTCTGGGCTTCTGTGCTAATAGTTCCCTGTCGAAATGTGGAATTGCACTCTAAATTTTATTTAGCTGTGCAATCACATGTCATTGAGGATGAACTCCTATGAGTTCTTCTGTTGGCCACTCAATACCGTGAGGATTAGCTAGTCGAATAAAGAAGTAGTGATCATTGGTTTGTGATGGCACCATCATATGGCTGGGAATGCAATAAGCCGACTACTTGACCTCCCATCAAAACTGTATGGCTCCATGGTTTGTTGAGGAAACTTAACAAACTTATTCTTAACTTCTTATTTTTTAAGAGGATTTCATATATCTCTTGTTAAAGTAATAAACTACTGGGGTAGCTGGTATGTGACCATTAAAAGTTATCTCAGAGATTTTCTCTGCAGATCAAGACTTCTTGGTGTATAGTGTTTATTCTGAAAAGAGATGTGGTAAAAGAATGCTCAAAATAAGAAAAGAACTCATGAAATTAGAGAACTCGAAGAGATGCAGGGGTCAGTAGAGTATTAAGTTCTATTGGGATGTCAAATGAGATTTATTCGGACTGAGTTTGTCTGGACCAGCATGGAATCCTTCTCACACAGTGTGATGAGATCAGTAGTTAAACTCGTTACTTAAAAATATCCTAAATCCTGAGAACTGTCTTGAGTCCCCTTGTGGATTAATGATTTTAGTTATAAAACATAGAGGAAGCTGAATCTTGAAGACAAGATTTTTTAAATAATTATCTCTAAAAAATAATGCTGGACAAAATACTCCATTATTTCTGTAGTACCGAGGAGATGAGTGTAGAGGATGGGATATATGTAGAAATTAAAACGTGGCAGTAGAATGAGGGGAGGTGATCATTGTTCCTATGTGTAAGGAAGGTAATAAATTCAAACGATTAAATGATTAAAAATAACTACTAAATAAAGTCAATTTTTTCTTCTTCAGTATTTGTCTTTCCTAGATGCCAGTGTGGTAACATCCCATATACTGGGAATCTTATTTAAACATTAAAAAAAAAGGGTTGGTTGGACCAGGAGATATTGCCAACTCACTTCTTAATTTTTGGTAACTATAGATAATGATATACAAGAACAAATACTGCATTGATAGTTTCAGTTCACAATTGAATAGTGGAGTGATTTATTTTTTTTTTTGGAAAATATTTCTTGGGCATCTGATACTTCTTGTAAACTTTAAACATGATTTAAGTCATATTATCCTGGGTGGTGGTAGCCACAATTTTAGTCTTCACAAGTAACCCATAAATTAGAAACCCTTATTGTTCTTGTGGAAATTAATATCACTTATTCTTTTGAAGGTGAACTTTTTAAATTCTTGAACCCAAATGTTAATATAGAAATTGCTTTCAACGTTGCTTTTAAAAAAAAAATCTAAGACATACTTTTTGAGTATGTTTTATTTGTTTGTCTTTGGAATATAGTTATTTCACTTTTTATTTTAATGTTATCTGTACAATTCTAACATTTTATGATTTTTTCTTCAGACATTTCACTTAAATGCAGTGGATCTTACATCAGGAAGAAAAGAGCAATTAAGCAGTGTTGTGGCTCATACTCAAAAGCTGGCTGATGGAATAATTTCATCAATTTCTTGTCTATCAGAAGAGCCATTGGATTGTCTCTTCTTAAGTGTTGGAGACGATGATTCACTTATTTTATTCAAACGAGGTTTATAATTACAGTTATTTATTTATAACTTTTAATGGCAATTATTTATTTATAATTTATTAAAATTTCCAAGTGTCATATCTCTGGGGATGTTTAAAGAAAAGTCCGTCACGCAGGGGCTGCGTAAACTAAGCAGATTTCCCACGTGACGTTTTCCAGTAGATAAATCTGCCCAATAACACCTGTAGTAGTAAGGTATCTCTAAACCTATTCAAGAGGGACGAATAGTTATCGAAACAGCTGCCAGAGCTCTCGGCGGAAATTCCCGAACATAGCCGACTCCTGCCGCCCACTCACAGAATACAAATATTTCGGTTAATATTCAAGATAAAGAATAAATGTATAGAACAATATTTATAGTAAATGTAATTTGCAATAAGATTGATTCTATACAATTTTTCGTACTGACGCATAATAACGGAGATATTTGGAATTTTCAAAAATCCCCCCTCTAAACCCCCGCTCCCACTGGTCCGATTTCAGCCATTAACGAACGATCAAACAAAAATTGCGACTGCTAGAGCGTTAACAGACAAATATATATATATATATATATATATATATATATATATATAATTTTGAACGGACTTCATTTTCGTCATCTCCTGGGTAAGATTGATGGACATTTGAGGAAATTTTTCGAAACTCTCGTCATGAGTACGATCTCAATAGCTGATTTCCCTTAAGGAAAATCTTCCAAAAAGGAACTAACATGGGCAGTCTTAGTCCTGAATTGCACTGAAAACATGAAAACATAATCTGTCATTTTTTTCCTTTAATCTTAAGTAACATAATTTATGGTTTTGTTTTAAAAGCATTTTCTTTGTAAAAAAATAAATTGTTATTAATTTAATTATTTTTAATTCGAGAGAAATATATATATATATATATATATATATATATATATATATATATATATATATTAAATGGACCTCAATTTGGTCATCTCTTGGGTTAGGTTATAAACATTTTTAGAAAATTGTGTCATGAGCACAACCTTAATAGCTCATTTTCCTTATGGGAAATCTGCTAATAAAAGAAGCACATCTTAGAGTATTTTTGATACTGCCAGAATTGTGCGTAGCATGTTAAATTTCTGCTAATCACTGTTAAGAAGATGCGTTATATCACGGTTGCATTTTACCCCCACCTCTATCCTTTGATTAGGATTCCCCTCCCTCTTTATCTGAGTAGTAAACCTCCCCATAGTAAATTTGGCTATAATAAAAATGATTTTGTCATTAATATTGTTTGTATTAGATGAAGTAATATGGGCCCGTGAAGAAGCTTTAGCAAATATCATTGCTGTAGAAATGTTAGACTTGCCCGTCTCTGATGAAGAAGCAGCTATTGAAAAGGAATTTGCTAACAAGGAAGGTTAGTACATTTTTGTACTTTATTTCTTGACATATAACAAATTGATACTTAAAATAAATAGCTAAATAAATATTTAGCCATGGTTTTAAATAGTATACAGAACAGGATTTAGTTGGAATTTGGCTAGTAGAAACACTAGTGGATTTTCTGGTCGTGAATATTTTGATTACAATATGTTAGTCAACTTTACGTCAAAAAAAAAAAAATGTATATAGGAGAACTCAATTTCTATTGTTCTGAAGTTACAAGCTACTAGGTATCTTATTATTATTTGTATTTATAAACAAATTTCCTAATTAGGTGTAAGCAAGGTTTGGGACTATCTTAAATAACAATAACATAATTTTATTTAATCTAATTATCAATAAGACTACTAACGTGCTAAATATAAATAAGAATAAACATTGTATTTTTTGTGTCTGGAGTTGTATTTATAGTTTAGTAATCCCATAGGGGGAATTTGCTAATTAGATGTAAGCAAGGTTTGGGACTATCGTAAATAATAATAACATAATTTTATTTAATCTAATTATCAATAAGACTACTAACGTGCTAAATATAAATAAGAATAAACAATGTATTTTTTGTGTCTGGAGTTGTATTTATAGTTTAGTAATCCCATAGGGGGAATTAAGATGATAAGTGTTATTCTTAATTTTGATTTATTGATTTTTCGACTACCAAAGTTGTAAGAAGCTCACTGTGCAGGTGATTTCGTTTTTTTCATTAAAAAATTCTTATAAAGGAAGAATTTTCCATTGAATGGCATAGTGCAATCCACACGCTACATGAAGGGAAAAAATCCAAGTGCCAAAAACTGCACAAATAAAAATTTCGAAAACTGGGGTCATAAACACAATCGCTTGCTATGAAGAGACACATTCTCCTTACGACTAACCTCAATCTGGAAGGCCAGAATAATGTCTACTCAAGAAGATCAATTTTATATTAAAAAGCATGACGGCAACATATTACTGGTCCCGAGATTTGAGCTGAGACCAACAATGTCTTGAAAAAGTCGGTGTCTCATTTTATTGTAAAAAGAATACTCAGGGAAGCCAATTTATTGGGGTGAGTCGGTATGCTAAAACCACTTCTAAGACCAGTCAATAAGAGGAAAAGGTATCTTTGGGCACTTGCTTACAAGGATTTTACTGAGAAAGATTGGAGAAAGGTATAACAAGAATGCTGAGTAGAGAAGGCTATAAAGACATTTTGAAAGACTCCTAATTCCTTTTCGTCTTCATTTAATTGTTTCTAATTTTACTATGGAGCAGGATAACGATCCAAAACACTCATTAAAACTGCTGGGGGTGTTCGCTATTGTATATATTTTTAAATTGTTTTTCCATAAACTATTTTACTGTTTATTATATGTTTATAATAAATTGTTTTTATTTTATTTAATAAAACAATAAGAGTATAAACAAAAGGTTCCTTTAAGTTTTGGTTTATTTTGTTTGATATAATATAAATTTTCCCAAAAAATTAAATTGTTTTGTATGCAATATAGATCATGCTGTTCTTAGCATTTGTCACCAAAAATTATTTGAGTCTATGCCAACCTGCTGCAATTGCAGCAATTTGATTTTATGATGTTTTTGCTAATAGTACAGTATAACTATGGCATATTGTGGCCTCACATTTTCTCTGCCATGTTACTTATATTCAAAAAATATGTGTTTACTATACCCCTCGAGAGAGCATGGGACCTCACAGGTCCATTTTGTTTACATAAAATAAACAAAATTCTTTACTACCTGAAAAATACAATAAATAAATGTTGCTTTCTTCTTGAAAGAAATAATTGAACCCTTAAAATTAGTTTTTATGAATTATAATCTGTTAAAATCCTTGCCCAAACTACAGTAGGCCTGTGAGGCCCCTGTGCCTCATTCAAATGACTTTTTAACCGTGTCCTTATGTGTTCATTATTGATGTAAATAGTAGTCATGAACAGTTATTTAATTAAATATTCAAGTATTTGATTCTCATTGTTGCTACCTCCCTTAGGACAACTCTGTCTTAAAGGAAATAGTTAATAACTCATAATGTACTGCCTTTGCTCCCCAAATATCTTTCATGGTGAATTCTTTGATCTGGAATTATTTTTCTCTGCATAATCCTTTGGTCCATCAACAGTTTTCTTTTTTTATTAATTTTATTTACTTATAATATGTCTCAATTGTTTATGTATTTATTATATAGCTTTTGTGTGATGCAAATTACCTTGGTATAATTCCTGACTTGAGTGTATTTACAATAGTCTTTTAATTTTTGCAGCATAGGCCTGTCTAATGATTTCTACTAGACATAATTGATTTAATTCTTAATATTCATAAATACCATCAAACTAAGTCCTTGTTCAGGGACAATTTGAAGAGCCACTTAAGTAATTGAATAGAATAATTTTACTTAATAGAATCCTTGGATTTGGCAAATTTAAGAATTCTTTTTTTTATATCACTTTCAGTTAAACCATCAATTTTTCATCTTCTAATGAAATAAAAATAAACTATGATATCTCATAACCAGAACTAGTTTCCAAGGCAGGCAATAATAAGACCAATTAATTCAAATTAATTTGAATATGGGTCTCTTAGTTGATGGAAATGACCATTAGTGTTTTATTTTCATTGGTACACATTTGGTACTGATACATATTTTATTGTTTATTGTAATAAATATTTCAAATTAATTAACCCTTTCCTTGCGCAAAGCCACTATAGTAGCTTTGCACAAAGAAAGGGTTAATATTAAGCTATTGAGATTAACTAATAATCTTATTTATTGCTTCGATGCCAATACCTCATAAATACTTAATGTTTAAATATCTCCTTAAGAATTATAATGTGGCTGACAACAAATTTTATTAGTGTTTCAAAATTGGTCATTTATTTGGGAATCATTAGTTTATTTAATAAATATATGAATTGATAATTCTTTCTGTATAAGTATATTTAATTACATTATTAATTATTTGCTATCATTTTTATTTAACAGTGGACATTGGATTAACAAGTAAGTATTTTGGAATTTTGCATGCAAATTGAATTTATATTTTGCAATTTTTATTGCTTGTGTAATGGATTTCTTGCATCGTACCACTGATTTTTAATTTTTGAGTTTTTATTTCTGTATGTTAGTAACCATAATACATATGTTCATTTAATATTTATTTTGTTTGTATTATGGAGAGAAATACTTTTTAATTGTGTGTTATTACTATTGTTGATGTCTTATGCGAACATGTTTTAGAAACCATATTTTTATTTTTTTAATATGTATTGCCCAGATTAAAACCTCAAATAGTGGATTTAGTACTTTAATCATGTGATGAGTTTTGTCAATTAAATGATTCAGCTTTATCCACACTGATCTCTTTGAGTGACTTAGACTGTGAGACATCCTGCATGTTGACAGCATTTTCATTGGAGTAACATTAACTGTTGTAATTGTGTACATGATTTCTTCAATTGAGTTATTGCCAAAAGACGTGGCACAAGAACTTTTTCCACAACTTCCTTAATTGTCGCAAATGGTCAGGATTTAAAGTAGTTTAAATAGGCCAAAATTCAGCTATAAAATTAGTAAAAGTTTAAGTACTCCTTACATGATTAAGTGTTCATCATACATGCCAATTCTGTGTCAACAACTTTTAGGTAGCTAATGTTTTCTTCAACCTTCTCACAATCGTCCGATCATAGTTTAAATTTTTGTTGAGTCCTAGGTTAAATTTCTTGATCAGCATGAAAATTTATTTGATAACAGACTCATTTATTATATGCTGGCTCTTGCTAGGAAAGAGTCATTCCGATTAGCTTTAGCTCTTCTATTGCTTACAGTGTCGAGATTATTTTTAGAAACTCCATCTAATACTAGTCAGTACATTTTTCTCGAATTTGTTCCTCTCTTTGAGTATGTTTTCTTGTTCCACTGCCACAGACAAAACTTGCTTTTCCTCTAAGTTGTTTTCTTTTGATCATTGCTTTGTATGTTTTTGAACCTTTATGACTTTCATCCAAAAAGCCGAAGAGAGAGTGATAACTAAATTTAGAATTGTATCTTGTAGGACTTTGAAGAATATATTAAAATAAGCTGAATATATGTTATTGTGTGACCATATCACATTTTTTTTATTTAGCAGATTTCCCTTACAGGAAATCAGTTATTGAGGTCGTACTCATAACACGATTTTTGAAAAATTTCCTCAAATGTTCATTGACCCTACACACGAGATGATAAAAATGTCTATTAGTTAGATACGTAGTGTGTTTTTTAAGTAAGTACCGTTTTGAAATTAAAAAAAATATGTACAAAGATATCTCAATAATTTTATTTTTACTTGAAAGCCTGTACCTTAATCTACTTTTCTATATAATTTCCTTCATTATTGAGGCACTTGTCATAACGTTGTACCAGTTTATGAATACCCTCCTCATAGAAGTCTGCTGCCTGACTTGTTAACCACTGCATCACAACTGTTTTGACTTCGTCATAGTCTTGAAGACGCTGGCTGCCCAGGTGTTTTTTCAAGTGCAGAAACAGATGGTAGTCACTGGGCGCCAGATCAGGGCTGTGCGAAGGATGATCTAGAGTTTCTCATTTAAAAGATGTGATGAGATCTTTGGTCTGATTAGCCACATGTGGACAGGCATTGTCATGCAGGAAAACGATGCCCTTGCTCAGCTTGCCACGTCTTTTTTTCTGGATTGAACGGCGCAGATTTTTCAATGTCTCGCAATAAGCTGCTGCATTGATTATCTCATTACGAGGGAGAAATTCCTCGTATATATATATATATATATATATATATATATATATATATATATATATATATATTTGTCTGTTAATGCTCTAGCAGTCACATTTTTTGTTTGATCGTTACCAAACTCGATATTTAATCATTTTATGTAAAATGAAAGATCAATTTCATTAACGGCTGATGTTGGACCAGAGGGAGGCGGGTTGGGTTTAGAGGGGAAGAATTTTGAAAATTCTAAATATCTCTGTTATTATTTATCGGATTGAAAAATTGTATAGATGCAACAAATGTAATGCTCTATAAATGCTGTTATATACATTCTTTCTCTATCTGAAATCTTAACCAAGATATATGCATTTTCATTCTTTGTCATTGCACGTTATGAGTAAGCCAACATATCATGAAGTCTTATATCAAGCTGAAATACCAAATATTGTGTTCAACATTACGTTCTGATGACCCCCCCCCCCATCCCCCTATTTTCTTCTTGACTACCAATAATAGAGTTATTGAAATGAAAATTATTCTGGTTCATTATAAATTGCTGCACTAGATATAGTAAATAGTTTTCAATGAAATTAATATATTATATTCAGATATATTTCAGTAATTGTTCTTCTTTCCAGTCAAGAAATATTTCTTTCAGCTCTGAAGGTTGGCTGACTTGTTTGTTTACAATTCAAACGCTTTGCTGTGAGGTTATTAAAATGTAAATTGACTAAAAGATTTCTGTGTTATTTGTATTTGTTCACTTAATATTCGCAGTTATGTTAAATGTAAAAGTATGTAGGTTAAGCTATTGTAAAACTTCACGAAATCTACTTAGTTTACGCAGCCCCTGCATGGCGAACTTTTTCTGGTACACTTGTGATCTCCTCTCACCATATATTCTCTATTTCTATTTAAAAAAAAACAATGAGTAGACGGGGGGGGGGGGGGTACTGAGGCTTGAAAATAGAAAGTGCAAATAACTAGCTTAATACTTCAGTTATGAAAAATCCATAGAACAACAATGAAGATTAGTTCTATAACATTTTACAAGCAGAAACATAGCTATAGCTACATAGCTATCTCTATAACATAGCTATCTCTATAACATTCAAACAAAAAATATTTTGAATTTTGGAATTCCCCCTCTATACCTCCACTATTCCATGTCCGATTTCTGCCCATAACAAATATGATCTTTAGTGCTGACTGAAATAGTTAAATATTGAGTATGGAGTAGGTCTAATAAATATTTTTGAATCAAGAACATAATCTTAATTGATGACATCATCACGCAATGAATTTCTATGTATCTCGCATACTAAAGGTCTCTTGAAGACAATATTTGGTATTTAAGCTTAGAATAAAGTGTTTTATGGTATAACAGTCTATTATTAATATGACATGAATTAGAATAGGAGTTTACTGATAGCCGGAAACTAAAATATGCAAATATTTCGTTTAATATTCAATATAAAGTAAACACATATTTAACAGCATTTATAAAACATTACATTTGCAATAAGATTGTCTCTGTACAATTTATCTATCCGACTCATAATAACGGAGCTATTTTGAATTTGCAAAATTCTCTCCTTCGCCCCTCCCCCTCTCGCTTGTCTGATATTAGCTATTAACTGTGATCTTTCTTTTTATACCAAATGATTAAGACAAAAATTGTGATTGCTAGAGCAGCAACAGACAATTTTATATATATACTAGCTCAGATACCCGGCTTCGCCCGGGAATTGATTTGAGGCTGAATGGTGATGGTATTCTTTTGGCAAGGCTTTACTTTGCACACTATTTTGACATTTACCCGTCCCAGTGTTTAGGGTTAATACCCGTTGTTGGCATTTGTTAATAATAAAATTAATTTTTTTATGTAAGTCTTCACTGTCCTCCAAATTGTCATATTTCCCGTCTCCTGTGCATTATGCATAGATTTCATCTATTAAGGACAAAATATTAACATACATTTGAATTAGTTTTTCCAGGTGAGGTACCTCGTAGTTCAAATAGGAATGAATTGTTGAGCATATCAATATTTCTACGCAAATTACTTGCTCCACACATTGTTCCTGGAGAAATGTATAAAAAAAAAAAAGTTAATCTAAATAACAAAGTAAATAACTTTTGTTATGTGCATGTTTGTCAAAAAACAAATAGACAATGAAATATCGCAAATTTTTATTTCAGGCCTCCCTTATAACCCACACTCCCGTTCTAACCTAAACATTTTAATATAGTTTATCATCATGGAAGAATTAATGATAATTGACATACCGAGTTTTTTTAAGTTCGGTTCAATCGTTAGCGCCCAATGAAATAGTTGACTCCCGCTTTAGTTTATAGTGTATATCTCGTTCATACATGGTTAAAAGACAAAAATGAACATGACAAAAGTTACTCTAAATAACAAAATAAACAACTTTTATTATGTTCATATTTGCCGAAAAACGAATAGAAAACGAAATACCGCTATTTTAAATTCAGGCATCCCTTACAACCCCCACTCCTGCCCGTCCCTAGAAATGTTGGTATGGGTTGTTATAATGAAAGCGTTAGTGCTAATACACATACCGAGTTTTATTTATTTCGGTTGGGTCTTTTGTCCCAAATAAAATTGTTCACTTCCTCTATAGGTTTTAGCGTATCTCTGGTTTATAATTCGGTATACGAATAAAGTGTATATAATAAAAGTTACTGTAAATAACAAAATAAACAACTTTTGTTATGTTCATATTTGCCGAAAAACCAATAGGAAACGAAATATCGCTATTTTTAATTTCAGGCTTCCCTTATAACCCCCACTCCTGCCCGTCCATAGAAATGTTGGTATGGCTTATTATAATGAAGGCCTCACTGCTAATACACATACCGAGTTTTATTTAGTTCGGTTGAGTCTTTTTTGGCAGATAATATTGTTGACTCCCGCTATAATTTTTAGCGTATAACGCATTTAAACTTCGGTATAGGACAAAAGTGTATATAACAAAAGTTACTCTAAATAACAAAATAAAGAACTTTTGTTATGTGCATATTTACCGAAAAACCAATAGAAAACGAAATATCGCTATTTTTAATTTCAGGCTTCCCTTATAACCCCCACTCCTGTTCGTCTCAGAGGATATTAATATAGCCTAAAGTCTAAGTTGGGTTAGTAGTAATATACATACCAAGTTTCATAAAATTCGGTTCAGCCGTTTATGCGTGAAAAGGTTACAAACAAACAAACATACACGAAAGAAACAAAATGCAGATATGGTGTCTATGACATGTGAAACGAAAAGTTATCGTGAAATTTCGCGAAAAAAATCAATGTACAGACAGAGGTTACAATTTTATATATATATATATATATATATATATATATATATATATATATATAATTTTGAATGGACCACATTTTCGTTGTCTACTAGGTAGGATTGTATATGAAGAAATTTTTCGTAAATCGCATCATGAGTACAACCTCAATAGCTGATTTCCCTTCAGGGAAATCTGCTAAAAAAGTTATTAAAATCAACTGCCTACTAACTACACTGAACAGTTTATTAACTAAACTTATGAATGTGAAGATGCCCAGAACTATGAACAACGAATGAATGTTATTGCATGAATATTGTATTTATATTATGAGCAATGCCTGGAAATAGGAATTGATTGAAATGTTCACGTTTTCCAGGGCATTGATAACATTTGCTGAACAAATTCCAAATCGACTCTTATTATAAACACATTGCCCAACTTGATAATTAATCCAAAATATTGTAAGTAGTAATCGAATGTTTTCACTTCTTGATTTGTTCGCATTTTTTATATTCTTTATTGTTTTGACATTCATTCTTTACTGACAGGAAAATTCTGATGATTAACTGAAATCATTAGACAAATTTAGATGCGTATGTTTATTATATCTAATATTTTAGAGTGGCTGCAATGGGAAGACATAATTTTTTAAATGAGAAATTAGAGATATAATTTATGCAGCAAAATTTAAAGAAATAAAATATTTCATTAACTTCAATACTTCAGAGCTAGAATAATGAATAAATACTGTACAAGACTAGGATGGAAACAATTAATGTTTTTACAGTTTGATAATGAAATCATTTTAAATGAAATGGTGGGGAGAAACAAACATTGATTAAAAGGGAAACAAACAAACAAAAATCATTAAAGAATGAGAAGACATGAGTATATAAAAATAATTAATGGTATTACGTAACAATAATGTTTGAGGGATAGAAGGGGATGGGATAAAATCTCACTCAGCAGTAGTTACATTTTAAAAGTGGACTCTGGCCCACTTTTCATTTGAAATGTGACTATTGTTGAGTGAGAAGAGGGGATTTACTGTATTTGATTTCCAAAAAAAATTATAGAGCATTAAATGTTTAGCAAGCTTGATACTATAACATTTTCTTGTCCGATTCATAATAACTGTAACATTTTGAGTTTTTGAATTCCCCCCTCTAAACCCTCCCTTCCAGGTCTGAACTCAGCCATTGGCAAATATTATCTTGAATGTTGGATGAAACAGTAAAATATCATGTATGGTACTGTCCAAATAAAAATTTTCGAGGCTAAAATGTTAAATATTAATTGATGATGTCATACATAACATATGTGTATGTATATCAACAAACAATTGGTATTTACACTAGGAATAATACTTTTCAATTGCGTGCAACCTCAACAGCTGATTTCCCTTAAGGAAATCTGTTAAAACTGATTAATGAGCCATTAACATAATTGTTCATAATTCCATTGTTTTGCAAAGGATACAACCCACCATGTATTAATTTAAAATATGTTTGCATTCATTTTTCAGGTGGTATTTTAGGTATGTTCTATAGGAGGGTTCATAGCCAGTGTTTGCAGGTAATGAATTTTGTTACTGGAATTCTTGGACTTAAGGATAGTAAAGGGACATCTCGTACAGACCTTGTAAAGGACCCATTTGGACTTCACAAACTTATAATCATTGTTACAAGAGCATCTAAGGTATATATCATTGTTTTTATAAAACATTACTGTTTCTGTAAGTTTATAGGACTCGTTGCTTTATTAATAAATAAATATCAAAGTTTAATAAATGAATCTTTACATTTGAAAGAAAATTATCTTAGAAATAATTACCAATGTCAAGCTAATTATGTGGTTAATGGTAACATATTTTTTTTTATTTCCTCCTAAAAGCTCCACATTTATTTTTTTTTACTTTTAAGTAGTGAGAGATGATTAGCTCATAGTTGTCTGGAAAATCATGGTGCATTTTCCTTATAGATGGTGATTATTCCCTGTGAAAGTACTTGAGTCATTCAATCTTTTGCCCATAGAGTGTTATTTAGTTGGTAATCACTCGAGCTTCATTTTGAACAGTTCCAACCTTTTTGTTTTTTATTATTCAATGAGGGTTTAAATATGCAAAAATAAAATATTTCTCTCATATTTTATTGGTTTACTTTCACTAAGGGAAAAACACCTGTGAAGCTAGTGAAAAGTTGTGTGAAGTTTCATTGCTGTATGCTAATTTTTAACTATTACTTTTCAGATTTTCAGCTTTCTATAAAGGTCTTATTTCAATTGACCAGTTCTTGGTGTCTGTCCCAGCTTCTTCAGGGCTTTCTCTGAGAATGGACAGTTCTATTTTTCATTCAGGTGTATATATCTGTTTTGTCATGTGCCTTGAGCCGAGTCTTTCCTTCCAGGTGTCACTGGATACTTCTTTCACTATCCATTCCCTCGAGATTTTGTCTTTCTTATTATTTAAGGCTTTCTATCTTGATGGAATAATGGGTTTCTAAAATTTACTTTATCTGAACTTAATCTTCTTTGCTGATGCTGTTAGGACCCTACTATGGCTTTTCATACATTCCTTTTCTCTTATCGATCTAATTTTGCAAGAACTTTGACTTCAATAAATTCAATGTGGTAGTTGGCTTACCAACTAAGTTTTCTGTTATTAAATCTTCAACCGTTTTCTGTGACCCTTTTGTTTATTGACCTGCCAGACTGATGCATGTTTTCTTAGCTAACAGTTTATACTATCTATTCTTGCACTTTGTTATGAGACTGATCTTCAATACTTGGAATCATTTTTCTTATTTGTTTTGCTATTCATATTCTCTGGTTTTCTGTTACCCATTTGGTTTTATTTCCATCGGAATGTCCATAAATGGTATCTTCTTATCCTATTCTAGCTCCACTGTGAATATCTGTGTTTGGGTGATTCGAATTAGATGTCGTAGAAATTCAGTTTCAGTCTTCTTGTTTCAATTTTCTCCATATATTACCCATCCAATTACTGCTAGAATTCACCATTATAACTTATAAGAGGAAGATATTACTCAAAAAGTAAGAAATTTTGATAAGAAGAGGACAAGAAGGGTATCACTCTTCAGCGGATTCGCATTTCTAAAGAGATACAGATGCCATCCAGTCATTGAAGCATGTGCCAAAAACAGGAATATGGAGAAGACTCAATAATGTGAGAAAATATGCCCATCAATAATAAATAATGCTTAAAGCTATGTTTGGAGAGATGAGGAAGTCACTTCGGCAAATTGAGAGAAGTTGTGGCTAAGCTTCCACTATAACAATTTATTAAAACGGCAGAGCGCTTTCGATGTAGTGCTTCATCGTCAGTGCCCGAAGGTCTTGGATGTTGACCTGATGGCTCTTGGACCTGGACTGGCCAGAATACCAACTCAGAAATTGAGAGAGTTGTAAGTCATGACAGAAGACCTGTGTATTGCAAATTTTGTAGAAATTGTATTATTAATTGTTATGACTTATGTTATTGTTTTAAAAATCATGGACTGTAAATTTTTCTATTTTGTGTGTTATGATTTTAACAGAGCACTTATGATGAGGCTGGGTCCTCAAAAACTGGCTCTATTCAAAGAAATATCATACCAGTTAAGAACTTCATGAACAAAACAATAAAAAACAGTGTGTGACCAGATATTCCTCCAGATGAACTGTTGTATCTTGAGGGCTTATTTCTTTGTCTGAACTCGTGTGCCCCTTAAAGAACCCCTTAACATTCCTTAGCTATTGATTTCATAAGTCTTATCCAGAAGATATTTTTAATAATATAATGTGTACATGTGATATTGTGCAAAAATGTGATTGACTCTGTTTAACTATAAATTGTATCCAACACTACTATAGAATTAACATTACCATTCTTTTGTTTAATGCCATTTAGGCTACTCATACTGATTTTGGTGTATTGAATATCATTTTTTTTTTATTTATTTCTGTCATAATTTGGTATTATTCATTAATTTATATTATTTAATTCACTTTATAGGTTTATGGAATGGAAAACGATAATGGGGATATTGTGTGGCAATTTCATTTAAAGGATTTAACTCCATTTAACTTATTAGATGAGCTGAATGTACCTATTTTTATCCAGAGGACTAGTCGACATTTACCTCATCCTGCTATATGTACTATGATATTCAAGCAAAAGGTAAACTTATATTTTTCATTTATTTAATGATTTATTCTCTTTAAGACTTTATATCCTTTATTCTCAGTTATTTCTCTTTTTTTATTCTTGTACCATTGCTTATACTCTCTTTTTTTATTTATAGAATAATGGTTTATCTGCGCTATATGTGTTCAATCCCATCAGTGGCCAGCCTTTGTGTAAGTCATAGCGTATCATATATGTTAAACCTAGTTTAACTTCTACCATTATTAGTTTTAAGTTATGTGTTAAGTAGAAGGTTTGCATTTCCTGAGGTAGCTGAACTTGTTAGAATTTACACGTAATCCTGATAAGCCTATATAAGAAATTTGTTATGTATTATAATATTACTATTAATCCCAAATCAGTTGGTAAAATCATAAAGGGGGCAGCAAGGTGCTGGACATGGCTGTATTCGCTTCACAACCGGTATTCCTTATGCTTCTAACAATTTTAAAGTGTGAGTACGTACCAACAGTTGGTGCACCGTACCAACAGTTGGTGCACCGTGCAGTTGGTCATCACAATAAAGAATATCCAGACTCTGAGAGTCTACTATCAAAGAAGGGAGTCAATACTGTCGTTTGGAGGTGGTCTATTTTGTATTATTAGATGAAATTTAAATAATTTTGTAGGTATATGAATTTGTGTAGGTAGAATACATTGTTGCAAAAATTAAATACGTATACATGAAGGATTAGCAGAGAGAGTTGCGTATTTGGGAGGTGCAAGGGAGATGAAAGGGAGCCGACCGAGGGACTGCTGGTGCCTTTAGGTTCTAGACTAATTAGTCCAGTACCTTCGAGACCGCGCCCTTTGATGTTGCCGCCCCTCTATATAAGCATGTGCAAATCGGCCGACAGTTCAGTTTGCTCTCAGCTGTCTGTTCGTCGGTGCTACAGTGCAACTTAGTGCAGTGCGGTAAAGTGTTTCTATGTGAAGAACAGTGCTGTGCCGTCACTCTGTCAGTAACAGTTTAGTGTCGTGTCTAAGACAGTGCAGTGCCGTCTTTTTGTGAATTATTGGACTGTGACTCATTGAAGAACAGTGACGCAATCAGTGCATACTGTGAGTAGTAATTAAGAATAATTAAGCAAGTGTATTGTGCATTGTTAAATAAATTGTGCAGTGATTAAAACTCTGAAGCTTGTGTGTATGCAATTTTGCCATCCAAAAGAACTCTTATAAACAACGTTTATTACTGATTTTGTAATAAAACGTAACAATATTTTCCAGCATAAACTTCCATTTTGGATAGAAAATAAAATAAAAATTGATGTGGGCACCACCCATTTTTCTTGTATTCCTATTAAATAAAATATACAAAATGTTTGGTTGCAGTTCTTTTAAAATTATTTCATTTGAAAGTGATATACATTATCTCCATTCCAATGTATTGGATAAAAAAATATCATAGAACATAATTTATTAATCTTTTCATGATAAACAAAAAATGCCCTATACAAATTTTTTATCCCAAAAAAGTTGGCATTTTTATTTTTTTTTTTGTTACCCTCCCCTCAACCTCTCCCTCCCCTAGATGATTTTTATCAAAAGTAGAAGTGATCAGCAAAATGTTATACAGTCCTAAACATGAAATTTCAACGTTCTAAGTCAAGTAATTTTTGAGTTAGCGAAATACATATAGATGCCATGCCGAAACTAGTCAAAATGGGTCCAGTGAAGGGACATAATGTATAATTCCGTTGAAAAAAAACAAAACGTTCAACATGACTTCTTTAGGTGACCTAGTATTATATTGATAACTAAGTTGTTTTCCCTGTATAGTCATGCAGTTATTCGTTGGTCTATTACCACTTTACAACTCCTTTACATTTTTTAAAAAGTCGGTCACGCAGGGGCTGCGTAAACTCAGCAGATTTACCTTGTGAAGTTTAGTAATAGATAAACTTACATACTAGTAACACTACACCACCGTGAATAAATACAAACGGAAATAAGAAATGTTTTATCCAATTTCAATAACCTGCCGACAGGAAGCGTTAGGTTAGAAATGTAAACAAACGGGTCTGCCCGCCTCACACCGGAAAGAAAAACAATTGCTGAAATATATCAGAATATAACATATTAATATTATTGAGAACTATTTAATATATCTAGTACTATAAATAATAATGAGTCAGAATAATTGTTATCTCAATCAAATTTTAGTAGTCCAAAACCTTAAGATGGGGGGGGGGTCACCAGGACATTTGCATGTATCTCGTATAATAAAGGTCTCTTCAATACACTTTTTGGTATTTAAACTTCGAATAATGTGATTTATTATGTAGCAGAGCATTGTTTATGTAGCATGAGCAGAAGTAGCGGTTTGCTGATGGCTGAAAACTGAAAAATGCAAATATCTCGGTTAATATTCAAGATAGTGAATAAATGTATTAGGTGAATCAAATATAAACAAGACTTTTTTTTTTTTTTTAAATTTATTTTAATTTTAAACGCAAAAAATAATATAGCTTATTTTTCTACATAATCCCCTGACTTGGAAACACATTTTTCCCAACGGATTGGTAGCTTTCCAATTCCTTCCATGTAGAAAGATGCAGGTCGTGTCTGCAGCCAATTGTGCAATAGGCTTCAGCCTCACCATCACTGTCGAATCTTTCGCCTCCTGAAGCTTCCTTGAGAGGGCCAAACACATGAAAGTCACAGGGTGACAGGTCTGGACTGTAAGGAGGGTGTTCCAGTGTCTCCCACCCCAGTTGCTCCAATTTTTCCCTAGTCATGGCTGCTGTATGGGGGCGAGCATAGTCATGGAGAAGAACCACCTCTCTGATCGGTAGGTCTCGTCTTTTGCGGCGATATGCAAGTCGGATTTTCAACACGATCACGACCCCCCACAAACTGTTTATGGCATGCAAACACTCTGGCTCGCGAAAGTGTCTTTTCCCCGAACTGTGCAGTCAATCTCCTCAAGATTTCGGCCGGTTTTACACCTTCTGCGGCGAGATACTTAAGTACGACACGTTGCGCAGTCGACGGGGGTACCTCTTCCTCCAACATCGTCACGGTGGACACCGAGACGATCGAGGTGGCGAGATCACGTGCTTACCCTACTCCTGACTAACCTACCCAACAACAAAAAAGGCGGGAACGTTCTCCCACCACTACTGTGCCCGAAAGGCGAAAAGTCTCGTTTATATTTGATTCACCCACGTATATAACAATATTTATAGGACATTTAATTTGCAATAAGATTGGTTCTATACAATTTTTCGATCCGACCTATGGTAACGGAGATATTTCGAATTTTCGAAAATCTTCCCCTCTAAACCCCCCTCCCCCTTGCCCGATTTCAGCCGTTAACGAACTTGATCTTTCTTCTTACATAAAACGACTAAATATCGAGTTTGGTAACGATTAAACAATAATTGCGACCACTAGAGCGGTACCAGACAAATATATATATATATATATATATATATATATATATACACACACACACACACACACACAGTTTTTAACGGACCTCATTTTCGTCATCTCCTGGGTAGGATCGATGGACATTTGAGGAAAAATTTCGAAAATCGCGTCATGAGTACAACCTCAATAGCTGATTTCCCTCAAGGGAAATCTGCTAAAATGTATGCAGCTTTAACTGCTTCTTTTCTCATTAAATAAATATTTTTTTTTTATTTTCAAGTGTTTTATGCTTTGCTTTAAATAAAAGTTTATGCCTTTCAATGGTCTTGTTTATCAAGAGCTTAACATTTTAGGATATGTTCTTGAAACTCAGTGCTTACAGAGCCAAATTGGTTACTCTCAGTTCTACTTTTAGAACTGATCATTATCTTGTGTTACTTTACAATATAAATTTAAATTTGTTACATGCTCCTGAAGTTGAATAGGTTGTCTATAGCTTTTTTCTTTCCCCCCCCCCTGATTTCATGTTAATTTAGGAACTTCTCCTACGTATTTGGAATATTAATGTTGTCTCTGAGCTATTATGACTTATGTGAGTAACAAATGTTGTGCGAGCCTCTTATATAGCGTGCCTCCCGGATTTCTCATTATCCTCTGTACATATACTTCAAAATAAGGTTATTCAATAACAGTAATAGAGAATCTCTTTGTCTTAGGTCTTTCTCTTCTTTTTTTAAGTTCCAAAAAATCGAACCACACTTAACTGCATCCATCTTAAATTGTTTGAAATTTCTCTATCAGTGCTATCAGACACCAGCTTAAATTCACGGAAGTCGGACAGCTTCTGATGACTTATATAACTCTTGTGCAAAAAATGTAGTCTGCAGTAGAACTAGATGGTCAAAAACCTTAAAGGTACTGATCTGATCTCTCTGCCACTTCAATATTTCCTGGTAAAGGCTAAGTATAACACTTTGCATACTATTTCAAATAGAGCAACGTTTCTGTCATTTTTGCATCGAGCAAGGTTCTTTTTCCTAAATATTAATGTATTAGCACTTCTTCCCATGCCATCAGCATCTTCTCTGTAACTACCATCAAAAAGATCTGTATAAAAGTACTTCCATAGCTCAGCATATGCATGCTTTAATATATCTCTTGTATATTATCATGTCCTTGGGCCTTGTGTTTTTATTATTATTATTATTATTTTTTTATGTCCACTTTTTGCAACTCAGGCTAATTGGGACGGATTATCTACAGGTTTTTAAAATAAAATAATAAAGTTCAACTTGCCAGTATAATATGACTATTAATTTATTCCCCCCCCCACAATGTTGTTTTTACATTTTTTGTAGGTGGAAATATGAATAAATATCATTTAATTTTTTCTCATGTGGTAATTCTAGAATGGCGAGTTTGAATTCTGCCTGGGCAATGGGAATTTATTTAGTGACAAACTCATTAAATAAAATCCTTATCCCACCCTGACTAAAAAGAGTGTTAACCTGTAGATAACCCGACTGACCCATTTAGCCATAGTTGCAAAAAGTAGATGTTAATAAATAATCATTTAAATTTTTTTTTAGATGGTGGATTGACACCTTTAGACTACAAGATAAAACAATCTATACTACTTCCTAAAGAAAATGAAGAGTTTATTAAAGGCTTGATAATTGTTGGTGAAAGTGATCAAGTAAATTTTTTTCCTGAATCAACCAGAGATGTAGCCCTTCAGCTGCACAAATCATTGTATTTATTTACAGTTAGTGCAGAAACTGGGACATTAGAAGGTTATGCTTTTGTTTCCAAAAATGGACAGGTAATGCACTGTTTTTATTTATAATAAATAATTATTGAGTGGAAGACCTTATAATTAGCTTTCATTAACATGATTTACTGCTTCTGTTTGCCCCTAAAATGAAATACTAATAGGTTTATAATAAATATTCCAGGATGATACAAAAGTCTGTATATTTTTTCACTGATTAGATAATCAATGATTTGTGAACAAAGACCCTTGTCATATTAAATGGAAATGGATTCGAGGGATTGAAAATAATGGTTTATATTTGGAAGAGTAGGTGCCTCTTATTCTAAAATATGTTAATGAAAAAAAAATTTAAAAATGCAGACTTTTGAATCACCCTGGTATAATATGAAATTTGTGAAATTGCTCGATGTTTGACATAGATAGTCAACCCAGCCTAGTTACATATAAAGTACTAGCTAGCATGTAACAGTAAAGCCCATTATTGAGTTTTATGATAACTTATGTTCAGTTCTTATACTGAGTAATATTATAATAAATATCTGTGATACACACTCTTGTTCTGATATTAATAATATTTCATTGTGTCCCAATTCCAAAAATAAAAGTCCGTCACATATTTCCATTTATCCCAAAGCGTAAAAACTCAATGAGAACAATATTTGGTATTTAGGCTTCAAATAAAGTGCTTCATAGTATAAAAGCTTATTTTTAATATGATATTAGTAGGAGTGGGGGCTTAGCGAAGGTGGAAAACTAAAAAAATGCAAATATCTCAGTTAATAATCGAGATAGTGAAAAAACCTACATAACATTTATTGAACATTTACTTTGCAATAACGTTGGTTCTATACACTTATTCGATTCGACTTATAACAATGAAGATATTTTGAATTTTCGAAATTACTCCCCTTTAAAACTCTCTCCCCCCCAGTCCGATTTCAGCAGTTAATGAACTTGATCTTTCTTTTAACATAAAACGCTTTAATATCAAATTTGGTAATGATTAAACAAAATTTTCGACCACTAGAGTGGTAAAAGACAAATATATAGATATCTCTCTCTCTCTCTCTCTATATATATATATATATATATATATAGAGAGAGAGAGAGAGAGAGAGAGAGAGAGAGAGATCTATATATTTGTCTGCCCATGCATGTTGGACTTTTAGTCACATCCTTATAGCAACATCCTCCTCCCACTCCTAAGAAAACTAAATAAAGTTAGTGCCAAACATGCTTTGTTTTGAATTATTAAGAATCTTGCTTAATTATGAAGATTTATAACTTGTTATAAGCTTAAAATTAAACTTATTTTAGGATTTGACTGTTCTTAATGTATGGAATGTCCTATTAAGCCCTCCTATAATAAAGGTTGCAATTAAAAATAAAGCTGAAAGAGTCCATTCTCAAGGAAGGGTTCTTGGGGACAGAAGTGTCTTGTACAAGTATATTAATCCACATCTTATTGCTGTTGCCACTCATACAACTGACCCAGTTCATAAAAGTAAGTATTTAAATTTATTTTGTTTTTTACTAGAATTGTTACATTATACATTTATACATAATTATTCTGCAATTAATTTCTATTTTCCTAAGTAATAATTTTTTTTTTTGTACTGAAAGAGAAAAACTAAAAAATTAAAAAAATGTTTTATCTTAATCAATGCTAATAATATTCTTCCTCTTAATCTAGGGATCAAATTTGTGACTCTATGCAGTATTTAAAACATTTAAAAAAAATAATGGAACAGACTTAAGAGTTTTTGAAGTGGTGCTGAAAGGAATACAGAGATTTAATTATGAAATAAAACAATGATAAGACAAATTTATCTACTTGCACTAATTATTCTCAGGGTAAATTTGACAGTGAGTCATTTTTTGTCTGTTCTTTGGCTGTATAAAATAAATTTTTCAAAGTTCTTTCACAAATCAGCCTTCCCCTTTAGAATACATTTTTCTATAATAATTATTGTCTATTATAAAAAAAAAAAAAAAGAAGATAAATCTGTGTCTTACCAATACAATACATATATTTTGGCTAAGAAAAAGAATATACCAATAATAAATATTAAATTAAACAAAAACAAAAATAAATACACATTTAACAATGTAAAGACCAAATTACTACAAAGTCAAACTTGGATATGCCACACATTGCATCAACACAATGGAGATAAACCATATATCTAATTATTATTTAAAGTATTACAGACAGTTTTTCAATTTTTCTGTTTCAGATTTGATAACTGTATTCCTTATTGATTCTGTCAGTGGAGCTGTCATCTTTTCAGCAGTGCATAAACGAGCAGTCCCTCCAGTTCACATTGTTCACTCTGAAAACTGGGTGACTTATTCATTTTTCAATGATAAATCACGAAGAACTGAGGTTATGTCATTAGATCTATATGAAGGAAAATCACAAAGGAATACAACTGGTAAGATGAAAATAGTTACATTGACTTCAGATAAGAAATATTTATTCTAAAGTCGATACTAGTTTTATTTCACTTCTTGTAGATAACTATTAATTAAGCTATTATATTACTTAAAATCTGATGTTTAACCTCAATTTTAAATATTATTTAAGTAGGATTCTTATAACGAAAAAAGTCCGTCATGCAGAGGCTGTGTAAATAAACACCAGATTTACCATGTGCTGGACTGACACACTAGAGGCCTCATCTCACCATCTATTCTCTATTTCTCCCCTAGTAAAAAGCCTATGTACATGGGAATTGGGAATTAAGGTGGATATACAATACAAAAATAATTTATAAAACAACAAAATAAAGTTTGCAACAGGATGGACTCTACATTTTGACATAATAGGGACATTTTGAACTTTTGATTCCGCCCACCCTCCTTAAGCCCTCCTCCTAGTCCAATTTCAGCCATTAACAAACTTGATATCTAGTTTTACAAAGAATGATTACATACATGTAATCATTCTTTGTACCTGCATGCATACATGTAATCATATCTTTATCTACTACAAAGTTTGACATGTCAAACTTTGTAGCAGATAAAGATATGGCTAGGACTTTCTTCTTCTTAATTTATCATCTTCACATGATTCTCTATTGTATTTTATTAAACTTAACAAAATAATGCTATGCTAATATAACTTTCAATGGTTTTATAAAAAGATTAATTATCCTCTTCAATATTTAAAATAATTAGAGAGCTTAATTGAATTTTGTTTTCAGAATTTTCTTCTCTTTCTTATCCTTTGGATCCTTTAATTGAAAGGCAAGCATACATATTTCCTCACAATATTGTGGCAATGAAGGAAACTATTACCGAAAAAGGCATTACAAATAAACATGTCTTAGGTATGTATATTTTCATTCTGTAAATATAAAGTTTCGATACATTAATTAATCTATTGTATTGACAATATATGAATAATCTATTATTATGTGGATGTTAATTAGCATACATTTTAAAAATAGCAGTAGTACTCGCCAATCCTTTAGATATATTATTGATGTTCTTAAGACCTGAAAACACAAGAGCAGTAGGATTTGTAGAAATGTTATAATTATTAATTACTGATTTGTTTGTAGTTTTCTATAAAATTATTGCTATCTGTGCTATTGAATTATTAATGAAACACATTGTTATTTGATAAAAACATCCCAAACAAAAATGTAAGAAATAAAATAGCCTTAGAAAGTTAATTGGAAGAATATTAACCGAACTCTATTGAATAGGTAATAAGCTAATATAATATTATAGCAAATATTATAAATACTTAAGTTTAAACTTTTATATTTTGAACTGGTTGCTGTTGCAAGCAAACAAAATCTAATCATACTGAAGCATTTTGCCAGTCTCATAATTATGGTTGAGAGAGCCAATCAATACACACGAACTTTGGTAAGAAGATGCATATTAAAGTGCAAAAAGTTTATGCATAACAAGTTTTTAAATTGATGTCTGTTTCAAAATAGCAGTTACTTATTTCTAAATGAATGAAGTTTTGTGTAATTTACTGTTCTAAACTATACTAAATATATAATCCTATCAATTTTTAACCTTACAAAGCCAAACGAGCATTAAATGTCCTAAACATTTGGTTTAGTAACATTTTATTGTGAATGTAACGACATCATATTTTGGTGGTTAAAATTGTATAGAATTGAATTCTTACCTCATGTATTGTGCAACTTATGAATTCCCTCCTGGTTTAATTTTTTAAAATGGCTAAACCTTTTTTGTTTATTTACTGTTATGTTGTATATGCCTCTCATTTATTAGTGTTTTAGCATAATAATAATTTTGATGACGAGAAATACTTCATATTGAGGACAGCTATTTACAAAAGTACTGGTTTAATCATGTGTATGTGTAATGTTTTCAGTTGGTGTCAGCACTGGCAGTGTTGTTGAAATTCCATGGGCTCTTCTTGACCCCCACAGGTCCCCTGAAGGAAGAGAAGAGGGAGTAATACCTTATACACCTGATTTAAATTTACCACATGAAGCCACTTTAACCTACAATCATACTCTCCCAGTTATTACTGGAATTCATACTTCACCTTCAGGGCTTGAATCAACTTCATTAGTTTTAATTTATGGTCTAGGTAAGTTAATCTTACAGTTCTAGTCATACTTTTTCTTAACATTTTAACTTATGGAAAAGGGCAGATAACTGGTGTATCTGATTAGGAGAAACATTTGAATTTGCTTACTTTTCTCCAGAGCGGTTAGTGAGCTCCAGCTCGAAGCTTATACTTGGCCCTAGGTCCACTCATGTCAGATGATTGTGTCATCTGGACTAAAAAGATGGACAGATCACATCAGTAACCATACGTTATATTGCAAGGGAGGTTTATGTAATACTAGCCTTGTTATCTGATCTTGATGAATTGAAAAAAAAAAAAGTGTTTCTGTGGAAATATGATTAAGCTTATACCCAGTAAACCCACACTCCTATCAATAGTAGAACAGCATAATATAGCCTTTGTTAGCAAAATTCATGCCCTAAATGAAAATTAAATGCATATATTCATATTGTTTTATGAATAGACATCAGTTATAATTAGTTTGAGTTATTCTCATGGATCAGTAATAGATTCTATTTGGCAACTGCAAGTTGGAAGTCAGAATTTTAAAATTCAAAACTTAAGTAAACGTATTATGACTGAAAAATTCATATTAAACAGAATATGTCCTATGCATTTTTCCAATAAAATCAATATTATCTAAGAAATTGACGAATGTAAGTTTTGACATCTAAGTAAATGACTGGGATTCGGAAGCCAAAAGTTACATACATAAATTCATAAATCTAAATAACGTTTTAGGACCATAAAATGTATTCTAAACACATTTCATCCTTTACATTTTCCAGACAAAATCAATATTAACGAAGATATTGATCTATATATGTTTTGACATCAAAGTAAACCTCCATTCCTAAGGGTGGCAGTAAAGTATGAAAGCACTCATATTAGCTATACTCATTCCCTTAATACATATACAAAGAAGTTTTCAATTCTGTTCTGACATTTTCGTGGAACACAAATGAGTCTTTGGTACCCGGAAGGTGAAAGTCAAAACTTCAAATTCATAAATGTAAATAACGATTTATGACCATAATCATCATTATAAACACAATTCGTTCTTAACATGTTTTCATTAAAACCAATATTATCGAAGATATTGACGAATATGTGCTTTCACATTGAAATTCAAATTCCCATATAGCCTATGTTGTACCTTGGGATAGTTGACTTACAAATATTAAAGTCCATAGAAATCTTCAGAGCTGTTTTTGAGTGATTGAGCAACAAACGGGCAGATAGACAGACAAGATTTTGATGCCTATGTTTTTAGAATGGTAGAATGGAAACATAAAAAAAATAATAATAAAAATATAAAAAAAAATGGAACCCTGCTGAATTTTAATAGAAATTCAGACAAACCTGAAAAAGGTTTTTATATTGATTGATCCCCTTCAAGGAATTATTTATGTATTCATATATCACTCAAAGTAAGTGTAAAATACAGGAATATAGGAATTAGACACAAATGATAATCTTTTTTAAAATTTAATTTAAACTTTGAGTTTAAATAAGATAATGAAATTATTATACAATGTTTTCAATATAGAGAATCCTAGAATTTTGTTCCAAGTCTAAGAAAGGAATTTTGACAATCAGGTTTCGATGCAGTTTTCCATACCGGGATATATTTTGAATCTTCATTAACCCACTCATTTAAGTTTTACGAAACGTACTATTTTTATACAATAAATTTAAAGCTTTTTGTCACTCCTTTTTGCCAAATTTAACTTTCCAAATTTTAGACCTTGTTTCTTCCATTCCAGTCTATTTTTTCTGACTCTTTCCTAAAATTTGAAAGTTATCTCTGTTATTGACAAAATATTTCATCTTTATTCCAAGAGTTTTGTCTCTTTTGGACTATGAAATGCTTGCCTTGAGGATTTATGTACTTAAACATTATATTTCTATGTAAACACAATGTTTTAGATCACATAATTACCTTAATAGTAAATTTGATGTATATACATGTAAAGTAAACTTAATGTAGTGTATATTTTGAATCATGGGGCACCATTAAAATACATATTTGATCTCATAAAGTGTTTTGCCTCAATAAATAATATAAAATATACAGCATTTTAATTTGAATATTTTTAAACACTTCCACTTTAGAGTTATATTCATATCTGTAGGTCTGGTTTTGACCTCCATAATGATGGGGGAGCAGAGGACTCCATTTAGAATCTGTCATGTAGTAGTTGTATAATATATCTGTTATGAATGACTTTTATTTATAATGCAATGGTATTATGTTTTTAATATTTGATAATTTTTTGCTAACTATTTTTTAACATTGTTGATTATTTATTGATTTAGGTATTTATACATTTCTTTCAGATTTGTTTTATACGAGAGTAGCTCCATCAAAGACATTTGATGTTCTGAAGGATGACTTTGAATATTGGCTCATAACGTTAGTTTTGAGTGGACTGATTTCAGCTGCCTATGTAACAAAGAGACTGGCTTCACGAAAAGCCCTGAGACAAGCTTGGAAATAAAGATTTAGTTTGTGTGTATTAGTTATTTTTGGGAGACAAGAAGGATTAAGCATCAGCAGTTATTTTTAAGGGTGGAATAAAGAATTTTACCTTAATTGTGTTTTTATCTTGAAGGAACGGAATTGTATAACATCAAAGATATGATCTCTGATTGTTTTTATTTGGTTTAGTGGTTGACTAAAAATTTGGTATGTTATTTTCTTCTCAGAGTGTTAGAAACTGGTACTATTGATTATATTATATGTTTAGGTTGTCATTTGGTTCATATTTATTGGTTGTTAGTGAATATTGGAAATGAGACTGTTAATTATGGATATTTGCTAATTAAATCCCCTGATACCTAGGTCTTTATGAAAATTTGTTGTTTTTGATTTTTTTAAATATTATGAATATTTTATCTTAGTCTTAATGAAGTGCATTTTGTTTTTCCAATATTGATCGTAATGTGAACTTATTTTGTTATAAGTTATTTACTATGGTTTAGGTTGTATCGTCAACTTTTCCTAGTTGACTTGTTTAATATAATTGCATTTTCTGAGAAAAAATATGCATATTCTATTCTTAAAAATTAGGAAAGGATAGACATTTAAATTTATGGGGTTTTAAATAAAATTACTAGTCACATTCCTATTATTGGCTCTTTGCCCATTTTTTTTATTTGTTAGCATTTTCATTGTAATGTTCTTAAAAACGTAATCTATAATATTCTGATAGATCAGTTCTTGTTTCAAGAGAGGATTTTAGACAATTATTTATTTGAACTAGATATAGTTATTAATTAACCAGGTTTAATAAAATGGATGAAAGAAATTCTTAAAATAAATCAATCCATCTTTATTTTTTTTAAATAATAAATTATAAGTAATGTTATTCACAGAATGCTTTATTATCAGCATAGAATTTTATCAGTTATTTCTTGATACCACATTTTTTTTTTTAGAAATCTGAAAGGCAAAACATTTTTTTTTTAAAATATCACTTTTGGCATTATTATTATATCATTCATTCTTGCAAATCTCATGCCCTGTTTGAGTCTATCTTAAATAAAAGATCTATAAACGAAAACGATTAGGACATTTTTTTTTTATTATGAGTTTTTTTTAACTAGGAACTTTTACAGTATTATTTTCATAAATATATTTGTAATGCTTCTAAATGTATTTCCATTTTAGGAAATTGATTGTGATTGGTTTCAAAGCTTTGTATATATCAATCGAATATCATTCATAAATGTTCACTTCACTGAATTATAGTCATAAATAAAATTATTTTAATATGTAGTCAATACTTTATATATTAAATTATTTATCATTTGTATAAAAAAAGCATATGAAGGGTCCAACGAAAATTCAATTCTTTAATCTTGTTAAATTTACTTTTTTTTTTGTTTTAGTATGAATTGTATTTCTCAACGATTTACATAATATGCTTACATCTAGAGTAATATCTTATTCTAGTGAAATTCTTTGATACTGAATACTTCCTGAGCAATTTATATTATCTGAAAGTATTATGTGTTTGCCATAATGTAAGGCCATTTCTACTACCCGAACCATTCATATGTACATAGTTTTTATATTTCAGTCTTTACATTTGTATAAATAATGTAGTCTATGTTAGCATAGAGTATTTTTTCAACTTAATAATTTTTCATGACAGAACTTTGTGTTTTTATACATTGAATTTCTTGTTAATTCTTTTTTTTTTGTATTTTTCCATACAAAAATTTCTGTTTAGAAAATGTGAAAAAAAAACTAAAATCCATCTTTTTCTTGTTACATTCAAAGCTACATTTCTTTTGTTTGACTCATATATTGAAGCAAAATGGGCATTTTATATATATATATATATATATATATATATATATATATATATATATATATATATTCATATACATATATATTACTTTCATAATAATAAAATCATGAAATAAATAACTATCATTTGACATCGAGTTTTCTTTTTGCATAGTGCAATTTCTCTGCAATATACAAGAATATGAATATTTATATTGTCTTATTTTTACATTGTTATTGTAATTGTTATTTATTTATTACTTGTGTGAATCAATAAAATTGTTATCTACTTTCTTGATTTGTTTCTATGTTGGATATCTTAATATATGTAGAAAAAGTGAAAAACTCTATTTGCCTTAGATTAATTACAGTCCTTGAAAATTTCTTTCAGGTCCTTACAAATTGTGTGCCTTGATAAGTTTGTGGTAAATTTTTTTGATCAGTACAATTCGTCTCATAGCTTATTTACCTACTGCATGAAGATCAGTTAGCAACAAGTTATATAGGATACAAATAAATTAACCCGAGTCAACCATTGTTATTTGTAGTCTGGGGTGCTTAGAAATGGGTTTAATAATCTGTGATAAATGGAAAGGATTAGTACCTGTTAGCAGATTTTCCTTAATGAAAATTAGTTACTGAGGTAGTATTCATGATGCAATTTTCAAAAAATTTTGTCTTCAATTGTCCATCAATCCTGCCTTGGAAACAATGAAAATGAGGTCCATTGAAATTCAAATATATAAGAGTTTAGGTTAATTCACATACAGAGTTTTGTTGTGCCCAATAAAATTGTTGACTTCCACTATAGTTTTTAGCATAAATCTTATTTATACAACAAAAGCTATGCACATAACAAAATTTGTTTATTTTGTTATTTAACAAACAAAATAAACATCTTTTGCTGAAAAACCTAAAGGAAGTGAAACATCGCGATTTTTTATTTCAGGCCTCCCTCATAACCCCTCCCCCTTCCTGTTTGTCTTTGAGAATATTAGTATAGCCAAAGTATAAGTTGGATTCCATAAACACATACCAAGTTTCATAAAATATGATTCAGTAGTTTAGGCATGAAAAGGTAACAGACACCAAAGCCAAAAATTGTTATATATTATATTAATATAAACTATAACTTTATATATATATATATATATATATATATATATATATATATATATATATATATATAAAAACTAGCAGTCTCTGTCTGTTCATTTATTTCTCAGAATTTCAGGATTCTTTTTCGTTTCACATGGGATTGAAAGGATAACAATTTTTGGCATTGGTGTCTGTTACCTTTTCATTCCTATACATCATACACACACACACACACACACACATATATATATATATATACAGACACACATGCACGTGTACATATACTAGATGTTTTACCTGGTGCTGACGGGTTGAAATAGAAATGGTTTCCTGTGGGAATATAAAGATTAGACTATCCAATGCAGACATATTCAGCAGATGGACACAAGTATAACATGTACAATAAATGTTGAGTCATCCAGTTTTTAAACCTCTAAAAAATGTCAATTTTAGACAAATTGTTGTTTAGCACACACAACTGTTATACCCAATTCCCATTGTTCTCATAAAAATAATCACATTATGCATTGCTGTTCAATATCACCAAGCTCTGGCTCTTGTCAATCTTAGTAATTATTAGACCGTTATCTTTAATTTTTTATTAATAGCTTTTGTTAATTTTAAACATCATGCAAGCATGTTTTTGCATCACTTGTGCCCTGCCATTTACTGAAAAACAAGATACATCAATTATTCATTGGGAAAATCCGAGGCAATCATCCAAACACCTTCAGCCACCTAAAATCATTTATTTTATGTGTTTTTTTGCGCACAGTCAGCAAATCAACACTTTCCTTTCCCTACTTCAGACCTTCTCGCACTTTCTGGCCAGGTATGAGTAGGCCGGTATTGGGAGAGCCAACTCGCAGCACAACCAGTGACACCCACTACTGTTAGTTCACAATCCTTAAACCTGTCCATTCTAGTTTAGAACTCCCCCTTCAAATGGTAATTGGGGCTATAGTGTCTCTACACCCAACAGGCCTCTGATATGCAAGTCTCACCAATGGGCTTTGGACAGCTGAGTCTTAGATAAATATATGTAAAAGATAATAAAAAGCCAATCCAGAATACGTTGAGCTCTGAGCTTGCATATATCTAAGAGATGAAAGCAGGAATTGCTTTCATTCCTCACCTCTTCTCCTGGACTTTCGTTTACTTCCACCACCTCTCGCCTTTGCCATAAAGTGGGGTAAATGCTACTGAACAAACTATTATATAAGCTAAGATGTTTCGGGGGGGGGGGAGGACACTTTTTGACACACCGTTTTTGAATAATTCAAACCATAATCATGGGTAGCATTTATTACAATTAAATATCATCCGTAATGACCATATTTTCGGTCAAAAACCAACCCAAGCACATATAGTATAAGCATAGTTTGTACATATATATTTGTCATAATAAATTTTAGTGGAAATCACTTCCAGTAATGCCAGCGTTTCTGCAATAACAAACTTCAACGTGTAATCAATTAATCAGCTTTTAAGAGTGTCTGTTGAAGAATGGCCTATGTTTAGGATGTACTCAGTGGTCTCGAACGTCATTGAGCGAAATCGGTAGAGCTGCCAACTAAAATCGGTACATTTGTACCTAAAATCGGTATATGACAAAAAACATATACAATTTTCAATCAATTTCGTTTATTTAACAAAAAATACACTTATTATTATATTATAATAACATAAAAATCAACTTACAACATAAAAATCTACTTACAACATAAAAATATAATAACGTAAAAATCAGCGTATCTACTAACTTACATCTAACTCACTTATTATATTAATATACCATATTATGGCAATTATTAATTTGGCAGCGTCAAGTTAAAGAAAGACAAAAACTGGAAATTTAGAGACTTTCAAAGTTAAACAAGTTGCACACCAAAAACGGAAATCTACAAATTAACAAAATTAAATTATTTTTCATAATGTTTCGTAACGTACCAATATTCTTTGGCCATAGCTGCAGTCATTTTAAAATTAATTTCTAAGTCATAACAATTAGCATTCATGAAAAGTTGTTTTGAATGCACTAGGCTAGTGATTGACTCAGTAGACAGCCTATTTCTCTGTTTTGTTTTCATAATATTAATTTGAGAAAATATACGCTCAACATTGGCAGTTGAATGGGGGAGTGATAAAATATTAAACATAAAAGTAGTTAACAAGGGAAACATTTGAGTCTCATCGCCACGCTTTAGCAAATTTACTTCAATCACAATTTCTTAGAATGCTCCACTCTGTATCAATCCGCAATAACTCTGCTCATTCATACTTGCTGTAAGGTGACTCCACGTAACAATAAACATAAATGAAAAGGGTTGCCAACATAAAATTGTGAAATCGGTAGAAAAATCAGGAGAATTTCCACGTATTTTCTGAAATCGTGGAAAAATCATTGCATTTCGGTATTTCGGTAGTACAGAGTCCATTTCGGTAGAAATACCGAAAAATCGGTAGGTTCGAGACCACTGGATGTACTAATATGAATCAGGTTTTAGTAGAAAACAGTTTGTGGGTTAAAAGGATGCTGTAACAAACATCATTTCCTGTTGCACTATCACATATGCTTGGTATATAATAATTTTGTTGGTAGCCACAAAACTTAGCAGTCATGTATATGTTCTTAGTTGAACTTTCAACTAAATTAATTTAATATCCAAAATATTAGTTGTCATATCGAGGACTGAGGGCTAATAATAATAATTATATATATATATATATATATATATATATATATATATATATATAAATTTTTGAATGGACCTAATCTTCTTGGTAGGTACATGGGCATTTCAAGATATTTTCGAAAATTGCGTCATGAGTGCAACATCAATAGCCGATTCCCTTAAAGGATAATCTGCTAATAAAGCGAATATTTTCATCTCCTGGGGTTTGGGAGTTTTTCGTCATGAAGGCAAATAATATGCTGCAGTATATCTGGCGAATGAAAACAGATTGGGGCGAAGTTATTGACTTTTTGTTGCAGATAAGATGAAGTGAGAGGTTAGAAAAACTGGATGGCATAGAGAACTTAATTGTAATGAGCCAAAGTGTTCCATTCAATAGCGATCGTGGTTTTGATGATGTAATATACATCCGTGTTGAAAACTCGCAGCAGAGTACTCACATTATTGCTGACGGTACTTGAGAAAGTGGAATGCATACTCAAGTACCGTCCCTTGTCATGTTTCTAGTGACACCACAAAAAGTATTAAACCAGAGATTAATATAACCACACCCGTAACACACATGGATAATCTGAGCCTGTTTTATTTTAAAAAAAATACATGCTTCAATTTATCACATGCTGTTGTTGAATATTTACTTTTCATTGCTTTTATTTTGAATTAATATTTGTTTACAAAAAGTTTATTCAATATTAAAGAAGTCTTTTATAAGATGGTTTGGAACACCTCTATCCCTTCTTATGAAGGTAAACCCCTTGAAGTTTTAAAAAAAGATGTCAGATGCTTGGGTGTTTTCAAATTATTTTCTGACACTGATACCATCATTAAATACAAACAGAGAAATCATAAGCAGCGTCAATTGAAAACATTAAAACAAGCAGAATCTATTGCTTTTTCTTTGATTTCTGATTATATGAAACCTAATACGACGAAACTTAATTCGATAGAGCAGAGTATAAAAAAAGGTGTAGATATTTTTTTGCAAAATACTGCAGAGCTTACAGAGAAAACCCCGGCGGCCACTGACTTTCAAACATTTGCAGAATCTGTTTCTGAGCTTCTACCAGAAGAGGTTTCTTGGATCTCCTTTTGTGTATTATATGGAATGGCAATAAGATATAGTATCAATGGTATAAAAGAAGCTTGTAACATTCATAAATACACTGGCTTTGTCAAAACCTTTCTTAATACGAACAGACAATTATTGAACTTCGTGATAAGAAGAGGTGGCTGGGTAAGAATCACACTTCATTAACTAGAATTCTGATTAATGAGACGTAGTTAAAGAGAGGTTTTAGTCTAACAAAATTAAATGGCCCTTTAAACTAGTAACTAGTGTAGCCGAATGTGTCACAGAAATTCGGCCGAACCTGCTTGGGTCCAGTAGATGTCATTTCCCCCTTTCTACGGTCATACCTCATTTACCCCTCATTACCGTTTGCATTTACTCACGGTGGTGTTAAGTTTTACCAGTATGCAGATTTCTCTATTGTAAAACTTCACGTGGGAAATCTTCTTAGTTCACGCAGCCCCTGCTGATCCGAATTTTATGAAACTTGGTATGTAATTAACCCAACTTAGACTGGGGGTTATAAGGAAGCCCTGAAATTAAAACTTACGATTTTTCGCAAACTCTTTTATTGTGGTATATATTATTTTATTTCCTCTGATAGGTTGACGATATTGAAATGACTATGTAATATCTATAACTACTAAATGTTACTCGGTAATGTCAATATAACAAAAGAAATATGAGTTTAAAATCAATATGATTTGAGTTTGGGGGGGGGGGGTTGATAACAATCTCACTCTGTTACTATATGAGTTGTATAGAGCAAATTTGCATACTCTTCGTACGATTCCAATTAAAATGGGTACGAGGAGTACTAGGTATACACTATAAATATAAGTGAGTAGAGTCTATTTCAAAAGGGATTTTTTTTTTCCCAAATGAAGTAAGTTAGCTTTGGGTAAAGATTTGCTTTTTGCTAATGTCTTGGTGTATCTAAATAAGACGTTCGGGTTTATTGAACATGAATTAAAATGTAATTCATATACCAGAAACAGGGGGAGGGGTTTGTTGGCTGAACCTTTTTAAACAATTCGTGAATTGCCAGAGATGATGAACGCAACCTGCTTTCTTGGGCTAAAATCAGGTATGGTTGCAAGCGTAAACTAAGCAGATTTCCCCCGTGCTAGTTTAACACGCTTGTCTCATCCCACCATATATTTCATTTCTATGTAAAACAGCTGATAAATAGAAGGCAGAAGGGGGGGGGGTTATTGAAGGCTGAGAACAAGTACGAATATCTCTTCATACAATTTACTTACGACACCATGCATAGAACAACAATTGTAGATCATCAATCGTCTAATAAGATTGGTTCTATGTATATCATTTTACAATCCCACTCATAATACCGGAAATATTTCATATTTTCGAATCTGCCCTTTCTCTACACCCCCACTATGCCATGTCCAATTTCTGCTAATGACAAATATGATCCTTAGTGTTGACCGAAACGGTTAAACGTAAAATCTTGATTGATGACGTCATTACACAACGAAATTGCATGTTACTCGCATAATAAAGGTCTCTATAATGTATAACACTACACTGAATATCATATCAGAATCGCTCTTTAAAAGTTTCTGGAGCAAAGTTGGGCATCTCAGCTTGATAGTCCAAAAACAAATTCAAATTTTCGGAGGGGCATCTCAAGTAAAATGTATGATCAACTTATCAAATATTAAACTTATTCATAAAATAGACTGAAAACTTAACTATGTGTACATTTTTCAGGAAAACACATTTGAGAAGAAATTTGAAGACGAGAAAGAGGACATAAAAAGCTTTATGCAAAAATTTCGAGCACTTAGTTTTCATATGCTTCTGTTTGCTATAAAATGTTCATGAGAGTTTATAGAAAGCATATTTGTACAGATGTAATGCATACTAAAAAGTAGAAAATAAATAATTTATTCAATGGCTTTTTTTTGCTACATAAAAAAATATGTGGGTAAATTTGAATGTTATCAACTTGTTATACAAGTCACAATGTTGGAGAAAGTGTCCCACATAGCTTAAGTGTATTTGTTTTGTTTTTTTTATCTGAGGCCCTAGTATGCCTTTGTCTTGGTCGATGGGGATAGGTCTATCAAACCTAGGGGTGGTAGACAGTTTCCCTTTCCTGAGCAGGGAGCTCTATTTTAAAGGAGGGTGGTGGAGGTGTTGAGTTGTAATAGAGCTTAGGGTTGGAAATTCCCGGTAACGGGCAGTACCGGGAGGCTTGAAGCTTAAGTGTATCACATCAAGAAGCTCTCAAGGTCGAAAGTACCATTAGCAAGGAGGTTCAGCACGCAGGTTCTCAAAGCAGATTTCCTAAGTGCTGTTTTTTCTTGAGACGGTTAAAACTAGAGTGTAGTAGGCAATGCCTGGAAAGTGGGGGGGGGGGGATTGAAATTTCCTAATATCTTCATTATTACGAGTTGGATTATGTGTACACTCATGACTAAAAACACTTTGTGAGTACTAATAAAGTTGTATCCCGCTATAGTTTTTAGGGTATATCTCAATATACCTTATATTTAATATAGGCATATTATGACAAATGATGTGTTTTTATTCTTATATGATAGTTCTAAGTATGATTCGGATTAAGGAATTATAAATCTGAGTCCCTACCCTCCTCCTTTGTTATTTATTTTAATTAGAAAATAACTTCGTTATTTATTTCCAATAGAAATTTAAACTATAACAGTATTCCGATTATTTATTGTGTAATGCATTATTTAAACAAAGTCATGCTGAATTTGCACATTTGATAGCAGAAGTTGTGCCGAATCAAACTCTTGAATTGTGGTATATATTATCTTATTTCCTCTATGTTAACAATATTTAAGTGGCTATGTACTATCCATAACTACTAAATGTTACTTTGTTTGCCATTATAACAAAAGACAATATGAGTTTAAAATCAATATGATTTGAGTTGGGGGGGGGGGGGTACAACAATCTCTTCCCCATACAATTATTTTTAGGGTACCAGTGTAATTTATTTATACCAGGTAAATAGATCACTAGAAAATTCGAACTTTTTAACGTTATGATTAAATAATTTAAGTAAAGCAATGTTGACAACACTCAAGCGGGAACGGAAGTGATCAGGAGGCTAACACAGTTAATTGCGTTAAGAAATTTCCTGTCAAATGTTGTATTTGCTTTCTACTCACATTTACTATTATGTATAAAACTAAGCTCGGATAGGTTTTTGACAGGAAATATAGATGTATGATGATGATTATAGATGATATTTAATTATAATAATTGCTATCCATGATTATGATTTGAAATATCCACGGTGTGCCAAACAGTGGAGAGTGATTGATGAGGGACTTATTTTTATTTATTCATCAAAACTATAATTTATATTCTATAAATCCACTACCTGACCCTAACGGGAAAACAATGCACCCAGACAGGAAGTGTAGTTGTAAACATTGAAGCCTTACCAAAACAATACCATTATCATTCAGCCTCAAATGATTTCCCGAGCGAAGATGAGTACCTTAGCTTGTTACAGATATTATAATAAAAACTATAAATATATATTGCCCTATTAATCAGTTTTATCATACTCTGATAGGGTAATATGCCACCAATGTACGTAAGTACTAGAGTATTTCAAAAGGGATTTTTTTTTTGCTGACGTAGTAAGTTAACTTTAGGTAAAGATTTGCTTTTTGTTACTGTCTTGGTGTATCTTAATAAGGTGTGCGAGTTTATTAAATTGTGAATTAAGGTGCAATTCATATACTAGAAATGGGGGGAGACTGTTGGCCAAGCAACAGTGGAAGCATTTCGAAATGAAAGCCAGAGACATCGCTCCACAAACAGGCTTATCCAGGGTAATGGTATTTTGCATCAAGGATCACATGCTGAAAGAGTACCGGATATTCTTCTACAAGGCACACCAGCCTACCGATCTTGATAAGAGATTAAGATTCTGCCACTGGGCCCAAAGAAGGCTGGGAGAAGAACCTCAGTTTTTCCACAATGTCTTGTGGACGGACGAAAGTACCTTTTGTAGTACTAGGACAGTGAATTGTGATAACCTCCATTATTGGTCTGAAAGAAATCTTCATTGGGTCCATTATGTTGACCAACAGTTTAAAGTTAATGTTTGGTGCGGTATCTTCCAGGGAAGAATCATAGGCCCACATTTTTTTGATGAAGCATTAAATGTTTTCAAGAGTCTTCAACTACTTCCTAAAAGAAAAATTTCTAAATTTAATAGACGACATACCACTGATGCAAAGAAATAAAGCGTGGCTGCAACTTGACATATGTCCTTCCCACTTCTCAACCACTGTTCGGACGACAATAAGAGAAATGTTTCCCCAACACAGTATTGGTAGCAGCTTGAACATCGTGTGGCCACCCAGATTACCCGATCTGACAGTAAGGATTATTTTCTATGGGGGAGGGTCAAAGACATCGTCTACCAGAATAGGCCTTACAATATTGAAAATATGAAAAATAAAATCAGATTGGCGATACATTCAATTTCAGTAGCAGAAATACACAGTGCCAAAAGAGATTTCAAATACCGTCTTTTAAAGTGCATAAATAAGGAAGGACACTAGTAAATAACACTTTTGCTATATTTCTATTTAATTTTTTTTTTTAAAGAATTTTGTTTCCTAGAGTCCATTCCTTTTCCCTAACTTTGTTTCAAAGATTATTTTGCAAAACATTTTAATAAAATGTAAAGTTCCTGAGATAAATAATTTATTTATTCAGGAGCACCTGCATCTTGGCGATTTGGTATCAGATAAATAAAGATTTGTTTAAAAAAGTGTTTTTGGCATTTTGTGGCTAAAGGATGTATTAAATCGAAAAATTCACTAAAACAAACTTGTTTTAAAATTTGATTTTCTATAAGAATCCGTGATAAAAAGTTGGCCATTCCATTGAAAATTCTAAAGTTATGGTTGCTGGAGAAGGTTATGAGGTTGAATATGGACTGAAAAGATTCTTCAGGGGTCACAATTATGTCTCAGCCTTGTATTAAAATAATTAGAATTTTAAGGTGGGTGGCACATGAAGTTGAAACACCCTGTATAGTTTTTATGTCATAGTAGCACACGAGAAATTTATTTAGTTTTTACAGCACCTGTATCATTGACTATTTAACTACAATGTGGTTCACCAGGCAGACGATTAGCTCAATAACAAATCTAAAGCTGCATACAAATATAATCTTTCTGGATTATAAAATAGAAAGGATAATTAAATAAAAAATAATACAAAAAATATGTTTTTTATTTTTATTCTTATTTACAAAAAGGGGAAAGTTAATATACAGTCATAAGACAGTCAAGCACTTCTCCAGACATCTACATACACATCATTCACTCAAATATGTGAATTTCATACACAAACAAAACAAATCTCACAGGTATGGTAACTCTTTTCTAAAGAAAGAAGAAAAAAATAAAATAAAATAACATATAATACCAATTTATATAATAAAGGAATCCAAAACTTTCCTGGAATTTTAGAAATATCAGCTTACTTAATACTTGTTTGACTACCTATAGAATGAAATATGAAACAAAATATTAAAATTTCTGTGATCAAATAGGCCACTATAGGAGAGAGCACCTTAGCTGACAGAGAAAGAGAAAGGAGAGAAAATAAAGATCACTACCTTGAGATTTATATCTGCTAGAATTTATATATATGTACAAACAATGTATAATATTACCAATATCTAACAAAATGGAAATAAATTAAAATTTTATTAACATCTGCCATTATTATTCAATAAATTTCTCAATCTAGAACATAATATAACCAATCTCATATTTATTTATAATATATACACTTCCGTTTTTTTAAAAAAAGAAAACAAACATCGACCTATAATAATACAATATAATACACTTGCATAAAGCTCACCAATGGGCAAACAGTGAAATTTTGCAGGGATTTGCCACAGGTAAAAAATGTATAAAAGACAAGCATTTAATGCTCATAGTAACAATTAACTTGGACAATGCCAAATAATAATAATAAATAATAATCTTAGAGTTGAAATAATAATATTAGGAACACACTGACTGTTCAAAAGCTTTTTTACAAACGGATGGAAATTATCCAAAAAGGAATGATCCTCTTGAATGATCAAATATAAAATATAAACACTAATCATTTCGATTAGACACGTGAACTATGCCAAATATGCATATATATAAAGATGTTTATATACATACATGCAAATGTTAGTTTTATATAAATATATTCATTTTTTAAAGTTCTTCTGTACACTTAACCTAGCATAAATTTCATATATATAATATATTTAATATTTCGTTATTCTATATGCGTGCTGCGTATGCACTAACGATTTATCACACTTTTTATTAAATTTTTGTCTTTATATCACTATTCAGTGTACTCCCACCAATCCTTCTCATAACCTTCATGCACGTGCTCTAGAAGAACTTTCCGCCTACTTTCACAATACCTAAAACCAAATGTATTTTATGTAATAAAACCAACAATATTTGAAATAATTTTATTTATTTATTAGCATCCACTTTTTGCAGCTAAGGCTAACTGGGACGGGTTATCTACAGGTTAACACCCTTTTCTAGCTAGGGTGGGACTAAGGATTTTATTTAATGAATTCCGTCACTAAATAAATTCCTATTGCCTAGGCAGGAATCGAACTCACCACTCTAGGTTTACCATGTGAGATAAAGGTCAATGCTTTAACTCACATGGCTAACCTGAGCCCTGCAATAATAAAGAGGCTAAAAAGCAATGTATTGTTCCACTTTCATTTGTTAAATGAATCAAATGAACTCACCTATATTTGTCTTGAACTTTTTGTTTTATGTCTGCTAAGTTTTCTGATGTTATATCTCTCTCCAAGTATTCTGAAAGCGTTTCAGTGGCACTTTCTAAATCTTTCTGATTATCCTGAAATAAAAATTATTTCGGTTTTACTATTTATACATTTTTTACCACCATAAATTGGTATAACTAAATCAAGAGGATTCTTCAAAAGAAGTTTCAAGGTAACATTTCTGGGACATTTTTTTTATTACATTTTTATTTGCGTTATAGACTTTGAAGATCTTTAGTCCACAGTAACAGCCTTTCGGATATAATCTGTCTATCCTGAGTGATAGATTTCTAGTTTACTATCGTACTCAATAGCATTGTTGAACTCAATAGCATCCATCTTTTCTCAGTTCTATCTATCTCATCTTCGGTCATTCTACACTATTATAAATATGGTATACACTATTACATTCAGTCTGGTGCTCTCTCTTGCTTTACTTGTCAAGAGTCCTAAGCCACCTGGCTCTGAGAACCTAATGCTTAAACCTTTCAATCTTTGCTTCTGGGGGAAAACAAGTGTCAATTTCAGTAATTTGGCCATTGATAAAAGTTATTATAGCTCGATGGTATTTGATACTTTCTTGGTAGGGGTTAGGGCTTACTACTATAAATTTTGATTTCTGGTAATGCTTGTCAATTGCCATACTATCCAAGTCAAGTTCTTCAAATTTGTTGGCCAATTTTATTTTATACTGTGCTCCAGCTTCAAACTCCTTTATTCTTTGGACAACTTATTCTCTTACAAATTTTAACTACATTTTTACCACCTAAGCATTAAAACGAAATGTTAACACATATGCCATCATTAACACATCTGTATGCCAACATTAGGAAGGGCGCACATTCTCATGTGTAACACCTACAGAGCTTTGGTATATTTTATCAATCGACACATGGTCAATTTTCTTCATGCACCTGTCACCAGGAACAGACAAATTTATTTTTTAGTAGAAGATAAATTTATCCATATTTTCTATTATGTTTGCTTGTATCATAAAGCTCCTATTGTTGGCCAATATTGGGGCATCCTTTCACTGTTGAAGTCTTCGATCTTTACAGGGTGGGAATGAAACCCATGACACTAGGTTCTTACCAAGTTCATTAAGAACCAAACCTCAACTCACAAGGCTAAACTGAGCCCCTATTTTAAATTTTTTATGTAAAAATGCTACAGAAAAAATATAATTTGAATTAATTTATATGCAAGTAATAAAAATGAACTTTACCTCAAATAAAACTGACTGATTGTTCTTCCTAAGGTAATATGCAAAGACATATGTGTACATCAGTGTTTGCCTACACTGGCAGAGAATATCTACAGCTCGTTTTAAGAACTGAACCTAAAATAACAATTAGTATGTATTATAGAAATAATAAATACAACACAACCAAACATAAGATTTCTAAATTTGTTAGAAATGACCATATTGGGTGTAAAATATCAGTTAATTAGTAACAAATGTTTATTTTCAATCTAGTGTAGGCCTAACATTAACACAATTTTAAAAGGGTGTAATAAATGGAAAAGGTTAATCTAATATATAAAATTTCCATGTCACAATGTTAGTTACCGTACTCCTCCGAAACGGCTTTACCGATTTTTACCAAATTTTATATGCGTATTCAGTAGGTCTGAGAATTGGCTACTATCTATTTTTCATACCCCTAATTGATTAGGGTTGTTCACCCTTAACATTTTTTTTTTAATTTTTGGACGAAATTTTTTGTTTTTATTTTTTTATAATGTGGCATTAAAAAATACATACAACCCTAAATTTTTACTTTTTTATCACCAACCCCTATTTTTTTTATAGCCACTTTAGTAATTTAATCATTATCATCCCGCTTGATAACTGATCAATTATAGTGTTTTTAACTGTACTTCGATTAAAATTTCAATTTGCAATGACAATCAACAAATCCCAAGGCCAAACGATGACTATTTGTGGCTTAGATTTGAGTACACAATGTTTTTCACACGGGCAATTGTACGTAGCATGCTCTCGAGTGGGTAAACCATCCAGTTTGTCTGTGCTCACTAAAGATGGGCTAACAAAAAATATTGTTCACGCTATAGCATTAAAAGATTGATGTTGTTTGTTAGTGTTACTGTCGTAATGTGTGGAGCATTCATAGCGCTCCATGCCTATCTCATGCATATACCACATACACACTTATAATAAGTAAGTTACTTTTTGTCTACACTAGAATTTATCTAGAAACTAGAAATAATTTATATGGCAAAACAACGGTTGCCGGGTTATCTAGTATCTATATATAAAAACCTGTCCCTTACCATATTGTTTCTGGAGTAAAGAAACCTCTATTACTAACATACCTTTTTCATTTTCATCTTGAACTACTTTTGTATGGGGGCTAGGATTTTCTTTTTTGTCAATCTAAGATCAATTCAAATAGCAAGAGGCTAATCCTTGTGACAAAAGCTGTGTTATGAATCAAAACATAATTGCAAGGAATCCTATTAGATTTGTTTTAATATGCAAACACAATTTGTCAATTATTGATTAACACATTTTTTTTTTTGTATATTGTGCTTCCTCAAACAATAACAAATATTTCAAAAATATAAATTCGAGAAACAATAGGTGATTTATTAATGTTTCATAAAAAAAACAAAAAACAAAAAAGAAAATCAATAAACTCTGGATTATATAGTCTGTAATGATTTACAGGTTGATTTGACTCAATCTTTAAGCTTTAAGTCTTCTGTTAGATTAGGAACCGAGAGTAGGAGGTGACAGATTAAAAGTGTGTCTAGCATGCGAGAAACTTCACTTGGTTTACGCAGCCCTTACAGACATTTGAATGTTTTTTTTGAAGGAAGATTGTTTTCTACATAAAAAAATCTGAAAATTTGGTTGAATGAGATTTCACATTAACCCCATTTGGCCTGAACTATCAAATATTTTTATTAGAAATTTTAATAGAGAGGAAGTAATCTGCCCGAGCATCTGGGCGATTAAGTATTTAGGGGGTGGAAAGACTATATCGGGGATACTGGACAGACCGGGGAATTATAATAGATAAGGAGATACATAGTAGGAGGCATAAAATAGCAAGGATTTAACCATCTGGAGGATACAATACAGTATAAGGGAGTGAATGCATGCAAGATCTTAATGATAAAAGCTTCAAAAGGGGGGACAATAGCATATTTGAAGTGACATGCGTAGAGGAACCGGAGAAGAGGGGTCACACATAACAATGAAAATAAAGTAAAGGACTCATATGTAGCGAGGATATAAATCAGTAACATACCATGTAACAGATTTAACGTATGTAGTCTGGTATAGAATAGCAAAGGACAATATGTAAATAATTTAATGTGAGGTCGAATAATTATAATAATGAAGAAAGGTCTTTCAACACCTTTTATTGCTAACAATAATTCTTAAATGTTCTATCATTTGTTAACAATCTGTGTTTAACCCTTGATCAGTAAATATTGTGGTAACATGATAAATGAAAATATATTTTTAACAAAATTAATGATAAAAATTTTAAAAATGAATTTATAAAATTCTTAAGAAAAAGACAATAAGGCTATTCTCATAGCATATTCAACTCTTAACATATAATTTATAATGTTTTCAATAAAAAAGATACAGAATAGCTTCTGTAGCCAAATAGAGATCACAATACATATGAACACAGTAAGAGAGTATCACTGACAAATAATGAATAGATAGATGAAACGGGCCTCCTAAGGGGTTGAGCTTCCTGCTTTTTCCAGAAAGGGTCTTAGCAATTTTGCCACTATAAAAATAAATTTATTAGCAGCAGATTTAATTTTATTAGAACGTAGTGCCAGAAAGATGTAAGTTTACCTGTGAATCCTTCATGAAGAAGGCAGAGGCTATAAAGAGTTAATCCCCAGAGATGAGTACCATAACTCATAATTAAAAAAATGGGTATTTACCTCAATCCATGACATGCTGTGCTGCTGCATTTCCTCCATTTTTTCTTTTACAGAAGCATAAAGTTTATGCTCGAATTTAAGAGATTGCATGTGGTTCATATACCTATTGCAGTAGAACAAATAACGCTGAAGTGCAGCACGAGATTTTTCTTGTGCATCCCTGGCTGCTTTAGCTTCCTCCTCATCGTAACGATTACAGTTGTACCTGAAAAAAATAATTAAATTCAAATACTTCTGACAGTTCCTTCATAGTCTAAAAAGGCACAAGAAATGCAGCATTGTAAATGAATACTGTATTATTATTTTTATTAAAAAATTAGTACTTAGCAATAAAATTAAAACAAATAAAAATAATTAAATTTGTTTCATATCAGTCACTTACTTCAATAATAAAATATTGACAGTTTGCTTGCTTATGACTTCAATTTATCCATTTTTGTTATCTCAGATTTTTGGGTTGTTTATAATTGATGATGTGCAACCACATCTACTGTGTTAGTATCTTCTTGGTTAAAATATCTTTACTTTTGTAGATTAATTCAGTTGTTGAAAAAGGGAAATTATATTTGTGTCGATTCCATATATTATAAATTCAACTAATGCTAAATACTTGAGATACTAGAATACATATATATATATATATATATATATATATATATATATATATATATATATATACTGTTTATCCTTTCCTACTTTTTTCCTAGTATTATCTGTGGTATATTGTAATTATAATGAAATGAACAACAGGAGACATATATAAGGTATAATAATCTCCTTAGTAGTGGCATCAAGAAGAGCTTCCAAGCCATGCAATTATAGCCACATATCCAGACATGATAAGGCAATTAGCCAATTATCAGTGGTAAAGTAACTGGCTGACATGAAACAGCAGAATACTAATAATATTAGCCAACTGAAGAGCGAGAGGGAGGGGCTAACCTTAAGTGGTGCCCTCTACCCCTACAAAGTGGACAGACAGGCTTAAATAGTAATTGTTCTAAGGTCTTACATACCATGAGGAACCATGAGGCTCCCAAGGTCCTAGGCAAACCCAACAAAAATCAGCTTTGCAGTTCTGGTTTTTACAAACCATATGATTACAGCCACCATCTTTCTCAATAGTTACATTGCATTTTGGGCATTCCTAAATTAAAAAAAAGAAAAGAATTATTTTCAAAAATCTGTTAAAAAAAATTATGCACATATTCTATTTGATAAAAGGCCAGAAAATCCAAATTCACACACATGCATAGTTGATGGTCAGTGGTTAAAAAAATTAATGCTGGAAATCGTAGTATATTGTTTTATTTATAAACAAAGCGATATTATATGCACATGCAATATATGCCCATTTATATAACGCTTATTTATATTTTTTTTTTGAAAATTCATGATTTTCAATTTTACTCTCTAAAGCCATTCCTTCTGGTTTGAATTAAATAAAGAGGCTTGACAAATGAGGGCCTTAAATAAGGATTAGTAGTAGTAGTTTCATGGCTAAAAAGCATTTGGAATATTGCCACTTAAAATGTATAAACTTCAACCCAGTTATAAAGATTTATGATTTATTTTTCACTTTCAATAAGTCAAAAATGATATATAAAATGAATCCAGTTGAATAAATTTAATTAGGTTCAAAATATGGTGTATACACATACATCTGACCTTCAAATATTAATATTTTTTGGATTTCAGAATCAATCAACAAATGAATATTAAAACAGGTACTTAATAATATATTAACAAAATTCTTAGAAATGTAAAAATGTAAGAAAAAAAAATGCCTTTGTATTAGCTGCTATCCAATTTGATGTTTCCGAGTCATCATCACATTTCTTAATCCACCTTTTAAGGAGATGACACTTGACTGGATCATGCCATGCTTCACCACAAGCAAAGCAGAATGTATGCAAGCATTTGCACACAACAGGCCTTGCTTCCACATGAGATACTTTAATAGCGTTGTTACAATCAGGTGATGGACACCAGCGCAGAAGCCTATTGCACTGTAAGCATACAAATTCAAATTAGTTGACCCTAGTTATAGAACCTATCAAACAACAATTATTCACTCAGTTATCATATATTTTTCTAGCTATATCTGTGCTACTTTTAATACAAATTCAGAAAATATTAAATTTCGGCACTTTTCCGGCATTATTAAAAAGATTTTCTGGAGCAGTTGATCAGAAATGGATCTTTTACCTCAAACGAGACACACACATGCATTGGTTAACACCAGGCCAATTGTCAAATTCAGTTGCAAGACATGATCTGGTCATTTTGTTGATAAGAAGTTATAACTAAAAACCTATTACAATTCAATAATTCTTATATGGAATAACATAAGCTGGGCAATATTCTTTTCAAAAATGATAGAATTTGTTTTTGGTAATACAAATTTGTTTTGAATTTAATAAAATCATGGATTGCTTTCAATATGTTTTACCAGCATTCTATTAACCCTTTCATTGTGCAAAGCCACTATAGTGAGTGAAATAAAGAGTTAAGCTAAAAATGACCCCTATTTAGAATATCTTGTTTTTTTATTAACATTATATGACAACAAACAATATGATAACAGTTTTTCTTTAAGTACTAATTTATCAAAAATTTAGTAGTTTAACATTAACTTGAGAAAAAAAAGTATTTAAGTTTCAAATAAGGTGATTCATAATATGAAATTTTATTGTTAATATATCAGTAGGAGTGGGGGTTTACTGGTGACCGAAAACTAAAAAATGCAAATAGCTCGGTTAATAATCAGGATAGTGAAAACATGTACTTAACATTTATAGAACATTAGATTTGCAATAAGATTGGTTCCATACAAGTTTTCCATACAAGTCTGATGCATAATAACGGAGATATTAAGAATTTTCGAAATTCCCCCCTCTCCTATTGGGAAGATTTCAGCCATTAACGAACTTGATCTTTAGTTTTTTATAAAATGTTTAAATATCGAGATTGGTGACGATCAAACAAAAACTATGACCAGAAGAGCATTAACAACAGCATCTCCGGTAGGATCGATGGACATTTGAGGAAATTTAAAAAAAAAAATAATATGTCATGAGTACAACGACCTCAATAGCTGATTTCCCTTAAGCGAAATCTGCTGATACAGAACATTATCTTGTTTAGATTAGTATGTTCAAGCTTGTACAATATGTGAGTAAAATGTAAGGGGTATTGCGCAATATTTTTTAGGAAAATGTTTGCATAATCTGTTTTTGCTCATTAGAAGTTATTATTCTTTTCATATCGACTTATAATTATAGACAATAGATTATACATTATTAACTCTGCCATGACTAACCTCAACAAAACTGTTTGTTATTAGGTGTTGATACTTCAGTTTAACTTTGGAATCTCTAACTAATCGCATCACTGTGGCATCATCAACAAGAATATCACATCCATGGGCAGCACACGCAATAGTCTGGCCTACACCTTCTTCCATAATCTTTGTTGTTAAATACTCACCCCAGCAAGCAGTACAAAATCTGTGACCACATTCAAGACCAGTCATCATCTGAAACCACAAATCAAGGTGAAGTTATTACTGACAAAAAAAAAAATCAAATATTATTTCTAATATCCGTTTAAACAGTAGCCTCACATAAAAGTCCGCCATGCAGGGGCTGCATGCACTAAACAGATGTAACACACTACTGATCTCTTTTCAACATATATTTTCTATTTCTACGTAAAAGTCAGACAAGTAAATGTGAGGGTTTACTTAAGGCTGAAAACAAGAAAGTATGAATAACTCACTTAATATTTGAACTACAAAAAAAAATGTATAGGACAACAATTTTAAACAATCAATAGTTTAACAGCATCAGTTCTATAAAATGTTTCTGATTCATAATACAGGAATATCTTAAATTTTTTAATTCCCACTCCCTCCATCCCATCTCTGATTTGGTTTCAACCATTTACGACTATGAACTTTAGCGATGAATGAAATGGCTAAATATAGAGAATGGTATTGTATATAGATCAAATAAACATTTTAGAGTTAACAACTAAAATCTTAATTGATGACATCACACAACGTATTTACATGTATCACGGACAGGAAAAGTTTAGTGAAACAATATTTGGTATTTAAGCTTCACATGAAGAGGTTGATGATACAACAGCTTATTGTTAATATGACTTGAGTAGGAGAGAGGTTATAGAGGCCTGAAAACTAAAAAATGCAAATATCTCAGTTACTATAAAAGTTAAATGTATATAAAAACTTTTATAGAAAAATAAATTTGCAATAAGATTGGTTTTTCAATCAACATATATTAACAGAGATATTTTGAATTTTCAAAATCCCCCGTCCAATTATCTGATTTTAGCCGTTAATGAAATTCATCTTTAGTTTTACATAAAACACATAAATATCAAGTTTGGTAACTATCAAACGAAATTGAGGCTGCTAGAGTGCTATGGGTGGGCATATAAGCCTTATGATATTCACTGTGCCATGATATATTCTACCTTCATTTTGCGAACCATATTGCTAAGCCTCCCCCAAGTGCCACTGAGAGTGAGGGTCAATTGTGATCCAATGTATTATGGCTTATGTACAAGGGCTCCAATGTTAAAGTCATCATACTTATGAACCAGAATTTGGTCTATCATCTAAATCTGTATTTTTTCATGTCACTTCTGCTCCCCAGGATTAGTTATAGATATTTTTGGTAATAGGTCTCAAAAGTATGTTGAGTTTGTAATCATCTTCCAAATTAAAATTATTCAGATATTTTGGAATTTTCAATGGCTCCTCTGATAATCATATCTTAATAGTTTGTTACTTTGGTCAAAACTGATTTTGTCAAATTTTAACATGTTATTCGAATTGTGAAAATGTTCTGCAACTGTGAACTTCTATAATTCTAATTTCTTTAATAAATTGTAAGTAAAGATAAATGTTTGCATAATAATCTGCCTAATGTCCAATATATTCTTTTCCATACAATCATGGGATGGTGTAAATCCTTAGGGTTCTTAACTCCAAGTCACCACTTGCACTTTGCACCACAATTTTCTTATCAGTAGTAAAAATAGTCATAATATTGGCTTTCATGAGAAATGTATTTTCTGTTATTTCTTTCAAATAAGGTATAATGGCAGATTATCTGTTGTTTTCAAGTTCTTTAAACTCTTTTTTAACTTTTAGGCTCCTAAGAACTCCTATATCAGTATGGTGCTTTGGGTGCCAGGAGTGATTCGGATTGATATAATAGTTTGGCGTGTATAGCAATGGACTGCTGCAAGCTATTATATTAGTTCTTCCTCTATTGCTCCCTGTTGACTTTTAATAGAAGCTGCAGTGTCCTTCAAAACTCAAGGATGGCATAGGGATTCACTTTTCTCATTTCGGATTCCCTATACTGTGACTCCCTGTATTCCTAGTCTGTACCTTTTTAATCTCAAGTACTGTTACTCATGAGCTGCAATACACCCTTGCATATTTAGTTAGTATATTTTGTGTTTTTCAAACAAACAGTTGAAAAACACAAAATATACCAGTTGGTGAAATGCCTGGAATTAGTTACTGTAACATAATTAAAACAACTAGAATGGTAATTACACGATTAGCACTAGAACATAAAACATATTCAGCACAAAGGGCTCGACTATCCTACTCTGCCCAAATACTACACAGCCTGAGTGTTAAAGAATTTGCCTTTTTAAATTTAACGTTTATCAGCAAGAACTGATAGATAGACACTGGATCCGTTCGTTATCAGGGCTCTTCAATTTTTCTCTCATATTATGTGCTTGTAGAAAGGGAACATCTGAAACTGTGTTCAGAAAACCCAAACATGCTAATTTGTATCTGATATATACTAATTCACACCAGCTTAAAAAATCACAGTAATAACAACTTTGATAATGAAAACTTTAAGAATATCAGACCATTCAAAAACACGGAGAAAATTCAGCAAACTCTGGATAGGTAATTAATCCTGGAGAAGCCGAACAGTTACTATGAAATACAGATCTGGATAATGGGCCCGTCTCATGGCTATGACAAACTGAAACATGGAACTACACAGGACAAATATAAATACATTAGGTTGGACAGCTGAACATCATTCTCAATCCCTAAGGAGGCTAGGCTTTATGAGTAGCAACATTTGATAGAAAATATCATGATACAGCCTATACTAGAAGATATGCGGATTGAACAGGGATACGTCATGGTGCCAAGGAGAGGGTGTGACAACCCAGCATATTTAAACAAATTTCAAGGCGATTTTGTTAGGCCCAGGCAACTTATTATGGTCACACATTCTAATTTCTAGTTGTCATGGCTAAATTGATAATAACAAGTTTGGGGTGTCTCCCCTTAGATGTTCTTTTACAGTTTTGGCCAAAATCTTCTCTATCCTTTCCTAAATAGTTATCAGCCATTGAACGTCAAACTAAGACTTCCTTTTCCCCATTGTTTGCTTTCTCAGCACTTCAAAAGCTACCTTACTATAATATTTATCATTATCAAATTTTCTCTACCTTCTTCTTTACTCAGGTGGCTCCTATAATGGCAGTCATGTTAGAATTGCATACTGTAAAAATTGCTCTCTGATTAGCCCCCAGTTATTGTTCCAAAAACATTGATTTCTTTCATTAATTCTCTTCCTGAGTATCGGATGCATGTACTTCGACAAAATCTGGAAATGATCTGTCAAGCAAGCGGCAACCTGAGTAGCCATGTGCATCAGGAATGTGAGAGGACACATAAGTGCAGAATAAAATCAGGTGGATTTGTTCATCGGCTTGGCAAATTAGAATGAAAAACTCTGTCACGCAGGGGCTGCTTAGACTAAGCAGATTTCCCACACATTAGGATGGTTTACTGGTGATCTTTTCTCACAATCTATTGTCTATTTCTCCTGTAGTAAGAAGCCTATGTAAACAGGATAAAATATAAGCTTAACACGAGCTATCAAGTCACACGAGAGACTGAAATTTGAACAATTGTAGTGCAAAATGCTCAACATGATTGATTGTATATTTTTTGGTCTAGCTCACAACTGAATTTCCGTATTCTCACCTCCTCTTCCTGGTCCAATTTCAGCCATTAAAAAAATTAACTTTAGAGTTGCGAAACAGATAAATATTGAGTATGCCATTGATCCAATTTTTTTATTCAACTCATAACATAAATATTTTGAATATTTGATTTTCCCCCTCCTCTTAGTCCGATGTTAGCCATTAACTAACTTGGTATTTAGTTTTACATGAAATGCTGAAATATCAAGTTTAGAACCTGAGTTTAGGTTAGGTTCGAAGTTCAAACAAGGAATGTGACCACTATAGAGGGTCTGCATTCAAAAGACCTAGGCTACATGGCCTCTGACACCTCCTTGTCCATCCCCATCAAAGATCCATTTCCCTCCTCCAATGCCTCTCTTCATTTTCCCTTTTAGCTCCAAATGCAGCCGTGTTTGCATCAATAGAATTCTCTTTACGTTATTGTAATAGTTATGTCCAAACTTTTGGCATCAGGTCGGTCGCTCAGGAAACAAGCTTTATGTTAAGTAATATTAATGAACTATTTTGTTTATGGCAACTGAGGCATAATAAAGGCTATTTTTCATTCACTCATTCATATAGCAAACATATAATGATCCTGTCTTCATTTCCTCTGCAACGCACATGTAATGCACGATAATCAGTAAATTGTAAAATCGTCTATTAGTGTTAGTAGATCCTGAATTTAACCAAATAGACCATGCCAAAGATTTTTAAAGACTTAGTCTGATTTAGGAGAACCTGGTTTTAACCCAATATAGAACATGCCAACGATTTAGCATGCCTGATATAGCATACCCGGGTTATAACCTTAAAAGTGCATGCCAACTTTTTTTTAATAATAAGCAAGAAAATTACATCAAATAATAGTTAAGTTCTTAAACCTTAAAAATATAAAAAATGAATAAATCTAAATATTTACCGGAACAGGAAGAACAGTATAACAAATTTCACACTCTTCAGTGCCAGAACTCGACTGCTATACAGGAATACCTGCAACAGTTAGGACTATCAATCCTTTAAGGTACATCATGATAAAGGAAAATTAAAGGAATGATTTTTTTATTTTATTTTATAAAAAAAGGTGCTTTATAAATAATAATAATTTTTTTATCTCAGAGAAGACGTTTTTCCAACAGTCAGGACTCAAGATCAACTAAGTTACAGGCACAGAGGCTAATTAGTATAAAAACCCTCCTCACCAAGGCAAACTCGTTAAGCACAAAGTGTATCCTACTTATTACCAAACATAAATACATATTATAGCAGGGAAAAAATAATATATATCTAGTCAAGCATTCTATTGTAATACCAGAGAAGTATGGTGTGATGAATGAAACTTGATCATTTAGAATTCCATAATATAAAATAATTTTTAGTGCTTAAAAAATATATTTTAAATACAACTTTATCTTTCCCCCCTTCTCCTGCTCAACCCAGTTAACATTGGCAATTACAAACCTGATATGACTAAGTAAACACCCATTTGTATATGCAGTAGAGAAGTGCAAAATAAACATGTTGACAATATTCATTCCCTTAATACAAAAAAGTTCTGAATTCTATAGAGGCATTCTCATTTAACACTAATAAATTCAATTCAAGTGTATGACCAAAACTAGGAAGTCAAAATTGTGAATTTTACAAATTAAAACAATGCATTAAGGCTGAAAAATATATTTTTAATGCAATGACTTCAATATGAAGTAGAGAATCACTCCTCAATACTTATTGAACCATTACACATTGTGGGGCATAATTATACTGAGTTGCTAAAACACAAAGAATACTAAATCAATCCAGGGGACATTATTAATAATTTAACACAAAACATATTGTAGTCTAATCATGTCGAGGAAGGTGACCATAACACACTTCCTTCTCAATCATTATTAAAGCCTATCATTCAAGCATTTATCTGACAATTGGGCATGGCTATGATAAAGCCCCTTTAGAACCCGATTTGATGTCTCAGATCTATTATCCAACACCTTCTCAATGTGTCAGAAAATTGGATATACTGTTGTTGGCCACTAAGAAAAAATATATTAAACAAGTCTCTTTTCTTTATATAATAGAAAAGTCAGATCTCTCGCTGCAAAGTGGTTCAGGAATGTATGAAGTTCTAACAAACATCCCATCTGGTCTGGGTGCAATACTATCAAAGACTTAATGGTTCTACTGATAGTTTCTTCCCTTATAATAATAATATTTGGCCTAGATTGAGCTGTCATGTATACTTTTCTCTTTGTAGTTGGAAGTTTTGAAAACACTTTTGAAATGTTTGTCAATTTTTTCTGTAGAAACTGAACATTGTTTTGGGCTTTTACAATCAAGAAATTGTTACCCAATCTTTTCCTTCTCTTGTAACAAAGAGATTGGGCTTATCCATATAGGTAAATTTCACGTCAATCTCTTGCAGCCTTGTTAGACCTCAAGGGGTTTCAGGTATTTCCCTTTTTGGTGCTTCTTAAATCGTTTCTCTCTGCTTATAAAACCACATATCTAGGTGCTTTAAACATGGAAGCTGACTTTAGAAAACCATAAAATATCATGTGAAACTTGTTCGCCTTGAAGTTTACCCCAATTTTTTAAATAGTATTCTTGAACAATTCTTTTCATTTTGAAATCTCAAATCATGGGGATTGCTAGAAAGTGGTTTCTACTTCCCTGCGCTTATTTGTAAAAAACAAAGTTAAAATATTTATAAAAATATCACACGTTAAATTACAATTGATAACACATAAAATAAATTAAAATATCACAGATATATAAAATAGAATTTTATTCAAGTAGGTTTTTATAGCGAAAATTAAAAGTAACAAACAAATTTAATCCATTATATGCATCTGACAAAATATTATTCCATATTTATTTTTCTCTCCACAAATAAACTACCACAGAAAATAAAGTACCAGAATTAGAAGAAATATAAATAACACAATGAGATATGTAAATAATGTTACAGTTAGTTTTCTATAAACTACTGTAAAGAGGTAAGCCTGACCAAGTGCAACTCAGTGCTGACTAAATGAAGTTGAAGAAATTTGGTTTTGACATATAAGTAAACCCCTCAATTGACTCCCGGTCAGTGGTAGAAGCATAGAATAGCATATGTAGTCAATATGCATAGCTTTAAAACATTCACAGAAAGTCTGTCACACAGAGGCTGGAAAGATTTCCCACATGCTGGATGTGTAACAGATCTGAAAACATCTATCTCTATTAAGAAACATGCCCTAAAATAAGAAAATTTGTACTGTTAACAGGTCATGAAATGTCTGGGCAAAAAATGTTCAGCTGCTCACATGCTTAAAGTGAAAATTGCATGAGTAAGAGAAAAAAAAATGCTTAGAATAACAATTATATAAAATTTAATTTGTAACAAGACTATTATAGAGGTTTTATTGCATTTCTCAGCCAGACTTATAATAACTATATTTATATATTTAAAAATAGCTTTACAACTCTCTGTTCCATATCCAATGAAAACAATAAGTTGTATTAAAGCTGAAAATAAGACACTTTGTGACAAACTGGTTTATTTCTCATGAGAAATGAGTAGGAATAAGGGCTTACTGAAGGCTGGAAATTAAAAATTCCCAATATATCAAAGCAGACTATTCAGTTGATATCTGAAAAACAATTTTTACAAATACAAGGAATTAAAAAAAAAATAAATCTGTTTTTCAACTCTCTAGCATGGACATGATAATGGATAAACGCAAAATTACATTTCCTCTAGATGTATGTGGTTTTCTCATTTAACAAAAATACAGGTCATCAGAACTGGAGAATTCTGAAGTATCTAAAACAAAGGATATAGATCTATCATGTACACAACCGAAAAAGTCCGTCATGTAGGGGCTACGTTAACTAAGCAAATTTCCCAAGCGAAGGTTTACAATAGATAAATCTACATACTGGTAACACTACCAACATTGTTAAGTGAATAAATACAAGCGGTATAAGAAATCCTTCAGTCAATTTATAAGTTTATATATAAGCTCTACAACGAAAAGCGGCTGAATTGTAAACAAACAGCCCAGCCAAGTTCGTAGCACTGAATAAATAGATACACCGGAAAGAAAAATAATTAATGAAATATATCTGAATATAACATTAATTTTATTGAAAACTATAACATATAAAACTAATTTTATTGAAAGCTAGTGCTGTAACTTGTAATGAATCAGAATAATTTTTATCTCAATCACTAAAATTTTAGTAATCCAAGAACAAAGAAGGGGGGGGGGAATCAACAGAACATATTTGCATATATCTCACAAAGTAAAAGCAATATTTGGTATTCAACCTTAGAATGAAGTGGTTCATGATATAATAGCTTATTATTAATATGACACTAGTAGGAGTGGGGGTTTACTGAAAGCGTAAAACTATAAAATCCAAATATCTCGGTTAATACTCATTATACAGAATATATATATATATATATATATATATATATATATATAAATATATATATATATATAGTAAAAGAGATATTTCGAAATTCCTCCCCTTTAAACCTCTTCTCCCCCTCGTCCGATTTTTAGCTGTTAACGAACTTGATCTTTCTTTTTAAATATCGAGTTTGGTAAAAACACTAATTGAGCTAGAGCAGTAACAGACAAATGTATATATATATACAATTTTGAACGGACATCATGTTCGTTATCTCCAAGGTAGGATCGATGAACATTTGAAGAAAAATTTCGAAAATTGTGTCATGAGTATAACCTCAATAGCTGATTACCCTAAAGGGAAATCTGCTAAAAACAATATCTCAACCACCATCACTTTAAACACCTATCATAAATTCACATGCATTAGAAACATCAATACTATTGTCACTATGGCAAATAAAAATTTATTTAATTTTTATATTTCAGTTTAGTATACAGGATAAATATTGTACAAAAGGTATACTATTATTAGAATTAAAATTTTAAATACCTTTTATTATTATTGGACTGTGAAAGTGTTTCCAGAGAAAATGAAGAAAACTATAAATAATACTATTGACAAAGTTTAATCAATAACACAATTACCATTTTGTTTGATAATCATTTTCCATCTTTTGGGTAAGTTTCATAATTCCATTTTCATAAAACGCCTTAGACTTATTGCCGAAAATTAATCCCAGTGCTTTTCTATTAATATTCTCACCATTAAGAGAATTTTGGAGGAAACAAAACAAATGATAGTCCAAGGGTGCTGAGACCGGACTATTTTTGGTTTGAGCTGCATTCTTACTTTGGTGGAAATAAAAAATTATCAAGTGACAAATATTAACTCTCTTGTCCTCCATAACTACCAGGGTACTGAAGAGAATGATTTAAGCCATTGTTGCTATTAACAGGATTAAAACACTGAAGAAGCCCCCTCTTTCTCAAAACAAGTGATGTCAAATTGTGATAACAGGCCAAGTGCAGCTTTGTAGAAATCAGCAAAAATATTCCAAATAGCCCAATATTTTGATGTTGTATATAAAATATGTGGTGATGTCAAGGTTATGCATTGATTAAAAATTTTTAACTCGTAAATAGAATACTATATCGTTACTTAATCTAATATTTTAGTTGGTATATTAATATTTATAGTTTCTAGGATTAAAATAAGTAATATTTTACTTGTACATATGCAACCTTTATTTAAAACATCCATTTTAAATTTACAAAATAATTTTGATGATTTAGAATTTTTAAATGGGAAAATGTCTAATAAATAAAAAACCGAAGATGGCATGTTCCCGCCTCCTTCACATTTACCATCATTTGAGATCGACTTTCAAATATTTCTAAACTAATATAACAGACATGTATTTTGAGCTTATAATATTTAAGCTCATAAATTGTTTTGATTATAGAGAATTTGAGATTGAACCATTTTTCAATCCTATTCAAATTTTGCCACATGTTTGTATGTATGATTTTTAATTTATACAAATGTGATAGAAGATTAAATACAAAATATTTTTTTTATTTATTTATTAATGTCCACTTCATGTTACTATAGCTAATTGCAACGGGTTATCTACAGGTTAGCACCCTTTTCTAGCAAGGATGGGACTAAGGATTTTATTTAATGAGTTCGTCACTAAATAAATACCTAGTTGCCCAGACGAGAATCGAACCCACCACACTAGGTTTACAAAATAAGATGGTACCTGCTTTGTATCCTTTCAAAAAAGTGAGATATTTATCATTAATTAAAAAGTTATGAACAGCCTATACTAATGTCGTCACAGTATCCTCTCAAACCTCATTCACGAGTGGAGTACTATCGGGTGGTTCGATAATTAATTTCATTTTTTCTAATGATTGTTTGCTTATGATGATTGTTATGCATATTTCAGGTAGTATTAATTGTGTGGCTTTGATTATGATATACTATTTTAAAGATTAGACTTTGGACTATGTCCAGTAAATAACTGAGTCTGATTAGTAAACAACAAGTTGGTTAAAAATTCAGTTGAAAATGGACAATCAAAGAGAGCATTATCGGCGTATTTTATTGTTTTCCTTCCGAAAGGGCAAAAATGCACTACAAGCTCCGAAACAATTATGCGAAGTTTATGGTGTGGATTGTCTTACTGATTGCCAGTGTCAGCGTTGGTTTGCTCACTTTCGCTCTGGAAATTTTAATGTGCAAGATGCACCACATACTGATCGTCCAACCACTACTGAAGACAACAAAACAAAGGCGTTAATCGAAACCAACCGGCGTATGATAACTCGAGAGATAGCAGAGAAGCTCAACATATTGAATTCAACCGTTTACTTGCACTTACAACAGCTTGGTTACGTAAGCAAACTGAATGTTTGGGTTCTTCACGAATTAAAAGATATCTACCAAACGCATTAACATATGTGACTCTTTGCTGAATCGTAACGAAAAGGACCTATTTTTAAAAAGAATCATAACGGGTGATGAAAAATGGATTGTTTATGATAACGTAGTCCGAAGAAGATCATGGACCAAGCAAATTGAGCCCCCACACTCGACATCCAAAGCCGATCTTCACCAAAAATCATTATGCTTTCTGTTTGGTGGGATTACAAGGGTATAGTGTACTTTGAGTTGCTTCCAAGAAACCAAACTATTGATTCAAATGTGTACTGTCGTCAACTATCGAAACAGAACGAAGAAATCAAGAAAAAACGCCCTGAACTGGCCAATCGCAAAGGCGTGATGTTCCATCATGATAACGCCAGACCACACAACTCTTTGACAACTCGTCAAAAATTAACAGAGCTCAATTGGGAACTGATGCCACATCCACCTTATAGCCATGACTTAGCACCATCAGATTACCATTTGTTTCCCTCCGTTCAAAACCATTTCAATGGTAAAACTTTCAATTCTGATGAGGCGGTTAAAAATGAGTTGGACCAGTTCTTTGCTTCTAAAAACCAAGGCTTCTTCGAACGTGGAATTTTTCAACTCACCGAAAGATGGCAAAAGGTAATCCAACAAAATGGTCAATATATCATTGATTAATGTTATAGTTAATATAAATAAATTCACTTTGAAAAATACGAAAAAAAAAAAAATGACATTAATTATCGAACAACCAAATATAATGTAGCTGAAGGGAAATTTTATAGTTTTAACTTAGCTGAACTTGATGATAAAACAATATGATTAAGGAAAAAAGTTGTTGAACATTTGTATTTTTCAAAACTTCAAATGCCTGGACTAGGCCCTTCATCTTGAGACTTGGCAGATCTTATACTTCACAGATTTTTAATTGTTTGTCAATTGTACTGAGCAGGTTAGAAATTATAAGAGATTACTTTTTTGCTTCACCAGCCACATTCAGTAACTTCATTATGCTATGATTATAACAAAATCCTAATTAATTTTTAGGAAAGTATATCAAAATTAAAAACAAAAGATTGATACAGGCACAAGTGTTTTATCTAAGGAATTACTACCCCCAAGGGCTATGACCTCATTACTACAGGGTACTTAAGAATTTCTATCTTCTAATAATTTTCTACCCAAATTGTTTTATCAAAAACGAAACACTTTTTAAAGTAAAATACCTTTTTTAACATTTTGAAAACATTTCTATAATAAATAAGGAAGGAAAATACTTAATTTATAAAAGTGTCTATTTAGAGTATATTTTTGATGAAGAGCATTAAATCAAATCCCAATGGCGATTTACACTAAAAACAACTAGCACGTTAAATAGAAGGTAACACTTTAAATAACTCTTTTAATAAAAGATACACTTTAATTCAATCAACTAATAAAAGAGGAAAAATATATAGGTTAGTAACAATTTTAAACACCTAGAAAGTATAGAAGTATTTTTTCTTCTTAATTATAAGTGTTTCAATACTTCAATCAAATGAAGTAATTGTTCTGATCATGGTTCATAAAAGAGTTTCATTTTTTACAGACTCCATTCAGAGTATAACTGAAACTAATACTATACTATATTTATTCAGTTTAAATAGTCGAATTATACTCAGAGCAACAATAAATAAGGTGATATTTAAAACATTAGAACTGATAATCAAATAAAGATTTGAATGATTTCTATTACAAAAAATATGAAGGGAGCAGGAATATGTAAGCATCACAGTGGTCATACAATTATTCATAAAATTAATTTTAGACAACAAAGGTTGATCAGAATGGATTGTCTACGCTTTAAAAACAGAAGAAAGAAAACTGACCTTGTCAATGTCATGTTAATTGCATCAGAAAAATATACCAGGGAATTGAACTCAAAATAGGTTATCAAGATTTTTTTAGAAATGATGCATTACTTTTTGGTTATTCAATTATATTTAAACCAGACATACTAAATACACCCCCCCCCTCCCACCTATCTCACAAAAAATCCTTTGATACAAGTTAAAGTAGTTGAATAAAATCAGAAACAAATACACATTACCTTTGGCTTAGAGATAACAGCAGGCTTAGTAAACGGATTTACAACCCTAGCTTCAGCAAATAACTGTTCTTGATTTCCATCGTAAAATCTTTCCATAAGTTTTTCTTTGTCCCATTTAAAATGATTAAGAAGGATACGTGTAGTAGTAGCAGGAATCTATAAAACAAAAGCAAACCTTAAAAATCTATGAACTTCTAACACGATTTTAGTTCGATAAATAAGAATTATATTCATCCTATTCTGGATTCAATGTACTCAATTAATTTAAATTCAATCAACAATAAATAAATATGAGGAAAACCAAAAAGAGAATCTTCATTTACATAATAGTAGGAGAATATTAAAAACAACAATGAATGCTCTCACTAATTACATAGTAATGAATGAATTCTAAGTAGGCATATCATTACTATTTTAAATTATTTTTTAATGATAAATGCATAATTAAATTCATGGTGTTTAAATGGACATTCAAAAGAAAAATCAAATAAGAGCTATGTGAAAAACATTTATAGTAGAAATTATAAACAACTACTTGAAAGTCATGTACAAAATTGATGTCAGTCAATATAATTTAATGAACAAGTATAAATCATATATTAACTTAAAACGATATTCCTGTATTTATGTGAATTATTTTAACTTTTACAAAAACATAATTGAGATGTAAACAAAGTCAATAAATATGATGTAATAAATTGACAAGAAAACAAAAATTTGCAATTTATTTACAGATAACATGTTTATGTATAATAAAAACATAATAAACTTCAATTTAATAGAAATTACAACCAAAAGCAACAAGATTCAACCTTGAGTAATAAAGTAAAAATAGTGTAACAAATAAAATGGTTGAAGTTTCTAACCTCATTCAAGGGCACTAACTTAAAATGATAGGATTTACCTCAACAACTGTGTTGACGTCTTTTATACAGTCCACCATATGTTGAACAATTTGTTCAGTTGATAGTACTTCGAAAGGATAATCGTCTATATCAGGTTGTCTTTCTCTGCAACTATTTCCAACGTCCATAGCAAAATCTACATCGTCTCCACTAGATTCGTTGCCCGAATCAACTTCTTCGTATAATGTCTCTTCTTCTGAATCCATTACTTAAATTTTAAGTGAATTAGTTAGTAAAACTGCAATAGGTGCACAATTTGTTATATAGAGCTTATTATGTCCCGCTTAATTTAGACCAAAATCCTAAATAACATTACTGGCACCTGCCTAAACTGTCCTCACTAACAACACGTGACGTCATCAGCAGAACTGCAAGAAACTTCAAGTGACTGGAAAGTAAATATATTTAATTTACAGAAAAACCACTATTATCTTAAGAAATTAAGTAAGAAAAAATTATTTTATTCAATAGAATTTTTACTGAGAAGAATTCAGGTCTTAAATAGAAAATAAAGTCGAGTTTTACTGACATATTGACCTGATATTGAATCACAATGTTTTGGATTTGGAAGGCTTCAGCTTCAGTGTTTATCAGCATTTTGAATGTGACAACTATGAGATGAATGTGAACATTTAAATTTTTCTCTCTATTTTCACTTAAAATTAATGTTGAAGACGGCCTTAACTCATGGCAAAAACAAATAAATGTAATTTTCCGACTATTGAAGGAATTCAAGTAATTTCTCTCATTGGGAAAGGGACATTTTCACGTGTCTATAAAGGGATTCAACTGGTAAATATATTATTTTTTTAAAAATTGAACCAACATTAGTATCATATTTGTTGGGTGCATTCACAAATTATTGGCCTGAGACTGTTTGCTTATGCCTAGAATTGTATGTTTAGATTAATCCTAATGAACTGTTAATTCTACATCCTTTTAATAATCACTTATTATAAAATTAACTTTTATAATTACAGAACATCGCAAGTTTATTTATTATTTGTTTTGATGAGAAAATGTTACTATTCTAAAAATATATGTTAATGTTTTTGCCCTTAGAGGACATTGTAAATTCTAGTTTTTAAAAAGAGCATTTTGAGTTTTCATAGCACCTGGGACAATTAATATTTGAAATCTTGATAGTTAATAATAGAAATACTGTTTAGTTGAGAGCACATAACATCTTGTATTTGTAATAGGCCAATGAGATATTGCATTAAACGGGTGTACAATAATTAATATTACCTTAGCTAATGGTGATGACTTTATAAGCTTGGTTTGGCCAGGAGACTAATTTCAAATTCATTTTTACTATATATAATTTTCTCGTTGAATTAAGAATGTGTAAAAACTATGATACTCAAAAGATTATAAGGTATCAAAGTTAATTACTTAGTAATGTGTTAGAAGTGTTGGTTAAATAAAAGTAATGATGCCAAAAAATGTTAAATTGTGAGCATGAGTAAAATGAATATGCCACAAAGTAATAACACAAAGCTTTAAAATATAATATTTACAGTTTGAGCAGAAAATATTATAGTAAAATCAGCAAAAAAAAGATAGAAATCCATATTATTAAGCATTAATTAATCCATATTTTTCTTTACCCTTTGCTCATTTAAGTGCTATCTAGACCTCTTTATGTGGTACACCCATTTTTGGCTTGGGTAATAAATAGCATGATGATTTTAACACAATTCCACAGAGGGAAGGAAATCAGTCATGGAGCTTATACTGAAGACCCAATGTCCAAACTGATCCTGCTACCACACACATACACAAACCCAGTTTCCGTAAAGTTAAGGTTTATGTTAGGGAGATCATTGTTTATCGAGGGATTGATATAGTTATTTCTAGGTCATTATATTCCATGATTTTATTATAAATTTATAATGATGGATACATTAAAAGAATGATCTTATTGTATTATCACACTTGAACCCCAACTTATGTGATTTTCACTTCTAGCTATTATATTATTAAGTATCTCATATCCAGCTTAAATTTAGTCTTTACATAGGTTTCTTACTAAGGGAGAAATAGAATGAAAAGTGTCATCTGTACCTTATTCCAGCAAGTGGGAAATGGCTCAGTTTACACAGTCCCTGCATGTTGCACTCTGTGGACACACACGCACCACACCTCAGTAGGTATTATAAACCTTAAGAGCCTCCCCTCCCCAAGCAGGACTTAAGGAATTGTGATCAGGTTTTTTTTATAGAGTGGGCAACTCAACATACAGTCCCTGTTAAATAAGGAAGATTTAAAATGAGTTGCCTCCAGTAGTCAGGAATCTCCATGGTCAGTTTGCCAGTTTAATGGGATCTACCGTAGTCTAATCTCTGGGGCCCCATATATATATGTGTGTGTATTTATATGTAAACCAGCAGATGTGCCCAAGCTTATTTGGGAAATCTTTTAAAACTGTTAATAAGTGGGATACAATCTAGAACCAGCATGTCACTCATCAAACATGATGCTTTGAGGAAGGTCAATTGATACTAACAATTGCTTTAAACCTAGGATACTCCTATAGAATTTACAGTCCCAAATTGTGCCTTATATTTTACTCGATATGTGTCTTTAAAGATTGAGATCTATTATAACAAAATAAATAAATGTTGTTATGTGCATATTTTTTGTCAACACAACAGAACCCTCTTCAATTGCATTCAATTACTGACCTCCTTTAGATCCCCATTCCAGTTTTACTACAAGAATATTAATGTAGTCTAAGCCCAAGTTGGGTTACTGAGTTATACAAACACCAAGCTTCATCTAATTTGGTTTTCTTGTTTAAAAATCATTTACTTGTTTGCTTTCAGTTTTTTTTTTTTTTTTTTGCATACATCTCATTATTACATTCTCCTACATATATATATATATATAAAATTGTAACCTCTGTCTGTATATTGATTTTTTTCGCGAATTTTCACGATAACTTTTCGTTTCACATGTCATAGACACCATAACTGCATTTTGTTTCTTTCGTGTATGTTTGTTTGTTTGTTTGTTTGTTTGTTTGTTACCTTTTCACGCATAAACGGCTGAACCGAATTTTATGAAACTTGGTATGTATATTACTACTATCCCAACTTAGACTTTAGGCTATATTAATTTTCTCTGAGACGAACAGGAGTGGGGGTTATAAGGGAAGCCTGAAATTATAAATGTCGATATTTCGTTTTCTATTGGTTTTTCGGCAAATATGCACATAACAAAAGTTGTTTATTTTGTTATTTAGAGTAACTTTTGTTATATACACTTTTGTCGTATACCGAAGTTTAAATGCGTTATACGCTAAAAATTATAGCGGGAGTCAACAATATTATTTGCCAAAAAAGACTCAACCGAACTAAATAAAACTCGGCATGTGACTTAGCAGTGAGGCCTTCATTATAATAAGCCATACCAACATTTCTATGTACGGGCAGGAGTGGGGGTTATAAGGGAAGCCTGAAATTAAAAATAGCGATATTTCGTTTTCTATTTGTTTTTCCGCTAATATAAACATAACAAAAGTTGTTTATTTTGTTATTTAGAGTAACTTTTATTATATACACTTTTGTCGTATACCGAAGTTTAAATGCGTTATACGCTAAAAATTATAGCGGGAGTCAACAATATTATTTGCCCAAAAAGATTCAACCGAACTAAATAAAACTCGGTATGTGTATTAGCAGTGAGGCCTTCATTATAATAAGCCATACTAACATTTCTATGTACGGGCAGGAGTGGTGGTTATAAGGGAGGCCTGAAATTAAAAAAAGCAAATATTTCGTTTCCTATTGGTTTTTCTGCAAATATGCCAAATATAACAAAAGTTGTTTATTTTAGCAGATTTCCCTTAAGGGAAATCAGCTATTGAGGTCGTACTCATGACGGAATTTTCGAAAAATTTCTTCAAATGTCCATCGATCCTACCCAGGAGATGACGAAAATGAGGTCCGTTCAAAACTATATATATATATCTATATATATATATATATATATATATATATATATATATATATATAGATAGACATATATATATATATATATATATATATATATATATATATATATATATATATATATATTTGTCTGTTAACACTCTAGCGGTCGCAATTTTTGTTTAATCGTCACCAAACTCGGTATTTAATCGTTTTATGTAAAAAGGAAGATCAAGTTCGTTAACGGCTGAAATCGGACCAGTGGGAGGGGGGTTTAGAGGGGGGATTTTCAAAAATTCGAAATATCTCCGTTATTATGCATCGGATCGAAAAATTGTATAGAACCAATCTTATTGGAAATTAAATTTACTATAAATATTGTTATATGCATTTATTCTCTATCTTGAATATTAACCGAGATATTTGCATTTGTAATCTGCATGTTCGGACTTTCCGCCGAGAGCTCTGGTGGCCATTTCCATAACTATTCGTCCCTCGTGAATAGGTTTAGAGGTTAGGTTAACTGTTTTTTGGGGCTAGAAACTTCTGGGTTATTACGCCCTAAATAATGTTTTAGGTTTAGAGGTTTCTTACTACTACAGTTGTTATTAGGCAGATTTCTCTATTGTAAAACTTCACGTGGGAAATCTGCTTAGTTTACGCAGCCCCTGCGTGACGGACTTTTGTTATTTGGAGTAACTTTTGTTATCTACACTTTTGTCGTATACCTAAGTATAAATGAGTTATACGTTAAAACTTTAGCGGGCACTAATGGCTGAACCGAACTTAACAAAACTCGGTATGTCAATTAGCATTAATTCTTCCATGATTATAAGTTATATTAAAATTTTTAGGTTCGAACGGGAGGGGAGTTATAAGGGAGGCCTGAAATAAAAATTCACCATATTTACATGTATAAGAAACGGGAAATATAAAAATATCGAAGACTGTGAAGAATTATCGAACAAATAATTCTATTATTAGCAAATCACCGGCAACGACGGGTATCAATCCTAAACACTGGGACGGGTAAATGTCAAAATATTGTGCAATGTAAAGCCTGCTAAAAAATACCATCACCATTCAGCCTCAAATGAATTCCCGGGCGAAGCCGGGTATCTGAGCTAGTATATATATATATATATACTAGCTCAGATACCCGGCTTCGCCCGGGAATTGATTTGAGGCTGAATGGTGATGGTATTTTTTTGGCAAGGCTTTAATTTGCACAATATTTTGACATTTACCCGTCCCAGTGTTTAGGGTTAATTCCCGTTGTTGGCATTTGTTAATAATAAAATTAATTTTTTATGTAAGTCTTCACTGTCCTCCAAATTGTCATATTTCCCGTAGACAAATAGACAATGAAATATCGCGAATTTTTATTTCAGGCCTCCCTTATAATCCGCACTCCCGTTCTAACCTAAAAATTTTAATATAGCTTATAATCATGGAAGAATTAATGCTAATTGACATACCGAGTTTTTGTAATTTCGGTTTACTCGTTAGCGCACAATGAAATCGTTGACTCCCACTTTAGTTTATAGTGTATATCTCATTTATACGTTGTTAAAAGACAAAAGTATAACAAAAGTTACTCTAAATAACAAAATAAACAACTTTTGTTATGTTTATATTTGCGGAGAAACTAATAGGAAACGAAATATCGCTATTTTTAATTCCAGGCTTCCCTTATAACCCCCACTCGTGCCCGTCGCTAGAAATGTTGGTATGGCTTATTATAATGAAGGCCTCACTGCTAATACACATACCGAGTTTTAATTAGTTCGGTTTGAGTCTTTCTTGGCAAATAATATTGTTGACTCCCGCTATAATTTTTAGCGTATAACGCATTTAAACTTCGGTATACGACAAAAGTGTATATAACAAAAGTTACTCTAAATAACAAAATAAACAACTTTTGTTATGTGCATATTTGGTGAAAAACCAATAGAAAACAAAATATCGCTATTTTTAATTTCAGGCTTCCCTTATAACCCCCACTCCTGTTCGTCTCAGAGAAAATTAATATAGCCTAAAGTCTAAGTTGGGTTAGTAGTAATATACATACCAAGTTTCATAAAATTCGGTTCAGCCGTTTATGCGTGAAAAGGTAACAAACAAACAAACAAACAAACAAACAAACAAACAAACAAACAAACAAACAAACAAACATACACGAAAGAAACAAATGCAGATATGGTGTCTATGACATGTGAAACGAAAAGTTATCGTGAAATTTCGTGAAAAAAATCAATGTACAGACAGAGGTTACAATTTTATATATATATAGATATATATATATATATATATATATATATATATATATATCTATATATATATAAAATTGTAACCTCTGTCTGTATTGATTTTTTTCGCGAATTTTCACGATAACTTTTCGTTTCACATGTCATAGACACCATAACTGCATTTTGTTTCTTTTGTGTATGTTTGTTTGTTACCTTTTCACGCATAAACGGCTGAACCGAATTTTATGAAACTTGGTATGTGTATTACTACTGACCCAACTTAGACTTTAGGCTATATTAATATTCTCTCAGACGAACAGGAGTGGGGATTATAAGGGAGGTCTGAAATTAAAAATAGCGATATTTTGTTTCCTATTGGGTTTTCGGCAAATATGAACATAACAAAAGTTGCTTATTTTGATATTTAGAGTAACTTTTGTTATATACACTTTTGTCATATACCGAAGTATAAATGAGTTATAAGCTAAAAACTATAGCGGGAGTCATTAGTTTTATTGGGCTCAAAAGACTCAACCGAACTAAATAAAACTCGGTATGTTTATTAGTGTTGACGCCTTAATTATCATAAGCTATACCAACATTTCTAGGGACGAGCAGGAGTGGGGCTTGTAAGGGAGGCCTGAAATTAACAGTAGTGATATTTCGTTTCCTATTGTTTTTTTGACAAACATGCACATGACAAAAGTTGTTTATTTTGTTATTTTCAGTAACTTTTGTTATATTCTCTTTTGTCGTATAGAAAAGTATAAACGAGATATACACAAAAATCTAAAGCGGGGGCCAACAATTTTGTTGGGCACTAACGATTGAACCGAACTTAGAAAAACTCGGTGTGTGAATTAGCATTAATTTTTCCATGATTATAAGCTATATTAAAAATTTTAGTTTCAAAGGGGAGTGGGGATTATAAGAGAGGCTGAAATGAAAAACTCGCTTTTTTTATTTTCTATTTGTTTTTCGGCAAACGTGCACATAACAAAAGTTGTTTACTTTGTTATTTAGAGTAACTTTTGTGTGCATTCACTTTTGTCGTAAAATGAAGTAAACACGGGATATACGCTAAATGGGAGTCAATAATTATACTAGTACTTATTTAAGGGGTTTTAATAAATGAATATTATGACAAATGATGTTATGTTTTCGTCTTATATGATAGTTCAAAGTATGATTCGGATTAGTGAGGTTATAAATCTTCGTCACCCCCTCCTCATTTATTTATTTTTCCTAGAAAATAACTTTGTTATTTATTTCCAATAGAAATATAAACTATAAGAGCATTTCCATTATTTAATTTGTATAATGTACCTCGATGTTATTGAAACAAATATGTAATATAATAACAATTAAACGTTAATGGTAATGTCATTATGACAAAAAACAATATGCGTTTAAAATTCGATATGATATTTTCAGGGTACCACTATTATTTAATTCCATCCGGTAGATAAATTATAAAATAATGTTTTGCATCAATAATATAAGTAGAAGAATGTTGAGAAGTCTCATGCGGGAGCGGAAGATGACGGGAGCCTTACCAGTTAATTGAGTTTACTTATTTCCCGTCTGGCATTACTGGAAGCGATTTCCAGTGAGATTCACTATTACAAATATAATCTTACATGCAAAACTTTGCCTATACTATGTGAGCTTGGATTGGCTTTTGAAAGGAAATATGTTCATTATAGATGATATTTAATTGTAATAAATGCTACCCATGATTATGGTTTGAACTATTGAAAAACGGTGAGTCAAAAAGTGTAGAGGGATAGATTAGGAACACATTTTCATTTATCTTTCAAAAATAAAATTTCTATTCTATTAATCCCCAAAAGTTACCCTTCAGGGTTGGCTATTTCGGAAAATCATTATGTCGTGGAGGGAAGTGTAATTGTACACATTGAAGTCTTACGATCAAAATACCATCATTAGTCAGTCAAGAATGATTTCCCGGGCATCGCCGGGTACCTTAGCTAGTATATATATATATATATATATATATATATATATATATATATATATATATATATATATATATATATATATAGGGATGTGCTTGTACTTGGGTGTATTCCATCAAGAAATGTTTTGGGGACACACTTGTCTGTCACTGCTCAGTCGCTAGCGGTCACAATTTTTGTTTGATCTATACCAAATTCTACGGCTGAAATCAGACCAGGTCAAAAATCAAAATCAGGGAATTTCAAAAATTCAAAATATCTTATACACACAATTCAAAATATCATTATTCACTGGATTGAAAAAGTGTATAGAAGCCGTCTTATTACACATTTAATGTTCTATAAAAGTTGTTAAACATTATTTTTCTTTCTCTATCTTCAATACAGATATTTTCATTTTTTAGTTTTTAGCCTTCAGTAAAGTGCACCTGCTACTCATGTTATATGAACAATAAGCTCCAAGCTTAAATGCACAAATATTGTTTTCATTGAACTTTTTCTGTATTGAGATAGATTGCAAATACATTCTGTAATGTCATCAATTAAGATGTTATGTTATTAACTCAAAAAGGTTTATTTGATCTCTCCAAACTTGATAATTAACCATTTCATGCAACACTTAAGTTTGTAGTTACTAATGGCTGAAATCGGACTAGGAATAGAGGGAGTTTTGAGGACGGAATTTGAAAATTCAAAATATCTTCATTATTATGAGTCAGATTGAAAAGTGTTATAGAACCAATCTTCTTAAAAGAAGAGTTTTGATTGTGTAAAAGAAAAAACAGAGTATTGGTTAAATTATGATTACTATATAGTCAATCTCCTATGTGTTCTAAACATTCATGGTGATATAGGATTTTATTGCTATCCAAAGGAGCAACTGAAAAAACCCAACCTTTTTCAAGCCAAATTCGAACTGGCATCTTTTGACTTGAGATACTAGCCTCTCATTTACTGAGAGACTTGTTGAATAGATGTAATTGGAGGTAATTTATGTATACCATGCTTATCTGGGGAAGAAGTACTTTCTTTACCATAGACCTCTTTATATACTATTATATCCTGTATTTGAATTTTGTTTTTTGGATTGTTGTTGTTTGTATTATATTTATTAAAATGAAATTATAACTATTTTTTTAAAATATATTTTAGAAAGAAAAAAACAAAGTTGCTGTTAAAGTAATTGATAAAAAAGATTTGACGAAAGGAAAAGTAGATGTGATTGTGTCAGAAATCGGAATCATGAAATCCCTTGATCATCCGCACATAGTTAGGATGTTGGATTTTAAGTGGGATTCAGTGTAAGTTTCTAATAGATTTTAGATTTTCCTATAATTTGGTAAGAAGTGATATATTAGGAAGAAGCTGTTTAAGGTACAAACCTTGTTTGTTTACAAATTTAGACTTTTTATTTCATGAAATAAAAATATAATTTTTGTTCATATAACCAATTTATTTTATTACTAATATTGATTTTTTGGTGTTTTTATTGAGTGAATATGTTACACATTTTCTATCATTATTCCATGTTATCAAATTGTTTACAAAATTATTTTAGGTAGTATTTTCAAGATTTATATGTACCAATATTTGATATAAGCTCTTAAATATCTTCTGAACTTTAATCCATCACTTACCATTTTCGTGGTTCCTTTTCATGGCAGCAGTGGCTTTGAACCTCACATTTGGATGAAAGTCTTTTGCTAATTGAATACATTAATAAAATTAGTATTAGTGTCCACTTTCAGTTTGTTTGTTGACTTCTTGATTGCTTTATTTAATAAGTATCTAAGCAGATCCTGTTATAAGGTGGCTAGCGTTTTAAAAAAACACTTTTTTTTTGTTAATTGGGCTGTAATTTCATGTTGAGGAACAAAGTAACTGCATTCTTTGTATCTTATCAGTAGACAGCTGAGTTTGCATATCAAATATATTATAGTATGAAGTGTATGTTATAACCATGTTGATTTTGAGTACTAATTGCATGAAGCATCTGTTAGTTTTTATTCTGTTACTGGCCACTTTGTTTATACTCTTGCCTTATGTATTGTCCATTTATCTATGACTTGATAGCATTTAGTTATTAGATTCTAAAAAATGAATATATATTAATCAATTAAAATAAATATTTTTAATTGCTAGGGCTGTCTGTCTTTTTTCTTTGGATATACAGCACTTGTATTAATACTTACATTTATTTTTAATTTTAAGGTTTAATAAACATATGTTTAAATAAAAAACTTCCAAGAAAATGATTTAATCTCTTAAAAAAAAGATCCTGGACTTATCAGAAATTCATTTGTAATTTTTAGATATTCTACTATCTGGAAAAATAATGTTTGACTAATTTTAATTTTTTTGGTTCAAAGATATGAGCAATTAATAGCTATTTAAATTTGTGCTTTCTAGTTGTCTAGCTAGAGCCTTTTATTGAAGCTGAAAGCTTATTTTGTTGAATTGATGGTTGAGTGGTTAGGCTTTACATATGTACGGACATAGAAAAAAAAAATATTAAAGAACAAATAGTAGACAACTACCAATGAAATGTCAACCTCAAAAAAGCTGCCAGATTTTGTATTGCAGGCAGGTACACCTAATGCATTGATGCTGTACACTCTTAATCATCATCAAAAGTTAATGGCGTTTCATTGACAGTTGTCTACTATTTGTTCTTCAATATTTTTTTTTTTAGTGCCATTAGACTATTTTAATGAGCAAATTAACAATGTGGTACGAACCTATGGAGCTAATAGCCATGGGATCACATCTCACACAATATGTTAAAAAATTTCAATTTTTCTCTCAAACACTTTAAGAATACGTCTATATGAACTAAGTCTTTATAATGAATGATAAGAACACTTAGTTTATATCACTATAAGTGTTTTTGATAAAAAAAAAAAAAAAAAAAAAAAAAAAAAACTGGGGTAAAAACCTTCAATAACACTATTTTATTAGGCTGGGAAGAATTTGTCATTGGGCCTGTCCTCAGTGAGGGAGACTGCCAAAAGAGAATTGGGGAATCGAAGAGGCAGGGAGTCAATGAATGAAAGGAGACTGCAGTTCCAGAGATCCCACTCCTCCCAAAGTCGGCATACTTAAACCTGCTCAGATGGTGGGAGAGGGTCAGAGGTGGCGGATGGCACATATTGATTGGCTCCAATAACACTTCCAGCAGCTCTCTAAGACCTGTACATTATCAACGAATAAAATATTCTATAATATCTAGTATAGTTCTACAATACAATACAATAATGATTGTGAACAATTTTGTTCTCAATATTTACAATATAAGGTTTTTAGTGGTGGTGTTTGATAATGTGGTGGCAGGTAGCTGTTCCCTGATCTGGGATCCTTGCTCCAGAAGGTTCAGCTGGTTGTCATTTCCATTATTGGAGTGAGGCCCAGCCAATAAACCTTGACCACCACACTGTGAAGATCTATGTGATGAGGAATTATCGAACATCAGGTCTCATCTCTATAGCTGTAGTATCCATGCGTGGCGTGGAGTCAGTGGTGGTGTTGTTGTTGGGAGCGGTAGTGACACTGCAACAATCACCTGTGGAGCTGCAACATTTCTGGGAAAGTGCTGCCTTTTCTGGTGGGGATGCTACTGCAGTCAGCTGCGGAGCTCTATTAGTCAATCACTGCTCTCAGTGGTGGACATTTCATCTGATGTGTAGCACAGCATTCTCTTAGATCAATCGGACTCTTCTGGTGGAGGGTTCTACGGGGTCTCCCTGGGCCATTTGGTTTTGTTGTGGACGGTGTACTCAGCTTCCTCGTGATGAGCTCATACTGTTACGTTAATTATATGTGTTATTTATTAACCTCCACTTTGTGCTAATTGGGACGGGTATCTATAGATTATCACCCTTTTCTAATCAGAGTGGGACTAAGGGCTTTCTTTAATGAGTTTGTTACTAAATGAATTCCTGTTACCCAGGTGAGAATCGAACTTATGACTTTAGGTTTACGAAGTGAGATTAAGACCAACACTATAACGCACATGGCTATCCTGAACCCTACTTAAATAGAACCAAAGATTTGTCGGTTATTGACTAATAATAATGATAAACAAAAACACAAGTACATTGGAGGTATAAAGGTGATTTATTTGTTTTGCTTCTTTTTTTTTTTTTTTTTTTTTTTTTTTTTTTTTTTTTTTTTTATAAACTAGATATCTTTCTATAGTTTTATGCTAGTTATTGCTTCTAATAAATATATACTATCTTCTTTTGGCACAGCATTATTTAATTTTTATTTTTTCATTTATAGGGCAGTTTATATTATTCTTGAATACTGCGAGGGAGGTAATTTGCATGAATATATCAAAAGTCATAATAGATTACGAGAACATGTATGCAAAAGAGCCCTACAGCAATTGGCTTCTGGTCTGGCATACTTACGGTCAAAAAACATTTGTCACATGGATTTGAAACCTCAAAATATATTAATGAATTATGATCCATTTTCATTGAAAATTGCAGGTATTCATTCTTGGTTAAATATTGCTTTTGCATTAGAATTGCTTTAATGTCTCGCCACTTTTTCTTCTGTGTTAGGCTGTATTAAAAAGAGTTTCTCCCATGAGCTAAGATATATAGATTGTGAATAAACATAATTACAATAATGAATCTGTAGGGGATGGACAGACTAGCAGGCTACTATATCAGAAAAATGGCCATAACTCTGCAAACCCTATTTTTGTTTACCAAAATTTGATTAATGTTTTTCATCCTTATACAATTAATTAATAATTTGAACTTCATCCTTATGACAAGTCATAAGATCTTCAGAATTAACAAAAAGTCTGTCACTCAGATTCTTTGTGAACTAACCAAATTCCCCATGAGTTGGAATGGTTAGCTGAAATACACTATATTTAAGCTTGGAATAAGACATTTTGCTATAAATTCCCTTATTTTTAATGTGAGATAAGGAAGAGTGAGGGTATACAAGATGCTGAAAATTGGAAAATACTATTAACTGTTAATTTGTAAAACCTGTGTAGAATAATAATTGTTGAATATTATATTGCTAGCAAGATGGTTATATATCATTTAAATTCTCTAAACCCCATCTCCTTCCTGATCCAATTTCCATTGCTAAAGACTTCATCATTAACATTTAAATGTCGAGGTTAAAATTTCAAGAGGCCAAACTGTTCCACTCTTTATAAGTCCTTTATTACTGGTAGCATACTTTTGGGCCAAGCTGCCCCATCTTCAGTTCTCTGTAACATAACAAACAAAAATTATTAAAAATTCCACATTATAAAAATTATTAGTCAATATGATAGTCACTCATCAAAAACATTTAATTCACAGCTGTGAAAGTTTAAATACGTAGTAAGGTCCAAAAGTTTCCGGCCTGGGATAGAAGGAAAGGTGAAAGAAAAAAACTGGTTTTACTGTTTTTCAATATATTCTCCTCTAAGTGCAATACACTTATTACAATGCTTTGGCAACATTTCTATACCATGAAAAAAAATAATTTTCTTCTTTGTTAAAAAAATGTTCTTTCACTGCTGCTTGGAGCTCTTCGTCGGTGTTAAATCGCCTTCCACGAAGGTCAGATTTTAATTTTGAAAAAAGGTAAAAATCACTAGGGGCCAAGTCTGGGCTGTAGGGTGGGTAGGAGATTTCTTGGAATCCACAGTCCTTCACAGCGGCCTTGGAAATCAATGCTGTGTGGACAGGGGAATTGTCGTGAAGGAGGCGGACGCCTCTGCTTAACTTCCCTCGCCTCTTCTCTTTAATGGCGTCTCGTAACCGGTGAAGTAGGGCTGCATAATGCTCACCATTCATTGTGGTATTCCTTTCTTTAAAATCTATCAATAGTATTCCTTTACAGTCCCAAAAAATTGTGGCCATTATCTTTTTTGTTGACTGCGTGACTTTTGCCTTTAAAGGAGGCGCATCTCCTGGTCTTCTCCATTCCATGGACTCTCTTTTGCTGAGTGGGTCATAATATAGAACCATTGTCTCATCCCCAGTTACAATTGAGTCCAAAAAATTCTTTGGGTCGGCATTATACTCGCGTAAAAATTCATTGCAGCAGTGAACTCGTTCCTTTTTTTGATGAGCTGAAAGAATTGTTGGAATCCATCTTGCACTAACCTTGTTCATATGCAAATGTTCTTTGATGATCCTCAAAACACTTGTTTTTGAAAGCCCCAACCTCGCTGCTATTTCCTTGGTTTTCAGTCGTTGGACAGACAGCAATTCAGATTCCACAAGTTGGATTGTTTCAGAAGTGACAGCTTCCAGTGGGCGACCGGGACGTGGGTCATCTTCTAGACTTTCTCTCCCTAACTTAAATAATTTTGCCCATTCTTTCACTGTGGAATACGAGGGGGAGGACTGCTTGTATACACAATCCAAGCGCACTTTAATTTGCGCAGGAGTAAGACCCTCTTTACAAAAGAATTTAATTACCGCATGGTACTCGAGTTTAAACATTGTAAAAATGGGGAGTTTTCTTTAAGGCTGGACACTGACTGACAAGACTGAGGAAGTGCGGGTGATGGGTATGGAGTGAGCAGGCATGGACCTGCATAGGCGTGCAGGTCCCGGCACGTTTGAAGGAGGGCAAGCAGGACAGGCCGGAAACTTATGGACCTTACTACGTATATGCAATCCAAAAGGTTCGTACTAGTCACATATCAAATTCTTTTAAAATGGAATGTAAATAAGTGCATAACTAATAACTAACATTTCACATTTGTAAGCAAGCTCTAACAAACCCTCTCCCTTCCATTAGTGAGAATATGAATAGAGAGAATACATTTAAAAACACGAGAGAAATGATAAAAACATTACAAATAAATAAACAATAAAACATTAAAAATAAATATTAATATAAGTTGTTTTAATTGTATGGGAGATTAAGAACTTTCTCGGTTCTATTCTCTTGGGATTTTGAGAGTAATGGACATTTACAATGGAGGACGAAATAAACCTGTGCATGCCATGCCACCATCTCATCTTACATTGATATTGTTCTCATATCCATGCTCCCCCATACTCGTTGCACCAAATGCGCTTTCCTTTGAAAGGGTTATTAAGTACCTCAAATTCTATTGTGCTGTCATTGCCTTGTATATGTAGCTTAGAATTCTTAGTGGAAAGGTACTATTTTAATCTTGTATTACACTTTCTTCCACTTTGTCCTAAATGTGGGCTGCTTTAAATCAGACAAGAAATTTGATAATCTGATTTATCAAGTGAATCAATCTGTTCTTTAGCTTTAGGTAGAAGTTGCTTCAGGGAACTATTAATTTTGTATGATATACTGAGCTGGCATTTTCCAGCGTGTGCCCAACCTTCTCAGGGATGCTGAGTTGATTCACAGGTTTTTGCCTTATTTTCTTCTCTTGTTTTAATTCCAATTGGACATTCCTCACAAATCTATGTTCCAAAATTGTTTATAAACAAGATTAAAACAGACCATTTACAACTAAGATGTCTGAGCTATGTAAACACATCCTAAAAGAAGGCCTTAATGACAGCGGAGTGGAATTTGAGGTACTTAAATTTCTGTTCTTTTTACCGAATAAAGAATGTGTATTTGGTGGAACAGATGTGAGGCAGTGATGGATATGTTGGAAAAGAATAATTTCAATGTAAGAGGGGGTGGTTCTCCACTGTAGCTGTGCTTGTCTGATTTATCCCTCTGACTCACAGGAAATACTGAGAGAATAGAGGCCATCTCTAGGTTAGAATCTTCTAATGATCTCCCTTAACATTAGGACATTTTATTTTAATATTTATTTATTTTTAATGTTTTATCATTTATTCATTTCTAATGTTTTTATCATATCTCTCAAACCAATCAAATTTATTTGAGGTAGAGGGGTTTATTAATGTTCAACATAAATGAGAGGTTATGTTACTAGCTGTATAATTAATCTTAGAAGGGTTTCATATGTAGATTGATAGATAAATGGGTGCACCGGAGGCCGTTTGGGCTAACAACATTGGGTACATCTAGCAAGCTGAAGGTAAAAATAGTAAAAGGTCAGATTCCGTCAGGCAGGATGACAGTGTGAACAGGCTCTGGGTACAGTGTGCCTGTCAGTCTACTGTAGACAACTCATTCCAGGTTCCCATTGAACAATGGGGGTTGTACATCAAGATGATCACTCGTTACTTAAAAATTCTGATCATGAATCCCTTGAGACTCTCTAGTGGGCGGCTAAGTATCTTAAAGGTCTATAATGCCAACCAAAAAAAAAAAAAACTAGGTAAATTAGGATAATTTATATATAGATATTTTTCTAAGTTTTTTTTGTTGTTTTTTTTTGGAAAAGATTATATTACTTGAAATATGAGGTCAAAGCAGACTCCATTTTAAAAAGGCAATTTTAAAAAAAATCTGAATATTTCATACATTCATACAGGTTTCCCCACCCCCCCTCTTGGTAAACATTTCAGAACAGATTTTCAGTTTAGTGATTCAGCTTTGTGGAGCAGCACAAGACCACTTTGAACGGATTGGCTTGCTCCTAACTGATATTTTACAGTTGCTCATTGTTTAAGCCTAAGCCTCATTGGCAGAATGAGGTACCTCAAGCACCAGTTCCTGCAGGTCATACAAAAACTCTGATTGAAGTTTGTTGAGGTTTACCACAGGTCTTATTTTAGATTTAATGTCAGCCTTTATCTTGTTTCGTATCATAATTTTTCTCATTAGAGAGGAAACAATTACTTTTATATTATATATGGGCATTGAAAACTGTTCTTCTATAAATTTTTTTATTTTATTTCAGTTCTAAATTGTTTGCCATGTTTTGCAATGACTTTTTCTTTTATTGCCTTGTTAACTCTTTGTGTGTTATTTCTTTTAGATTTTGGACTGGCCCAGTATGTTCCAGAAAAAAATTATATGGATAATTTAAGGGGTTCTCCACTTTATATGGCACCAGAGATACTTTTGCGAAGAAAGTATTATTACAATGTTGATTTGTGGTCTATTGGTATCATTTTGTATGAATGCCTCTTTGGGAGAGCACCTTTAGCTCATAAAAATTGTGCGGAATTGTTAGATGCTTTGAGATCTGAAGTTCCTATTAAAGTAAGTCTGGTGAAATTGAGTCAATCCTTGGGGGTGTCATAAAGTTTAGTTCAGTAATGTTAATTTAACTGTGATTTTCCTCAAATTTTTGAGTAATTTTATTTGTTTTATGAAACAAAATTTCAAATTATTCTTCTCCCATTTAGTTAATTTCTTAAAGTTTCATTTACTATCATTTGTTTTTACTGTTTCATTAACTATTTATTATTTTGCTTTACTTTTAGTACCCGAGCACTGTACCTATATCTAAAGATTGTAAGGATTTGCTGACAAAACTTCTTGTGTATAATCCCAATGAAAGAATTACCTATGAAGATTTTTTTAATCATCCCTTCATTGATTTGGCTCATGCTCCTACTGAAGAAAACAAAATAAAAGCTTTTAGAATTATTCAAGAAGCTGTTTTATGCGACGAGAAAAAGAATTATTCGAAAGCATTTAATTTTTATTGTCAAGCCTTGCAGTATTTAGTTCCTTTTTTGGATAGTATGTTGATATTTTACTTATCTATTTGTTATTTAAGAACATGCTTCGTAGTAAGTTCCAGCAAATTTGTTTTTCCTCCTATATCACCTATACTGATAGTTTTAATTCAAACTGATAACTGTTTTTTCAAGCACAATGCATTTTAAATATAATACCTAATTTTAAAATATTTTAAAAATTACAATCTACTTTTGGTGTTCACTGCTATCCAGCAAGGATTTCTATATGTTTATCTATAAGAGTTTCTCATCTTTTGTTATTTGCAAATGGTCATATCGACCCAATAATATTTTTTATCAATTACTTTATTCAATGCTTGTGTTTATTAAAAAAATAATAGATAGGATAATAAAAAATGTTACCAAATATATAGATTAAATTGCTATGTGATTAAAAGTTAGCCACAACTTTAAATACTTAAAATGTCATATATGAAATTGACAAATTTTAAAACACCTACTACACTAAAACTATTTGACACAAATATAAGCTAAAGTTCTAAAATTAAATTTTATAGTTAACAATATAACAAAGGAGAACACTACAGTACAGGAACATGGGAATAATAAAAATGCCAGGGTGATACGAAAGTTTGTGTGTGCTTTATTTTATGTGTGATCATTTTATTTATTTGCACATATTTTGATTAAAAGACATTGCTTGAAGCTAGCTTTTTACCAAATGTTCACAGCCATTTTGGTGCCATAATAAATCTTTATGGAAATGTGTCTCACCACAGAGGTGCCAAGGACTGGAAAGATGCAAGATCCTGAACATTGGCTAGATGAGAAAGAAGAATGAATGACAACTCCTTGATTATTGCTATGTTAATCTTGTGAGGGCTCTTGCGTTGCCTTAGTGGAAAAGAATTTGCATCATTTTCATTGGCACTGATGAGTTAGAGATAGGTGAACTCTCTCAAATGGAGCGGAATTTCTTGACATTGAAGGGGGAACTCAAGTTGGACTTAACTCACGAAATTCCTGCATACATGCATCATAGCATTCCCTCCCCCCAAATTGTTCTTCTGGGGATAAAGAGAGCTGGTCCCGGTTTAACCACTGTTTTTACTTATTAGAGTTTTTGAAATACATTACTTTTTGTCAAAAGTCACAATTAGCTTGATAAATTGAATGTCACTGAAGTTGACCGAAGAATTTTTGCAAATTTTCTTCCTTCATTATACCTGCTGTAGCATGAAATTGTGTGGAAAACATCTGTAGTATTACATTTGCAATGTGATGAAAAACTGTGCTTTTAGATAGTTCTTAAAAAAATTTTTGAGGCCTATTTATTTTACATGGATTTTTCTCTTCACGTTCTCTCAGGGTCTCTGCAATGAGAGATCTAGAGTGGTCACACTGATATTTACTTTCAAGACCAAACTCTCCTTCCTTGAATTTTTGTAACCAAGTATGTGCAGTATGGATAAATACTGCAGCTATCTCATCTACTTTACAGATTTCACAGGTCGCTTAATCGTTTTGTATCCTTTTATAATGTAGTGTCTAAGAATAGTGCAAATTTTAAGTAATAACTCACTCATGTTTAAAAAATGGAGAAACATACAGTGTCTGTTTCCTCATAAAAGTTTAAGACTGACTAACACAGTGGTTATAATCTTTTCAAAATTCCCAAGAGGAATCATTTCATAATAAATTGTAACTTTCATGACTTACATTTATATTTTTCATACCTTTCTCTATCCGGTCTAATCTAATTTAAAGATCCTCAGCGATATTTAATTTATTTTCCATTTTCATCTTGAAGGGTAACTCATATTTAACTCTGAGTCTAGGTCTTATTTTTTATTTTAACCACTAGGAAATTTTTTACATCCCTGCCTTGTGTAGAAGATCTCTCCAATGTGGGTGGTGCAGGGGCATTGGGGGGGGGGGGCAAGAACTTTCAAAGCAATACATTTTTCAAGGGCAGAGTGAATATTTTCAAGCTCACTGTCTATAAATCAGCTTACAGTCCTCTGTAAATAAATTTCATTTAAATTTTTGAGGTTTCTAAATATGATTGCAATTTGCCAGCATAGATTTTTTATTTAAAGGAGCGAATTAAACAGGGTGATAGGTTAGAATTGGTAACTATTTTAGCACAGTTAAGCAGTGTAAAAGCAGTAAAATTGATATGTGTATGGTTTTTTTTTTTTTTTTTTTTACTAAGGGACATATTTGAAATGACTTCTTTAATTTGTTAAATTAGATATACCGAGACCTTAGAACTATAAATGGGCGTTCTAGGAAGGTGTAATTTCTACACCTTCCACAGGACAAACTAAGGCACTAATTTATTTAGCTTTGATGATTCCCTGCCAAAAATTCACACGTCAATTGCCCACCCTTGTCAAGTGCCTCATTGGTGTATACTTGTCCCAGATACCCAGTACTCATCTTATGATGCACTGTATACTTGGGATTGTCCGAAACCAATAATTGATACTATATTAGGAACAAGGATCCTAAATAAAATAATAATTGTATCACAAAAGAAAAGAAACAAAAAATATCTATATAACTAATATTTTTTAGTAAATTATAGACCAAAGTAACAACAGAGATGAATAGTATAACAAAAACAAACAATTTAAACCCTTAAAAATTGGTTTAAATGCACAATAGAGTGACAGCCATATTTCACTGGTATTCTTGGACATGGGCCCACCTGCTAGCTCAAGGTTGCTTGAAAGGACCAACCTTTCATCACACGATGGTTGGTACTAATAGATCCCAAATTAGAATTCAGTCTCCGTTTAATGCAACTTAGGAGTATCTAATAGTTTTAATGAGACATTTTATGTAGAATATCAGATAACTAGAAAAAGTGAAATTTCCTACACAAGCATTTGTTTTTAAAAGAAAGTAGCTCCCAAAGCTAAGTGCTTCATTCTTATTACCCTGTGACATACATTAGGGAATTACATATCTATATATATATATATATATATATATATAAAATTGTAACCTCTGTCTGTACATTGATTTTTTTCGCAAAATTTCACGATAACTTTTTGTTTCACATGTCATAGACACCATAACTGCATTTTGTTTCTTTGGTGTCTGTTTGTTTGTTTGTTACCTTTTCACGCATAAACAGCTGAACCGAATTTTATGAAACTTGGTATGTATATTACTACTAACCCAACTTAGACTTTAGATTATACTAATATTCTCTGAGACGAACAGGAGTGGGAGTTATAAGGGAAGTCTGAAATTAAAAATAGCGATATTTCGTTTCCTATTGGTTTTACGCAAATATGAACATAACAAAAGTTGTTTATTTTGTTATTTAGAGTAACTTTTGTTATATACTTTTTTTTCGTATACCAATTATAAACGAGATATACGCTAAAACCTATAGCAGAAGTGAACAATTTTATTGAGGACAAAAGACCCAACCGAAATAAATAAAACTCTGTATATGTATTAGCACTAATGCTTTCATTATATCAAGCCATATCAACATTTCTAGGGACGGGCAGGAGTGGGGGGGTTATAAGGGAAGCCAGAAATTAAAAATAGCGATATTTCGTTTCCTGTTGGTTTTTCGGCAAATATGAACATAACAAAAGTTGTTTATTTTGTTGTTTAGAGTAACTTTTGTCATATTCATTTTTGTCTTTTAACAAAGTATAAAAGAGATATACACTATTAACTAAAGCGGGAGTCAACTATTTCATTGGGCGCTAACGATTAAACTGAACTTAAAAAAACTCGGTATGTCAATTAGCATGAATTCTTCCATGATTATAAGCTATATTAACATTTTTAGGTTAGAACGGGTGTGGGGGTTATAAGGGTGGCCTGAAATAAAAATTCGCGATATTTCATTGTCTATTTGTTTTTCAACAAACATGCACATAACTAAAGTTGTTTACTTTGTTATTTAGATTAACTTTTGTTTTAAACATTTCTCCAGGAACAATGTGTGGAGCAAGTAATTTGTGTAAAAATATTGATATGCTCAACAATTCATTCCAATTTGAACTATGAGGAGGTACCTCACCTGGAGAAATTAATTCAAATCTATGTTAATATTTTGTCCTTAATAACTGAAATCTATGCATAATGCACAGGAGATGGGAAATATGAAATATGCACATAACAAAAGTTGTTTATTTTGTTATTTAGAGAAATTTGCTCAAAAATTCATTTCAATATGAACTTCCAGGTACCTCATCTGGGAAAATTAATTCAAATTATAATATATTATTATAATATTTTGTCCTTAATAAGTTAAATCTATGCATAAATGACAATTTGGAGGACAGTGAAGACTTACATAAAAAATTAATTTTATTATTAATAAATGCCAACAACGGGTATTAACCCTAAACACTGGGACGGGTAAATGTCAAAATATTGTGCAAAGTAAAGCCTTGCCAAAAGAATACCATCACCATTCAGCCTCAAATCAATTCCCGGGCGAAGCCGGGTATCTGAGCTAGTATATATATATATATATATATATATATATATATATATATATATATAGATTTGAATTATTAAGGAGAAAATGATGACATACATTTGAATTAATTTTTTCAGGTGAGGTACCTGGCAGTTCATATTGAAGAGAAGTGTTGAGCAAACTTCTCTAAATAACAAAATAAACAACTTTTGTTATGTGCAAATTTGCCGAAACCCCAATAGGAAATCATTATTATTAATTTCAGGCCTCCCTTATAACCCCCACTCCTGCCCGTCCCTAGAAATGTTAGTATGGCTTATTATAAGGAAGGCGTTAGTGCTAATACACATACTGAGTGTTTTATTTAGTTCGGTTGAGACTTTTGTGCCAAATATAATTGTTGTCTCCCGCTATAATTTTTAGCGTATAACGCCTTTATACTTCGGTATACGATGATAGTGTATATAAAAAAAAGTTTCTCTAAATAACAAAATAAACAACTTTTGTTATGTGTATATTTGCTGAAAAAGCAATAGGAAACGAAATATCGCTATTTTTAATTTCAGGCCTCCCTTATAACCCCCACTCCTGCCCGTCCCTAGAAATGTTAGTATGGCTTATTATAAGGAAATTGTTAGTATTAATTCACATAGCGAGTTTGGTTTAGTTCGGTTGAGTCTTTTGTGCCAAATAAAATTGTGGACTTCTGCTATAGTTTTTAGCGTATAACTCATTTATACATCCGTATAAAGTTGGGCTAGTAGTAATATACATACCAAGTTTCATAAAATTCTGTTCAGCCGTTTATGCGTGAAAAGGTAACAAACAGACACGAAAGAAACAAAATGTAGTTATGGTGTCTATGACATGTGAAACAAAAAGTTATCGTGAAATTTCGCGAAAAAAAAATCAATGTACAGACAGAGGTTACAATTTTATATATATATATATATATATATATATATATATATATATATATATATAAGGATAATGTTAAATTAAAGGAAGGAACAGTGTTTCTTGTTATAGGAAATTAACTAAAGTGGATAAAAACTCATTTCAAATAAATGACAGGGAGAACACTTAAATAAATGTTTATAATAAACAAACTTTAGGATTGACTATATAATTATTATTATTTATTAATGTCCACTTTTTGGTGCTGTGGCAAATTGAGATGGATTATCTACAGGCTACCATCCTTTTCTAAGGCTTTTATTTAATTAGTTTGTCACAAATTAAACTTCTAATTGCCCTGGTGGGAATCAAACATGCCACTCTAGGTTTACCATCTGAGATTAAGGCCAATGCTTTAGCTCCCATGGGTGAACAGAGCCCCTATTGACTATATAAACAAACAGTAAATTATTATTATTTTCTTCTAAATGAAAATATTATTCTTATAAAATTTCTACAGAAGTAGGTTAATTTTACCTCTGATACAAAAGATTTAATGTGATTTGTTCAAAAACAGGTCAGAACGGTTTTCTCTCATTTTATTTTTTTTTTAAGTAATCTAGAACCCAAAGATAAAATTAGAAAATATAAAAATCTGCTAAGAGAGTATAGGCGCTTAGAAGTGAAGACCTCTTCTATATATAGATAGGAAGGCACTCGGACACTCATTTTTTTCTTTTAATGAGTCAAAGAGAACTAAGAATGAAGCACTGGGTTTGGTATTTTCTTTTAATTTTTGGGATATTTACCACCTGTCGGCATGTTATTGACAAATTAATCTTGATTAATGGAAGTAATAAAACAATATAAAGAGATCATACCAAATTTATATTTATTTTCTTCAAAAGGCCAATTAAAGTCGAACATATGTTTATAAAAAATTGCAGTAGTATATCCGAAGACAATGTTTTAATTATCAGAAATAATAATTGATCATATAAGTACTTAAATTCAGATATAGTTAACCTGTAATTAACTAAAGAAGCACTTTTGGTCGATTACTGGAGTTTATAACAAATTATCTGCAGAAGTTCTGCTTACATTTTTAATTACAAGATTATTCCACAAGTATTAAAGTCACAGGAACTAATTATTTGAGAAGAAAATCACTTTATTGTAAAAATGTAAACAAATTTTGAAGCTGCTTAATTATATTGAATTGGTTAAACACAGTGTTTTTGAATCAATCTCAAGGACAGTGTTTACAATAAAAAAAAAGGCAATACATATTGTATCGGGTCAGTATATAATAACCTATGAAAACGAGTGTAATAACATAATAGCTTGATAATCTATTAAGTAACTACATGTTGAAAATAAAAATAAAAATCGGCTAGATATAGCACTGTACAAGAGAATAAAATTAAAAAAAGAAATAGTGAGGAAACAGGGATGAAATGTTAAAATATATGAGTATTGATTATGGTACTCTCAATCACTATATGGTGAGTCTTGTCAATTTAATAAACCTTTTGTATCACAGTTTATAATTACCTTGCTTCTGTAGAAATGATATAAGAATAAAATTTTCTTTGGAAAAAATCATAAATAAAAGAAAGTACATTGAAAAAGAACAAAGCACAAAAATGAGCCTTTAAAAATGTGTCTATTAAATCCTACAAAGCCCGACTTGAAGTCATTGGCTTTCAGAAGCAATAAATGTGGTCAGTGTTTCATTCTTCCTGCTGCACCTTCAACAGAAGGGTCCATCATCCTACTAATTGTAAGATGGCTCCTGGAAAATAATGAATGGCGCATAATTTATATTAAGCTTTAAAGAGTTTGTACTCTCTGAATTTGACAGCAGCTGTTTTTCAGCCATTAACTTGTTCAACTCAGCATTTACTCTAAAATGTTGACTTCAACTCCTTGTACAAAGACCACTCTTCAAAATACTTCTCTTTTGAGTATCTACTTGATGCTTTAAAATGAGGCTTTATCCCCTATGGAAACCATCTCAATGTTGAACCTGTTTAGACATGTCTGCCACAGTTTCCTGTCAAAGATTTTCTGAATGAGTGAACTGCTCAAACAGGATAATTTGCAAAGCTATCACTAAATGTTGGTGGTCCCACTTGCATTTCACCTGACCGAGTCCTCAATAACAACAAGGAGTATATATCATGGCTGAAATGTTGCCCATGTGTACAACTTTTACACTTCAATGTATCACATAGAATAGCTTCCAGTAAGTCTTAACTCAGTTTGCTAAGCAAAGCTTTTTGTAAGATATAGGTTAAAGTTGGAAAGAAATACTGATTCAGTACGTTAGGTATTCGGTTGGGTTTCAGCAGATGGAAAGACATTAGCTTTTCAAGATTTTCTGCCATCCATTGAATTGTGTTTTCAATAATGATTATTTGGCCAGAAATAGTGCAACCCAAATATTTGAGGGATTTGTTTTCCCTTATTCACTCAAATTAAGCTACAGTCCAACAATTTTAGTCTGCCTTTCATGAGTATACCTTTTGCCAAAATTTCTGTTGTAATTCAGAATGGATTTACTTTAAGTCCGATTTACATAAGAAGCCTTTGAACTACACCTGGCCAGGATTGATCAACTTACTAGCACAAGTTGTTTGTCAGAAACTCATTACAAATTTCTTTGTAAAGGAAATCTATAATAGGGTCAAAGTGATAAGTACACCTTGAGGGACTTCTCATCATACATGAATAGGACTAGTTGTCTCTACTCCTGAGTTTATCCACATGGTTTTATTAGATAATATGGTCAATGTTAGTCCTTATAGATATTTTGACACTTCCTTTGACTTGAAGGTGCACAATATGTGAGTACGACTAATATTTCCAATGCTCCAATTGCACCCAGAAAACTGGACCATAGCAGACTAATTTCAATTATGCGACTTTCAGGATTGCATCAATTATTCCGCCATTTATGTGACAACCAAGCATGCCTTTGACAAAGCCTCTCTAGCCCTTATGGAACCTAGTTTGTTGCCTTAGTTCCGTGTCCAAAACCTTCTTGATTATCATAGGAGAATTGAGTAAACTGTTATTGGTGGCCTCCAAGAAGAAATATTTAAAACAAGTTCCTTTTTCTGGCTTAGGAATGTATGAAGTATTATCTCCAGCAATACTTTGATAACTGAAAGAATGCCTAGAACTTTCAATGTTCCCATGAACACTCCATATTGTCTGGGTACAGTATCCAGAGTTCTAGTGTCAATTTGATGGCTCTGTGGATAGATTCTTCCCTTATACTGTTGATGTCTGTCAAAGATTGTGCTGATCCATTTAAAATTCTCTCTTTGGAATTGGAAACTCAGAAAATACGTTAGAAATTCCTTTCAATATTTCATACTGGTAGGTCTCTCCCTACATTGTGCTGTTGCAGTGTGTTAAGACCTTTTTGGGTTTGAGGCCCTTTTTGCACCCTAGTTGTTTATTTATTTTTTACCCTGTGCTTGAAATAAATTTAGAAACTTGTCAACCATGGTGTCATGTTCAATTAAACAGAAATTTTCCAAGTTTTGAATAGTTTTCTAGAACAGGTCTAAATATGCCTCTATATAATTGTGAATACACTCTCACTCATTTTAAGTTCATAAGCAATGTGTTATTTTTATTTATGATAAAGTGAAAATGACTATTATTTTAACCTTAAATAAGCATGAAAAAATAATTGTATTGTGCATTCAATGACCATTTTAGTTATTAACTGACAAACTCTTCATTGTAGATTAAAATGTTCTTTGAATATTTCTAAAGGGTGCAATTTCTAATGTATTTTAGCTGTAACAGCCTCAGAAGAACGAGCTTACTTCCAACTGAAAATTTCTGAATACTTGAGTCGGGCTGAAGAATTGAAAGTAATTCTTTACAAAGAAGACACTTACAAAGATAAAATTGAACAACATTGGGATTTAGAAGAACAAAAAGCAGCTAAAGAGTCATCTCTTGTGTTCAGACCTACTTTGGGGAATAAAAGTTAGTACCCTTTGTTTAACTAAAATTTGAGTTGCATTGCTTATTTGTAAATGATTTATTTGTATTTCTTCATTTGTGTGTGCATAGATGGAAAAGATATTACATCATTGATTTCTTCTGGTTCAATACGAGTTCAAAATGAGAGTGCTAGTTTAAATCCTTTGTCCAGTAGTGACGTGGTCAGTATAGCAACATGTGATTCTGATGAAACTAAAAAAGGTGCCTCTTCCTCTTCACATTCAAGTTCAGATCCTTCACGTGTAGATTTCAACCTTTCTTTATCTGATGAATCGCCAAGTTCTATCTTCGAAGAGCATAGCCCCCAAAAATTGAGTAAGTAGATTAATATAAGGAAATGTATTTCATTAATAACTATCGTTTTTAAATTTTAAACATGATATTTAAAATAATGAGTTTCAGTAAAACATTTAATTTCCAATAATTGAGTTAAAATTTAAATAACATAATATTATTTTATCATTATAATATTTGAGTATTCATTATGTGTTTCACTATTGCTTTATGAAATTTCAGTTATGCTTTTGAAATATTTCTGCTCCATTCAAAGGCAACTAATCATGTTTATTTTTTGGCCATGTCTGTATTTTTGGAAAAATAGCTATTTGTCCTTCATGACTTGTATTTGTCATATTTAATATCTCATCTAATCCTAATCTGTGTTGCTGATCAATTTGCATTTTTGTAATTATGTTTTTAATGAACTTTACTCAACAATTAATTGTATTGCACTGAAATCAGTTTGTTTGTGTTTATTTCTTAGCGGGTGAGGTTGAATTGGATATAATTTATGTTTTTCACAATAGCATTTGTATAGTGGAAACGACTTTTATTACTTAGTTTGTACTCCTTACAGTATCCAATCAACAGTTATATTGGAAGAAGTTGCCTCAGGACCTACAGGATTATTTACGTGAACTTGAAGTTGGCTGACTTATCAAAAAAATTTGTGCAGCTAACAGTTTGAATTTTTAAGCTTTGCTGCACTGTTATAGCTGAAGACCACTTAACTATATTTTTTTAAGAACGTCTAAAATAACTGATTTTCTTACAAATTTCAGTGAATCTTGTTTGCCCAGAAATTATTTTCCGGGAGTATTTAAAGAAATCCCCAAAGCCACCAAAATTAGTTAAAATGCATTCTTTGAAACTGTCATACAGACTGATAAAGGGTTTCACAAAATCTGTTTAAATTACTGCAAAATAATTAATGAAATTTCCCTCTTGGGATCGTACTATGACTAGCTTGAATAGGAGCTTCAGTCTGGAAAAACCAATTTTTTGTTTATCACCAGATAACTTGATTAGCTGATTGTAATTTATGCCCAAAAATTAGGGGTTCAGTCATTTCAATTGCTTTTGTCAGTGAGTTCACTAATGAATTAACCACGAATATTATTTTAAAACTAGAAAAACTGAAACGAATGTCTGCACTCAGAAATATTTTACAGTACATCATAAAAGGTTTAATTAAGAAAGTTACCGACATTTTCTCAATTTTGAGTTTTGACTGTCTTGGTGCTAAGTGCGAATATCTCTACACACATTTGTGAAACACCTGAAGAGGTATCATCCTGGGTATGAACATGTAGATTGAAATAAATAAATATGAAAAAAGTTATAAGATTTCATCATGTGATCTTCTGCTCTTTTTCAAGTACAAAATGAGGGTAAAGAGTTTTTTTGAATCATAATCATTGTGGTATCGGAATGGCCTTGATCATTTGATACGAAGGTTTCAAGCGATAGAAAATGAATGTTTATATTTCTTTTAGACAAAAATATATATGAATCTGTTAATCAAAAAAATATATGTAATAAGAATAAAATGATACAAAACGCACAGACATTTGAATCACCCTGATAGGATTTCATGGTCTAGACCTTCCAATATTAATGATTTCTGATTTGTTAGCCTTCTTATACTTGCCTAGATATTTTATTATTACTAATTTATTTTGTTCTCTTTCCTTTACCTTATACAATATCTGCATGGAATGAGTGAAATAATACAGTGATGGGACATTGTGTAATCTTTACAGAGGATTTGTTTGGAGGTATTCCTAAAGCTCAAGATGCTATTGATATAGGTTACATTGGACAGATGTATATGGTTCAAGGTGATTATGAAACAGCATTTCAAAAATATGAATCGGCTTTAAGTATTCTTATTCCTCTTTTGAAAGAGTTTCCCCCTGGCTTTAGGAGAGATCTTTTGGTTCACCAAGTTAGTGTTTTCTCTATTCTTGCTTTTACTTGAGTCAGTTCTTTGACGTTTTGCTGTAATTCGCCTTTTAAAATGTTTATATTTTACAGACTAGAAAGTGGTTAGCACAAGCTGAAAGTGCTAAGACTCTTGCTACTGCCAGATCAATTCATTGTGAAGAACGCATAAAAAATGGAATTGAAGCTACTGGTAATTATAAATTAGATTATTCCATATTATTTCCGAGGACTCTAGTGGCAATTATTTCTGTTATTGTTTTCATCTTGTTTTTATTTATTATTTTTCAGAAAATTGTTCAATTCAGTAATAATTTTGATGAACTGCGGATTTACTTTACAAAAATATTTCGCTATTTAATATGTTATATGCAGCAGCTGTTAAGTTTATTAGAAATTTATTAAGTGTTTTGGTACCTGTGATATTTTTGTTGAATAAAGAATCATATTACTATAAACGTACTTTCATTTTATTTTTAAAAAATAGAAAAAACATGCCTATATAGTTTATTTATTTTTATATGTTACATTTTTATTTTTTAAGTGTTTTATTTTGAAAGCTTTAATATAAATAGTATAACACAATGCAAATAATGACAACACATAAAGATGAAATGCTAACATAAAGTCATAGTTTATAAGTGTTATAATGAATGAACAAATAGAAGAGTATTTCATGATTATTATAGTTATATTTCTACTTTAGAGCTTGCATTAAACAGATATTTTTGAAAATGGAAACCAAGAAGAAATCATTCTAGCTGTTGGTGAAATATTTATTTCTTAAAGAGACATTACTTGAAAGACACCAAGGCTTCTGACTAAGATCTCACTTTTCAAAAAGATTTTGATAACTATAATTTCTGGGTTTTGGGCAGGCTTTTATGAGTTCATGCTTATGAAAATGTGTTTGTGAAAATAGTATTTTTTTCTAAGAAAATGATCTGAACACTGGAAATCCCAGGAAAACAAATGCAGCCTAATAACTGAAGTTCTATTGAACATTCATGTGGGTTTGTTTGTTCGTAGTTTATACTTTTTGTGTCATAATAAGGATACGTTGATTAAATTTTCATGCTGTTATTGATGCAATTTAAATTATTATTGTATTTAGTGTTACAAAAATGAATTTTATATAAATGTTTATATTTATGAACCTGAATTAAATGTTAAAATAACTTTGGAAGAAAGGTTTTATTTTATATTTCCTGATTATTCCTGATATGAAAATGATGAAAGTTGTAATTGCAGGTTTCTAACCCAAAAAAGGTAACCCACAAAGCCACTCCTAACCACCCCTACGGGCGGTTGGTCTGGAAGTCGCTTAGAGAAGCTAACTTTCCTTAAAATATCAAATATTCATTGTTTAATTGGCAATTAATTTTGGTATAAAGATTGGCATTATTGTAGCCTGGTAGGAATGAACATAAAATATGATGAGAAGCGAACGTGTAAAAGAGTGATCAGAAACATTGTTTTCAATCAATATGTTTGCCAGTTTTAATATTTCTTCTGAAGTGTTCTCCTCTAAATGCTTCTTTCCCTTAAATAGACATAATTATCATAAATTGCTTAAAAGAAATATTAAATATTCAAATTAACATGTTTGACAATATGTTTCACCATCTATGTAATATTATAGGGTTCAGATTATTGAAGGTGGAATGGGAAGTTGTCTCATTTTTTCAATTATTTGTTAACCAATGGTATTCGATATCTCTTGCTAGCCAAAAATCTGTCAGAAGGCCTGTCTGGCCTTTAAAGTTCAATTTGATAAAACTCACTTTAATTTATGTTCTATACATTTTTTAGCAGATTTCCCCTAAGGGAAATCAGCTATTGAGGTCGTACTCAAGGCGCGATTTTCGAATGAGTTCTTCAAATGTCCATCGATCCTGCCCAGGAGATAAGGAAAATGAGGTCCAAAATTATATATATATATATACACTAGCCAAGGTACCCGGCTTCGCTCGGGAAATCATTTGAGACGGAAAGATATTATTTTGTTTTTGGCAATGCTTCTATGTGTACAACTGCTCTTCCGGCTGGGCGTACTTTTCCCTGTAAGGGTCAATTGGGCGACTTATGGGAAAAAAAAATTTAAATTTAAAGAATAAATGAAAATAAGTCTCTAATCATTCCCTCTCCACTGGTTGACAAACCGTGAATAATTCAAATCTTAATCATGGATAGGATTTATTATAATTAAATATCATCTATAATGTACGTATTTTGTATACAATCTAGCTAATATACCCGGCAATGACCGGGAAATCATCGTTGACTGACTAATGATTGTATTTTTATAGAAAATCGTTAAAAAACCAATTGGAATCGGAATATCACAATTTTTCATTTCAGGCCTCCCTCATAACCCCAACTCCCGTTTGGACCTAAAAATTTAAATATATCTTATAATCAAGGAAGAATAATGCTAATTCATATTCCGAGTTTTTTGTTAAGTTCGGTTCAATTGTTAGTGCCCAACAAAATTGTTGGCTCCTGCTCTAGTTTTTAGTGTATATATCGTTTATACATTGTTATACGACAAAAATGAATATAGCAAAAGTTACTTTGAATAACAAAATAAACAACTTGTGTCATGTGCATATTTGCAGAAAAACCAATAGGAAACGAAATATCACTATTTTTAATTTCAGGCCTCCCTTACTACCCCCACTCCTGCCCGTCCCTAGAAATGTTGGTAGGGCTTATGATAATTAAGATGTCAGTGCTAATACCCATACCGAGTTTTATTTAGTTCGGTTGAGTCTTTTGTGCCAACTAATATTGTTGACTCCCGCTAAAAGTTTTAGAGTATAACACATTTACACTTCGGTATACGACGAAAGTGTATATAACAAGCGTTACTATAAATAACAAAATAAACAACTTTTGTTATGTGCATATTTACCGAAAAACCAATACGAAACAAAATATCGCTATTTTTAATTTCATGCCTCCCTTATAACCCCCACTCCTGTTCGTCTCAGAGTAAATTAATATAGCCTAAAGTCTAAGTTGGGGTAGTAGTATTGTACATACCAAGTTTCATAAAATTTGGTTCAGCCGTTTATGCTTGAAAAGGTAGCAAAAAACAAACACACACGAAAGAAACAAAATGCAGTTATGGTGTCTATGACATGTGAAACGAAAAGTTATCGTGAAAATTAGCGAAAAAAATCAATGTACAGACAGAGGTTACAATTTTTTATGTCTATATATATATATATATATATATATATATATATATATATATATATATATATATATCAATTTCGTTAATGGCTGAAATCAGACAGGTGGGAGAGGGGGTTTAGAGGGGGGGGGATTTTCGAAAATTCGACATATCTCTGTTACCATAATTCGGATCAAAACATTGTATAGAACCAATCTTATTGCAATTTAAATTTACTATAAATATTGTTCTATACATTTATTCTCTATCTTGAATATTAACTGAGATATTTGCATTTTTATTAATATGTAACGGATGAAATGAGATCAGCTAACTTCGGGTTTAGTCGTGAGTTTTCATCAAAAGCTAGTTCAGCCGTTTCTGTAACTGTTCGACTCTCGTGAGATTTCTCTATTTTAAAACTTCACGTGGGAAATCTGCTTAGTTAACGCAGCCCCTGCGTGACAGACTTTTTTATTATTAAAGGCTCTAGGGTAGCTTTTGGGCTGTCACCTCTAAATAGAAATTTTCAAACTTTGAAACCAAATACCTCCCAAAGTCAGACTCTCGTAGAGAAATGCAAAAGAAGAATAAATTGCTTAGAAATTTAAGAATAATTGAATAGTTCTACAAAATGGGAACGTTTTTGGCTAAGGAGTGGATGTTGTAAATATTATAAAGGTTTGTTATGTGATGAGAGACTTAGGAAAAAAATAAATTGTACTAAACTAGGGCATATTGAATTTACTATACAAACCTAAAATTCAGCAAGTATAACTTAGTACATATATGGGAGAAATAATCAATCTCCCAGCAGTCAGTCTGTCAGGATAATTTTCTACTAGGGAAAAATATAGTTATATTAAATTTAAATGTATAAACAAACTTAAATTATTAAAAACATACTTTAGGTTTATATGGTTATAAGTAAACTTCAGTTAATAAGTAAATCTATTTTAAAACTGTCTAATCTGTAACAAATAATTCCTTTGGTTTCTGAAAAAATAGATTATGTTTTGTATTCATTGTTGGGGTTTAATTTAAATTTTAATATTAAGATGTGTGTAAGTCAAACACAACTAATCAAAGTATTCGCAAACTAGTGTATTCTTATCTTAAATGTCAAGATTTTTTTAGCAGTATAATTGTTTATTAGGAAAAATTAGATTGTTTTCTAAAATAAATAAATAATTTTGTTATTATCCCTTCTGATTTATAATGTATTGCATTATTTTTCTTTTGTACATTATAATGATAAAACCTTATTTGTGAGTTATCTTATTTTCTTTTGAAGGGAGAACATCTTATTCTTGCCATTCACATTGTTGGAATAAAAAAAGAAGTGTGGAAAATCGTTGAATATAACCTATGAGATTTTTATTTCTGAAATTTTATTATCTTCCCAGAAAAATATTCTATATAGTTCTATTTCTAGGATTCTACTTATCATCTTTATCAGTTCCTTCATTTTTAGCATCCTTATCAACTTTTGCCCTTGTAATTGTTTTTGGTTTGCTTGGTTGATTGTCTTTTATAAGTTCTTTTTTTACTCCACTAAAATCAGATTTATTATCATGGGTATTTTCAGATGTTATTTTTGCCTGCTTTTGTCTGTCCTTTGTTGACAATCTTTCTTTTTCCTCGTCTTCCACTCTCTCTTTATCAAATGTACTTTCTTTTGCAATTACATTTTCACTATTTTCAATACCTCCTAATATTATTTTGTCTTTGTTATTTTTCATTTCTTCAGATTTTTCTTGTGAAGAAAGTTCTGAGACTGTTTGGCTTACTGACTGCTTTATATTGCTTTGAATTTCTTGAATTGCATCTTTATCTAGAAGTTTCGCTGGTTGTGACTGATCTCTGGATTGTGTCACTAGCCCATCAGAATCTTTTATGATTTTATCTTTTTCAGTTTCGTTTGTGATTATAGTTAGGACAGTTTCTTTCATCATAGCCCTGTGATAGCTGAATGCATCAATAGCTCTATTGAAATTAACTTTGAGAGAAGAGATTGAGTTTAGCGGCAGATTTTCATTCTTCATTATATTTAAGGCCTTCAGAAAGCTGAAACACAATAAACTAATAATTGTAGATATTACTTTTTTTTTAATGAAGAAATTTTATTTTGTTCAACCTAACTAACTTTTATATCTTATTGCTGTTTATTATAAAACAACATTTAGGTAAATAAAACGGTTTCGAATTTTGAAAAACTTATTTACTATAGAAATTTTACTATTATTATGTTTTTATTATTATTATTTTTGTACTTTTATAAATTATGAATGAACAGAGTACAAGGCAAAAAAAATATAAATGGTTTTTACCTTCTTAAAAAAAAACTTCAAAAATAGTGATCATGATTGTTTTACTTAAAAAAAAAGAAAATATATGTGAATCACTATAAATGTACATTGGCTTTTACATAAACTCTGATCCACAGATTTTAGAGATGGATATTTTTGATTTGTATAGTCATAAGAGCAGCATTTACAAATATATAGGGATTCAGGTTAGCCATGTGATTTAAGGAGTTGGTCTTAATCTCACTTGGTAAACCTTGTGTTGTGAGTTTGGTCTCATCGTTTAGCCCTTATGAGATGTTTTCGAGGTAGGTAATTTTTTGTTTAAGGTAATCTATGTACAAAGATGGAAATATTTTATAAAAAACTAGCTGAGGTACCAGGCTTTCTTTTGTAAATATTTAGAGGCTAAATAATGAATGTACTTGTTACTTAAGGCTTCAACTGTGATGAATATTTTTATATTTCCTGTGTCCTGTGTTCGGCAACATAAGTATGTTATCTTGTCTTTAAGAATAAATGACTATCAGTTTCTAATGTGGTCTCTCTTTACTCAAAAATGTAGTGGAGAATATAAATCAGTTATGGGTAGCATTTATTATTTAGTGGCAATATACGTTCCTATGGCAACAGATTGAACACAGCAAGGAAAACCCCTTGTCCCACCTTATTCTGGGCCTCACAAGGTTATCGAGCAAGCCGAGAAAATTTGTACAGTACTTTTTGGCGACAAGGAGGTGAATGTCTCTGTTGACCGACTCAAGCCAGCCTACTTGATGGAGAAGCACAACAGGGACACCATAGTACCGCTCCAATTTCTCCTCTATGACTACAAACAAGTAGCCCCCATCGAATTCTCGCATAGGTCTATAGTCCACCAGAAGTGGAACACCCCTTGTGACACCTAATGCTTACAGAACCATGTCCGGCCTTCCATTCTTCCAAGAAGGTGTCTCTCTTCCATCAGTGACTGTCACTAGGTGGGGAGTGCTGTAGTGGCAACAGATTGAGGCAGATATGAACAAAAGAAGATTAGACAGGCTAATATTTTGCAGTATTCATACAACAAGTACAAAACTATTATTACAAGTTTAATGTACATTTGTTTAAATAAAATAACAATGTTGCGCATTAAACGTTCATTTTCATTTAAGTAACTAATAATCTTAAAATACCATAGCTGATGAACCCTTCTTTGCTTGGGAAATATTAAGACGGATTAATAACTGAATGTTATTCATTGGTAGGCTCTACCATGCACAACACTGGTAGCTAATTATATGTACCTAATAACCAGTATAAAAAGTACTCTTTTGTGTGCCTGAAGTATAAGCTTTATATCATAATAGGTACATAGTATGTTCAGTAAAGTGTAACATTTTAACAGAGCAATGTGAAAAATAATTGATTACACCCCCTCAGCACTTTCACTCCTCCAGTGTTATTCTTTTAAATTATTTATTTATGGAAATTAAACAACTTCTCATTTCTGTAAATCATATTGAATTACTAAAAGTGTAAGCATTAAATAACATTTAAGCATAAATCCAATGTGAGGTTGGATGGGGTGGGGCAGAAGTGATAATAACTTTATTTGTGGATTCCTGCTATAATACTCTGACAAACCTGTATAAAAACTGTGAGGTGTATAATTTATCTAGTTACAATAAAATAATATCTCCTCACTTCAAATCCTTCAAGTTGCTGAAATGCAAGAGTTTTACACTCATAACATTAAAAGTATTTGAAATCGTAAGGAGAAGCTAATAGCTTAAATATCTTTTAATACTATGAAGTAATAATATCAGTTGTGAGGAGACAGAGAGGTTCCACAGAGGAAGAAGATGACATTCCTGATTAATTAATTATTGTTTGAGAGGGGGTGGGGCAGTACACTTTGCTCTTCATCTAATCTGTTACTTGTACTAAACAATTAACATGTAATTGAAAACTTCATATTTATCATGAATTCATCAAGGTATGGTACAATTTTAATAAATCCATACACTGGAATAAATTGTTTACTGTAACAATTCTTCTATGCAAATTCCTCACTTTTTACAATGTTACATGACAAAAGTGTACTCTAAATAATAAAGTAAACAATTTTGGTTCTGTGCATTTTTGGCAAAAAAACCAAAGAGGATTGTTATGTTTATACTTATTATTGTCTATTGTATTGTTTATACTTTGTCATATGATAATAATTACTCCAAATACAAGAATAAAGAATTTGCCCATTCGACATAAAACCAATAGGAAATGATTGGTTTATTATTCCCATAACTCCCCTGTTCCAGTTCATTTTATTAGAATATTAGTTTAGCCTAAAGTCTAAGTTGAGGTACTTGTAATACTCATACCAATTGTAAAAAGCTAACAAACACACAGACATATACCAAAGTCAACGATTGTTGATACCGTTTCAATTATATGTGAAACAAAAATGTATCATGAAATTATGAGAAAAAAGTGAAAATACAGAAATAGGTTACAATTTAAAATATATATAGTTAAAACCACTAGTTAATTATGTGGTAAAGAATATTCCCTCAAGCAAACATAGACACAGGCACATCCGCATGCACACACATACTACTTTTATGTGTAAATATATAACAGGGTCAGTAAAAAATGCACTGGTAGACTCAGAAATATTTATGATTGTATATTTTGGTGTAAAACCTCTCAAAGGTGATAGAGTTTGTACATTAAACTTCACATTTTTTGTTCAATATGAGATGGTTGAGATATACGAGTATACAAACAGTGGAACAATGCAGGCCAGTTGTTATACGGTTAACTGGATGCAGCAAAAAATATGTAGGCCTTGATATTAGGGTAACCTGGAGAACAGAGGTATAAAAGATCTAATATGCTGACACAGTAATATATAAATAAATTTCATTTGAAGATAACTGGAGTAATTAATTAAAGATATTTCATACATACGTTAAATATTTTTCTTTCAATTTGTAATTAATGTAGTACTTAAAAACCTTAAACTCATTAACTACTGTTGCAGGCCTTATAAGAAATTAACATTTCATCTGGTAAATATCAATGTTTACCTCTTTCTAGTGTAGGAATAGCATCCAATTACTTTCATTTCTTTCAAGGTTGTATGTAGAAAATGTGCTAAAGTTGACTGTTGAGCTGCCATTAAAACTATTTTGCCTCCGCTTTTGGTTATCTGAAAAAGTTACTCACTAATGAGGGCTGTATGAACCTTTAGGTTAACCTTTTAGTCTTGTGGATACAAAAAGTGAACTGAACTAATCACAATATCTGGAACGTTCTAGAATAATCTGTTTAAACATTGTTCTACTCGGGCAAATTAAGCAATAAAAGTCTTTCAGCACTACTTTTTTTGTGGGACATTACACTAACACCAACAGACCTCAACAAGATTGTACAAACAAAAATACTCCAAGACTGGCAAATACACTGGTTACGTACTGACAACAAATTATTGGAAATAAAACGCAATGTTACTGGATGGACAAAGAAACAGAACGTATATTCAAGAAGAGACCAAGTCGTGCTCACAAGACTATGTATTGGACATACATACCTGACACATTCTTACATAATGAACAGAAAAGACAAGCCTACTTGTACTCATTGCAACACTGGACTAACTATAAAACACTTACTAACAGAATGCAGATTACGAGCTTACTTAAACATTCCACATGACTTGAACGAACTACTGACTGAGGGTAGCCCACATATTGCCACGATTCTGACATATTTAAAAACAATAGGGCAGTTTGAGAATATTTAATTACATATTTTAAAATTTTTAATGTGTGTGCGTGCGTATATGTTTGTGTGTGTGTGTGTGTGAGAGAGAGAGACCTATTTAGTTTTTGTTTCAAAGTTATCAAGCTTTCTTTTCACTTATTTATTTACTGACTGTTTTTATTTCTATGTTGTGTTCGTGTTTCTTCTTTTGTTTTGTATTGCGTTCCCTTAGTTTTGTTCTATATATTATTTCGTGTTCAATTATCTATTATTTTGTTTATGTTGTTTGTTGTTGTTTTTTGTTTTTGTTTTGTTTTCCCCATTTCTAAGAAGAGCAAAATCGCCATAGTTGCGGAGCTCTAAGTAACAAATAAATAATTAAAGGATTCATATAAATTAACAACGGATTTGTAATGTAAGGTTTGTAGGGTGCTAAAATAGGGATGTGACATCGATCAGAGGTACAACTTGGTCCTTGCCAGTTTTCAGAGTTAGGAGAGACAGAAGACAAAAGGATGGGGTCCAGAGAGAAAAAAAGAAGAAAAAGGATGGGGTCCAGAGAGTCAAAAATGTTTTGTGGCTTTTTTTTACTGATCTCATATTGGTATCAAAACCAAGAGTGGCATGGATATGGAGGTAGGATTTTTTTGAAGGAGTCCTTCAATATCTTTCAAGTCATGATCAAGGAGTCACGAAGTTTTGATTTCAAACCAAAGGTTGTGATCATTAATAATTAAATTCAAACCAGAAGTAGGGGAGTGGGTTTAGAAAATGAGGACCAAGAGCAGTTCTACCATGGCTGTAACAATCTTATAACAGCATTAAAATTTATTTAATAATATTCCTTTGTAATCTATTTTTTATTAAAATATTAAATTTCTTTAAAAAATTAATTTAGGTTTTTATTAGTAACATATCTTTTATTTTCATTAATTAATTATTTTGATTTTGTCATTATTAGTGATTACCTGAATAACATTCTGTTGACTGATCAACATCCTTGTAAAATTTATGACAAATAAAAAAGTCACTCAATACAGACATAAGAAAGAAATAAGAAGTATACACTTATTTGTGATTTCACAATGATATAGCAACTTTAGTGACCTCCTCTCTTCATTTTAAGCCAAAAGTCGGCATGTGTTAGTGATGTTCTATTGACATGAAATTTCAAATATTTAAGTCAACAATAGGTACCTTAGATGGTAAGGAGTAAAAATTTTACAACTTTTTTTCACTGTTAAATTTGGGACACCCACAAATACATGTATATTAACAGACAGCAAGTAATTACTAATGCTACTTAAAATAACCATATGAAAAAAAATAACAACAAATAAATCACTAAAAGGTTCAATTTACAAAAAAAAAAAATGTACAGAAAAATTGTAGAACATTAAATTTTCAAACAGATTGATTACGTAACATTTTTTGACTCACGTTTCTCTAGACTATTAACTGGGTTGAGCTCTAGACCACATTCAATATGTAACCATTTCTATTATTATTATTATTTATTAACGCCCACTTTTTGCAACTCAGGCTAACTGGGATGGGTTATCTACAGCTTACCACCCTTCTACTGGTAACCATTTCTAGATATTTTTTAGAGAGGGGCCAACATTAAGGAAATTAAACTATGACTTTTAATTTGCTGTTTATTGTTTTTTTTTGTATTATTTCAAATTATTTGTAGCAATGCTGGATAATAGTTCTTGCCTCTCTGTTCCAGAACAAGCAAAATTTGTTGACATAAAAAGAAGTTTGACCAAACAAAATCACAGACATAAAAAGTTATGATCGGGTTTACTAACTAACCAAAAATGAATAATTACCACACCAAAATTTGTTTCATTTAGAAAAAATTTTATGTTACTTTATGAAAATGTTAAATTCATTTAATTATAAAAAAAATATTTTTCTTACATGGAATGATGTTTCAACAGAATAAGGAGAACCAACTGAGTCTATTGTGATATCTGGTGGCTGGGTAAAAACAGTTTTCATTATTTCATTTATGTACTCTGGATATTCAGGGCTGTTATATGGTGCTAATTTCAAAACAAAATCTGCCCCAACCCTTTTTGCTAATTCAAGTCGATAGTTGCTAAGTTCTGAAAATACATTATGCTTATAAATTGCTTTTAGTTTATAATCTTATGGTTTTCAATACATTATTATTATTACTTATTAACATCCACTTTTTGCTTCTGCGGCTAATTAGGGCGGGTTATCTACAGATTACCACCCTTTTCTAGGGTGGGACCGAGGATTTTATTTAATGAGTTTGTCACTAAATAAATTCCTATTTGTCTAGGCAGGAATTTAACTTGTCACTCTAGATTTGCTATGTGAGATTAAGGCCTATGCTTTAAAGCACGTGGCTAACCTGAAGACATTCAAATGTTATCAGTGACTAAGACCTTGTTTTATAATTCAACTAGCGGACCCGGCAGACTTTGTCCTGCATGATATTTCAAGCGATTAGGATTTTAAATTTAATAATATTATGTTTAAAACAAAAACTGCTTCCAATAACACAAAAACCAACTTTTGTTATGTGCACATTTGCCTAAAAAAAATAGAAAATGAAATATTGCGAATATTTTATTCAGGCGAACCTAAAAAATTTAATATAGCTTATAATCATGGAAGAATTAATGCTAAATCACATACAGAGTTTTGTTAAGTTTGGTTCAATCGTTGGTGCCCAATAAAATTGTTAGGTCCCACTTTCCGTATATCTCGTTTATACTTTGTTATACGACAAAAGTGAATATAACAAAAGTTACTCTAAATAACAAAATAAACAACTTTTATCCTGTGCATATTTGCCGATAAACCAATAGGAAACGAAATATCGCTATTTTTAATTTTAGGCCTACCTTATGACTCCTACTCCATCTGCTGGGCTGATTTGTGATGCTAAACCATCCAGGGCGTCACCCAAATGCGTACGAAAAAATTCATTCAAATCAGTCCAGCCGTTTAGGAGGAGTTCAGTGACACACACAAACAGTAGAATTATATATACAAAGATGAGGTTACTAAAGATGCAAAACACAACACCACAGAAGAAAGAGACAGGCCGAGACTGCAATAGCTCTATCTGGAGGCAGACCAGGCAGGGAACGAGTTATTTTTTTTAAATAGGAATAGATTGGCAGAAGAGGATTTGGCAAAATAACATTTACTTCAACATATTTACTAACCATCTCTACATTATTTACTTTATGCTAAGAGCCTTTTCAGGAGATTATACCGTCTAGCATATTCCTAAACTACCTTCCACTCAGAGAGCCATGTTAATACTAAACCAAAATTGTCGGAACCTATAGGACACAGCTAATTATCGAGATTAATAGAATGTTTTTATTTAATTGGATAATCAGCTAGCAATGCTTAATTTTCAATATTTTTAACATGTTGCCTTAGATGTTTTTCAGAAGCTACCCTGATTCTTCTTTATAAATTTCATCACAAAATGAGCGTGCATTTTGCATATTCTTTCATTTTTTTTATTTTGTCTATAATATAACTAAAGCTATTTTTAATTTTATTTCCATAATTTCAATATTTAATTTCTTTACATACATGTTTTATCCTATTAGCTAATAATGAGACTTTAAACTTTCAATTTATAATTTTCATTTCTATTGTTGATTTGGTTAAATGTATGCTCATTCATTATATTGGTTTTGCTACTTCTTTAACTTATTTTTTGATTAACTTATTTCATAAAGAAATCATCTATTTTAGACTAGCTTAATTTGAACTTTTTATATAAATTAATTGATTCATTTATAGAAGACTTTTCAAGTTTCACTTTTTGTTGCTTTTCTAATTATCAATTGTTGATTTTTAATTCATTTTGAGTTTTGGAGTTTCCTATTTATTCTGCTCGCCTCTTCATCATTCTTGCCTATTTTTTTTTTTTTTGGCCTTTATCATTAACTCCTTCAAAAAAAAAATTGTCCAAAAAGTAAAATAGTTTAGAGTCAAAACAAAAATCATAAGCCATGTTTTCCTTTGGATTTTTATTCCTTGAATATAAAAACATATTTTAAGCCTTTTTTTTTCTTTAACACATAAATTACCAATAAATTCATATGTAATATGATATTGATATATATTATTTGAATTATTAATATCATATTATATATGGATATATTGGGGTCAGGTTAGCCAAGTAAGTTAAAGTTAACCTTTTATCTCACATGGTAAACCTAGAGTCCACTTTGTGCTATTAAGGCTACTTGGGAAGGTTTATCTACAGGTAACCACCCTTTAGTAGCCAGGGTTTGACTATTTAATAGCCAGGGGGGTTTTATTTAATGAGTTCCCCATGAAATAAATTCCTACTGATCAGGCGAGAATTTAGCTCCTTGCCACTTTAAGTTTTACCATCTGAGATTAAGGCCAACACTTAAACTCACATTTTGTATTAGTACAATGATTATTGGTTACATAGTATACTGTGTAACGATTGTATTAAGTATAAGCCTCTACTAGGTTGTTTAGTATTTAAATTTTTTTTTTTTTTGATGTTAGAAATGAAAGGAAAAAATGGATGTGTTTTATCAGTGTAGTCACTGACTAAATTTCCACTATAATGCAGGAATTGAATCCACCACCAGATATACTTGCTCAAGTAACTTGAGCCCCTGTAATCTATTTAAAAATGTCTGTAAAATTGTAGTATATATTCAAATTTAGAAGTTTTATGAGCTACAAAAATTATAATTTAGGCATTGCTGAGTATTTCATCATATTGTACTGTAGAATCTAAAATATCCCAATGCGCATTCTAAATTAAGTTGGAAGTAAATTTCATTCAATTAGATTTTTTTATTATTATTACATTTATTAATGTCCACTTTTTGCTACTATGGCTAATTGGGACGGGTTATCTTACTCTTTTCTAGCCAGGGTGGTTAATTAGATTCGACTTGCTTTAATCAAAGTAACAGTTGTGATTAATGACTTAGAATCATTACTTTGAACAGTCTCCAAGTATTTATTTTGTTTTGTTTTTTAGCTTTATAGCTTATCATCATGAAACTTGATGATGTGTAATTTATTATCACTTATCTGTTATTTTGTTCCCACCGCATAATTTCTAATTGTCACAGAGTCAAGTTATGAAGATTTGCTAACAAGAAATTTGGGATTATATATAATGAGTAGTATGTATTTCGTTTTGCTCATAGTTATTCAAAGCTCAGATCTTACTACACAAACCTTTCTACCTTAATAAAACTTCTTATTTCTAAGTTATTGTGTACTACATAGCTTTTATGTAGAAATTACCTGCTACAAAAACACTTCCAATGCCTAGGTGTTTAAATACCATCAGAGTAATTAGACCCAACAAATTTGACCCAAGTATTAATACTTTAGAATCCTTGTTGATCTCCGCCTTTTCATAGCAATGAATTGCACATGCAACTTTGGTTGTTAGAGTTGCATTATCTAATGGTACCTTGGAGTCTAGCCTGTTGTGAGAAAAGTGTACAAATTAGTGTGTTATACTCATTTTTATCTGTAATGTTATGTTTTATTAAACTTCAGAGAATAAAATCACATCTATTCAGAGAATAAAAAGAAATATTTTGAAAATGAGATGCTAAATTTTTATTCGAGCATTTTATTCCAATTTTAGGATAGAATTAGGGGAAATATTTAATCTTCCCAATACCATTTAATGTTTTCATATTTCAATTACATTTTTGTTTTTGCACATTTCCCTTAAGGAAGGGAAATGAGCTATTGAAGTACTCATGATGTGATATTTACTAATATCCTTGAAACTTCTAAGATACTTCCTAATAGATCAAAATCATGCATGCACACACACACACACACACACACACACACACAATATATTCTTACAGTATCTCACGAAATGGATCAAATCACATATGGAAATAATAGATGCTTTTATCATTTTATATCACTTCAATTACACCACAATTGCTACTAAAACTAGTATTTGGGAATAAATTTATTATCAAAAACAAAATATAAACAGAAAACTTTTTTATTTAAAACAGAAGCAAAATAATTTTTTTTTCACATTTGATCAACATTATGAGTTTATTATATATATAAAAAAAATTAAAAATACTATATTTAGTATATTCTTCTTTTGGATCTATTATGGCCCATATCTGTGCAGGCACACTTTCCACTAACTACTGGGATTGTTATAGCGTCATTTTATTCCAAATAGTCACTATGTTTTCTTATAATTAACATCCGTTACAAACTTCATCAGCTGGGTCCAAAGATTCTCTTAAGGGTTTAAATCGAGGGATTTTGGTGGCCACCCTTACAAAGTAAATCTGTTTTCCCCAAACCATGTTATTTTCAGAAGAGCTGTATGTTAGGGTCATTGTCCTGCTGGATAATGTCACTTTTAAGTTTGTCAAGCTTTCTAAGCCTTCCTATAATTTTATGTTTTATGGCTAGGCTGTGGCTAGCACCAAGAGCCGTCAGGTCAACATCCAGGACCTTTGGGCATTGACGATGTTGCACTGCATCAAAAGCGCATCTGCCATTTTAATAAATCGTTACAGTGGAAGCATAGCCAATTCTTTCATCCTACCTACAATATATTTTTGCTATTATCATTTCCAAAAATTATCTCCATTTGTGATTTCCCTTATTTTTAAATTTCTCACTACATGGCCATAAGCAGGCTTTTTGAAACCAGATTTTTAAAAGTTCCTACTCCTCGCAATTTATGCATTTGGGCACTTCCAAAAAAGGCCTCACGTTTCCCTATATTTGCCTCTAAACTTCTATCTTTCCCTGTATTTGTAACTTTTAATGATTTATTATGACTGCCTCTCTATGGGCATATAATTATACAACTCTAGAGGGCTTAAATTATTAAATTAGTATCTTCATGGCTTATCCTGTACTTTCGAGTTATAGCATAGTTGCTCACAGCTGCTAGCACATAACTTTAGAGTCTAGTGTCATGGTTTCTTGTTCCAACCTGCTTTTATCTAGATACTGGAAGCTTCACTAGTCATTTGACACTGGTTCAATGATCCTCAATTATTTTTTATTCTATGGGTAAAGCAGGATATTTATTTAACTTGCCCTCCTTATCATTTACTAATGATGATTTTTGACTGTTTCTTCTGTATTAGTCTTGGGATATCAACAAAAAATCAGCTTCATCTGAATCAAAGTCTTACCTTGAAGGTTCAAAATTTAGACATCAGTTTTCGATGTTAAATGGTTGAACAATTTCATAGTCTGAAAAAGGAATACGGGGAAAAAATAATTTGGTAGGTTTTTAATTTATACTTAATTTACATTATTTTATAATTATAATTTTAGGCAATACTTCAGCATTTTTTGTAATATTTTATTTAATGAATAATTGAATATTAAAGTATTGACTTACCTCCTGAAGGGCCTCTGACATCGTACAATTGTTATTAACACTCTGCTTTTGATAATAGACACTTAATATTAGCTGGTGCACAATTTTTGATAACACAAAAGATATAAGCCTAAAAAAAATTCAGGCCAGAAGAGGTTCTGTTTATAAAAATTTACTTCCAGATTGTTTATTTATTTATTTTTCTTTATATATATATATATATATATATATATATATATATATATATATATATATATAAGTAAATACATTCTTTATCATTTAATTAGGGAACCAATGTTTTCTAGCTAGTTTAAGGTTGCTTCTTTAGCAGAGCCTGACGACCAAGACAATGGATCCATTCATGCACTATAAGTTAATATGGGTACATTGTACTATATATTATTATGACTCAAACAATTTGTTAAACTGGTCTTGAATGGTTGTGGATTTAATCAATTTCTTTACCCAGGCAACTTATAACGTAAAATGCTTTGACTCAATTTTATGACAATATGGGATAGCCATCTCAGGTTCCTACTGCCTAAGTTCTACTTTATTGGTTTATGCAAGTCCACACATTTGATATTAACTACAGTTGAAATTTAGAATTTTTGAGGGGAAATATTGTAATTAAAGGTTTTCATAAATGAAAATAAAATTGGATAATTTGTTACTTATGGCAAAAATAAGCAGGATGGTTCATAAATTTGCACAGTGCACCATCTTTGGCTGAAGTTCCAATGTATGAAATACTTGTACAGAGATGGGTTTGACCAGAAGAACAAAACTGGCAATTCAAGCAACTAATTCCAGGTTCCAAAACAACACTGTCCCCTGCAGAAAAAAAATCTGTGATTTAATGAAACTAAGTTCTTCTTCCTCAAAAAGAAGTTTGGTGGTTCTCTTAATAAAAACTTCCTGAAATCATTCTACATTCTAATATATTTTATACTTCATAGGTTAATGGATAAACTTACCATTCAAAATGATGGTAATTGTTTACTTTTGATCATTTTGCAAGCTTGTTTTGTCAAACAATCCGAAGATTTATTTAAATATATTATCCCAAAAAACAAAACAAAAAATTTATATATATATATATATATATATATATATATATATATATATATATATATATATATATTTATCTATATCAATAAACCATAAGTTTTGTTTGATATTCAATGGGGATAAAGTTTTCACTTTTCAGACCATTCTAAGAACTATGGCATTAAACATGGAAATCGTGTCTGTCTCTCCTGTGCCTGTGGATTACACATCACTCAAAAATAGCTTGGAAAATTTCTGTGAACTTTTATACTTTTGAGCCAACAATCCTATGGTACAAGATAGGCTATATGAGAATTCAAATTTTCATCAAAGAGGGGTGGTTTACTTCGATGTAAAAACACGTTTGTCAATATCTTCATTAATATTGGTTTTATTTAGAATATAGAAGGAACAAATTGGGTTTAGAATAACAATTGCAGTCCTAAAATCTTATTTACATTTATGAATGTCACATTTTGACATCAAATTTCCACCAGCCAAATAAAATAAGTAAATACAACTTTTTGCTCAGTGTAAAATATTTTAGTCAACCCTTTTTCAAGAATTATGATTCTCAAAATGTTAAATATTATTATGAACAATTTTTTCCACTTTTTTCTATGTTTATGTCTCTGACATCAATGGACAGAGATTTACATAATACTAAATGCACTTGCCAATTGCAATTATTGATTGTTCACTTCATGTGTTAGAATTTTTTGGTGGTGACCATTCCACCAAAGTAACTATAATTTGGAAATTTCCATTTCAGCGTAATTTATTTTGTACAGAATTATACAATTTTTTCAGTTTATACATCTTAATTTCTAAAAATATTAATTATTTATAAAACTAATGAATTAAATCTAGATTCAGCTTTTTATGAATGCCAGTATTTTTTTTTTTTAATTTTTTTTTTTTTTATGGTGTCCATTTTATCAAGTTAAACACAATTTTGCAAGCTCTCTCACCTACTTGAAATAGTGTTTTGGCTTCTTCTCCAGTTTTGACCACTGTGCCTGTAGCAAGACTTCCTGGAATAATTGTTGTTCTGCTTCTTACATTGTTATTTCGATTCATAATATGTAATTGAAAATTGTTTTCCAAGTTATTGGAGATACAAACATTTTTGATATTTACTAGTACCTCTAGAAAACCACAAGTTAAGTTTAAATATTTTATACTCCTTTCCAATTGAAAGTTTAGCCATTAAATCTTAAACGACTGTCGCTCAGTTGGTGACAGTATCCACCTACAAAGTAGTAGGGCCTTGGAGTAAATCTCAGTCAGGTCTATGCTTTTTTCTTTAATAAATAAAAATAATTAATAGTTATAATTAGTATTCCCTTATGAACTTATTACAAGTTGATCGGGGAATAGTAATATCAACTAGTCCATATCAAGGAAAATATTTATTTACTGTTTTTAACAATCTTGAGAGCTATAAGCAAAAGAAACACAAGGATATATTTTATATTAAATACCTAGAAAACGGTATTGCACCATCGAAAGTACAGGTAAGCACTGAATAAGTTTTGTGAAAGATTCTGGCTTGTGCTTCTTAAAATTTTCATTATTAAATATTGTAATTACTTAAAATTTATTAAGCCTCCAATTACTATTGAAGAATAAGTATTCCTTTGTGTGTGAAACTTTTGATGACAGTGGCTATCAATGACAATGATACATGGGAGAAGAAAGAAGAACTAAAAAGTGGCCTTTACCATTGGACTATTTTTCATAGCAAAACCTTTGAGAAGTTGTTGCATCCTGCACAACCTTAGTATATAAAGCTCTTATCCAGCCTGTCCTAGCACCTAGCCTGCTTCTGATGCTTAGCACAGCTTCAGTGATTTTCTATATTTCCCCTTGTTCACACCATTTATCGTTCTGTGTTTCGTCTGGAGCAAAAGCCAACTTTATCAAAGGCCTCTTTATGCTGCCTATGAATTTGATTTTCCTAAGCAATTTAAATCTTGGACTGTAGGGACTGAACTGATTTTAGTCACATAGCTCAAGTGGTTATTGGACCAGTCCTTTTGGAAGCAAATTGTTTGTTATTGGATCGGTTGCAGAAGAAAATTATTTTCCTACAATGTATAGATAAACGCCACATTCAGCTCTGTTGGATAACAATTTGCTTAACTATACAAAGGCTGGGTCCAACACACTGTGCCATCACTTCTCCTCGGAAAACCACCCGAGTACTTCAAGCAACTTGACTACATGGAGTTTGTTGGGGTTACCATGGTGGGTGAATCATGGAGTCTTTGTCTTTCATTAAGTCTTTTGGTATTTAGACTAAAGACTCCAGGGTAATCAAGTACCTATTAGGATTAATCTGAAATTCAATTCTCTAAACCTCTACCCCTTGTCCCATGTCAGGTAGTTTCACCTGTAGCTATTGTGATTTCTGTTACAAACAAAGGGAAGATCATTGAAGATGAACTCTTCAATCAAATTTCAGGAATTCATGATAGCTTAATTATTTAATTCAAGGAGTTTCATTGCTTTGGAATTTCCTCCTTGGGTCATGGAGAATAAAGCAAACCCACATGAAAATGAAGATCCATAAACATAAAATGATATTAATTTATTATGAAGAAAAACAAAAAAACTTCCAACTGTATTTGACTTGTTTAATGACAGCAGGGAAATAGTTGCCCGCCTCACTTCAGCTTGTTTTATGTTGCAGACAATTTTTGTTAAAACTTCCATTCGTCCCCTTTACGCCTTTCAAACCAAACCTTCCCCACTGATTTTTGAATTTGGTGCAGCCTTTGAAAAGATGCTCCAGTAAACTATGTTGTTACTCGTGGAGCAAACAGGAGCAAATGTCCCACTCAAGACGAGTGTGGCCTTGTTGAAGATGGGGGAAAACAATTTCTTCTCTCCAAGATGCATTTGATGAAGAATCCTAATATCGCAAGTCTCTTTGGTAATTTTTATTTCACCACTTTCGTGTTCATATTGTCCCATCTTTTTCCTACTTAGACTGAGACATGGAGGCATCCACTCCCCAGTCAAAATAGATGTAGGCATCACTTCACTCAATTCCATGGACCATTCTTTTAGCTCTATAGGCCTTCAGATTTTATCACAACTCCGCTGGTGAAACCTGTTGATAGTTGCTTATAGATTGGCCTCAATAAATCAACGTGCTGGGAGTGACAAAAAATTTGAAATACATTAGCAATCAATAGAAGAGAGTTTTACAAATGCAACTAATGACAATGAAAAAGAAAGTTGATTCAAAGAACTTCCCTGTGGAAGGCCACATCTACTAAATCTACTGCTTGACATTGTACCATTAAGTATTCTTGACCTAATATTGGCAACCCTTAAGCAAATTTTAGGATAGGAGCTACCTCTAAATCCTCAGTCATACAATATTTTAATAACTTCAAGCCTCCAGACTATATCAAAAACCTTTTAAATATCAGGTTATACTGTAACCATGTTTAATATGAAAGAAAATATTGTTATTTTAACGTGATGTAATTTAAACACTTAGTATGCCATCAAATACAGAAAATTAAATCCAACTTACCATTTCCTTGAGGAGGTATAATAGATCTGGTTTCCTACATCAGAGAAATATTTTATTCATTTTTAGGTGCACATAAATTCGTTTTTAATAGAGTGAAAGAGAGTAGGTAATAGCAAATCTTTTTGTAAAGAGGATTCAAAATTAATTCCTTCAACAAAAAATTTAAAATAAAAAATATAAAATTAATATCAAGGGTTGAAAGTCTGATGTGATTTAAGTGACCTTTTCCAAACTTTATAAAGGACCTGTTTGACTGAAGTTTGAAACGAAAAAAGTTTGTCACTCAGGTCTTGGTAAAATAAGCAGATAGCCACTTTCTACGATGACATAAAGGTGATGTCATTGCACATTATATTTCTCTCCTAGTTAGTACTATAAACAAACAAGATTTGAAATGAAAGCCGGACATAAAAAAAAAAAAAAAAAAAATAGTGGAATTATAGGTTAAGTTTGAAACTCGCATGAGTAGGAGTGGGGATCACTAAAGGCTGAAAACAAACAAAAAAAAAAATAGAAAAATACTGTCAATATTCATTCAAGTTGCTGCAATATATATGGAATAATTTTCGTGAATATCTTGCTTAACAAATTGTATATCCATCATTTTTCAATGACTTAACTTAGCCAAATAATTGACAAGATATTTTTGATTTACATATTGGTACTCTAAATCCTCATTCCTGGACAGATTTTTGTCATTAACAAACTATTATACAAATGCAGTTAAATATCGAGTTTGTAATAGTCATTGAATATTTATGAATCTCGTAAATATTTATCATTTACTTGGCAGGTTCCAAGAAAATACAACCATCAAACCAATTTTTCTTAAGGGAGAACTCCTTAAGCACACCTTTCTAATTACCTCCACAGTCTCCAATACTCCCTATCCTATGCTATACCGACAATTAATCATAAGAGTATAATTCGTGGTTGCTCATCCTATTCTTCCGCAATATGAAACCTTCAGATAAATCCTATAAGTAATCATTCCAAAACCCCAAAAAATAGAAAATTATTTTAGAATTTATTAAACTATGAGATCCCATGGAATATTAAGTTTAAGTCTATTGTCTGAGTATTGCGTCTAGTCCTATAACTAGCTGGGAATAAAATAAAAGTTTTTGTGTCAAAACACTAGTAGTGCTATTATTATTATTATTTATTTACGACCGCTTTTTGCTACTATGTCTAATTGGGACGGGTTATCTTCAGGTAACCACCCTTTTCTAGTCAGGGTGGGACTAAGGATTTTATTTAATGAATTCCATCACTAAATGAATTCCTGTTGTCCAGGTGGGAATCGAACTCACCACTCTAGGTTTACCATGTGAGATTAAAGCCAACACTTTAACTCACATGGCTAACCTGAGCCCCTCTAGTGCTATCATGCGTTTGTCTAACAGACGCAAACTTTTTATTAGGAATGATAAATTTTAAGATAAAAAAAGTTTTATATGGAATTTAGACACTCTTGTGATGGAAAAGCTGCAAGATTTAGGTATTAGACATATGCACGCTGGTGCTATCAAGGAAAAGGCTAATACCTAAATATTGCAGCTTATCCTTCACAAGATGGTCTAAATTCCATAAAAAACTTTTTTTATCTTAAAATTTAACATTCCTGATAAAAAATTGCATCTATTCCATTGATTTTTTTTTTTTTTTTTGTATTGAAATGGAAATATGGTTGATTTTTACTCAGTTATTTTGTGCAACTTTAAAGAAGACGGAGAAATGCCTCTTCTCCCAGTATTTAGCTAATATATGTAGTAGATTATACTAAGATTTTACCAGCTCCAAGTCATTTGTTTCTCTTTGCACAACACATAAATTTTCTTCATTAACATGACCCCTCAAAACTTTGCCTAAAATGGTAAAGTTCTATTAATTTTTAATATTATTTTTAGTTTTTGTAGTACCTTGAATCACCATTTTATAAATATATATATATATAAAATGTTCTTTGAGCCATAATGTCCGAAAATAAAAATTCCTTCATATAGTCATTTATTTCATCTCCGATGTGTTTTGAGTGTCATCACTTCCTTTCAAGAGGTTATTTAGCTATCAATAAAAATTAATAACAATCCTTATATTATATAAAATGTATTATTCGTCTTTTTACTATAGGCAACTATATTTATAATATGAGGGTTGTTTTTAATTGTTATATTATGTACAAATTTAAAATTTTTACATCTACCCTTTTCTAAACTCCCCCTTAGTCTATTTGAATCAATTTCAACGATATAGTTATCTCAAATATAAAATTACAACATACTAAGACTATCTGCTTTTGAGATTTGCTATATTAGTTGAACCATATCATGTTAATTGTGTTGAGTGCCAAGCTAGTAACATTAGTATGATATTTCAAGACCGAATTCACTTTCCTTTTAATACAGGTCTGGTGGCATGTGTGATAACCACAGGTCTGGTGGCATGTGTGATAACCACAGGTCTGGTGGCATTTGAGTTTACCACAGGTCTGGCGGCATGTGTCATAACCACAGGTCTGGTGGCATGTGTGATAACCACAGGTCTGGTGGCATGTGTGATAACCACAGGTCTGGTGGCATGTGTGATAACCACAGGTCTGGCGGCATGTGTGATAACCACAGGTCTGGCGGCATGTGTCATAACCACAGGTCTGGTGGCATGTGTCATAACCACAGGTCTGGTGGCATGTGTGATAACCACAGGTCTGGTGGCATGTGTCATAACCACAGGTCTGGTGGCATGTGTGATAACCACAGGTCTGGTGGCATTTGTGTCTTTTGCTGAAATCTGCAAAGGCAGGTCCTGTCAATAGGCATTCATAAAGACGCTGTTGGGTGGTTCACAAACAATTCAGTTAGCATAATTGGCCGGTAAGAAATTTATCGTTTTGCACAGTTTGCATGAACACACCTAAGATCCTTACACTGAGGGAGCCGCCGACTTATTTTAGTAAACTATCTTACCTAAATGTACTCGTCTCGTTAACGTCCGTCTAAAAACGTTTACCATGGACGTATAATACATGCTCTTTAAGCTTGTCTTCTTGAGTTTCATTCATTCTATTCTGTTAGCTTCAATAATCATTTCTATTCTGTAGGTTTCATTAACATAACCCTTGTAAATATTACTATTCATTTATATTATAGATAAAACCCTTGAAAAACTTTAAAACTTCTTAATCATATGTCATCGTTCATTTCACAGTTCATCATAGTTTAACAACATTAGTTTTATACGCTTTTACGATCCTACTCATAATTAAGGAGATATTTTGAATTTTTAATACCCCCTCTAAACCCCTCTTATTCATGGTCTTATTTCAGCCAATAAAAAATATGATCTTTAGTGATGACTGAAACGGTTAAATATCGAGTATGGTATACAGGGTGTCTCAACTTCCCCCCCCCCCTCTTAAAGTTTCCAATTATTTTAATACAAGGCTTAAACTTGGTATGCCGTACTTGGGACCCCTGAAGAATCCTTTCAGTCCATATTCAACCTCGTAACCTTCTCCAGCGACCATAACTTTGGAATTTCCAATGGAATGCCCTACTTTTTATGGCGGATTCTTGTAGAAAATCAAATTCTAAAACGAGTTTGCATCCATGAATTTTTCGATTTGACGCATCCTTTAGCCGTGAAATGCACAAATCTTTATTTCATAAGTGGCACATTTTATTGGAACATGCTGCGACGTAGAAGTTGTATTCAAGGAAATTATCGTTGAAACGAGTCTACGGGGAAAGGCATGAATTATGAATTTTTTTTTTATTAAAAAAAGTTGTTAATTTTGATATTTAAAGCAACACTTTTTATATAAACATTTGTCGTATAACGAAGTATAAACAAGATATACGCTAAAAATTAAAGCGGGAGTCAAACATTTATTGGGCACCAACGGTTGTTGGCGGGAAAGGGATTTTACCCCTTTCTCGTCAAAAGCACAGAACAGAGAATGTGAAACATTTTGAATACTAAGTTTCTTTGTCGGACATATAATAATATATTTTTAAGAATGGCTATTAAATACATAAAGTAAGTATATTTAATTTGTTTGGGCATTTAGGAATAGAAATTGTGAACATTACTTAGTTTAAAATACAAAAGTCCGTCACGCAGGGGCTGCGTAAACTAAGCAGATTTCCCTCGTGAAGTTAAGTAAAAGATATATATATATATATATATATATATATATATATATATATATACACATACTGATAACACAACACCACCGTGAATAAATACAAACGGAAATAAGAAATGTTTAGGCCAATTTCAATAACCTGCCTACAGGAAGCGTTAGGTTAGAAATGTAAACAAACAGGTCCGCCCGCCTCACACCGGAAAGAAAAACATTACTGAAATATATCATAACAGATTAATTTCATTGAGAACTATTTACTATATCTAGTACTGTAATTAATAATGAGTCAGAATAATTGTTATCTCAATCAATCAAATTTTAGTCGTCCAAAACCTTAAGACGGGGGGGGGGGGTCGCCAGGACATATTTGCATGTATCTCGTATAATAAAGGTCTCTTGAATACAATTTTTGGTATTTAAACTTCGAAAAATGAGATTTATTATGTAGCAGAGCATTGTTTATGTAACATTAGAAGTGGCGGTTTGCTGATAGCTGAAAACTGAAAAAAAGCAAATATATCGGTTAATATTCAAGATAGTGAATAAATGTATATAACAATATTTATAGTATATTTAATTTTCAATAAGATTGATTCTATACAATTTTTCGATCCGACGCATAATAACGGAGATATTTTGATTTTTCGAAAATCCTCCCCTCTAAACCCCCCCTCCCCCTGGCCCGATTTCAGCCGTTAACGAACTTGATCTTTCTTTTTACATAAAACGACTAAATAACGAGTTTGGTAACGATTAAACAATAATTGCGACCGCTAGAGCGGTACCAGACAAATATATATATATATATATATATATATATATATATATATATATATATATACAGTTTTGAACGGACCTCATTTTCGTCATCTCCTGGGTAGGATCGATGGACATTTGAAGAAAAATTTCGAAAATCGCGACATGAGTCCAACCTCAACAGCTGATTTCCCTCAAGGAAAATCTGCTAAAAATGCTATCCACCATAATATGATATTTGTGACCAATAATAATAACAACGACTTGGGAATGAATAGTAATCACTAAACGTTTTATCTGACAATGCAGTACAATGTAATAAAAGTCCGTCACGCAGGGGCTGCGTAAACTAAGCAGATTTCCCACGTGAAGTTTTACAGTAGAGAAATCTGCCTAATAACAACTGTACTAGTAAGAAACTTCTAAATCTATTCACGAGGAACGAATAGTTAAGGAAACGGCCGCCAGAGTTCTCGGCGGAAAGTCCGAACATAGCGGAATCCTGGCGACAACACACAGAATACAAATGCAAATATCTCGGTTAATATTCAGATACAGAATAAATGTATACAACAATATTTATAGTAAATTTAATTTGCAATAAGATTGGTTCTATACAATTTTTCGATCCGATGTATAATAACGGAGATAATTCGAATTTTTGAAAATACTCTAAACACCCCGTCCCACCGGTCCGATTTCAGCCATTAACGAACTTAATCTGTCTTTTTACATAAAACGGTTAAATATCGAGTTTCGTAACGATCAAACAAAAATTGCGACCGCTAGAGCGTTAACAGACAAATATAAATATATATATATATATATATATATATATATATATATATATTTATATTTCCTTCCTATAGTAACCCTATAAGAAGGCCGTTTATTAGTTTCTGCATGTCCCATGCAAGTTAGCATATCACATGCATTTGTAGTGTTACAATTAATTTATACATAAATAATTTAAAAGTATAACATATATATATAAAGAATTAACAAAGTCCGTCACGCAGAGGCTGCGTAAACTAAGCAGATTTCCCACGCGAAGGTTTACAATAGAGAAATCTACCTAATAATAACAGTAGTAGTAACCTATTCTCACGAGGACGAATAGTTAGTGAAACGGCCACACTAGCGCTCGGCGGGAACTCCCGAACATAGCCGACCACACTCACAATACAAATGCAAATATCTCGGTTAATATTAAAGATACAGAATAAATGTATAGAACAATATTTATAGTAAGTTTAATTTGCAATAAGATTGGTTCTATACAATTTTTTGATCCGACGTATGGTAACGGAGATATTTCGAATTTTCGAAAATCCCCCCTCTAAACCCCCCCGTCCCACCGGTCCGATTTCAGCCATTAACGAACTTAATCTGTCTTTTTACATAAAACGGTTAAATATCGAGTTTCGTAACGATCAAACAAAAATTGCGACCGCTAGAGCGTTAACAGACAAATATAAATATAAATATATATATATATATATATATATATATATATATATATATTTATATTTCCTTCCTATAGTAACCCTATAAGAAGGCCGTTTATTAGTTTCTGCATGTCCCATGCAAGTTAGCATATCACATGCATTTGTAGTGTTACAATTAATTTATACATAAATAATTTAAAAGTATAACATATATATATAAAGAATTAACAAAGTCCGTCACGCAGAGGCTGCGTAAACTAAGCAGATTTCCCACGCGAAGGTTTACAATAGAGAAATCTACCTAATAATAACAGTAGTAGTAACCTATTCTCACGAGGACGAATAGTTAGTGAAACGGCCACACTAGCGCTCGGCGGGAACTCCCGAACATAGCCGACCACACTCACAATACAAATGCAAATATCTCGGTTAATATTAAAGATACAGAATAAATGTATAGAACAATATTTATAGTAAATTTAATTTGCAATAAGATTGGTTCTATACAATGTTTTGATCCGACGTATGGTAACGGAGATATTTCGAATTTTCGAAAATCCCCCCTCTAAACCCCCCCTCCCACTGGTCCGATTTCAGCCATTACCGAACTTGATCTTCCTTTTTACATAAAACGATTAAATTCCGAGTTTGGTAACGATCAAACAAAAATTGCGACCGCTAGAGCGTTAACAGACAAATATATATATATATATATATATATATATATATATATATATATATATATATATATATATATATATATATAATTTTGAACGGACCTCATTTTCGTCATCTCCTGGGTAGGATCGATGGCCATTTAAGAAATTTTTCGAAACTCGCGTCATGAGTACGACCTCAATAGCTGATTTCCCTTAAGGGAAATCTGGTAATAACAACGTTAAAAGTAAAGTAAAACATATAAAGAGAAAATTATTAATCTTAAAAAGAAATGAAAAAAAAAAAGAAAAGAAATAATGATTATCCTATAAATATTTTAAGTATTGTATTTGTATCAGCCATAATAAGTATTTAACCGATTAATTGTATTAAAAGCATGTTCTGCGAATATTTTAAAAGGATTGTTATATTTTAAAAATAACTTGTCTTCTTCTATTGGAAATTTGCCTTTTTTTTGTTCTATGTCTTGTTTTAGTTTTTGTCGTTCGTTAGTCAGTAGTCTGCAATCGTATATTAAGTGTTGACTTGTTTGTGGAGTTGAGTAATCACAGGGGCAAGTATTGTTGTCTTTTATGTTAAATCGTTGGTAGTAAGAGTTCAGCGTACCATGTCCTGTTACTAATTGTGTAATGTAAAAGTCTGTCTGTATGTATTTGCTATTGAAATATGTGTTAATGTTTGGAATGAAAAGTTTTAAGTGTTGTCCTTTATTAGTTACCGTCCATTGTTGTTGCCATTTTTCAGTTAGATGAGCTTTTAACATATATTTTAAGTGGGCTTTGGAGATTTTATTGTAACATTCTGGTAATTGGGAATCTTTTGAAGCAGACTTAGCAGCTTTATCGGCCAATTCATTTCCAAAATTATCAGAATGTGCTTTAACCCATGAAAAGTATATGTTAATATGATTTAATTCTGCTATAAGTTCTCTGATTTGTGTTGTTAACGGGTCCTAGGTTGTACGGTTGTGTAGTTTTTGTAACGTTACTTTACTGTCCGTGTATATACAAAGTGTATTATGTTGTGTATGTTCAGTTTGTATTTTTTGTAAGGTTTTTAGTATAGCGTATTGTTCTGCTTGAATGTTTGTGCAGTTGTGTCCCAGTCTAAATTTATGTATCTCTGTCAATTCCTGATCAATGAATATTACACAAGCGCAACCTACATTTTCCCCATCTTTACTCCCATCTGTATATATTTCCGTTTTAAAAGGTTTATTTCCTTGATGTATTAATATACTTGGAAATTTGCCGGGGTGATACCATCTTTTGTATTCCAATTCTGATTCAACAAATTCAGCTTGAATATCGTTTGAATTAATAGACCTTTTAAGAAGGTTATATTGATCAACAAAAGTATGTGCTAATAAATCGATGGGAACTATTTTAGCTAGAACGCAGGCTGCATCATACGAAACTGTTTTAAAGCCCTTTATAATTTTGATTGCCATCAGTCTTTGTACTCTATGTAATTTCTTTAAGTTATGTTGTTTGTTAAGTCCAGTGTGCCAAATGTTTATTCCATACGCGAGGGAAGGAAGGATAGCACCTTTATATAATATGTGTAATGCGTCTGATTTCAGTCCCCAGGTGTTTCTTGCTGCTATAGATAATGTGTTGATGAGTTTCAATAATCGTTCTAGTAGTTTGTCTATATGAGTATTCCAATTAAGTTTACTGTCAAAGAATATACCTAGATATTTAATTGAATTTACGTTTTTTTTATGTCTTGTCCTTGTATATGTATTTGAAAAGGCGGAGATGATTTTTTATGAGTAAAAATAATGTATGAAGATTTTTGAATATTAAAATATAGTTTATGTAAATGTGCCCATTTTTCTACGATGTCTGTAATAATGTTTATATACACCTGTAGTTGTTCAAATAGTTTAGATGTTATCAGAATAATGATGTCATCTGCAAAAGCCAGTATCTCAGCATTATTTGGTAATCTATTATTTAGTAAATCATTTACTATGAGATTCCATAATAATGGTGAGATTCCCGACCCTTGCGGTGTACCTTGTGTTTGTGATTTATGCAATTTAATGTTTGGTGTGATGATGTATGATGTTCTGTCATGTAAATAGTTATTGATTAATTTATAAATATTATTGGGACAGTTCAGTTGTTGAAGTGCATGTAAAATTGATGGCCACCAAGCATTATCAAAAGCACCTTTAATATCCAGTGAAATTAGAATAGTGTGTGAATTATTGTGTTTTGAGGTGGTAATAAAATCTATTACATGTTGCAATGCTTCAATCGTAGATTTTTTAGGGGTGAATCCAAACTGATTTTCATGCATTAATGATTTTGAATACAAATAATATGATAATCTTGTATTTACAATTTTTTCTAATACTTTTCCACCAGTTGGGATCAACGAAATTGGTCTAATTGATGAGATTTCACATTTACTCCTACCAGGTTTATTTAAGGGTACTAATTTTGACCGTTTCCATATTCTAGGAAATATACCACTTTGAAAACATGTTTTATACAAAGTATTTAAAAATTTTGGAAAACATCTGTATATTTGTTTGTAAATGTCACCAGTTATACCATCGATGCCTGGTGAAATATTTCGTTTTAAGTTTTTAATTATGTATTCTATTTCATCGTCTGTTAGTGGTAGGTCGTCAAGTGTGTTAAGATCATTTAGTATGTTGTTACGAATAGTCGTATGTATTTCTTTGTCATTTGAGATACAGTCAGTTTGTACAAGTTTGTCTAGTATATATCGGTATGTGTCCACTGTATTAATCGTGTATGTTCCGTCTTCTTTTTTTATTGAATTGAGCGTAAATGAGGAACGCAACTTTCCACTTGCAAACTTGTATGGCCAGCTCCAAGGATTTGTAGGAGTTATGCTACTACAATATTCTTTCCATGTCTTTAATTTATTAGTTCTCATTGTTTTCTCAAATTCACGTTTTTTCAGTAAGTATGCTTCTTTTCTAATTTCACGTAAGCTTTCATCTTTAGTAGTCTTTTGATATATTCTTCTTAATTTATTTGAGTCTTTTCTAAGTTTAGATAATGAATCGTCCCACCATGGCTTCGGGTTATGAATAGATTTAGTTTTGTTATATTTGAAACTTCTAATTTTAAAAGATTTATTGCAAGCTTTATATGTTGCCTTGAAATATTTGCTCATAATGTTTTCTATTGTATTTGATTTTATATTTTGAGCTAAATAAAGATCAATATTTTCATTTATGCTGAATTCTCTTGATATTTCACAATTTAAATTATTTTCAAAATTTTGCCAATTGGCATTTTTAGTATTATATAATAATCCAAGTCCTTTTGTATTTTGTATTGGGCGAATAAAACATAAAGAGAATTTAATGGTCAAATGATCAGAAAAATTTTCTATGGTAGAAATTTTCCAGTTGATTAATTGATTCTGAAGATTCCTGGAAGTTAATGTGAGATCAATGTTACTGCTTCCATTAGGACCATCAAAAGTTGGTAAATTTTGATTTTCATTTACTATGATTAAGTCATTCATTATTATGAAATTTTCTAATTTGCGTCCTCTTTGGTTAGTCCTGTTATCAAACCAAAATTTTGATCTGGAATTACTGTCTAAAGAAATGATAATATCTTGAGATTTTAAGTCTTTTAAGATTTTAGTCAGTTTGTCAGTGTTTGATTCAATGTCATGAGTTATATCCAAATAAGCACTTATTAATATTAGTTTTCGTCCATTCGTTATGACTTCCACAACAGTTGTGTCTGGATCACTATAATTAATTAATAAATTGGCATCAATATGGGGGTTATTAATAACTATTTGTGAACGTGATTTACTTTTGTCAGTGGTATAAATTTTATATTTAGAGGAATTTATTTTAGAACCTACATAGGGTTCTTGTATCAATGCAATATCGATATTTTTTTCTTGTAAATATTCATATAAGAGAATCGTAGAATTAATTTTATGTTTGAGGTTAAGTTGTAGAAAATTAATATTAGAGTGAACATCTGTTACTTTCCTATTCATTGCCATAGCAACGTAAACATGATAATATTTAGGTTATGGCTCTATATGAATTAGTTAAAACACATGTTTTTCTCCAAATATTTGGTAAACAGTTAATATATATCATCCTATAGGTTATGTTGATTCCATAGTAACGAGTATTATGCATAACAACCAGTGAGAGTGACTTGTGTTTTTTGTAAATATGTGATGTATTAAAGGTGATAATGATGTATGCTATTATATAATAAAGGATTGTTAATTCAGTGTTCGTATATATATTCATTGATAGTCAGTATTATTGATTAGTCTATTAAAGGCATTAATATAAGAAGGGCAAGTTTTGCTTAATGCAGAATGTGCTGTTGATACCTTTAATTGAGGTTTGCAATACTTATTAAAGCTGATGCAGTTAATACAGGCATGATCTTCAGGCTTCTCTTTCTTCGGGCAGTCCTTGGCTTCATGTTCTTCTGAACAATGGGGGCAGGTAAGTTTCCCGGTGCATCTTCCCGAGTGGTTCAAACGCTGGCAATTCCTACAGCGGCGAACAGACAGGAAGTCATCGGCTGAGCAAATTGTGTAGAATAATTTAATTTTAGTATTTCGTTTCACAAAAAGATTTCTTGCAATTGGTGATACTTGTAATACTGCGTGCCTTCTGTCTTGTTTGAACTTCGATTTTATTACAAAATGACAATATCTTGGTTAGTTAGACCAAGCTCTTCGTTTTGTAATAAAATGGTTTCAATTAGATTTTCATCGTTTATCTCTTCAGGAATATTTTTTATAATGATTCTTGGTCTAAATTTCTTAATATAATCAGACTGGAGATTAGAGTTTGAAGTTAAAATGGCTTCATGAATTTTATCCACATCAGTTTTTGATTCAGTCTCTACAATTAAGAAACCTTTATGGGTAGTTTTAAGCTGCTTAATGCCAACTTTTAATTGGTTTGGTTTAATAATTTTCTTAAAGTCCTTTTTAGTTTCGTCTGGATTAGCATTTAAATTTGTATTTTTTATGATAAGTTTGTGGGTGTTATTTGGTTTTATTTTGTTCTTTAATACATGTGCATATGCTTTCTGTTCACTAACCTGTCTTGTGACTATATATATATATATATATATATATATATATATATATATATATATATATATATATATATATATATATATATATATATATATATATATATATATATATATATATATATATATAATTTTGAACGGACCTCATTTTCGTCATGTCCTGGGTCGGTTAGATTGTAATTTGTGGAATTTTTCAAAAATAGCGTCATGAGTACGACCTCAATAGCTGATTTCCCATAAGGGAAATCTGCTAAAACTTAGGCAGCCTTGCAGTGTACGTTATAAACATTCATTTCATTATTCTGACTAAATATTTACCGAGGAATGTTACCTCAGTAATGGTTCTTAATACTATGAATGAATGCAGTCCATGATTATGATTAATACTGTCCACAATATTTACAACAGTGCAGACGGGTTGATCACGAGATATTTTTTTCTTTTTAGCAGATTTCCCTTAAGGGAAATCAGCTATTGAGGTTGTACTCGTGACGGAATTTTCGAAATTTTTCTTCAAATGTCCATCGATCCTACCTAGGAGATGACGAAAATGATGTCCGTTCAAAACTGTATATATATATATATATATATATATATATATATATATATATATATATATATATATTTGTGTGTTACCGCTCTAGCGGTCGCAATTTTTGTTTGATCGTTGCCAAACTCGATATTTAGTCGTTTTATGTAAAAATAAAGATCAAGTTCGTTAGCGGCTGAAATCGGACCAGAGGGAGGGGGGGTTTAGAGGGGAGGATTTTCGAAAATTCGATATATCTCCGTTACTATACGTCGGATCGAAAAGTTGTATAGAATCAATCTTATTGCAAATTAAATTTACTATAAATATTGTTATATACATTTATTCTCTATCTTGAATATTAACCGAGAGCTCTGGCGGCCGTTTCGATAACTATTCGTCCCTCGTGAATAGGTTTAGAGGTTAGGTTAACTGTTTTTTGGGGCTAGAAACTATTGGGTTATTACGCCCTAAATAATGTTTTAGGTTTAGAGGTTTCTTACTACTACAGTTGTTATTAGGCAGATTTCTCTACTGTAAAACTTCACGTGGGAAATCTGCTTAGTTTACGCAGCGCCTGCGTGACGGACATTTAATCCTCAGGGCTAAAAAATTCTACAAGTTCGCTTTAGTTGCCAAATATTCAATTATATGACCTAAACACGGAGACGGGGAAATGTAAAAATATTGTGCACATACTCGTAAATGCCTTGCCAAAAAAAAAAAAAAAAAAAAAAAAATACCGTCAACATTCTGCTTCTAATGATTTCTGAATTTATATCACGACATATTTACTTCTTTTTTTTTAACGTCTGTCGTACAATATAAATACCGTATCACTTACATCGGGCATTGGCCAAGGGTGGGGGGGGGGTGACCCTGGGGGGGGGGTAAAGACGTGACTATTAATGAACGTAAAGTTGCCGTAATTTTTACTCAATCGTGAAAGATGTTGATATTTTAACTTTACATAAAATTAAAGGTCAATTTGGTAAATCCTGGTATTGAGGCATCTAGGTGCAGGATTTTAAAGGAAGTGTAAAATAAAAAATATAAATATCTCCGTTACCGAGATCAAAAAATGATAACCAACCTTGATGGGAATGTGATTTCATATTGTTGTGGTAATATTTGTTTAAAGCATTTTAATCCAAATTTGAATATTGTATTTTTATCAGTTCCACTTTGAGTAATCCCCACTCCTACTTATATACCAATGAATGCTGCGAAGTGCCAATTCAAGATATTTGTATCATACTTGAGTAGTTGGCGTCTGGCGTGCTCATATCTAGCATGCTGTTGCATTTAATAAATGCCTGGAGGAATGTGAAGCTGAAACAGCTGATGGCAATTAAACCATGTTATTTACGAAGTATGAATTTTCTCCGACCCAGCAGGTGTGATTCATTTCTACTTTAAAGGTAGAAGTGGATCTTAGTAGAGTATAAAACTTTCTCTTAACTGAGTGTTAAGTTTTATCAAGATGAAGTAAATCGAGTTTTGTTTTTGTTCTTAGTAAGAGATTGTAAGTTTGTAGCTATTAGTAGGGTTTAATAAGATCTTCCAAGTTTCTCAAATCAGTCCTTCTTCATTAAACTTGGATAATACACATATTTATTTACTAGAATGAGGAATCGAAGTCTTTTCCTTTGTTTGAAAGAATATTAGACTTGCCATGCTACAAATGATATATTCTCACAACTTCTAGTCATTCTTTGAAGAGATAATATAGCAGCCATTGTTCAACGGAACGTTAATTAACATCGCATGATTGTAGACTTACAAACGAATATTACACTTCGCTCTTTCTCAGATTTCGTCATACTTTTGATTTTGGGTCAGTTTTATATATATAGGTATTAGTATCAAAGTAACTACATAAACAATGAAATTCTCAGTATCACCCCTAGAAAGGGCAGGAACCAGTTGTTAAATCGTCCCAATTAATCTCAATTTCTTAAAATGTACGCAAATAAACACGTCCCCCCCCCCATAACATCATGCATTCAGATACTTTACCTATTTTTCGGGTTTGTATAAAATTTGCTACTGGTAAGCACTTATCTGAGCTTTTGTTCAGATTTCCCTTAAGGGAAATCAGCTATTGAGGTTGTACTCATGACACAATTTTAACCTCGCCCTTCGCCCTTCGACCGGTGACCGAGGTGGTCTTCGGGCGTCCGTAGCGGAGTGATTGCCGGAAAATGGGCCGAAATTGGTGTGGTAGTGGGGCCATCGGGAGAGGAGGAAGAGTGGCGGAAAGAGGGGAGTTTCAGGAGAGTCGATTTTGGAGGGTCCGTACAGGGCAGCGGAGTGCGGTACGGGGAATCGCCTCGGTGGCTACCTAGACCGCACGCTCGAGCTGAAAAATGACGCTTCGAAAAGAAAAAAGTCCGTCACGCAGGGGCTGCGTAAACTAAGCAGATTTCCCACGTGAAGTGAGAAATTTCAGAATAGAGAGTCAAACAGTTACGGGAACTAGCTCTTGACGGAAACTCACGACTAGACCCGAAGTTAGCCGATCTCATCTCAGAAGCTGAAAACAGAAAAATGCAAATATCTCGGTTAATATTCAAGATACAGAGTAAATGCACATAACATTATTTATAGTAAATTTAATGTGCAATAAGATTGATTCTATATAATTTTTCGATCCGACGTATAGTAACGGAGATATTTCGAATTTTCGAAAATCCTCCACTCTAAACCCCCCCTCCCACTGGTCCGATTTCAGCCATTAACGAACTTGATCTTTATTTTTGCATAAAACGTTTAAATATCGAGTTTGGTAACGAGCAAACGAAAATTGCGACCGCTAGAGCGTTAACAGACAAATATATATATATATATATATATATATATATATATATATACAGTTATATATATATATGTATATATATATATATATATATATATATATATATATATATATATATATATATATATATATATATATATATGTATATAATTTTGAACGGACCTCATTTTCGTCATCTCCTGGGTAGGATCGATGGACATTTGAAGAAATTTTTCGAAACTCGCGTCATGAGTACGACCTCAATAGCTGATTTCCCTTAAGGGAAATCTGCTAAAAATAAGGCGAGAGAACGGGAGTTTCGCGGATCGCAAGAAAAAGTATACTTCCGAGTTCGATCGTCATTTGTCGGGACGGCAGTCGGCGGTTAGTCGCGTTTAAGGCGTCGAACGAAAGGGTATGCATCCGAGAGTTTTTCCCCCGATCGGTAAAGTTATACTCGGAACGGGCAGAGAAATAGCGAATTTAACGCGTCGCGGGGGAAGTTCGGAATAAAAAAATTCGGAAGGGCTTATCTCGCCGGGAGAGGGAGCTAACACGAATCCGACAATTTTTCAAACCAAAAAGCGATCATAACGAACAAAACGGTACCTCAATTTCGAAAATCCACCGAGCGGTTCGGGCTAAACAATTCAGGAAGAAATCATCGGTTTGTGGCTTTAAATTATAGAATATTTGAAACTTTCGAAATTACCCCACCCCTTCTAAACCCCCCTATTTCTGGGCAGATTTTTGCCATTAACAAAATTGATCTAATTTTTTTTTATTTAATAAAACGATGAAATACCGAATTTGGTAACGATAAACAAAAATTGCGACTGCTAGAGCGTTAACAGATCTATATATATATATATATATATATATATATATATATATATATATATATATATATAAATTTGTCCGGACCTCATTTTCGTCATTTCCTGAAGGAACGTTTGAGGAAATCTTACGAAAATTGTGACAAGAGTACAACCTCAATAGCTGATTTCCCTTGAGGGAAAACTGCTAAAATTAGGACAGTTCAATATATATGTATATACATTTGTCTGTTAACGCTCTAGCGGTCATAATTTTTGTTTGATCGTTAGCAAACTCGACAGTTAAACGTTTTATATAAAACTAAATCAAGTCCATTAATGGCTATAACCACAGAGTGAGGGGGGGGGATTTCAAAAATTGTAAATATCTCCGTTACTATAAGTAACAATCTTATTGCAAAATAGCTTTGGTGCCCGGCGATATCCAGGAAATCATTGTTGACCGAATAATGATGATATTTTTATAGCAAGCTACAATGTGCACAATTCTCGTCTGGGCGTATTGTTTTTTCGTAAGGACCAGGTAACTGTAGGGGACTTGAAGAATAGAAGTTTTGAAGAATAAATGAAAATGGCTTGATAATTCCAATTCCTCTCCTCCGTTAATAATTCAAATCTTAATGATGAGTGGCATTTATAACAATTAAATATTATCTATAATGTACATATTTCCTGTCAAAAAGCAATCCGAACACACATTGTTTGACATTTTAGCAGATTTCCCTTAAGGGAAATCAGCTATTGAGGTCGTACTCATGATGCGAGTTTCGAAAAATTTCTTCAAATGTCCATCGATCATACCCAGGAGATGACGAAAATGAGGTCCGTTCAAAATTATATATATATATCTATATATATATATATATATATATATATATATATATATATATATATATATATATATATATTTGTCTGTTAACGCTCTAGCGGTCGCAATTCTTGTTTGATCTTTACCAAACTCGGAATTTAATCGTTTTATGTAAAAAGAAAGACTAAGTTCGTTAATGGCTGAAATCGGACCAGTGGGAGGGGGGGTTTAGAGGGGGGATTTTTGAAAATTCAAAATATCTCCGTTATTATGCGTCGGATCGAAAAATTGTATAGAATAAATCTTATTGCAAATTAAATTTACTATAAATATTGTTCTATTCATTTATTCTGTATCTTGAATATTAACCGAGATATTTGCATTTGTATTCTTTGTGATACTGGTCACCAGTAGGCTATGTTCGAACTTTCCGGCGAGAGCTCTGGCGGCCGTTTCTATAACTTCGCCCCTCATGAATAGGTTTAGAGGTTAGGTCAACTGTTTTTTGGGGCTAAAAACTACGCCCTAAATAATGTTTTAGGTTTAAAGGTTTCTTACTACTACAGTTGTTATTAGGCAGATTTCCCTATTGTAAAACTTCACGTGGGAAATCTGCTTAGTTTACGCAGCCTCTGCGTGACGGACTTTTGATAATCTGACGTCGATGATTTAGTTATCTATTTTCCATGGTGGCATGGAGAGTTGTCTGTGTGGTAATTTCAATAACGAACACAAATAAGACAATATAGACCGCTATTAAGGAGTTGATTCCGTTCAACCTCCGTTATCGCAAGCTGTGCAATCAGCATGACTGTTTAAATAATACGTTATAAAAATGAAATAATCGAAATGCTCTTATAGTTTACATGTCTATTGGAAATATATAACGATGTTATATTCTAATTAAAATAAATAACAAATGAGGAGGGGAGGGGTGGGACATTACAACCACCCTAATCCGAATACACATAGGACTATCATATACGTATAAAAAGTCCGTCACCCAGGGGCTGCGTAAACTAAGCAGATTTCCCACGTGAAGTTATACAATAGAGAAATCTCCATACGAGAGCCGAATAGTTACGGAAACGGCCGAACTAGCTTCTGGCGGGAAACTCATTCCTCCGTTAGCCGCTAACATTTAATAAAAATGCAAATATCTCGGTTAATATTCAAGATAGAGAATAAATGTATAGGTCATTATTTACAGTAAATTCAATTTGCAATCGATTGGTTCTATACAATCTTTTGATCCTACGTATGGTAACGGAGATATTTCGAATTTTCGAAAATCCCCCCCTCCCACTGGTCCGATTTCAGCCATTAACGAACTTGATCTGTCTTTTTGCAAAAAACGTTTAAATATCGAATTTGGTAACGATCAAACAAAAATTGCGACCGTTAGAGCGTTAACAGACAAATATATATATCATTTTGAACGGACCTCATTTTCGTCATCTCCTGGGTAGGATTGATGGACATTCAAAGAAAAAATTCGAAAAATCCGTCATGAGTACGACCTCAATAGCTGATTTCCCTTAAGAGAAATCTGCTAAAACATAACATAATTTGTCACACTTTAATGAGCTATAATATAATTGTTGACTCCCCCTATAATTTTAAGCGTATATCTCATTTAATCATCTTATAGGAAACAAAATATCCCAGTTTTAGCAGATTTCCCTTAATGGAAATCAGCTATTGAGGTCATACTCATGACGCTGGGAGGGGGGGGGGTTAGAGGAGGGGATTTTTGAAAATTCGAAATATCTCCGTTAATATGCGTCGGATCGAAAACTTGTATAGATTCAATCTTATTGAAAATTAAATTTACTATAAATATTGTTCTATACATTTATTCTGTATCTTGAATATTAACCGAGATATTAGCATTTGTATTGAGTGTGTGGTCGGCAGGAGTAGGCTATGTTCGGGACTATCTGCCGAGAGCTAGTTTCGCCGTTTCCGTAACTATTCGTCCCTCGTGAATAGGTCTAGAGGTTCCTTACTTCTACTGTTATTATTGGGCAGATTTCTCTATTGTAAAACCTCACGTGGGAAATCTGCTTAGTTTACTCAGCCTCTGCGTGACGGACTTTTTCATTTTAGGCTTCCCTTATGCGATGTTGGTACAGCTTGTAATCATGGAGTTATTACTAATTTACATGCCAAGTTTTGTTTAGTTCGCTCCGGCCATTAGTGCCCAATATAATTGTTGACTCCAGCAATAGATTTTATCTCTTTATTCATAACAAAATAAACATCTTCGTTTATGTGCATGTTTGCCGAAAAACGAATAGGAAACGAAATATGCCGACTTTTTATTTCAGTCTTCCCTTATATCCCACCCTCCCCTCATGCTCGTTCCTATCATTGTTGGTACAGCTTGTAATCATGGAGTTATTACTAATTTAAATGCCAAGTTTTGTTTAGTTCGGTTCAGTGTTCAATGCCCAATAAAATTGTTGACTCCCACTATAGTTTTTAATGTTCACCTCATTAATAGTTTGGTATAAAACAAAAGAGTATATAACAAAAGATCCTTTAAATAAAAAAATAATCAACTATTGTTATGTGCATTAGGGTGGGCCGAAAAAATGTTTTATTATTTTTTCTTAATGCGTTACTGAAAAAAAACTTGTCTCTATTATGTGTTATCAAAATGCAAAAAAGAAAAAATATATATATACCTTACCCCCAGCTAGCGCAACACACATGAAATTTCGGAATTTCACTAAAATCACAGGATTTTACAATTTTTTTTTTTAAAGTACCCATACAGCTAGATATTGAAATGCTATAGTGAAAATAATTTATATTAGAGTTATAAAAAAATAATGGGTTATTGAAAATATATATTTCTTTTAATTTTAGGTAGCGCAAATGCCTTCAATATAGTTAATTGATCAGTTTTCGAGTGCTAACCGGCTGTAGTGCAGTGCAGCATCTAATGTTTTAAACCCACTACCCATGTGTTTTTTTTAGAAATATAATGTTGATGGAACAATTACCTGTAGGAAAACAAAAATAGGCAATTTACATTTTCCAAATGAGTTTATTAATTACAAAATTTATCGTGAAATACAAATTGTCAATTCCCAGACTTCAACATTTTATTGTGCTTCTCTTAGAATAGTCCTTTAAATATTTGTAATTTTGAAATTTTGTTTGCTGGAAAAACTTGGCATTGAAGATCTTGATAGCAGCGTTGTTCGTATGAAACCATCTCTGTTCTTGGCACCAACGAGTTTTGAAGAGGCTTTAGTAGCATCCTTAGAGCATCAAGGCTGCGAATGTGAAACTAATGAAATGTTAGACGACATAGCCTGATTTTTTTGTTCCTTTACGTTGCTGTCTTTTGGTAATTTTTTTTTGACTCCTTCTTGTCTAAATTTCCAATTTTTCCTTGTCCAAGATTTCTTTGGAAATACATAAACTTAAGTTCAAGCACCGGAATTTTTTTATCTTTTTCACATTGACATTAAATTGATAAAGGGCACTCACAGATCTCCGGGACCTTTTTGCAGTTGCAGGAGTATTCTATTTTACATTTACATGCAGATACATCAAAGAGTGCTAAAGCCTTTTGCTTGAATTCCTCAATTTTGTTTGTATTTTTCTTTTCCTTGTCACGCTTAAAGGACTTCACTAGATTACGGTAGCTATTGTGGTATGAATTTATTAATTGCACAATTCTGTAGGGCGTCACTGTTGGTATTGATGGTTGTCAAAGAGGGCTTTTACTTTTGGACGGCAATATTAGATATTTGAGAGAAACAAACAGGCTTGATACTTTCTAATGCTAGAAGGTACTGTTCGTGGAAACAGCTGCTAAGGACATCTTGGTAAGTTGGAAGCTTACTCACAGGCAATTCCCTCGGGCAGCCAAACAATGGACAAACAAAATTACTGCGAGTTATTTTCTTAGCAGCAGCCATCGCGCACGCGAATTTAAACATAAACTTCACTCAATAAATTATCAACTTAATTTGCACCGTCAACTCACAGCGACTACGCGTCTGCAGACGTAAACTGCCGGGTAACAAAGAACATGAAATGGTAGTGCTTTATGGGTAGAGGTAGTATAAGTGGGGGAAGCCCGACACTTGATCTGCACCTGACTGTATAATGCGTCATTTTCATGTCCGTTGCACTATCTCAGATTAATAAAATTATACTTTTCCAATTATTTATTGTATTTTTTAAACTCTTCTGTAAAGGGCTATCACTATAGCAGCCCAATATGGAACTATTAAGATGCTTTAAAAATAATTACAAAAACTTTTGATTTTAGTGAAATTTCAAGTGTGTTGCGCTAATGGGGGTTAAGTATATATTTTTTTTCTTTGTTGCATTTTGATAACACATAATAGAGACACGTTTTTTTCGGTATAGCATTAAGAAAAAAAAATAAAAATGTTTTTCGGCCCACCCTAATGTGCATGTTTGCCGAAAACCCAATAGGAAACGAAATAATTATATATACCTGTTACCATTATTTTATCGTTACCAAACTCAATATAAAAGCGTTTTATGAAAAACTAAAGATGAAAGTTCTTTAACGGCTAAAATCGGACCGTGGGGATGGGGGGGGGGTTAAAATGCATCGGAACAAAAAAATGAATATAACCAATCTCATTGAAAATTAAATTACCTATAAATGTGGTTATATACATATTTTCACTACTTGAATATTAAATGTGATATTCGATTTTTTAGTTTTCAGCCTTCAGTAAACCCCTACTCCTACTCACGTCATATTACCGATAAGTTGTTATTTCATGAACCATTTTATTCTAAACTTAAATACCAGTTATTGTTTTTGAGAGACCTTTATTATGCGAAATACATGCAATTTCGTTGTGTGATGAGGCCATCAATTGATGTTTTACTTTCTTGTCTCGAAAATGTTTGTTGTTATTGGCTGAAAATCGACCTGGAATAATGGGGGCTAGAGGGGGGGGGGGTCGAAAACTCAAAATATCTGCATTATAATGAGTCGAATTGTAAAATGTTATAGAGTCAACCTTGTTAAACCATTGGTGGTCAAAATTTGTTTTTCTATGCATGTTTTTCGTAACTCAAGTATAAGCGAGTTATTCGTACTTCCTTGTTTACATCATCCTTAAGTCCCCCCCCCTCCACTTCTACTCATCGGTTTTTAAATAGCGAACATGTGGTGAGATGAGATCTCGAGTGTGTTACACCAGCATGAAGGAATTCTGCTTTGTTTACGCAGCCTCTCCGTGACGGACTTTTTAGAATTTTTATCTCTCTTTCAAACATAACTCCAACCACAAGTCATAACTTTTTCTGGCATTAGATGTCTGGTAGGGTGGCATTATCGAGTCGACTCTTACTGACGAGAGGGCCGCTCTCCATATATTCTATTGATGTATGGAGCAGTTACTCCCCCCTTCTTCCTTCCACTTCTCTTTATTGTATTGGGCAGGGCCTCTGCAGTCTGTCCTATTGATATTTGCTGGAATGGTGCCAGCACAATCTCAACTGCCCAATTCAGACAATAAAACTCTTGCTAAGGGTTGAAAATACTAATATTTACGAATAGCAAACTTTTTTTTTCTCATTGGTAGCCATGATCTTTAAGTTTTTCCTTCTTATCCCTTCACATTACTGTTATATATAACGTTCTCAATACGGTTTTCTTTCTTACTGTTCTTCTAATGCTATTCAAGGAGACAGCAAGGAATAAGGCCAAAACAAGTCATAATTTATGAAATTATATTAATACATCTTTCACAATCATTACAGTCAGTTGTGTCATTTTATTTTCGTCGTAAAAATCGGCGTCTTCTAAATGATGGCCGTCTTCTATAATGTACAGTTTGATTCTGGTACGAAGGTCTCTGTCTTACCCTCCAATAGCATTCTTACCAATGAATGTAATACTTATCTTTCTCTCGATGACTCCAGGCTGTCAAATGTACTGATATTATTCATGTATACACTATCTACTTCATAATCAAGCTAATATCTATCTACCTAATATCTAATATAACATTTCAACATTAAACGTTCAGTTTATTAGCAGATTTCCCTGAAGGGAAATCAGCTATTGAGGACGTATTCATGACGCGAGTTTGGAAAAATTCTTCAAATGTCCATCGATCCTACCCAGGAGATGACGGAAATGAGGTCCATTCAAAATTATATATATATATATATATATATATATATATATATATATATATATATATACTAGCTCAGATACCCGGCTTCGCTCGGGAATTCATTTGAGGGTGAATGGTGATGGTATTTTTTTGGCAAGGCTTTACTTTGCACAATATTTTGACATTTACCCGTCCCAGTGTTTAGTTTAAATACCCGTCGTTTCTGTGGATTTGTTAATAATAAAATTATTTTTTTTGTAAGACTTCACTGTTCTCCATATTGTCAAATTTCCCGTTTCCTGTGCATTATGCATAGATTTGAATTATTAAGCACAAAATATTAACATACATTTGAATTAATATTTCCCGGTGAGGTACCTTGTAGTTCCAAAGAATTGTTGAGCAAATTTCTCTAAATAATAAAATAAACAACTTTGTTATGTGCATATTTGCCGAAACCCCAATAGGAAACGAAATATCACTATTTTTAATTTCAGGCCTCCCTTATAACCCCCACTCCTGCCCGTCCCTAGAAAAGTTAGTATGGCTTATTATAAGGAAGACGTTAGTGCTAATTCACATACCGAGTTTGGTTTAGTTCGGTTAAGTCTTTTGTGTCAAATAAAATTGTTGACTTCTGCTATCACTTTTTGGCGTATAACGCCTTTATAATTAGGTATACGTCAAAAGTGTATATGACAAAAGTTTCTCTAAATAACAAAATAAACTACTTTTGTTATCTGCATATTTGCCAAAACCCCAATAGGAAACGAAATATCACAATTTTTAATTTCAGGCCTCCCTTATAACCCCCACTCCTGCCCGTCCCTAGAAATGTTAGAATTGCTTATTATAAGGAAGACGTTAGTGCTAATTCACATACCGAGTTTGGTTTAGTTCGGTTGGCTCTTTTGTGCCAAATAAAATTGTTGACTTCCGTTATCATTTTTTAGCGTATAACGCCTTTATACTTAGGTATACGACAAAAGTGTACATAACAAAAGTTACTCTAAATAAAAAAAAATCAACAACTTTTGTTATGTGCATAATTGCCGAAAATGCAATAGGAAACGAAATATCACAATTTTTAATTTCAGGCCTCCCTTATAACCCCCACTCCTGTTCGTCTCAGAGAATATTAACATAGCCTAAAGTCTAAGTTGGGTTAGTAGTAATATACATACCAAGTTTCATAAAATTCGGTTCAGCCGTTTATGCGTGAAAAGGTAACAAACAAACAAACAAACAAACAAACATACACCAAAGAAACAAAATGCAGTTATGGTGTCTATGACATGTGAAACGAAAAGTTATCGTGAAATTTCGCGAAAAAAATCAATGTACAGACTGAGGTTACAATTTTATATATATACTAGCTAAGGTACCTGGCTTCGCTCGGGAAATCATTTGAGGCTGAATGATAATAGTATTTTTTTTTTTTGAGCAAGGCTTCAATGTTTACTACACTTCCCGTCTGGGCGCATTGTTTTCCCGTGAGGGTCAGGCATGCGACGTATAGATGAGAAATATTAATTTTGAAGAATAAATAAAAATGTGTTCCTAATCTATCTCTCTCCACTTTTCCAACTCACCTTTTTGAATACTTCAAACCATAATCGTGGATAGCATTTATTACAATTAAATATCCTCTATAATGAAACATATTTCCTGTCAAAAACCAAGCCGAGCACATATAGTTAAAACATTGTTTTGTACATTAGATTATATTCGTAATAGTAGAGCTCAGTGCAAATCATTTCCAGTAATGCCAGTATTTCACAGGAAATGAATTAACTCAATTAACTGTTTAGGCTCCAACCTCCTTCTGCTCCAGCATCTCCATAGTTTTCCTTAAAATATTGATTCAAAGTATTATTTTATTATTCATTTGAGGCTGAATGGAGATGGTATATTTTTGGCAAGGCTTTACTTTGCACAATATTTTGACATTTACCCGTTCCAGTGTTTAGGGTTAATATCCGTTGTTGGCATTTGTTAATAATAAAATTATTTTTTTATGTAAGACTTCACTGTCCTGCATATTGTCGTATTTCCCGTCTCCTGTGCATTATGCATTGATTTTAATTAATAAGGAGAAAATATTGACATACATTTGAATTAATTTTTTCAGGAGAGGTACCTGGTAGTTCATATTGAAATGAAGTGTTGAGCAAATTTCTCTAAATAACAAAATAAACAACCTTTGTTATGTGCATATTTGCCGAAACCCCAATAGGAAATCATTATTATTAATTTCAGGCCTCCCTTATAACCCCCACTCCTGCCCGTCCCTAGAAATGTTAGTATGACTTATTATAAGGAAGGCGTTAGTGCTAATACACATACTGAGTGTTTTATTTAGTTCGGTTGAGTCTTTTGTGCCAAATAAAATTGTTGTCTCCCGCTATAATTTTCAGCATATAACGCCTTTATACTTCGGTATACGATGATAGTGTATATAAAAAAGTTTCTCTAAATAACAAAATAAACAACTTTTGTTATGTGCATATTTGCCGAAAATGCAATAGGAAACGAAATATCACTATTATTAATTTCAGGCCTCCCTTATAACCCCCACTCCTGCCCGTCCCTAGAAATGTTAGTATAGCTTTTTATAAGGAAGGCGTTAGTGCTAATTCACATACCGAGTTTGGTTTAGTTCGGTTGAGTCTTTAGTGCCAAATAAAATTGTGGACTCCCGCTATAGCTTTTAGCGTATAACTCATTTATACTTCCGTATAAGGCAAAAGTGCATATAACAAAAGTTACTCTAAATTACAAAATAAACAACTTTTGTATTGGCATATTTGCTGAAAAAGCAATAGAAAACGAAATATCGCTATTTTTAATTTCAGGCCTCCCTTATAACCCCCACTCCTGTTCGTCTCAGAGAATATTAACATAGCCTAAAGTCTAAGTTGGGTTAGTAGTAATATACTTACCAAGTTTCATAAAATTCGGTTCAGCCGTTTATGCGTGAAAAGGTAACAAACAAACAAACAAACAAACAAACATACACCAAAGAAACAAAATGCAGTTATGGTGTCTATGACATGTGAAACGAAAAGTTATCGTGAAATTTCGCGAAAAAAATCAATGTACAGACAGAGGTTACAATTTTATATATATACTAGCTCAGATACCCGGCTTCGCCCGGGAATTCATATGAGGCTGAATGGTGATAGTATTTTTTAGCAGGCTTTACATTGCACAATATTTTGACATTTACCCGTCCCAGTGTTTAGGATTGATACCCGTCGTTGCCGTGGATTGGCTAATAATAGAATATTTGTTCGATAAGGCTTCACTGTCTTCGATATTTTTATGTTTCCCGTCTCTTATACATGTAAATATGGTGAATTATTATTTCAGGCCTCCCTTATAACCCCCCTCCCGTTCGAACCTAACAATTTTAATATAACTTATAATTATGGAAGAATTAATGCTAATTGACATACCGAGCTTTGTTAAGTTCGGTTCAGCCGTTAGTGCCCAATAAAATTGTTGGCTCCCACTAAAGTTTTAACGTATAACTCATATATACTTAGGTATTCGACAAAAGTGTATATAACAAAAGTTACTCCAAATAACAAAATAAACAACTTTTGTTATGTTTATATTTGCGGCAAAACCAATAGGAAACGAAATATCACTATTTTTAATTTCAGGCTTCCCTTATAACCCCCACTCCTGCCCGTCCATAGAAATGTTGGTATGGCTTATTATAATGAAGGCCTCACTGCTAATACACATACCGAGTTTTATTTAGTTCGGTTGAGTCTTTTTTGGCAAATAATATTGTTGACTCCCGCTATAATTTTTAGCGTATAACGCTTTTAAACTTCGGTATACGACAAAAGTGTATATAACAAAAGTTACTCTAAATAACAAAATAAACAACTTTTGTTATGTGCATATTTGCCGAAAAACCAATAGAAAACGAAATATCGCTATTTTTAATTTCAGGCTTCCCTTATAACCCCCACTCCTGTTCGCCTCAGAGAAAATTAATATAGCCTAAAGTCTAAGTTGGGTTAGTAGTAATATACATACCAAGTTTCATAAAATTCGGTTCAGCCGTTTATGCGTGAAAAGGTAACAAACAAACAAACAAACAAACAAACAAACAAACATACACGAAAGAAACAAAATGCAGATATGGTGTCTATGACAAGTGAAACGAAAAGTTATCGTGAAATTTCGCGAAAAAAATCAATGTACAGACAGAGGTTACAATTTTATATATATATATATAACCTCTGTCTGTACATTGATTTTTTTCGCGAAATTTCACGATAACTTTTCGTTTCACATGTCATAGACACCATAACTGCATTTTGTTTCTTTGGTGTATGTTTGTTTGTTTGTTTGTTTGTTTGTTTGTTTGTTACCTTTTCACGCATAAACGGCTGAACCGAATTTTATGAAACTTGGTAAGTATATTACTACTAACCCAACTTAGACTTTAGGCTATGTTAATATTCTCTGAGACGAACAGGAGTGGGGGTTATAAGGGAGGCCTGAAATTAAAAATTGTGATATTTAAATTGTGATATATAAAATAATTTTATTATTAACAAATCCACAGAAACGACGGGTATTTAAACTAAACACTGGGACGGGTAAATGTCAAAATCGAACACTTTTTGCGTATACCGAATTATAAACGAGATATACGCTAAAACCTATAGCGGAAGTGAACAATTTTATTTGGGACAAAAGAGCCAACCGAATTAAATAAAATATATATCTATATATATATATATATATATATATAGATATATATTGTAACGGTCGAGCTTTAGAGCCACTCCACTGCCTCTATATCTATGAGATCAGAGTGATTAGTACTAGGCTTTAAACGAGGTAGCAGCACCTGTCAAGGGACTGACAGAGGAGCCCGGTGAGTCCAAAGGTCAATCTCGCAGGACAGGAACAGGCAGTCGACTCCCAAGATGCAAAGAGAGTAAGTGTTTCTTTAATTATCTAGCCTAATTGTGCTTATCTCTGATTAAATAGATAAATTAGCTCTTATAGCAGAGATGGTGGAAACGATAATGCTTGCCGTGCAATATATGACCCTGAGAAGTAGCCGGCACATAGATTAAATTTAAATAATAATAATAATAATTAACCTTTCATTATATAAAATGGCCCCAACGTGAAAGGGCAAGGCTTAAACATTTTTTTTAAACTTAAACATTTAAAATATTTATTTAGGTTATTCATTTAAAAAAAAAAAATTTTTTTAATTAACATAGATTATAAAAATGGATATTAATACTAATAGCAAAAGTTTTGAGGATAGGATTAGTGATGTAGAACAGGAAAGTAATAATTTGGATCTTGAAAATCTATCTATTGAAAGTGAACCGTTAGAGGGAACACAGACCAATAATATCATATATAAAGATCAGGCTAGACATATAATTCAATTAGAGGATTCGGGAATACCGTTATCTACTGAGATAGCAAATTTGAGCATTTTGGGTTTTGAACAACCGCGAGGTACTTCTACCAGAATAATAGATAATTTAAACGATTTAAAAGGACAAAAAGACCTCTTTTTGTCCTTTTAAATCGTTTAAGGACAAAAAGAGGTCAGTAGGCCTATCGAAAAAGATCAAAACATGCTGGAAGCTATAATGAACCTAATAAAAGCAGGAAATACTAAACTAGAAGAAAATACTAACAAACTAGATGAATTTAAACAAGAAGTTAGAAATAGTATTGAATCATTGAAAATAAATATCGAACAAACTCGAGTAGATGTATCAAACGTGAGAAAAGAATTTATGAATGAGATAAATAATCTTAAAAACGAAAATGAAATAAACTTAAAATCTTTAGAGAATAGGTTAGCAGGTGAAACAGAAAATTTAAAAAAAGAAACCGTTCAGACTAGAGAACTGCTAAAAACGGAATTAATGGATGAAATGGATGCCATAATAGTAGAAACCCGACAACAATGCTATCAACAGAAAAACTTAATTCGGAATGAATTAAAAGGGGAAATTGAGCATGAAAAGATTATTCAAGGGAAGATAAATGATCAAATAAATCTAAATATTCAGAAAATAACTCACGAAAATAAACAAATAATTGAAGATAGGTCGTTAATTCAAATAGAGAATTTATTAGAGACAGATTTCAAAATAGGAGGTATAGCTGATGAAATGGAAAATATCCGGCAAGAATTAAAAAAAGTTCAGATAGGTCATTTGCCCAACTGTAAAGAAATTAGAGTCAATCCTGAAGCGAGATGTCCTAAATTTAGTGATAGTCGACAGGAGAGCCCTACTGACTTTCTGTCTGAATTAGAAAATTATTTTAACATTTATGGAGTAGATACATGGGGAAAACAAGAGTTAATTATTTCAGAGTGCATGAGGGGAGTTCCCAGAACTTGGTGGCTGATTGAAAAGGAATTTATTAGAAATTTCATTCATTTTAAAGAAAGATTTTTAAATAAATATTGGGGAGAAGATAGGCAGGATGAATGTAGAAATAAAATTACTAATGGGAAATATTGCCCAGGTGAAAATTTAACTATGGATGATTATGCCAGGAAATTATTTAAAGACTGTAAATATCTTAATCCACCTTTTCCTGAGTCTTATCAAATAAAATGCATAATAAAACACTTCCCATGGCAAATACAATGTATCTTGGGGGTCGGCCAAATCAGTAATAAAGAGAAATTTCTTGACCTTTTACAAAAATTACCAGGTTAGCCATGCGAGTTAAAGCGTTGACCTTTATCTCACATGGTAAACCTAGAGTGGCGAGTTCGATTCTCGCCTGGGCAAAGGAAATTATTTAGTGACGAAATTCATTAAATAACATCCTAAAATCCCACCCTGGCTAGAAAAGGGTGGTAACCTGTAGATAACCCGTCCCGATTAGCCTAAGTTGCAAAAAGTGGACGTTAATAAATAATAATAATAATCAGGAATGGATTTATACAAATTTGGTTAATCTTATCAAACTCAAGCCATGTGGGCTAAGCCGTTGACTTTAACCTCAAATGGTTGAACCTAGATTGGCGAGTTCATTTGGAAATAGGTATTTAATTAGTGGCAAAATCATTGAATACAATCCTTAGTACCGCCCTAGCTGGAAGAGGGTAGCAACCTGTAGATAACCCGCCCAAATAGCCGTAATACATACGTACGTAAATAAATACTTTTTTTTTTTAATTAAAACTGACAACGGGAAACCACTGCATATCCTTGTGGTTCTCTACCTTACACCCGAAAGAGAGAATAAAAATTTCTGTTCTGATTATTTATCATAAATATAAACATATTGAGTAATTATGGTATTAATACTCCTTTCAATGGTGAATGCATAACATTTTATCCTGTTTCACGGGTTTATTGCAGCAGAATACAGGACCTCGAGAGTATGAGGGAGCAAGTTCCTATTTTTACTGCTATTAACTTTTCCATGTTGTCATCCGTGATAAACTCTGGTTAAAAAAAGTGGTTAGTAGATACAATCAATGGCGATAACTATTGACAATGTATCTCACTAATAATAAATATTGCTGCAAAGTAATATATTTAGAGTTTTGAGTGGCTTTCATTGGAAAACGAATTCAGCTTGAGCCATGAAACATATTTGTCTCATGAAATGTCAGTCCCACTCCATGTATTAGAGCTATGTATCTCCAAAATTCACAAGCTGAAAATTCATCGATGCCCTTTATTGGTTAGAGAGTGAGTAATGTCTCCTTTTGTTATGCTAACAGATATTCTGAATCGGATTGAAATTTATCAATCTCAGACCTTTCCAACGAAAAGGCCATGCATTATTAATAGAAACCTACATCATATACCCTTTTCTTCTCAGGCATCTTCTAACCCTCGACCATGACAGCCGGGAATATTTTGTAGTCATCTCAATATTAAAATGGTAGCACACAGTCAACTAATACTAACCTAGTATAATTCTATTTACTACCCTATAGGTTTTAAGTGTTCCCCTTAAAGAGTACTAATTTATTTTGTACTCGCCTTGCTTTTGGGCGGCCAGAAATTCTTTGTTTTATATCCTTACCTGTCAATTACAATAAGCGAATAATGATGAAACCTGTATATACCGAAGCTTCTATCTATATATATGCCTTCTATCTATATATATGCCTACCCCTCTATCCTATCTATCTAATGTATCTGTGTATATTTTCTACATATACCCATATATATATATATATATATATATATATATATATATATATATATATATATATATACATGAATTTTAAAGAGAGATAGCCAAATAAAACCAAATATGAGATCAATTGACGTCGTGTATAACATAAATATTCCTTGAGTACTGATTTAAAATTTTCAAGATGTAGAAATATTCATAGGTGTCGTTAGTTGTCCGTATTGTTGCGAAAACTACGTACATGAAAAAGTATACAGAGTTAATCTGTATTTAAGAAGTACGAGGTAGATGAAAGGAACCGACCGATGGAAGGACCAGGACCGTAGGTGCCAAAGAATGTTCTTGGCGATACCCGTCTGAGGCCTAGGCTAGTTTGGACCCTTTCTTTTGATCTCGTCGCCCGTCTATAAAATAGTCTGGAAAAAGTTATTGTACAGTATAATAAGAAGTGATCAGTGCATTCTGTGAGTAATAGTTAAGAATAATTTACCAAGTGTGTAGTGCATTTTCAAATAAATTGTGCAGTGATAAAAACTCAAAAGGTTGTGTGTTTAATTTTGCAATCCTAAATAACAGCGTTTATTATTTTTATAATAAACGTAACAGTATGTACGCGGTTATTAGAGAAGCGTTTTTCATAGATCGTATAGTTTATGAGAGAGAAGGATTTTTAGAAGAAATTGGCCGTCAACGAATGGAGTCTAGATGGAAATGGCGAACCCCGACAATCAATTCAAAATGTTGATTGAATTTTCAATGGAATCTGGTATTTTTTATGAAGGATTCTAAGAGGAAATCAAATTCTAAAACGATTTGACTTTGTTCCGAAGGAATTTTCAATTCGAAGAACCCTTAATGTGTCAATAGCCAATAATCCCCCCTCCCCCCTCCCCAAAAAAAATCTAGCTTTCTCAAAGGAATGATAAATTAACTCTAGAAGTGTTCAAGAAGTATACTTGAAATGTATACGAAATATCCAAAGCTAATTATCTTAATCATAACAACGTCTTTGGACTTAGACTAAAAAAGTCCGTCACGCAAAGGCTGGGTAAACTAAGCAGATTTCCCACGTGGAGGATTACACTAGATAAATATACATACTGGTAACACACCACCACCGTGAATATTAAGTGAATAAATACTAACGATAATAAGAAATCTTTGAGCCAATTTTAACAACCTCCCGACGGGAAGCGTCTGAAGTGTAAACACACAGGACTGCCAACGTTTTACGGGAAAGAAAAACAATTACTGAAATATATCAGTATTAATATATACATATTAATTTTATTGAAAACATTTGAGTATATCTGGTACTATAATTGTAATGATTCAGAATAATTTGTATCCCTATCAGTCAAATTTCAAGTAGTTCAAGAACTTTAGACGGGGGGGGGTATTGGCATGAATCTGGTATAATTAAGTTCTCATGAAAACAATATTTGGTATTTAAGCTTCCCATAAAGTGGTTTATTATGCATCAGAGAATTTTTATGTAGCTTGAGTAGATGTGGGGGTTACGCGCAAATACAAGCACACACACATACGCACAATTAATTGGATCTGAAAAATTATATTGTTTTAATTCAATTAATTCATGATGTTAGTTAGAGGTATTTTAAAAAGTGAAACTAGAAGCGTTGTAATAATATTGGGCATGCGGAAACATTAAAAAACGTGAGGGTGAGAATATAAAAGGATAGTATGAATAAGAACGAATTACACAACCGAAAGTATAACTGGTTTTTATGAGGAGTGAGAGTAGGCAATAAAGGAAAGCTCTGGCTTAGAGTTTTCTTTATGTTCCATTTTCACGGCGATCCTGGAACGTAGATACTCGGCAGGGCTTTCTGGGAGAGGGGGAGGGGTAGTGGAACCTTTGAGATAGCATCATATGGTTTTCTTATCAATACTTAAGATAAAATACATTGTATGTAGTATGTTATTCCATAAAAGAGATGTAGAAGGAATTTGGAATACTTAAATGTAGAGTTGGATGACTCACACCAGGCAGAGGGAGGAATGAGCTTAAGCGATGGTTGGCCAATTTCTACAAGGCGATAACACATTTCAAGTGTGTTTCAACTTTTTCAAAAGTGAATTTTTATTTTGTTGTTTTTTAGTTATTTGTTTTCGTTTTTTATGGTCCCGAAATGTGGTTATATTTTCAAGGACTAAAAATGAAATGTTTTTTTTTTATTTTTAATATTTATTCGTTTATTTGCAACAACATATTAAAATATTACAAGCAAATGATATGAATCATACTAAGAGTGGCTTGACTTGAGGTGGGAAGTTGTCCATTGGCATTACCCACAATGGAAGGAACATTGGGTTGTATTATATGTAGTTATACTGATCAAAGCAGCATTTGACTCCGTTCCTAGACACGAAATATGGGCTGCTCTGGCTGCTAAAAATGTCCCCACTGCACTCATAGACTACCACAACACTAAAGGCATTGTAAGAATAAATGGTAAAGAATCCGAAGCCTTTAGCATGAATAAAGGAATAAAACAGGGAGACAGTCTTAGCCCTCTCCTATTTATAATATTTATGGATGATATCCTAAAAATGAGCAAGTGGAAGACAGCTCAGATGGTCATCGGAAAGTGGAATATGAGGACAATTCTTGCTCAAGTTATGGTTTTTGCAGATGATATTGTTCTCATAGCAGACTCAATAGATAACGTAAGGCAAGCAGTCATAGAGTGGGAAGCTGAGCTCAATAGAAAGGGAATGTTGATAAATGCAAGTAAAAGCAAGGTAATGCATATAGGCCGGGAAAATGAGATTATGGAGATCCGATGCAGAGGAGAAATCCTAGAGATGACAGAGGAATATACCTACTTAGGCACGGTCATCAGCAGGAATGGAAGGATAGATGGGGAGATCTCCAATCGGATCAGGAAGGCGAATAACGTTATTACCAACTATGCAATATGGTTGCTAGGAAGAGGGAGGTTAATAAAACAGTGAAGCTGCACATCTTCAAGGCCATTTACTTACCTACTCTTCTATATGGAAGCGAAAGCTGGTTCCCACTTGACAAGCACTGGAGCCGAGTAACAGCGGCGGAGATGAAATACCTGAGGAGAGTGGCGGGCCGATCCAGGAGAGATCTTGTTAGAAATCAGCACATACGAGAGGATCTGGAAGTTCCAGCTGTTAAAAAAATAGTGGAAAAAAGGCAGCTGAAATGGTTTGGCCATCTTTGCCGGATGAAGGAAGAACGAGATCCAAGGAAGTTTTTTTGAGGCTAGGCCGACTGGAAGTCGACCCCGGGGCAGACCCAGGATGACATGGTCGGACAACATCTCCAGGTTGGGACGACAAAGAGGGCAAGGGCTGAATTCCTTGAAAGTAGTTAGCAAGAGGCCGGAATGCATGGCTGGCTTGGACTGAGGCACCTCCACGCTGAGAGGCATAAAGGAGGAAGAAGAAGAAGAAGATACTGATCACTACACGAGAAGATCTCTTGGCCACTTACGCTTCAGACGTCGCCTTGGGTTTTCTGGAATATGGGTGATTCGACTTTCATGGAGAGTTAAATTGGATACGTAAAATGGGGAATCTGTAATTTTGCAGAGTATTCTGGATTGGAGGGTTTGGATTTTGTAGGAGTTTGAAGGTTTAATGGAACCCAAAAGTTCAAGTCCGTATGCCCATGTTGGTCTGAGTACTGTCGTATAAATCAGTCATTTGTTGTGTAGTAAAAGTTTAGATCTGTTGTCAAGTAGTCTTAGTAGCAGTCTGTACCGTCGATTCAATTCTTGTCTTATTAGTGTGATGTGGGTTTTCCAAGATAGCTTGTTTAATGTGAGTCCAAGATACCAGATTTGTGATTTTTGAGGAATTAGTGCGCTATTGAGTGTAACTGGAGGGCAAATGGAAGGTCGGAGGGTAAATGTTACATGGCTTGATTTGCTGCTGTTGACCTTGACCCTCCATTGAGTCAGCCAGGATTATATCAGAGCAAGATGTTCTTGAAGAGATGCGGATGCCATATTTGGGTCTGAGTTCGACGTCAAGATTGCAGTATCATCTGCATACGTGAAAAGGGAAGTTTCGGGATGTGATGAGATGTCGGCAGTATAGGTAAGGAATAAGAAAAAAAAATGAAATGAAGAACATTGTTTAAAATTTATTATTGGACCAAAAGAATTTTATTTTATTTTTTGACAAATTTTTTGGAAGTGTTAGTTTATAAATGCGATAGGCTTGGAGAAAATATAAATAGTCCGTCACTCAGAGACTGCGTAATAAAACCAGATTTCCCATGTGGTGGAATGATACGCTGGTGATCTCATTTCACTATCTACTTTTTATTTTTCCCGTAGTAAAAAGTCTATGTAAACAGGATTTGAAATCGAAGCATAAAATGAGATATACTAAAATATTGGTCATTTAAATATAACCCATTATTAGTCAGTAAAATAAAACATAAAAGTAAACATGCGACGCAAATATCTTGGTATTGTGATTTTTCAAACTAAATGAAAATACTTTAAACTATTAAAAATGCTTACAACTTTCTCCTTAGGAAATTAATTAAATTTTAAAACTAGTGGACGAGTTATTGGAGAATAAACGAAGTGGATACACAGATGGAATAACAGTAGGCTAACAAAGCTCAGTAGTTGTTGAAATAGTGAGTAGAAAGATGAGTGATATCGACAAAGTGATTAGGAATGAAATAATGTTGAACTTCAATCATGGAAACGAGTAGTTAAAAGTTTTAGCAATTCAATCTCAGGACTGGGGCGTAGTATCAACTTAAACTATAAATACTCAATTACATTAAGCATGCTATAGCAAACATTTCTCTTTTATATTTATCAAATATTTGTTTCCTAATTTAATTCAGTTTTATTTGTTTTTTATTGATGATAATTAATTAAATACTATCATCGAAAAATGCTAGACCAAATTTTTATAAAGACAAAAGGTTGTTTCTCATCGATATTGAGATTCTTTTATTGTCTAGAGTTACTTCGTTTAGGAGGGGGAAGCGCTTCTTCAACATAGTTATTACGGACTTAAAAAGAAAAAAGCCGTCACGCAGCGGCTGCGTAAACTAAGCAGATTTCCCACGCGCAGGTTTACAATAGATTAATATACATACAGAAAACACTACCTTGAATGTTAAGTGAATAAATACAAACGGTAATGGGAAATCCTTCAGTCACTCTACAATAGAAGTTACTAATCTCTACAACGGAAAGCGGCTGAATTGTAAACAAACAGGCTAGCCAACCTTGTAGCGCTGAATAGATAGACCGGAAAGACAAACAGTTAATGAAATATATCAGAATAAACATATTAATTTTATTGAAAACAGTGCTGTAATTTGTAATGAATGAGAATCAGTTTTATTTCAATCACTCAAATTTTAGTAATCCAAGAACCAAAGAAGGGGGGGGGGTCAACAGAACGTATTTGCTAATCTATAAATCTATATATATATATATATATATATATATATATATATATATAAAACATTTGTATATAAACTAAAAGTTCAATGAAAACAATATTGGGTATTTATACACACGCACATACACTAGGCAAAAAAAGTCTGGAAACACTTAAATAATTTGAAAAATACTTTTATTTTTCAGAAAAAATACTTTTATTTTATGTAAAAGCTTTCATTTAATACAATAGCTTTTGTTTAACATAATCTCATGAATTAACAAACTACATATATGAAAATATTTTTTTTTTTAAAGATGACAAAAATAGCAACGCAAAAAAAGTCTGGAAACACACATAAAAGTAATTATGTATACATACAATATAGATTTCAGAAACTTGTAGGACCTCCTTTATTTTGAATTATTTCCAATAATCGTCTTTTCATTGATCCGACCAATTTATTTGTTACTTCTGCTGGAATTCTGCCCCACTCTTCCAGTAAAGCAGTTTTTAATTCTACTTTATTTGTTACTCCTTTCTTCCTTACTCGACGCTTGATTTCATCCCATAAATGTTCTATGGGATTAAGATCTGGGGACTGAGGAGGTGTATTCAGTAATCTGGGTGCGTTAAATATCAGCCATTCCCTTGTTCTCATGGCTGTATGCTTAGGGTCATTATCTTGCTGAAACACATATGACCCCTCCAAACCCAATTTGATGGCACTCTCTTTTAAATTATTCCTAAGTATATCAATATACTTATGCTGGTCCATGATACCATCGATAAAATGTATGTTTCCAACTCCCTTCGCACTCATACACCCCCAGACCATAATACCGCCACCTCCATGCTTAAATGTCGGCCTTAAGTTTTTGGTTTTTAAAGCCTCATTTTCTTTTCGCCACACTTTCTGCCGGCCATCGGATCCGAATACATTAAATTTACATTCATCTGAGAATATCACAGATTCCCAGTATGATTGTGGCTTGTGTACGTTAGCTTTGGCAAAATCTAAGCGGCGCATTCGATTTAATTTACTAATGAATGGCTTCTTCCTAGGGACTCGAGCCAAGTAACCACATTCTCGTATCTTATTTCTAACTGTCTGAGCACTAACTCTAACTCCATAATCACGTGACAAGTTTTCTGCAATGGTTGGAGCACTTGTGGAGGGTTCATCACGGACAGTTTTTAATATTTCTCGTTTATGTAAATTGTCTAGTTTTGGGGGCCGCCCACTTCGAGCTCTATTGGATGAACAACCTAATTCATTATACCTTCTAATTATTTTTAACACTGTGCCAGGATTTTTATTTACAGTCCTTCTAATTTCACGCAGACTTTTACCTTGATTTTTTAATGAAACGATTAGTTCACGAATGGGCTTAGGCACTTCCATTATAACTGGTAATCACTGACTGAACTTCACACAATCTTAGTTACTGGCCTTTGTACTCTGAGCTGATAGTGAGTTTAATCCTATACTATTGTTTGGCAGCTTATGCTGACTTGAATATCATTGACAGAGTCCAGAAATAGTGTAATGGTTTAGTTATAAGGCAATGTTTTAAGTTTACGCTGAATTTAAGGGGACTTAGACTCAGATTCGCTCATGGAAGTAATGCGAAATTAGCTTCTTGCAAGCGGCTACATTTATTCCACCAGAACCTGTACATTCGAAGTTTCTAATTACATTCAACATTTAAGTCAGTTTACCAAATTCTTTATTTTTATTATTTATTATTTGTTAGTTAATTGTGGGAATTCATGTCACTCTCTGTGAAGAAGACAGTCGGTATAGATTAAGAAGTGTAGTGTAATCTTCTGAATATGTTTCAGAGGAAGTGAGTGTCTGCCGATCTATTATACTTAAATTCATTTTTATTAGTTGATTTTTTTAGTTTTTCTTTGTATATTGAGCAAAATCGTCTTGTTGCGGACGCTCCTAATAAAGAAATTAATAAATAAAGGGAAACCATTGATAGCTCTTGGCAGAAAATATCACATTGGTTTGTTTTATATCCTTCGAAAAGCAATGATTCCGTCTAGCGATTCCCGGAACAGGGTATAAACACGTCGTTGAAACTGTCTACAACGTTGAGCTATCCTTGCCATAAGTAGAAAACATTTTGCGAACTAGAATTATTGAAAAGAATTAATCAAAGTAAATTATACTGTTGAACAAATAATTATAATTACAGATACCTGCAGCCATATCCTTCAAGATATTACCATGGTTCTGAAACTTTTAGACTAAAAGTGATTATTTACTCCTAATATTCTGAGCATCCATAGCGAATTAGGACTCAGACGTACGACAATTAAACTTAGTGATTATCCAAACCGGTTCTTAACAATACATATTCCTGTTATTAGTAAAGACAATTTGATCTATACTAATGCAAAATTAAATCCATTTTACAAAAGATAGTTTTACATACATAATTAAATTCTTATTTGTCGTTTTAGTTACCTACCATGGAAATAACAAAAAATAGCTAATATGGTACTTTAGTTTTTTATATACATCAAAAACCTTTCTGGTAATTATGTCCTATAAAACCTTTAGACTTAAAGGATAGAAACCGAGATGTATATGTATTTTTTTTAGTACATAAAATTCCTCACTTAAGGTAGTCACGTATGGCACGGTCAGAAAACTTATTATATTACAGTACTCCTCCTAAATCTTAAGATACCGTTATTCATTCACATGAATTTTAAATAGCAGGTGTTAAATAGTTTTTAGCTAAGTAACTTCGAAGTATTTCAATATTAAATGTGTTAAATGCAGTGGAAATTTAGTACCTATTTACTAAAGAACAGTTTTCTTTCGTTACTCTATTAATTAAACACTTCAAGATTCTAAATCGTCGAAGCTGAAACTATGACGTTCCACTAGAAGGTATTTTTCGACCAGAACCTTAGGAAAGTTAAGCGTTCATTCAAAGCACATGGTTTACGAATTTCATAAACATTTAGTACAAGTAACATGAATGAAAATAGTTCTTGATTAACAATACCCGTTTTTGGTTGGCTCTGAAGATGGTAATAGGGGGTATATTGGGTAATGGGTATATGGGCTCCTCTAGTAGTGATTGTTGATATAAGAGGACTTCATAATAAACATAGATGTACGATAGTATTTTTTTAAATTGCTTTGTATGTTAGTTAACACCATTATAAATTAGAAGAAAAAATGGAGAAGTTGCTTCTCTTGCTGAAAGGTACAGTATTTTAGAAACAGACATGAATCTTCGAAACGCAAAAGTTTAAAATAAAACTTCTTTTTTGACCAGTAGATATACAACGCCCCCTTCTCTCCAAACACAACAAACGTTAATTAAAAACATGAGATACAATGAGTAAACACAAATTCAAAATTATTTGATTATAAATGACGTACGCGAGGATAAATTCAACTGACTGAATTGAGACCATTCTGCAATTCAGCAGTAATGGCAAAAATTACTAATATATTTAAATAATCCCTAAAAGAGCAGTAAATGTATAGTTTTAAATCGTACCGTCGTATCTATGTCCTTAATTTAAGCGTTATAAGCATGCAATTCAACAGATGTAGATGGTGTTTTCCCTCTTAAAGTCTTTCTTAAATTTAATATATTTGATAAGCTCTATATATAGATATATGGCTAATTTGTAAGTAGTATACATATACTGTATTTAGTAGAGCTATCAAGGGATAACTTTAAGTGCACGTACTTCTTTTGTGAAAGTCCGAAGAGAATGAGAAGTTGGAGAAAAGGGAAGAATACGTAAGGCATTTCACTTTTTTTCTTTTTAAAAAAGAAGGCACGAAAAGGGAATAAATTACGCCTCGAAGGAAGTAGGTAATAACGAAGTTAACCTGATGTATACATTCTAAAACAGACCCAACTCGGAGGATGAGAATACCATTTGATAAAGTCGAAAAGGAAAGTTTAACTGCGAAAGTTTTTATTTGTGAGCTTAGGTATGGAAGGTTTTTTCGAAGTCTCTGTAGGGCCCTCCCCATAAAATTTTCAAATAAACCTCACGTTCACGACAGTTATAAAAATGTTCTTCTAATCTACTTCTGAATTAGCTCAGGTCTCGCTTGCAAATAGGACAAATTAGTTGATTAGTTAATTTGGGTCCTTTGTCTAGGCCCTTTACTATCTCACTAGTTTATTCGTCCATTGTGATCTATATATTTATGCACTACATTATACAATAGATAATTTCGGGTAAATGAATACCGATGATCCAACTGAAAAGTCTCCTTATATTCAGAAGTTTTTTGAGTTTCTACGTTACTGAGCTTGTGTCTAGGCATGTGAACAACGGTCGGCTGATTTATGAAGAACACTGAAGACCAAATGGATAACCTTTATTTGACTTATGAAATTAAATGCACTTGAATTCATGAAGCCTATATTGCATTGTGTTTGTTCTGTTTATAAGTCATCCCCCAAGTATGCTCTTGAATAATTGTCTTCTTAGGGTATAAGAAATCTCGTGAAACACATTTCCCATGAAACAATAAGGTTCATTAATCCAAGGAATGAATAATTCTATTGATTGAGTGAGCATTAATTTATCTTTTAGGTGCGACAGGACGGCCAATTTGAGTAGATTTATAATATTATTGACATTTAAAAGATGTCAGACCTTTGAAAAAGATTCTGCGAAAAACATCAGCAACTGTGAATCAAAAGAATCTGAAATCTCCACATCTTATTGATTATTGAATCCTTTATTGTGGTTTGTACCCAAGTATGAAAAGGCGAGACCTTTGAGTTCTTTAAGACCAGTTAGGAAGTTGGTGGAACAGGGGCATACGCCGCTTCATTTCGAAATATCTACAAATACGACCGCTATGGTGCTATCTGAAAAATCCGCCTATATATACCAACACCCACACACCCACACCCACCCACACACACACACACACACACACACACTCAAGTGGAGTAATAAAAAATTCGAAATATCTCCGTTACTATTCGTCGGATTGAAGAATTTTCAATAACCAAACTTTTTTGACAGCAAGTGACTCCTCTATTCCGGTCACTTGCTGTCTTTCCCTATGAGCGCATGGTAGTAGCTCTGAAGAGGAGACAATAGTCTTCGAAAGCGCTTAGCACTGAAATAAAAATTTGTGAAGAATTGGACGTCTTTTTCTCTCTCCAAGTACACAATATTCCCTTCCAACAACACTGCTGTGAAATATTAAGTTACTATAACTTTTGATGTAGCCTGTACCTGGAGTATTAACTGAGTTGTCTGTAATTTCTTGGTTTCCTTTTGTAACACCTCTGATTTTCACTTTTATTACCTCAGTAACCTCATGTCCTGCTAAAGTTTTAATTGCTGCATACAGCTATGGGGAAAATAGAGAATATAAGGTGACATGAGATCACAGCTTGACATATTCCAGCACGGGAAATTTGCTTAGCTTACGCAGCACCTGCATTGCGGACTTTCATTTGAATTAAGATGGGAAGATTCGGTTAGCTGGGACATCTGGAGTGAAGGGAGGCCTGAAAAATGCTGGAGAAGTTCTTTAAAATTATAATAATGACTACTACAAATAACACTTTGAAGCCTTCAGGCAATATCGAAGTAGGGTTTTTTTGGTCGGAAAAAGGCGTTTGAATCCTAAGTATTGAGTGCGTCGACCTCCCCCTCTGTTAACGCAGCGTCAACAATGAGAATCGTTTGCAAACACGAATTCATTATTTGGGCGGGCTAATCTATAGATTGAAATTTTAACTCGTTTCTGTGTTGAAACAATTTATTGAAACAAATGGTTGTTATTTGACAACTCAAATTGTGAAACAAGGTCCAAACATCTCTCTTGTCACATAAATACTTTGTTTTCACCTTTTTATAATGTTAATTTTTTTTTGTTAAAAAAATAACAAATATTGTTTTAATATAGTGTTTAAAATCAAGGAAGATTTATACTCCAAGTTCTTTTTAATCCCAACTGATTGTTTTTAAATGTTCCTTCTTATTGTATATAAAAGTTTTGGAGAGTTAAATCTATAGATATGTATAAATATAAAACAGTCATTGGTTTTAAAAATATTACTATTGTTAACTAATGCTATATAAAACAATAATTAGTTTAGTTTTATAAGCCCTACATGTTTCCTAATGAATTACCAAGTCCTCGTCTTCCGTGTTTATCTGTATCTCTTCCAGCATGATCGGAGTATTTCAATCGTTACTGTGAAACAATATCTTCACTGAGCACAGTGTACTTACTCGCTTTATAGCTGAACTATGTTTCCAAGCTTTAGTTCCAAGGTTATTACCTGCAATTATTCTTTCTAGCACCCTATAAAGTGTATATTAGTCTGGTATGTAAAATGAAAATTTGACTAAGACAATGATGTTCAATTTGTGGGGCTGTCTATAGGCCAAGATTTTCTACGTGCGTCATTGGACCGTAAGCATGCATGTCTGCGGTCAGGGTTGCATCAGGATGTAAGCCGAAAGTGTACGGAATGGATCGGATGTATATAACTTGTATGATCTACTGGAGAAGGGAGGGGATTGAGCTTGATTCCTTATCTATCTGGGGGATCTTATATCATTTGCCATTTTGTGTTCATCCATAGGTTGTGGACATAGCACAGATACTCCTTAACACGCTGAATGACTGCCGATTATTTGTATGTTTTACTTTGTGTATTTTTAAATTTATTTTTGACATTGCTATTTCTACATTGAGTAGAAATACTATCAAGAGAAATTATCTTTTGAACATATACTAACGTCGTGAGTATATAATTATTTCTTCAAATGTTCAGGGATCCCACTCACTAAATATGACAATGAGTGAATATATATATGTGTGTGTGTTTATGTATATATGTGTGTGTGTGTGAATGTGTTGAAGATCTTTAACCGCCATTAGCAGTTCCACCAAGGATAGGTAGTCCCAGGCTGTTTCCTTCCGGAAATCTTTGTGGAACTCCGTACCGCTCCACTTAACGGCAATATTTCAACATCTCATCTTTGGTCTTCCTAGGGGTTGGCTACTACTATCGCAGTTATTGTCTTTTTTAGGTGCTGGTTGCATTACTTCTGGCATATGTGTCTCCCAATTAATCTCAGCATTCATATCCTATGAAATAAACGGTCTCGTTTCAGATATATTCTCTTCTCTTCGTTCTCTAAATTTCTAAGTCACGATCCCGTTTAGGGTCTATTATGGCTTTAAGAACAGAACTAGGCTCAAACCTTTCAGCTTTTGATTCCAGGATACCTGCCGATACACATGCCTCACACCCATACATCAGCATGTGTTTGATACTGGTGTTATACTCTTTGATACAATGCTTCTGATCCTTTTGCCTTAGATGCTTCACATAGTCCCTTCTCGATTGAAGAGCATTCGAAAGAAGCAATCACTGGCCATTGCTTGCCTCAATCGCGTCAAACCCTCGATTCATTATTTTTGTTCCACAGAATTTGAGGATCTTTAACTATCTTCTCTTCACCAGAGCATTGTGGTTTTCTTCTGTGAACCGTCTTTCCAGTAAACGAGAGGAGGAGGGGAGGGGGGGGCAGTACCCAGCGCTACCAGCATTCGGCGACTATGTTACTTTGCGGTAGAAAGCGTAGGAGTCAAGGTACGAACTCGACAAGATCGGATGAACCTCATGGAATTCTACAGACCGACGAGTCTCATTAACTGCACCAGATCCACCAGCACCGCAATACTAGCCAGCTCTGGTAGCGAACTAGTACTTGGCGAGTAGTGATACCCGGTATTATTTGATATAAGAAGAAAAAATCCGTCATACAGTGGTTACAAAAATAAAACCTTGAAATCCCCAAAGTTCTAAAGCTTGCTTGTCGATTACATTTCATAAACAAATTGGCCGAGTTTCAACAAGCTAATTGTTTGAAATTCTCACTAGGACTCCATTATCAACCAATACTTGGCGAATTACCAAGTGAGAGCATATGCATGAATGTGTGTGTGTGTGTGTGTGTGTGTGTGTGAGAGAGAGAGAGAGAGAGAGAGAGAGAGAGAGAGAGAGAGAGAGAGAGAGAGAGAGAGAGAGAGAGAGAGAGAGAGAGAAGGTGATTGTCCGGCATATTCACTATCCTGGACATCCATAAAATTGTCCTAGTTAGTAATAAATTACAGTTTATGCTGTAAACGTACGAATGTGTTATGTTTTGAATAAATGATTAAAACAAAAATTGCTCGTTAAATAAGGAAAAAAAGGCGAAAGGAGAGAAGTAAGGAGTTTAGTTCACTTGTGAAAGATGTGCAGCTAGTTGTTTGGGTTAAGGTTAGTGGTGTAGTAGCTGTCAGGCTAAAAGGGACAAAATTCCCTATTTTGGATGCTGTAGGGCAAAGGGGTATGAAGGGCTTAAGTTACTGCTAGTACTTTGCTCAGAAGGGCCATCCACCTTATGCTAGTGTTAATATTGCTCACCCTCCTTCTCACTTTCATCTAAAGCACTTCTCAGAATTCTCCATACCCACTATAGACAGTTCGCGGTATTTCTCTTGAGGAAAGCAACCTCATTATACTCGTATGTAGTATATAAGGAAGGACGCGTAATTATAAATGTCAAACACAGAGAGGCTGCATAAACTAAGCATATTTCCCTTGCGAACATTTCAGTAGACATACTTAAAAAATTTTAGCTTACGCATAAGGAGTACATAAACAGCTCTACAATACAATTGTTAAATACAGGCTCGTACATTAACATCGGCCTTTACAAATCTATAATTTGGCTTGTCCCTAAAGGAAAGTGGGGGAAGTAATCAGTCGTATTTATACTAGTCTTAAGACATATCATGATATATATTGTCTCATCCAGAATTTTACTAGTAGGAGGCTACTAGAGGTTGAAACTGAATAATACAAATAAATCCTCTAATATTTGAGCAGAAACGACAAGTAGGTACAGTAAATAAATTGTATAAACGTTGTATAAACAAATATATATTTTCGATTTTAAGTTTTCCGAACTCTAAAAATTCCTTGTCCAAAGTTTGCCTCCTGTCATCAGGATATGGCCACAACAACCTCTGCCTGGCTCTGCGACTTCGCCTCGCACTACCTTAATACCATCAAACATTATTGTGGGTAGCTCTAGTTACAACCATCCTCCCTTCTTAACAACTATATGATTTTTACATGTAAATTTTTTCGTATTTTTATATACTGTTACGTTTTATTACAAAATCAGTAATAAACGTTGTTTATTAGAGTTATTTTGGATTGCATAATTAAACACACACGAGCTTCAGAGTTGTTATCACTCCACAATTTATTTAACAATGCACTATACACTTGGTTAATTATTCTTAATTACTACTCACAGTATGCACTGATAGCGTCACTGTTCTTCAGATTACACAGTCCAATAATTCACTCACGGTCACTGAAGTTCACAAAAAGACGGCACTGCACTGTCCTTTACTTCGCGAAGTTAACGGCACTGCACTGTCTTAAACACTATATTGTTCTTTACAGAGTCACGGCACAACACTGTTCTTAACATAAAACACTTTACCGCACTGCACTAAGTCGCACTGTTACACTGAACGCACTGATGATCACTTGAATACAGCTGAGAACAAAAACTGGCCATCGGGTGAGTTGTACATGCTTATATAGAGGAGCGGCAACATCAAAGGAAACTTTCTCGAAGGTACTGGACTCTTAGTCTGAAATAATCCCGGCTCCACTAGACACTCCGGGCGCCAATAATCCTTCGCGGTCGGGTCCTTTCATCTCCTTCGTACTTCCTACTATGTCTTTTTAATTTTTCATGTATTTAATTTTCGCAACACTAAATAGGGTCAATGTTTGCTTTCACCCATTCTGTCAAGATTTGTTTCATTATGCCACATCATACTACAATTTATAAATTTCCGCCTTGATAATGGTACTCCTGTTTGCTTCAGTAATTAAGAGGGGATTTCTTCTGGCCCTGTAGCTATGTTATTGTTCTTTTGCCTATCCTTGATTTGATCGCTTTCTGTTTTCGGTTTCTTTGGTCACCTAGAAATAATTCACAGCAATTAATGAATTATTACCATACCATGTGTTCGTTTTCTTCACCGTTTGTTTGCTCAGACATCACACACTACCCTTTAGAACACTCAAACACATTTTACTGCAATTAGGTTCTCTTCTAGATTAGGCTGGCACTAACGCTCATAAAATTTTGAAGCTTTTGGTAGTTTGGCATCTTTCCCTTATATTTAAAATAACTTTATTTTAATTTAATTTTAAGAACTATTTAAAAATATAAAAATTATGTCAGAATTCAAACCACATTGTCTTAATCAATTTCAATTTAGGCAGCCTCGTTATGTATTTTTAGTAGCTCAGTAATAATATATAAATAATATTTTTATCTAAAATAATAATAATTCGAAACAATAATATTTTTGACTGCAGCATTTGTTTATTTTTGGTCTGACCACATTTTAAGTGCAAAAAGTTCTTCCACCAGCCATTTGAAGCAAAATAAATTGAGTTGAGGGAAGTAGCCTAAAATGGAGGTTTACGCATCATGGGCATAATATATCATGTCCAGTTGGGGGGTGCCTTTATTTGAATGCCTGAACCAATTAGTAAGAGTCTGTTTAAAAACGAGTAGGTAATAATTAAAATGAATGGATTTTATTTAATTAATACAATTTGATTGGCTACCTTTTAGAGTCAATAAAAAATACGGAACTTCTGGATTTCATGCATTGATTATAAGGTTGTATATGGCTTGTCCCAAAAACATGTCTGATACAAATATTATACATATAACAGATACTGCCGCTTGCTGGAGGCTAATTATAACTTCTAGCTTTGAATGAACACAACTCAACCTCAACTTAATTTATTGGGAGTTGAGGAATGTTTATTAAACCTAGGAGTTATACATTGCATAACCACTGAGTGAATCCATTCATCATAAATCTGTTAATTTCCTGATGGCAAAATGGGAAACATTCCTAATTAAATTTGCCTGTGATTATAAAATTATGTCAATTCCAGGGAGATGCTCTAAGCCCATTCTAATTTTGTTTAGTTTTAAATCCTCTACCTGCTCTCTGAAAATGCAGTAGGCAGAGTTTCAAACTTAAAACGCCGCCATAAACATCATTCTGACCATGCTGATATCACTCTGACTCCAATACATTTGAATAGTGTGGGCTTAGGCAAACAAAAAACAAGCAATCTTTGTCAACCAAGAAATATGACAACCACTTCCAGGCTCTAAAAAAAAATTATTGTATAACAAATGGTTGAGCTATTTCCGTTTGTAAGCTGCATCATTTAGTGAAATAGCAAAGATTTTTGGAATGCATATAAGGCAGAAGTACAAGAAGCCTGAACTAATGGATAAAATAATGTTGTGAAACCGTTGATCATTGCCAAAGAAGTAAGAAGTTAAATAAAGAAATCATTTGATCAAATAATCAGAAATTTTCAGATTGTTACTAATAGCAGATTACAAAGAGTGCCGCGTTAATGTTAAAATAAGGAATTGGCATAAAGAATAGTCAGAATGATCAGAATGCTTTTTTACCGAACCTCACATTTGTTAAGATCCAGCTTTAATTATGGGAGAAGATGATTCAAATTCTTGTTGGGATTACATTGTTATTACAGACCATTTGGTGAGACAAACATTGAAATACTAATAGAGAATAAATGAAGAGCAGAAACGTCATCGATATAGTAAATCCTAACTACTAAAGAGAAAAATAAATGTACAATTTATCACAGCCATCCCTATTAAATCAAATACAAATGGTTTATTTGAATGCCTAAACAGTTTATTTGAAGCCTAAATAAATAAATTAATGCTTAAATAGCCTTGGTTTAAAAAAAAATATTTATTTACCCAATGCAAAATGCCTTAATTCCTTCACCTACCAGAACAGTGATGAAGTATTCTTGTTAAGCAAATTATCAGTAATTTATAATTCAATCGTGGCGACGTGCCTTTGAATAACTGAAAAATCTGCTTACCCATGATTTAATGAATTTAGTGGTCCACATAAAAAGTGAGACATTCAACAATGTATAATACAAAAAGTCCGTTTCACAGGGGCATTGTTAACAAAGCAGATTTCATACGTGTCACGTATTTGTGTTTATGTCAAAACGTCGTATTGGGGGTTTACTAGTGGCCGAAAACAAATAAATACAAATATATCGGTTAATAATTAAGATAATGAAAAAAATGTAGGAGAAAATATTTATAGAACATTACATTTTGAATATTGGTTCTATACAAATTGTAGATCTGACGTATAATTATGGATATATTTCGAATTTTATAAAAACCTTCCCTCTAACCCCTCCCATGGTTCGATTTCAACCATTAACGAACTCGACCTTTAGTTTTACTTGAAACGCTTATATATCGAGTTTGGTTACAATCAAATAAGAATTGCGACCGCTAATTTTGAACGGAGCTCAATTTCGTCATGTACAAGGTAGGATCGATGGACATTTGAGGGAGTTTTTCGAAATTCCCGTCAATGGTACGCCGTCGATAGCTGAATCTCCTAAAAGAGCCAAACAACTGGATAAATTGTCGGCTGAATAGGCTACTTCGACTCTCAGTGCCTTCGGAAGGTGTTTGCCTTTCGAGGTGAAGGGTGGAAAAATTGTTGTTGAGCCGAGATGAGGGGAGGGGGCTTGTGAATTATGCCTAGAAGCGGGACATTCAATTTAGCGAGTGGATTTCCTGCGGGAGAGTGCTGCTCCTCGTTAGAGCCTAGCTAGAAATAAATAATTAAACTTATTTCGCGCCTCCAACCGGTTCTGGCTGCCTGCCACCCTACTCCGTGTCAACCCCTTCCTCCCCTGCTTTACAGCTCTCCCATCATCTAACCTTACAAACTCCAAGTGCCTGGATAGAATTATCTTGTTTTCTTGAATGCTAACTTTCCTATAAGAATCCAAAGATTATAGTGATGTTTTCAATAACTCGAAATGTCGCAGAAATGCTTCTATTATAAATAATTTATGAGTAGTAGAGTAAATTGTAAAATGAAGTATAAATAAGAGTTAATTAAAGTGTTAAACCATTTTGGCATGTATTAGCATATTTCCCTCAGGGGGAATGAGCTATTGAGGTCGTACTCAAGACGCTATTTTCGAAAATTCTTCAAATATCTATCGATCCTACCTAGTAGATGACGAAAATAAGGTCCGTTCGAAATTATATATATATATATATATATATATATATATATATATATCTCTCTAGTGGTTGCAATTTTTGTTTGGTCGTTACCAAACCCGATATTTAGTCGTTTTATGTAAAAAGAAGGATCAAGTTCGTTATTGATTGAAATCGGACCAAGGGGAGGGGGGTTTAGAGAGGAAGAATTTTGAAAATTCGAAATACCACCGTTACTGTACGTCGGAAAGAAAAAGTATATAGCATCACTCTTATTGCAAATTGTAATAAAAAAATTGGTTATATTCATTTATTCTCTATCTGGAATATTAACCGAGATATTTGCATTTTTATGTTTTCAGCCTTCAGCAAACCCCACTTCTACTCATGTTTCATAAACAATACTCTGTTATAGAAGAAACCATATTATTCGAAGCTTAAATACCAAATATTGTTTTCAAGAGATCTTTATAGACCCCCCCCCCTGTCTTATGTTCTTGGAAAATTCGATTGATTGTGGTAGAAATGGTTCAGATTCAATATGAATTACAGTACTAGATATAGTAAATAGTCTTCAGTAAAATTAATATGTTATATTTTGATATATGTCAGCAATTGTTTATCTTTTCGGGGGAGGTGGTTTCTTTTCGGTAGACTGCTTTGTTTACACGTCAGACGCTTCCCGTCGAGAAATGATTAAAATTTACTTAAAGATTTCTTATAAGATTATTTGAACACTGATCATTATTCAAGTTAGTCTCCTTCACCTTACGGCCATACACAGCCAGAAGGAGTAAAGAAGCGTGGACAATTAATTAATCTTTATTGAAATTGAAGCAAGAACACTAAATTACTTTAATCAAATAGGCCCTCAATCATCTCGCAGCTGTAAAAGGAAATCGCATAGAAGCTAGAACACTGAATTATTTATTTAATCAAGTAGGCCCTCAATCACCTGATAGCTGTAAAAGGGAATCGCATAGAAGCTAGAACACTGAATTACTTCTTTAATCAAGTAGGTCCTCAATCACCTGATAGCTGTAAAAGGGAATCGCATAGAAGCTAGAACACTGAATTACTTCTTTAATCAAGTAGGCCCTCAATCACCTCATAGTTCTAAAAGGGAATAGCATAGAAGCTAGAACACTGAATTACTTCTTTAATCAAGTAGGCCCTCAATCACCTCACAGCTGTAGAAGGGAATCGCATAGAAGCAAGAACACTAAATTACTTCTTTAATCAAGTAAGCCATCAATCGCCTCAAAGCTGTCAAAGGGAATCGCATAGAAGCAATAACACTAAATTACTTCTTTAATCAAGCAGGCCCTCAATCACCTCATAGCTGTAAAAGGGAATCCCAAAGAAGCAAGAGCTACTTTACTTCGGTAATCAAGTAGATCCTCATTCTTCCCGAAATGTTGAATCGGGAGAGAAAAAAGACGATAAAAAATGAATCCCGCATAATCTCAATGATATGAAACATTTTAAGTCTCTTGGAAAATTCTATCTCGGACGCTCACATCAAGTAATTATAAAAGTTCCTAATAAATGTAATTACTAAAACAATTAAAGATTACTTTAAGAATAATTATAGACTAGCCAAGATAGCTTTCCCTTGCATAGCTTTGTAGTATTACAATCCAAGAATTGAAATTACAGATTAAGATGTCTTTGTTCGTTAGAGCCCTGGTATTAAGGTGGAAGAGAGGGAAGTAAAGGGAGTCTACTTAAAGGTTTGGCTCTTCCGTCCCACTTTTTCTAATTAGTTAATTATTCAGGGCACTTGAAGATGGGCCGTAAGGAGGGGCGAAGTCAAACGACCCTGGATGAGAGCCGTGAGCCGGAAAGGCGGCCAGTAGTTGGCTGAATGGAGAACACGGTGGACCGGGCTTAATTTAAAGAACAGCCAGCTAACTGGCGAAGTTTGCGTCTCCTCTCTCTTCCCTTTTCCCTTACTTCTACTTAAAACATCCAAGTTTTTCGCTTTGACGATTGTGTACGGTGGCGAAGGCTCTTCTTGCTTCCTGCTCGATTGGGCGACACTGTCTTTCGAATTCAAAAGATTCTCAGAATCAAATAGTGAAACTGTTTAAAGGACTCAGCCATTCGAAATAATAGTTTCCTTTTTTTTTTTCCTTAAGGGCCTCAGGGATTGAAGTAGTATTCATGTCGTGATTTGGAAAAGATTTCTTCAAATGTCCATCTGTTTCTCCAACGACATAATATAATTTTCTATGTTGCAGATCACCTGAGAAAATCGAGCCTGAGACACCCTGGATAAATATATTCCTGCTATTAGTAGCACATTTATTTTGTTTATAATTCTTCGAAGATATTTATTGTTATGTGAGATTTTTCGTTGGCCAAACAAAAGATGGAATTGGGAACGTTCTTAATGTCATTCTCTACTTTAAGGAACAATACTTGTAGAAGACGCGAGCTAATTGTCAACATAGTCCTTTTGTTTATTTTCATTCGGACTCTCTTCAGTTTTTGGACGATTGACTAATTCTGTAGGCGAATCGGTGAACTAAAACTGTTTTGAATTTAATTGTTTTACATATAAATTACTTAGGGGGCTCAGGTTGGCCGTGTGAGTTAAGGCAGGTAAACCTAGAGTGGTGGGTTCGATTCCCCCACTGGGCAGTAGAAATTTATTTAGTGACGGACTCATTAATTAGATTCCTTGGTTCCACCCTGGCTAGAAAAGGGTGGTTCCCTGTAGATAACCCATCCCAATTGGACGTTAATAAATAAATACAAATAATCCCACCCTGATTAGAAAAGTGTGGCGGCCTGTTGATAATCCTTTGCAATTAGCTATAGTAGCAAAAAGTGAACGATAATAAACAATAATTATATATATATATATATATATATATATATATATATACACATTATTTTGTACGGACCTCATTCTCTCTGGGAAATATTTCGAAAATCGGCTTGTGATTATAGCTTCAATAGGATTTACCTTATGGGAAATTTGCTAAAGACAATCTGTAGTAAATACAATGACTGCCTTAATGTCAAGTTTATCATGATAAAAATTTCTGAAAAAAAAATTGAAACATAAAGAATTAAAACAATTAGTAAGTAACAATCCCTCCCAAAGATTCTCATATATCGGTGAAGGAAAGTCAAGTATCGGTAGAAAGAAGAGGCATGGAGAAAGTTAATCCGAGGGCAATAATAGAAGAGAGGAAGAGGGGAGAATATAAATTACTTATTGTGAATGTCTGAGCATCTGTATTATTTAATATTGATAATGAAATCATATTATTTTGGGCCTGTCATTCTCTGTCTTTGCATTGGTTTGTATTGTTTTAAATTATTTCATAATACGTAACCCTTTAATTAATTTTTAATAGTAATACTTCCGATGAAGGTAGAGTCTAGGCATGCCTATAAGTATTCAGACCACTTACAACAAAGATATTATTCTCACGATCGCTCTCTGCACAGCAACTGTATTCGTAAAGTAGAATATGAGAAGTTTGGCAGTTAAAGGGAAACTCATAAAGGATGCTTTTCAAACTGAGGGAAATTGCAAACACCATTACTTTCCAGAGAATTTATATTAATCAGCTGAGATCTACTTGTATTAGTGCAGGAATGGGAGACAGGGCTAAAGGCAAATACTATAATTAGAAAAGCTTATCAGATGAGGGAGTGTGAGAGAGGAAACAATGCTATCTCATTTCTGGGAATGAATGGCTTGAGAAGGTACAGCTGAATCTCTTATCCACTAGTTACACAGATTCGCCTCCAAACCTCTTATATGCCTCCCCTAACGTCTACATCTACTCCCTTTAGAACACCTTAACCTTTTTAGGAGTGGGGTAGTTCGTGTTATTATTTTATTAACTTCCAGTTTACGCTAATACAGCAAATCCGGACGGTTTTCCAATCCTACAGACAATTATGGGGATATGTTGATTTTTTTTCTTTTCTCCCTCTCTAACCCCGTTCTCCTACTTTGATGATAACAACGCCGCGTATCTTAGGTGTAGTGGCTTACTTCTAACGTGAAATGAGTTGGAGGTGGGGTGAAAGGAAGTGCGAAACCAAAGAGAAAATGGAAATACCTCGGTTAATATTAACGTTAGAGAAAACATTTATATGAAGACTATTATAGGAAGTTCAATTTCCAATAAGTTTGGTTGTATTGGATTTTCAGACTCAACTCGGAATAATGGAGATTTCCGTCAACGAACTCTATCTTTCCTTAAACATAAAAAGTTCGTTAATTACGAGTTGGATCTGATATTGTTACAGGTTAAAGAAATTGGCCTGTAGCTGCTGCATCTATCTGGGGTTTTCCGGGTTTAAGAATTGGAATTACAATAGATTGTTGCCATAATATAGCAATGGGCATGAGTTGCGTAGCAATAAGCTCCACAGTGTATAAAGTAGCGTCATACCCTTGAAAACATCAACAAGCACTAAAAGGAGGGATGAAGTAATAAAATGCCGCCTTAGAATTGGCCACACAAGGCTCACTCACCAGCATCTGATGAAAGAGGTACGCTCTGCTGACTGTAATATTTCCGATAATTAGACTATCCAAAATAAAGCTGGTGTTAGTGATATAATTGTTGGAACGAACTATTTGTAAAGTTGCAGGTTGCAGGCAATTCAGATTTTTCGGAGGTAGGTCCACCCCAGGAGCAACTGTTTTGGACAAAACAGACTTCATGCGAATGGGAGTTTTTAAAAAGGTAAGATTTAAAATGCAAGAAACAGAATAATTATCTTGTAGTGTATCCTATAGAGCACTACAGGAGTTTATTTCCCATGCTCCATCATTAATGATATTACATGTTTCCTTCGCAGTTATGTATTCTATGGGACAGTGCGGTTTCAATGCATATGCTCCAACATCAGTGCCATTTTCTTCACAAGGATGCTACTGGAACCAAGGATTCCCTGCGGCTCAAAATGTTAGCATATTTTTATTACAAGGAGGACTAAATGCCAATGATAGCTTTTTTTAAAGAAAAGATAAGTTTTAAAATCTGAGTAACAGAATTATCTTCTTGTAGTGTTTCCTATGGAGCACTATAGGAGTTTATTTCCCATGTTCTATCATTAATGGTATTATATGTTTCCTCCACAGTTATTCTATGGGACAGTGCGGTCTCAATGCATACACTCCAACATCAGTGCCATTCTCTTCACAAGGATGCTACTGGAACCAAGGATTCCATATGCCAAAATATAAGCACCTTTTTATTACAAGAAGGACTACATGCCAATGATAACCTTTAAAAATGTTGTACCTATATTGACTAGCTGATGTTTAAAATAATTTACTCATTTTTATTCTGGTAACTGGGTATCATTGTTTATTGCTTGGTTAGTCTCAATTTTATTAACTTTAATTTGTTTGTATAATAGTAGTCATTACTGTTTTCATGTTTTGGACATTTCATCTTATTATAGTAAAATTTTTCTTTTTGTTGTGCTAATTACGTAGAAAAATTACGATTTTTAAATGTAACCCAACATATATAAATTTTAAGAAACTGTTATGTATTTTTTTTAAATGGAATCTAATTTGTACATGGTTTATTTGAAATAAAATATATTCAACTAAAGTAATTTGTATCATTTACAGGAATATACCATTTTAACAATTTTTTATTCGCCAAATACATCAGAAAACTTCTTATATTGATCGTATTTCGGCTAGTCCGCCCCGAGTCTCGACGCCTTGTGACGTAGAGGCCTGCTGCATTCTGATTGGCTATTCTCGAATGGTGCTACCTTATATTATACGTACCTTGGGACCACCGACATCCGTGACTCAAGCTACTCCTCTCTAAAGCTTTTTGCAGGTATTGAAGATGGAGCCATTAATCTGAAAGGGCACTCTATCTTAAAGAAAACATTGTAGAGGAAAACCAGTCCATTTGGTGCATGCGTACTATTAGAATAATAAAATATTAACACTCATGAGGATGAAGCAGTGATAACTGATCGGACAGTCCACCTAATAAATTTCATATTTTTTTCAGTGCCAAGTTAAAAATATGGTTGAGATAAATGCTGTCATGTTTTCAATGAGAAACATATTCTGACATCTTATGCCGTAAAGCTTCGAAGGTATCAATAATTAGTAGTGGAAAAGAAAGAACAATGAAAGTGTAGCGCTGTTATTAGCACTAAGGTGGTTTGCCCATAACAACTATAAATGCCACTATGAAGTTGTCCTCTGAAAGCAGCGCTCAGTAAATAATTCTCTTTTCACAGATAAAATAATAACATAATTCTGAAATTCCGGAAGCCAAAAATAAGAAAATATAGAAGAAGAAAAACGGTTTATTCCGCTTTGTTTTATCGCCACGGAAAATAACTTCAAATAATTGAGAAAAGGCCGTCACGCAGGGGCTGCGTAAACTAAACAGATTTCCCATGTGAAGTTTTACAATAGAGAAATCTGCATATTGGTAACACAACACCACCGTGAATAAATACAAACGGTAATGAGAAATCTTTCAGTTAAATAAAATAAATTCCCAACTGAATCGGCTTCTGAATTGTAATAATAATTTATATTTTAATAACTTAAATTTTAGTAGTCGAAGAACTAAAGAAGGGGGGGGGGCGGATGAACAGAACGTATTTGCATAAATCTCACAAAGTAACGAAGGTAAGGTAAGGTTAGACAAGACAGGTAAGCTTAGAAGCTTCCACCTGAACCGAGTAGTTCCGACCTAATCCGAACTATACCCGACCACAGACTTCATAGAAATGCAAATATCTCGTTTAATATTCAAGATAGAGAATACATGTATATAACAATATTTATAGTAAATTTAATTTGCAATAAGATTGGTTCTATACTATATTTCGATCCAATGCATAATAACGGAGATATTTTGAATTTTCAAAAATCCCCCCTCTAAACCCCCCCTCTCTCTAGTCCGATTTCAGCCATTAACGAACTTGATCTGTCTTTTTAAATAAAACGGTAAAATATCCAGTTTCGTAACGATCAAACAAAAATTGCGACCGCTAGAGCGTTAACAAATAAATAAATAAATATATATATATATATATATATATATATATATATATATATATATATATATATAATTTTGAACGGACCTCATTTTCGTCATCTCCTGGGTAGGATCGATGGACATTTGAAGAAATGTTTCGAAAATCGCGTCATGAGTACGACCTCAATAGCTGATTTTCCTTAAGGGAAAACTGCTAAAACGCGAATCTGTTGATAATAAATAAATGAGTTGTACCCCTTATGTATAACTGAATGTCCAAACATTTTTATCATTCCAAAATTGGTTTCAGTCAGTTACTGCATTTGTTATTTCATAAAAGTGGATTTGTATCTAAAAATACGGTTAATGATAATAAATCAATATTAAGTATATGATAAAAAGAACTTGATTTGAATTAAAAGCAGAGAAACATTTGTTTTACACTACTTTAATCACATACTTTTTTTCATGAGTTTTATTCTAGAAATACAACTATTCTTAAATAAACAGTTTAGTGACTCCAAATTTGGAGTGATCTCATATGAAAATAGGAAATATTAAACCTTCGAAAAAGTATGGTAACTATTAAATTATATTTACCACTTACTGGAAGCTAAAATTTCCCTATCGATCAGAGATGGCTCAATTAAGAAAAGATCTGCTAAAACTAGGTTAGACTCATTATCCCCTTGAGAAGATTTTCATTATCCTTCAAGAAACTTTTTAAAATACATCACTTGAGCGGATTAACTATAATTAGCCATTAATCAAGGAGGTCGCAAGATTAGATTTAATCATATTTTCCTAATAGAGGAGTGCTTCTCTCAAACAGAATTATTCTTAAATCCCTCCATTAGCAATAAGTTGGGAGAATTTTAATTTATTCATTGAAATAACTTCTTATTATGTTACGAATTGTATATATACTTACATTAAATTGCATATTAATTTCAAATTTTATGAGAATAACAATTTCATATTACATCAGTTTAAGTAGGTTCTTTAAAAATATGGAATGCAAGATACGTTCAAGAATAATTACAAATAAACTATTTATGTATGCTTTAATCGAAGTTTGATGCAAATAAATGTTAAGCATTATTTCTGTCACTTTATGTGGAATTGGACCACTACGGTTGTCATCAACTTGCCATAGCTCCACCCAAATCTTTGTAATCGACCGGATCTCCTATTAGACTGTGAACCTTCAGATCTCCCATCACCGACCGCCTTATTCTTTTTCCTAATCAACTCAAGGATCTGGCACAATTTGTAACATCGAAAAACAATCGTCATTTTGGGGAGTGTACGAAATTCAATCACAACTTGCGATTGATTATCTCAAGATTCCCTTTTTGACAGATTTTCCTCAGGGGTTCAGCATTTGAGTTTAGATCCATTGGATTAGGACTGAGATTTGTCGCACACTTGTAATTTATATTGAATTTTCCGGAAGCCATATCAAAAAGAGGTGTATAGTCTTTACACTGCTGGAAAATATCATGAGAATCATTCACTGGCATTATATCACTGCATTTGCAAACACTCGCCTCAAGAAAAATTCCTTATATGCACCGACTCGTTGAGTGTCCTATTGAGTATTAAAGATATATTTACGAACAATCAAAAAGTACAAAAAATATATAATTATATACAAATGCTCCCAGAGTTAAAAACGGTCGTCTACTTCATGTGGATACCAAGCCACGAAGGAATAGATGGAAATGAAAAAGCAGATTTAGTAGCCAGAGAAGCCCACCAACTCGACTCCATCACCCCAACAACAATTACATCTAAAGATTTCTACCAACCACTCAAAGAAGATATTCATAAAAACTTGGAACAAACCCAGAACAATAAACTAAAAACTATTAAAAACTTCATCCGTCCATGGAAATATTGGACAAGAGACAACAGAAGAAAAGAAGTCGTACTAGGAAGACTCCGAATAGGCCACAGAAGATTTACGCATGGTTATTTTATGACAAAAGATCAACCCCCGAAGTGAAACATAAATTTAACTATCTAGCATATATTAATGGAATGCCATTCGTATACCAATATTCGAAACGAGTGCAATATTTCCAATAATGTAGCACTGGCCCTTGGGGGACGAAGGGCCAACGAGATAGATAATTTATTTAATTTAATGAAAATTAAAAATTTGTATAAAGAAATTTAAATTACAAATTTGTATAAAGAATTTTGTTGTATCCTCGTTTATATTGCTAAATTTTAGATAGCTATATAGATGAGGATATATCACTATTAACAATTAACATAAACACAGTTTACTCTCAAAGTGCATAAACTTATCCAAGACGACAGTTATAGATATTACCGGGCGATGATAACCTAGTAGTTTTTCTCCCTAAAACCTTCAGTAACAAACAATCATCCACAGGCTGATGTGATTTCCTTGACAGAGTTTCCACTGTATTGAAAAAGATCATTTCCTGTAATATGATGAGGGTATCATATTGGTGACATTCTACAAAGTTAAAATTTGGAATGACCCTCTACTTGTTTGAAACTCATCGATTGTTGATGTCATTAACGATCATGGTGATTGTAAAATATATAGCAACTAAAACTCAGATAAATAAATACATTAATTGCATTACAAATGTTTATAATAAAACTCACAAGCGAGTTTGTTTTGAAAAAAATTAAGCCAAAGGGTATTAATAAATATAACATAAGGCGTATATAAATAGAACATATGGCATATATGAATAAAACAGATGTTATTAAAATTATAAGGATTTGCTAAAACCACACTTCGCCTGGCAGGTGTACTTTTTATAATTCTGATGGAAAGAAAGAAATGACCACGACATTCCTCAAATTCCCACTAGGATGTGGTCATTTCGTAATGCCAATGATGAGATATCTTGGAAAGCTTTTCGAAGACTTTGGCATACTCATAACATCCGGAGGAGGCTTATTCGCTACATAAACGTCTCCTGGAAAAATGTATTCCTTAGTTTTCAATTTTCATAAGAAAGATAATCCTACATTTTTCTATTCTATATATTTAAAAACTAGAATACAGCACACCGATATAGAAAAACATTCACAGGAGGGAGCCTGGTTCACGTGTGCCTTCCCTTTAAGTATAGTAGAGAGTGTCTTTGCATAGTTGAATGCATTTGAATAACCATAGAACAAACCCCGCAAAAAGCCTATAATTGGACATACGCCCGATAGAAATGTTCCCGGTCATGTTAAACTGACGGAGTTGATGGTGTATCGATCGAACGAAGACAGGGCAGCCTGTAACAACATTGAATTAACTTGAACCAACAGGTATCCCCTATTTTTTGTTATCACTATTGACTTGAATAGATTCCCCGGGGGAAATAACCTATCGTTCTTCGTTCCCTAATTCAGAAGGCCTTAATAACTTCAATAACTTTCATTGAAAATATGTCACCTCATATCTTGACACGTAAAAAAGTGTTTTCATAGATTTGAGACCGCTTTGACAACTGAATTATTTATTAAAGTTTTCATGATTTATATTTAAGCAACTATGGTGTTTATTGCATCATTACCGCTTCATATTATTTTACAAAATTCCAAACAAAAAGACATGACGTAACGTAATATTTTACCTGTTATTCACGGCGTTAACTTTCTCATTACTCCTTTTTTTTTTTTTTTATTGTAGACAATACAAAAAGAAAAGTATTACAGCTGTGTTTTATTTAATTCTGTGGAACTTGAGTGGTTTCTTTGGTTTAGTTACATAAACGAAGAGCAATTAGCAGGTTATTTGCAAAGCTATTCCCTTTCTTCATGAAATCTGTTCATATAGTTAACTAACTATTAGGTGGACGATAAATAAGTGAATAGACTAAATAGGAAATTGGAAATTTATTCAAAACATTTCTGTGTAGATAATGGCCACGAAACCATTTTTTTTTCACCAATTGAACTTTTTAAAAAGAATTAATTGAACCATTTTGTGAAGCCTGTTAAATGTTGTACTGGGTAGTTGACTTCAATCTTTTGACTTTTTAAGCCCTGTGGTAATTGTTTACATTCGATTTTGTACGTTCACAGTTGTGTGCTAAGCGAGATGTGTTCAGACATCACCCATGTATTTATTACGTTCAGAGAGTCCTACGAACAGATAATTTCTTTGAAATCTGATAAACAAAATTTTACGCGACTACAATACTTCCACCACAAGGAAGTAAAAGTGTCGATACGCCATCTATGAATGAGGAATAATCTTAATTAAATTACAACAAAAGAACTTACCTGTTACTTATAATATGGAAGAAAAAAACCCATTAAACACTGAGTTAAATAAGTTGTGCTATTTATCACATATATTTAAAGAAATAAATCAAAATCTTTTTGAATGCCAATTCATTCCTTTTCCTATGAACAATTTATATTTAATCCGACTATTTATCTCTTAGGGACAAGGTGATTAAACAGACAATTCTCGTGGAGTTATATTGAATCAGGAAAAAGGGTGGGAGTTAAAAAGAGTTGATGAAGAAATCAGGCGAGCCTGTGGTGATGCTGGTGGCTGAAAATGCCAAGAATCTGGATGAGAATTTGCCCGCAGACCGCATTACTTGGTTCGCCGCGCTCCCCATTTCAACCTTAGTATGTCAGGCCTACAATTTCACTAGACCTCTTCATTTTAATTATTGGCCCTAATTATACATTTTTCAGTTTCTCTAATGTAATAAACATTTTAAAAATTTTACACTGGAAATTTGTTATACTTGATGACGTATTAACAAACAAATGTAACCATGGTAAGCTACCCCTAAGGAGGTCTGTAATGAATAAAATAACTGAAACTACAACAATGTGCTGTTCTCTATGTAGATATACCTTTTTCGGTCACACTCCTAATTTTTCCATTGGTAAATTTGGAATCACTTTCATTGTTTTCATTCGTTCATTCATCGTTGACTGGATTGAAGTAAAAGCAGTACACCTTCAATATATGATTTTTGGAATTATTTATTTACTAATTATTATATAGTTCCTTTACTTCCATCTCATAACACAAACGCCCTGCCTGTTTTGACAGTCTGCCGTTGTTTCCTTGAAGTAAAAAAAAGAGGTTGAGAAGAAAATTAAAGATTTTAAATATAGAGCAATACTCTCACGATTATGACTGATTGAAATAAAAGAGATTTTCCTTCGGAATACAGAGATGGGATTAACATAATAGCTAATATTCCTCTCATTTTTATCACTTGCTGAAAATCAGCCATTATACCCGAAAAGCCTGGAATGACTATAATAATGAATTTCTAATAAAATAAATATTGTTTCAAATGAAATAATTATTTTTTTAAATTAATTTTTAATTTTGCAAATCTCCACTTCTGTCGTGGCCATGAAGGGTAACTTAGCGCATGTTAAGAATATTCACTTTCTTAATTCATGCACAAAACACTAAAAATTCTGTTGACATTCATATAACAAAGAAATATATTCTATTTTTCAACAAGTCAAATTTTAAAATTCATAAACCTAAACGTTTAAATACTGAATAATATATTCTAAACACAATGTGTTGAAAAATGAATATTTCAATTTTTTCGATAAAACTTTAACAAAGTTATTCACAATTTTATTCATTTGCTTTATACATACAAACACACATATATATAAAGAATGAATGAAATCATGAATAACTAAGTTAATGTTTTAGAGAAAAAAATTGAAAAAATCATTTTTTGTCTACATTTCATTTTTAAAACCAATATTAAAAGTGATATTAAGGAACTCATGTTTTATCGTAAAATTACAGGAGCCCACACTCTTGTCAGTTTTAGTAAACTATATAAAAAAATGCGTTTTAACAATATTTATTCTAACTGTGTTATTCATGAAACCATAGATTCCACTAAAAGCCCTTTATTCGAAAGCACTTTGGCCCAAATCGGGCATCAAAAGTCCAAGAAGTACAGGCACAATTAAAATAGCACATAAGCTTCTAGTTTTATTCAGTAGTTCATAGTTGCTTTATATGCTAGAATTATCTAGACGTTATTCATTCATCAGAGACCATTTTGCTAGACTAATATTTTTTTATGCCACCGATGGCCCAATTAAAAAAACCAAACGTATTCCCTAGGCGTTAGTTCGAAAGCTGGAAATTGTATTGTTACATGCTACTTAATGATTTATATAAATACATATGATCGGCTTATCATAAAAGGCCCTTCACTCTTAAAATACTTTTCAGTGGATTCAGGGCAGAACCTCTAACACAGCGGGGTTCAAAACTTTGTTTCCTAGAATATAGAGCCGACAGCCAGCAGGAGATAACAGCTTTGAATCGCACTATAGATGTTACCGCGCCCTGAAAGAGCCTCTTTTGAAACTTTGATACTTAATGATCAATGATTATGATTGTTGTGATAATATCATCATGATATTATTGGCAGATCCCTTTTAGCGAAAATCGGCATTCGAGGTTGTATTCATGGAGCGGGTTTCGAATGTCTTCAATTGTCCGACAATCCCACGTAGTATATATTTACCCGGGTGCAGTCTTTAAAAGATTTGGACTTGGGCATCACCTTTTCAACCTTTCCTCATGGCTCTCAGCCACATCGCCGATTACGAAGGTCCAAAATCCGTATGTCCCCAACCACGTATAAGGCACTTTTGTATGAGCCTAACTCTTTTCTTTCTCCTTCATGCTGTACGATATGGCATCTTCTTGGGGGCACCCTTATATGCCTCATTCTTTCTACTTGTCCCAGCCACCAAAGTCTGCCATTTTCCATAGCACATTTAATATCAGGTTCACTTGCAATTCCATTTCATCTATTCTGCATTTGATTCGAAATCTATCCTTGGTGACTCCAAATATTTTCCGTAAGACGCTTCTATTCCAAAACCAGCAGTCCTTGGGAGCTCTCTTTTGTCAATATCCATGTTTCACTATCATACATCGATTCAGTACCATAACAATGATAAAACGGATTTTAAGAAGAAAAAGAAATCTAGGTTAATAGAGGGAAGAAATCAAGGGTTGAAGAATAAAGAAACTGAAATATTAAATGGAATCCTCATAGTGAGCACTACTTTGAATAATTTAACTAATGGAACATACTACTCCTTAAGCCATATATCTCTTTCCTGAATGTAATACAATTAATTTTCGTTTATTTGGTATTGGAGAGTTGAGTTACAAAAACATAAGGTTCAATAATACCAGATAAACTGTAATAAGAATACGAGCTTAATGAATTGTTTATTATAGTTCTTGTACATTCAATGTTGCTACAAATATCATCTTACATCATTTTGCGAATTACCTTTCTAGAACCCAGATTCTTGCCCTCGTCTTTATGCATAAATAAATATATAATATATTAAAGATAATAATAAAACTTCAACAAACGTCACAAAAGTATTAATAGAACAAAACATATTCGAAAGTAATATTAAATACCAATGGGAACGATGGAGAAATTTAGGTAATATTTGTGTAGGTATTTTTGTCAGTGAGAGTAGGTGCCTATTAAAGAAGGTGGTAATATTTACGAGTGGAAAACTTGGTGAGTTATGAGAAGGGAAGGAAGTCAGCTGATGTTTATATGGCCCGGGGGAGGGTCATTTAGGCCTGCTCCACTCCTTTCCTACGCTCTAATATATACTCGAAATTTTAGTGTTTGTACCGGTCAACTCCTGAATATGGTCTCTTATTTTGTTCAGTTTCTGACTGAGACTTTACAGCGTTTGTATAGTTTTGATTTTAATGGAACTCGGATTGATCAGACCGGTATTTCAAGATTGTGGATATCAGCTTTTCAACTCCAATACTCTCTATCCTGGAGTCTGCATAACTAATAAAAGATAATTATTTATCCACTATCAGTAACTTAAACAAAATGCGTGCTAGGAAGACGAACTAGTGATTTCATCTCAATGCCTATTCTGCTTGAAAAAAAATACGGTACGAATTACTCCCTTCATATTTGTGATACGAAAAAATGCTTAGAAGAAAAATTGTAAAGCATCCGATTCGTAATTAAGGATATATTTTGAATTTTCGAATCCACTCAACCCCCCCCCCTATTCGTGGTCGGATTTTAGCAAATATAAAGTATGATCCTTAGTGATGACTGAAACAGATAAATATCGAGTAAGGTATAGATCAAATAAACATTTTCCAGACAAGTCATCGCATAACGATTTTGCATGTATGTAACTCTCAAATTAAAGGTCCGTTGAAAACAATATTTTTGCTATTCTTCTTATGTTGGACCCAATATTTTTATACATTCTTCGCTTTTTTTCTTGGCAAGGGTCGCCAATAAAAACAACGAAACATATAGAGCAGTATCAATAATGTTTACGCGAAAAAATGTTTTTATTACATGCTTCATAATACATGCCCTTATTGTAAACGTGCAAGAACTAAAAGGGGAATTTACTGAAGAGTGAAAATTAAAAAAGTCTTGGTATTCCAGACTTAGAAAACCCGTATTGTCGAATATTTATAGAAAATTAAATTTGCAATAAGATTGGTACGTAATAACAATTGTTCACAAGTTTTCGATCCGATTCTTAATAAAGGAGAGAGCTGGTTCTTTATCCCCCCCCCCCCTACACCTGTCTAAAGAAGAAAGACCTAAAGAAAAATCATGCTTAGAAAAAGGACATGCGAAAAGAATTTAGCTAAAGAAATACGTGGAAGCATGCAAAATAAAAACAAGTACCTCATGTACACACTCATAAACACGGGATATACACATACATATTACGGGGCTAAGATGTGGGATAGGATGCGAATTGTTGGGTGTGTTGGGGGTTGCCTTTTTTTTTTGTAATTTTTTTATTATCCTTTTAAGTGAGATATATGGAATTTTCGATTCCCCCTTTAACCACTGGTTGATTTCAGCCGTTTTATACTATATATAATTTTAAACGGACCTCATTTTCTTCCAGGTAGGATCCATGGGCATTTGAGGAAATTTTTGGAAACGCCTAATGAATATTGCCTAGCAGATGAGTACATATAATAATCATTAAAAAGAGTTATTGTAAAAATAATCTAGTTTTCTTGCATAAAAAGGTTTAATTTGTAATTCCCCAATGCAACGGCTTCCATCTATTGAATCAATTTGCAATTATTGAATACTTAAACGAATACATAGATATAGCTGAAGTTATTGAAACAGGTTTCAATTAACTCAGTCTAAAAAAATGGAGACAGCTTTGAATATTATAAAAGAATATGTATGTGTATATATTTATTTATATGCTCAGGCGTAACGTAATTGATGTTAAAAAAATGCTACTTTAAAAGTTTAAATTAGAAATTGTTATAGTTAACCCGAATTTCTGTGATGGTGGCAGTGATGGGAATATGGCTATCGCGTTAATGGCAGAGGAATTAAAGGAAATGGAATTGCCAACGGTAAGGGCGGCGAGAGAATAAATGAAATTATCTGATCCCAGGAGATATGTCGTTTCAAGAAAAGCATCCAGATAATTTAGATTTTCTGGATAAAGTGGTTTTAACATCTTTGCAGGAAGTTAAAACAATTATCCCAATCAAGACAGGAAACGTCTTCTAACTTGATTCTTGATAATGACTTGAAGAATATTTCAGACAAGCTATCAAGGTGAATGCACTAGAAGGAAAGGGGAAGGCTACTGCATAATAGTAGCCATGAGAGGCCACGAACAGGCCTGCTCCTATGAAAGCATATTAGGGTTAAAAACTCTAAAGTGGGAAATGCTTGAAACGGCTAAACATAAAGTATAGTACTGTCAAACAAAAATCATATAGTTTAAATCTTAAATGATGACCCCACAGCAAACATATTGGCATATTTCTTACATATTAAAAGTTCAATGAAAACAATATTTGAAATTTAAGCTTGGAATAAAACGTTTCATTTATTATCAGCTAATTGTAAACACAAAGTGAGTAGGAGTAGAGCTTTACAGATAGCTAAAAACTAAAAAAATGTAAAAATCTGATATAGGAACATATATAATACATACTAATAGTTAATAAACAAGATATAGAAAAAATCTGTCACGCTAAACTAAGCAGTTTTCCTACATGCTGGTATAACTCACTGGTGATCTTATCTCACCATATACATATTATCTATTTCAATGTAAAAAACCGATGATAAAAAGTTGTGGAGGGGGGCTGGTTATTGAAAGCTGAAAACAAAAATTACAAATAACTCGTTTCATACTTTAGTTACGGAAAAATGTATGCAGCAACAATTATAGAGCGCGAATAGCTTAAAGACTGGCTCGTTAACATTTTACGATACGACTCATAATAAAGAAGATATACCGAATTTTCAAAATCCCCCCTGTAAACTGCCACTATTTCAACCCCGAATTCAGCCCCTAATATGATATTTAGTGTGTAATTATAAATTTCCATATCGAGTATGGTATAGAAAAAGAAAAAAAATTCAATTCTCGTCCGAAAAATCATAACTCATGACTTTATGAAACTACGTATTTGCATGTATCATACACAGTAAACGCTCAATGGAAACAATATTTGGTATTTAAGCTTGAAATAATGTGGTTCATGATATAACAGCTTATAGCTTATATGACACGAGTAGGAGTGGGGACAGAAAACTAAACAATGCAAATATCTCAGTTAACATTGAATATAGAAAATAAGTGTATATAGCAATATTTAAAGTACATTTTATTTGAAATAAGATTGCTTCTATACAATTTTTCGATAATAACGAAAATATTTCGAAATTTCTAAATTCCTCCCTCTAAACCCCCCCCTCCCTCTGGTTGGATTTCAGCCATTAACGAGCTTGTATTATAGATTTGTACGAAAAACTTTTATATCGAGTATAGATACGATTTTCTTTAGATTACGGTTAGGAAACAAGGATTGCGACCGACAGTGGTAACAGATAAGAATATATATATATATATATATATTCCCTCGCTGCTCCGATTTCAGTCATTAACGTACTTGATCTTTAGTTGTACATAAAACCTTTACACATCGAATTTAAGGAACAAGCAAAAATTGCGACTGATAGAAAATATTCAAAGAAATCTATCTGCTCATATCAATTTATCTTATTTACATATCTACCTATCAATCTATTTTCGGTTATGGCTGGGGGATATACTCCCATTCCTGGATATAATACTACCGCATGTTGACAATATTCATTGATTTGATTCATCTACATAAAATATCTCAATACTATGGAAATATTCTAATAATACACGAATATATTCTATTTGATGACAGGAAGTTAGAAGTCAAAATTTCAAAATTCATAATTTAAAAGCACTTTTATATTGTAAATAAAATATGTTATTTAATTATTTCTCCCAATAAAACAAATATTAACAAAGATATTGACGAATTAATTAAATGAGTGTGATCTTCTGATCTGTTCATAATTGCCTCATTAATTTGAGCTTCAAGTATTTATCCGTTCCTTTCAAGAGATTAAACCGTCTGTTTTATCCTTATCAATTTTCTTAAGTATCGTGTTATTTTCCACCGTATTCATTTACACCAGCGCATTTTACCTACTTAAGTTTAACTTCCTCATTTAAGTTTATGTTTGGGATGATATTTTTGTAAAATATTAGCACAGGGGCAATGTTTTCTTTCCAAGTATTGAGGAGTATGGCAATACGTGAAATTAAAAATAGGAGAAGTCACTTAATAAGTTGAGAGAAATTAATATAAATAGTTGAACCATGCGAAAAGATACTATATTTGACAGAAAGAACAACTCTTATTTGCCAGACTTACAATGTTCACCTAAAAGTAACTTTAAAAGGCACATAACTTACTGAATACCACATTACAGGAATAAATGACGAAGGGTAGTCCATCTTATGACTGTAGTTTTATTCAAAAATATAGTATTTTATTTCCACACTTGGGTTATATTTTCTTTGCTTTTTACTTAAATAATCTCGTTTTTTTTAAAAAGAGATATTTTCAATCGAGTTTTGATGGAAGTGATGACGAATTCATTATATGATATGCACGAAGTTTTTTTAAATTTTATTGTTCCCTTTATATTACAATTAATTACCCTTTTTTTGTTTGCATCAGCAATTTATTCATTTCATGTACAATAATACATATATTACAAATATTATAACTTAATATTTGCTATTTGTTGATTATTCCTAATTTTTGTTCTTAGTTCTACTTTTTTTCACTCAAAAGCTATTGTTCATTGCGGCAATATTTTTTCACCCGCATGAGTAATTTTCTATTTGCTATAGTGGTAGGTATCTTAGCTATTATTTCAATGTTAATTATACTCTGTAATTAATACATAATATGCATTGATTCATTTTTCAAAAAATCGTTATTCACAATAACGAGACAAATGAATTTTTTTAATTAATGTCATTCTCTACGTGCTTCAATTTCCCTTATAGAGATAAATATAAAACACTAATATAGAAGGCCGGTTTAAGAGGAGGGAATTTTGATAATACAAAATATCTCTGTTATTATACCTCGGATCAAACGATTGTATAGTACCAATCTTTTCCCAAATTTAATTAATGCCCATTTTTCCTCTATCTTGAATATTTACTGAGGTATTTGCATTTTTTTAGTTTTCATGCATCAGTAAGTCCCACCCCTGCTCATGTAATATTAGAAATGAGCTGTTATATCATAAACCACTTTATTCAAGCCTTAAGTACCAAATATTGTTTTCATTGATCTCTTAATTTGCGAGATACATGCAAATACGTAGTGTGATTATGTAATTCATTATAATTTTTCTGTATTGATTTTAAAATATGTATTTGTTCTTTACCATACATATATAGAGGAATAGGGAGGCGAAATATTTCTGTTATTTGGAATCGGATTGAAAAATGTTATATGACCAATCTTCATCTGGTCAATGTCTATTGACGAACTTTAATTGTTGTTCTATGCATTTTTTCATCAACTCAAATATTAGGCGCGTTATTAATAAATACTTGATTTCAGCCTTCAGCATACCCCAACTACTACTCAGCGGATTTTTACTTAGAAATAAAGAATATTTTGGGAGACGAGATGACTAGTTTGTAGGGCCAGAGCATGGGAAATTCATTTTTTGAATGTGGCCCCTGCCTGACAGACTTTAATGTAGACACCTTCTCTCCCTTATTGAGGTCTTACTTATGACGCAATTGTCGAAATATTTCCTCAAATGTTCACCTATCCTACCTAGGAGATGACGAAAATGAGGAATATGTATATATATATCTTGTCATACCTGTCGGATGGTCGAGGACAGCTGTCAAGCGCTTTCGATGCGGAGGCATCATCTTCAAGCCCGTCAAAAAGGTGTACTGAGTTAGATGTCCGTTAGTCAGTATGTTTTATTCGTCTGGTTACCGTATTAGTTTGTTTACGTTTTAGTACATGTTTGCTTACTTATATATATATATATATATATATATATATATATATATATATATACATTTGTCTGTTACCGCCCTAGCGGTCGCAATTATTGTTAGTTCGTTACCAAACTTTTTATATTAAAGATCAAGTTTGTTAACGGCTAAAATCGGACCAGTGGGGAGAGGGGGTTTAGAGGGGGATAATTTTGAATATTCTAAATATCTCGTTACTATAAGTTGGATCGAAAAAGTGTATAGAATAAATCTTATTGTAAATTAAATGTACTATACATATTGTTATATAGATTTATTCTCTATCTTGAATATTAACCGAGATATTTGCATTTTTCAGACTTCAGTAAACCCCCACTTTTACTCGTGTTAGATAAACAATACTCTGTTATATAATAAACCACGTTATTCGAAGCTTAAATACCAAATATTGTTTTTATTATACGAAATAAGTGCAATTGTGTTCTTGTAACCCCCCCCCCCCTTCTTAAATTCTTGGACCATTAAAATTTATTGATCGGGATAAAAATTATTCTATTAAATTACACTACTAGATATAGTACATAGTTTTCAATAAAATGAATAGGTTATATTATGATATGTTTCAGGTATTGTTTTTTTTCCGGTGAGCCGTTGGCAGACCTGTTTTTTAACATTTGAGGCGCTTCCCGCCGGGAGGGGAAAGTTTTCTTGTTACCGTTTGTATTTATTCACTTAATATTGACGGTGGTGTTGTGTTAGCAGTATGTAGGTTTATCTATTATTAATCTTCACGAGGGAAATCTGCTTAGTTTACGCAGCCCCTGCGTGACGAGGTTTTACCATTACTCGGCCTCACCTGATCCTCATTTTGTAGGGTTTTGTGATTATATCATAGTTAATGATATAATATTATATTATATGTTATATAATATTATATATATGTTAATGATATATATTATATCATAGTTAATGATAAATATCGGCATTAATGAAGTAGAAATTCATTTTCCTAAATTAAATTTATATTAGGAACTTTTCTAAGATCGGTATTGTTTAGTTATATTTCCTAGCTGATGTAAATGACCCTCAATTAAATTAATATTGGTAGAGGAATATCGTATTTTCTTTAATGGTTAATTGCAACCGTGTTGACACTTGCTTCAACAGGTGGGTATCGGGAATGGGCTGAACCATGAGATACGAATCTTGAGTGTGAGGTTTCATGAGTGGTTGGGCAGAGAATGGGCTTTGGGTAAGGTTGAGATGTTAGCAGTAATCATTCATGGGGCTAGAGGACCAACTCTCAGCCCGGAGTGTCTTTTTCTCACTCTCTTAAATTACACCTTTCATTCCCTCGCACCTCCGTAAACGTATTGTAGAATTTATTCATCTTTTACTTATTCAATGTGAGGGTTCTTTGGGGTCTGCTAAGACTATGTCACAGTATATGTTGTAATAATAATAATGTCACAATATATATTGAAATATATTAAACTCCGTTCAAGACACGTCATCGTATAGATAAACAGTTGTTATTTATCGTGTAATAAAAAGGTTGTTGAATCATACTCAACGGATAAATCGATTTTTTTTTTTAGATTTTCCCTTTTAAACCACGTTTCATGTAAAATTAAATAACTAATTCTTTAATGGCCAAAATCGAACTAGAGGAGTGGGGCTAGTGGCGGTGGATCTAAAATTCAAAATCGAAAAATCATATATTATCAATCTGGTTAAAAAATGTAATTTCCTTAAAATATTCAAAACATATCTCGAATATTAAAGTAAGTATATGACTAAACCCTCACTTCATGTAATACTAACAATAAGCTATTTTACGTTTTATTTCAAGCTTACATATCAAATATTGTCTTCTTTGTACTTTTTCTCTGCTAGATATATTCAATATGTTCCATATGACGCCATGATGTAAGGTTGTGCGTTTTGACTACATGTTTTCTTTTCCATCTATGCCAGACTCGCTCGATTTTTAAAAGTTTATGCAAAAATAAAGATTTGGGCTGAAATGGAGCCATAAAGGGGGGGGGGTTAGTGAAAAATTCTTAATATCTGAGTTATTATGAATCAGACCGAAAAATTAAATACGATCAATCTTGTTGCAAATTTAATTTTCTGTAAATGTTGTTCTAGTCAGAGTTGGGCAAAATTGTAATTACAATTACAAGTTACAAGTTATAACTACATTAGTTGAAATATAGTTACGATAACAACTACTAATGTAATTAGTTATTGGTAATGGGCAACTACATTTTTCAACTAAGTAATTGTAATTAAAATTTCACAACTACAGTTAGTAGTTGAGAAAATCAGTAGTTCCAAAAACAACTACCGTTAGTAATTGTAACAGTAGTTGTAGTTGCAACTACAGTTACTTGGGTGGTTACTTTAAAAAATTGTGTGAAACACTGACTGAAGTAGTTGAGGCTCTTAAGAAATAACTACATCCAATGTCTTTGTATTCAAAAGTTTATTATATTACATATACTACATTATTATAATAACTTAAAATAATTTTAATGCAAATAAATGAAAATAATATGTAAATTCATTTTTATATTTTCCCGAGTCGTATGAAATTAAATAATACTTTTAAATTATAAAATTTGAACAAATTAGCCGTTAAAATTATTCTTTACTCAAATTTCTGTAAGACAGGCTATATGATTTTGGGGCTTTTGCCATCGCGGCAAAAGAAAATAATCTCTCTACAGCCCTGCTCCAAAAAATAAGGAGTTCTCGTCCTCACTATCACTGACGAGGACTGGTGACGGATATAGAAGACAGACTGGAGAGCCCTGCGAGAGAGTGAGAAGAGGCGATCCCCGCAACAAGAGAGTGTGCTGATAGGAGCGGCCACCTTCAGTTCTTCTAACAAATTCTGCTTGACTTGTTCTGTGCACCAATTGAACATGGGTCGTTTCAGATGATCCATTCATCACCACCGCGAATGTAAATATTTATATACAGGCGGTCAAAATTATTCGCTATTTGGAACGTAAAAAACAGCTGATCTATATGCAGTTGTAGTTATTACTCAATAACTACAGTTACAATTACAACTACTAATTGTAATTATTTTTATAACTACTTTTTATTTCAACTAGTAGTTGTATTTATGAATACCAACTACAATTACTGTAATTGCAAAACCAAGAAAATGCAACTACAGTTACCAACTAAATTTTTGAAACTGTAGTTCCAATTACATAACTAGTATTTATTAGTTGAAAAAAGTAGTTAATTACAAAAGTATTTAGTCATGTTTAATGAGTCTCAAATATTAAACGTAATATTTGAACTTTTCAGAATTCGGTCATTAGTTAACTCCCATTTCTGCCCATTCAACTTTCATTTTAAGTAACTTACCACTAAACACCTCATATACAGTTCGTTCAATTCATGACTACATAGGATTCTTAGTACATGATCGTCATGAGAAGTGCACTATTGATCCTCCTTCACACTCGTCCTGTCAGAATAATTTTACTATAATCTGGTTTAATTTTAATTCCTGCTTATTTTCAATAAACAGACCAGATTTACTTCCGTAAGGTGCTAGGTAAGTTCTTATAATTAAATATTACAATATGCCACGCTATGTGAATAGCAGATAATTAATTATATCACATTACTCTGAGCTATAACAATTTTCAATCATTACTATTTAGGGTTGTAAATTTGCAATGACGTTTTGCGAAACAAATTTTAATTCGACACAATAAAGGACGGTAAATGCGAAAAGCGAGATTGAGGATATAATGATAATGCTATGTATATTAGATTCGAGGTAGTATTAAACTAATAAAAGAAGCAGGGGAGCGTAGCTGGGTTACGAGCAGAGACAGGAAATAAATCTGAGGAAAGAAGTAGAGTTGTAAAATTCTAATTTGAAATATACTTTAAGAGTAAGCCACTCCCACCAGGAGCCATAAAAGTCGCCCCCACAACTGGAGATAAAGTTTTATTGTCATTTGCAGCCCTAGTTTACTAGCAGCTACCATATTGGCTGCCAAGATGTTTTTGATCTAATATCTTACATTTTTAAGCATTTTAATAATATAGTTGCGCTTTCCTATACATACTCTACTGATTTACTAATCAATTGATGACGGAGATTTCCAAGGTTTGAAATAAGAAAGTCCGCCAAAACTAAGCATATTTCTCACATGCTATTCTCCATTTTTCCTGCAATATGAATTTTACGTAAGCAGGGCTTGAAATTTAAGTGCAGTAGAGAAGCATGTTGACTCAGGTACTTGAAGTGAAAATCCCATTACAGTTGAAAACTAATAAAAGTCAAATATCTAGCTTAATAATAGCCAGACAATAACTTTTACATACTAACTGTAAGGTAAATGTAGTAAATAAACGCCCTTTGTTCATTAGTAATGTGCAAAGGAATATTAAAAAAATGCACAGTTCAATAATATTGGGAAATTAAATTATCAATATAACTGATTATTTAAAATGTTTCGATATGACTCGGTGTCTGTGTGAGTGCAGTGTAGCTGAAATAAACATTTTATAGATATATCTTTAAGTAGTGAAGGTAGCTTATATTTCACTAGATCCAATCCATGATTTTGGAGCTGGTAGTAGCATCCATGGACACAAAACCGCATATATTAGATTGTATTTATATATATATATATATATATATATATATATATATATATATATATAATTCACCTGTATGTGTGTCAATGAACTCCTCCTAAAGATTCACAAATCAGCACGGGAGATGGAGTGGGGGTTGTAAGGGAGGCCTAAAATTAAAAATAGCGATACTTCGTTTCCTATTGCTTTTTCGGCAAATATGCACAGAATAAAAGTTGTTTATTATGTTATTTAGAGTAACGTTTCTTATATTCACTTTTGTCGTATAACAAAGTATAAACGAGATATACACTAAAAAATTAAAGTCGAAGCCAACAATTTTATTGGGCACTAACTATTGAACCGAACTTAACAAAACTCTACATACAAATTAGCATTAATTCTTCCATGATTATAAGCTATATTACATTTTTTAGGTTTGAACGGAAGAGGGGGTTATAAGTGAGGCCTGAATAAAAAATTCGGGATATTTCATTTTCTATTTGTTTTTTGGCAATCGTGCACTTAACAAAAGTTGCTTTTTGTGTTATTAAAAGTAGCCTTTGTTTTAAACATAATATTATTAAATTTAATATCCTAATCGCTTGAAATATCATTCAGGGCAACGTCTGTCGGATCCGCTAGTGTATATATATATACACACACGCGCGCGCGCACGCACGCACGCACGCAACCACGCACGCACTCACGCACCACAAACACACACACACACACACAAAAAGAGTAGACTATTAAAAGTGGGATTGTCAACCAATGTCAAAAAATGGGGGAAAAAAACCTAAGTGAAATAGCAAAGGAACTAGAGGTGAATAATAATATAAGAGTGAACTTAATAGAGGAATTAAAACTTACTAGAATAAACTGTTAATGCGCCAGCACCATGGTTATAAGGCAAAAAGAAATCAGTTAATCACCTGTATGCCAGCAAATGCGATAAACAGATTACAATATTTACATAAAGTAGAAAGGGGAGACGTAAAGAATGAGTAGGAATTGAGTTATTGCTGATAACTTCTCGAGTAACCTGTTTTGTAAACGTTTCATGTAACGAGTTAAGTATAATTATGAGGTACAATTTGAAATATGAAAAGGGCGATTTGAACTATAAAATATTGATAGAAAAAACATTGTTTTTAAAATTGATTTTATTTTTGGTCGTTGAAGAACGGGTTGGGCGCCTTTCCGTTCGAGTGTTAAATTAACATTACTTTGTGATGTAGACGAGCTAGTTGAAGGAGATCTCTCGCCTTTCGCCCCGTTTAATATCGTATCTTTCAAAGGTTTTCCCTGTATTATTCTGACGAGAAATTTTCGAAGAAGAAGCACCATTTACTAAGTTATTTTGAATAGATGATTTATTTTTAAGCTGTAACCGTTAACCAATAGTTTGGATTTATTGCTATCATTGATTCACAAATATTTAGGTTAGCAGATACCGACAAATTGTTAGTTTGTTAATTTAAATTAGAAAACTATTTTTTAATGACAGAAGATTTTTTAAGTATCAACATACTTAATATGAATTTCTTTCAATGATTCAATTTCCTCACTATTATTATCAGATTTTTCTTAAGAGAAATCTGTTATTTAAGTTGTTCAAATGGCGGGATTTTCGAAATATTTCCAAAGATTTCCATCGATCCTATCCAGGTCAGTCAATGAGGTCAGTTCAAAACTATTTATATAATTTATATATATATATATATATATATATATATATATATATATATATATATATTGTCTCTTATCGCGGCGACAATTTTTGTTTGATCGTTACAAAACGTGATATTTAAACGTTTTATGTAAACGTAATTTAAATTTTAAAGGGGGAATTTTGAAAATTGTATATATCTCCGTTATTATATGTCGTATCGAAAAAATGTATATAACAAATACTATTGTTCATTTAATTTCCTATAGATATTGTTATATGTATATTTCTTTACACTATCTCGATTATTAACAATGATTTTTCCATTTTATTTTTTTTAAGTAAACTTCCACACCTACTCATGTCATATTAACAATAATCTGTTATATCATGAACCACATTATTTCGAGACGATTGCCTTAGAAGCAAGAGAGCCAGGCATTTGCTCTATTTCTTTAGGATATTTGTAGCAAGACCATTTTGTTCTTGGTATCTACTTCCTCAGGAGATATTACAAGTTATTGCGGGATAAAGAGGCATCATAGAATTCGTAGAATACAATTCTCAAAAATGAAGAGCTCTAAAGGGTTGAACTGAAATTTCAACTTCATTAATGAAACCTTTCTTCAAATGATAAAAGAACTACTTTTGGGGAAATCCTGCAGTAACGTGCCATAATTTCATGTAATTGCTCTTTAGGGTGAATCAGAAATTGAGGTTGAACTCATGACACGATTTCCCAAAATTTCTTCAAATGTTCACCGATCAAACCCAAGTTCGTAATGATTGGAATCGGGCCAGGAGGTAGGTCATTGTAGTTTAGAGGGGAGTAGTGATACCTATCAACTTGCGTTAAATAATATTCCAAAAGTGCAGATGTAAACATATAAGTTTATTAAGTTCTACAAACCTTAAACATTCATACAATTCCACAGGAATGCATCACAAAATATCTTTATATTAAAAACAGTATTTACAGATAAACACGTTTAACGCGCAAATTAAAATAATAAAGTACACGATTAGTTCTAAAATAAATAATAATTAACAAAAGTAACAATTCGCCAATAAGAAGAATACTTTTTTTTTAATTACTCTACATATCTAAAAAAAATATTCTGTTAGTTTATGGTTCATTTGTGTTTTCAGAAACTGGAAAAGGTAACATTAGTTACCGAAAGGGAAGCAATTCCGGAGATGTTTTCTTAAAGTAAACAGAATAACACATTAAAACTATTTACATAAAACACATTTCATTTGACTGTTTGTTATATTGGTACACATTGGATGGTTTCGGTGTCAATTTCAGGCGTTGGGGAATGAGTAATTCCCTCTGGCTGGCACGTATTCAGGTTCAATAAACCTAGCCATGGAGAACCGTTAATCTCGTGCATGCAATATTTATTGGAGATTACAGGATCCCTTATGGATCAATTAATATTTATTAAATCCCTAGGATTGGCTGTATCGGATTATGTAATTAATATATATACATAATTCGAAATCCTTTCCTACCCGCCTATTGTTAGTGAAAGCTGATAATATGGAATAAATGAATACTGATTTGTGAGTGTCCGAAAAGTTTAGGAGATCTAGAGATTCCTAAAGAGGATTTACCCCCTGGAGTGTTGAACATTAACCCTAAACTGGTAATATATATTCACAAGGAGAGGTTTAGGAATTTGCGGCAAGATCTCTCCTTTCTGATAAATGTGACCATTACAGTGGAAAATGATATTTGAGGTCGAGAGACGAGTGGGGGGCCTGGGGTTGGGAATGCTTCGTCTAAATATTTGAGCACTTTCTGTTTCTCTTATGCTTCTCTTCTCTCCCGATCCCCCCATCAGCAGAATTGAAAACATCAGTCAAGCTTAATTGTTTCCGCGCCAGCTGACGCTAAGCGGAACTTTCAATTTAGGTGAACATAATTAAGAGCTTACAATGTTTATTCTAGCTTAGCCAAGGAAATGGGACACATGTTTGAACCGTTACGCATAATTTTAATTAGATTGAAATAATAATTCATATAAAGATTAATTTTACTAACGTGAAACTCATAAAATTAAGTGAGACATTATGAATTTTTAATTATTAATTTATTTTTTAAAAATGTAGCATTGCTTTCTTATCCAATCTAAAATGATTACCACGCACATACAAGAACCAGTACGAGCAAACTAAAAAAAACAAATTTAACACGCACTAAAGTCTTTATATTTAATTAATGAAATATAAAAGCACCTCTGGCAGTAGATTTTATTTGGTGCTTTGAAGAAGGGGAATAAAGGTTAGTTTCAAATAATATTTCTTAAATTGCGTTTTATGCACCATTTGAAATAAAACTTGCCTGAGCAGAGATCATTGCATATGTAAAGGCAACTCGCAGAAAGTTAAATAAAAAATATTATATTGTAATTATTTTTGACTAGTTTCGATATCTGACAGGTCGAAACAGAAATCGTTTCCCGTCGGAATATAAGGCTATATATACTATATACATTGAATTTTGAAGAATTTATTATCGTCTAACAGAATCAAATAAATCTAGTTTCCTCCCACAATATACGACGCTTGCCATCTTCACAGAGAACAATATAACAAAATTTTTTCGCTTTATGCTGAAATACCACAGATGCATGAAGGGGTTCCAGAAATCAAAATCAATTAGCTAAATGTGTTAACCCGTCGTTGTGGTTGGAAATAGAAATCGTTTCCCGTCTGAATATAAAGCTTGGATTAACTGAAGTACGATATCATGCCGTCTTATTCATCATAACACAAATGCTCTGTAACATGTACGGGGCCTTGTCCTGTAACAATATTTTAAAACATTGTGAGAGTTGTAAATATATATCTAGCGTGAAGAGTTGTTTACAGGCAATGTTTCGCATTATGTCGAAGTATTTGGCAGATGGTATTGCTCAACGTTCTTCATAGCCAATGAGTTGCTGTGCTCATTAATTGATCTGTCTCAAATTAGTGTAGTATCCGACAAGGAATATTTAGAAATCTACTAATATTCGGATGAATCAAGTGATTTTATAATTCTTTTTGCAACAGGATGTCGTTGAGTGGAAGCTATCTAACCTTTATAATAATTCCAGTTCATTTAAAATAAATAAATGAAACTAAAAAATGTTAAAGCGTTAATTTTATTTAATAGGTTTGTAGTTTGTCTTTTAATAAAAAGGTAATTAAGTTCCTGACGTATGTCTCTTAGTGTCAAGAAACTGGAGCATAATAGGATGCATTATTTAATGACGTTTCACATTAAAATATCGTTAGTTTTATAGAATGTTCCGAGCTTTTTAAATGACTTTGTGCCGTGAATTTGGTGAATTACCCAGGTTGTTATCAACCTAATCAATCTAAAGTCGCGTTCCAACGTTGCGACACTAAGCTCGGCAGGACACCCTCTGATCTCTAGTCGGGGTAAGTTCAGAAGCTGAACCTTCTAGCTGTCATCAGACGACCTTCTCAGTCACGAACATCGGTGTTCGATCCTTTCATGAAGCCAGTTCTCGGGCATCATCCGTATCTTCAGACTCCCGGGGAGTTATCACCACAGCCCAACAGCCCATACCTGCAGTTAATCCTTTATTTCAATTATATGAAGTACAAACTATTTCACAATTTCTAATTTTAAAGCCTAGTCCACACCAGTAGACCATGTTGCGCGATTTGTTTATAGACCGTCTAGAGACAGTTTCGAGACACTGCCTATAGACTGTCTAGAGACACCGTTCATTGTCTCGTCTAGTGTCCACACTACGATGTAAATTTCTCAGTCTCATGTTCACAGTCCGCCATGGAGGACTTTTTTGTGTGTGGAATGAGCTCCTGCTTAGTGGTAATTATAAGTGAAAGAACAAGAAAACGTAAACGTTGGTGGACGCGCGAAATACTTTCAGAAGGGTCTAGGTTCGGTTAAGCTCTATTAAGTAAATTAAGATTGGAAGACGCCATGGGTTTTCGGAATTTTACCCGGCTGACGACTACTGATTTTGAAGAATTGCTTCTGATGGTTGGAAGAATAATGCAGCATGATACAAAGTTTAGGGAAACCATCCCAGCTCCTCTTCGACTGGCAGTCACACTGCGTTTCCTAGCAAGTGGAGACTAATGTACACCTTCAGAATATCAAAGGAGGCAAAATCGAAAATGGTACCAGAGGTTTGCGAAGCAATTATCTCATCATTAAAACAATACGTAAAGGTAGGAATAAAACAATTATTACTAACATTAAAACTCAATTTTTATTAACAAAATCAACATTAAATTAAATGCTAAATAAATCAACACATAGATTTGTATAGTTATAGTTATAACAAAATCACGAATGCCATTGCCAATGTCATTCTTCGACTCTAATTCTGAAGTTGAACATCTTCAGCTCCTTCTAAACCACCTGCAGTTGATGTAGAAGGATTTGAGCAAGCACTGAAATTTATTAGGGAGTAATTTATTAGAGACTTAATCTAATGTAATAAATAATTTAATGGAGCAATTTTTACTTACTTCATTTAAATTGTTTCCAATCTGAGTATTATCCGAGTCTGTATTCCGGCTGCTCTTTGACTCGTTCGCTGGTAGCAGGAACTGCAGATCCTCGTATGCAAACCTTGTTGGCTTTTTGGGAGAGGTCCCACTTGTCGAAGTAATTTTTTTTCGCTCCCGGTTGAATGAGGTTTTTAAATTATGAATTTTCTTTTCTACGTCCGACACTGTCACATTTTACTTAGCATCCCGAGGATTCCAGGGCCGCTTTTTATTTTCACCCGGTTTTTATAATGAGGACTCGTAACAACCCACAAAAGGTACGTGGTAATCTTCAATAAGACTCAACACTTTTTCATTAGGCCACATGTTTCAAAGTAACTAAAACACTTTCGAAAAATTGAATAAACAGCCGAACCACACCACTCGGTAGCTGGAAACAGAGTGAAGATGTCTCGTCTCTAGACGCTCTGAGTACGTCCACACTGTCAAAATGTTGCGCAATATGTCTAACGTTGCATTAAGTCTCCCATTCCAATCGGGAGACCTTAGACCTGCGATTTTTAGCAGATTCCCTTAAGGGATTGAGGTCGTACTCATGACGCGATTTTCGAAAATTTTCTTCAAATGTCCATCGATCCTACCTAGGAGATGACGAAAATAAGGTCCGTTCAAAATTATATATATATATATATATATATATATATATATATATATATTTGTCTGTTAATGCTCTAGCGGGCGGAATTTTTGTTTGATCGTTACCAAACTTGATATTTAAACGTTTTATGCAAAAAGACAGATCAAGTTCGTTAATGGCTGAAACCGGACCAGTGGGAGGGGGGGGTTTAGAGGGGGGATTTTCGAAAATTCGAAATATCTCCGTTACTATACGTTGGGTCAAAAAAATGTATAGAACCAATCTTATTATAAATTAAATTTACTATAAATATTGTTCTATACATTTATTCTCTATCTTGAATATCAACCGAGATATTTGCATTTTTCTTAAATTTAAGCTGATAACGGGTGACATTTTCCCGCCAAAAGCTAGCCGTAACTGTTCGGCTCTCGTACGGAGATTTCTCTATTGCAAAACTTCACGTGGGAAATCTGCTTAGTTTACGCAGCCCCTGCGTGACGGACCTTTGGTCTCGCAACAAGCCCGTAGACGGAGATCGATCTATAGACCTGTCTACGTAGACAACCTGAAACACGTCTCGGAGACCAAAATCGCGCAACATGTCTTCTAGTGTGGACTAGGATTAACGGAACATAGATAAACAATTTCTAACGGAACATGGACAGGACATTATTTAACAAGATTTAAAATTCAAGACAATGACAAATGTATTTGCGACTCAGACAACACAAACTTTTTTACATATACTTAATGACTGTTCAGCATTTAATCAAAATAGATCAAATCTAATAATAAATATAAATTTAAAAGGAGGTATTTGGCCAGAACCACCTCATATTATATTTAACAAATATAATAAAGAAATTATAAGGTTTATCAAAAGTATAAATATGGATGGAGCTAAAATACATTGGAATATAATGTTGATTATGAGGAATGGGAATCATAATTCAATATATTTACCTTACATAGACTCGCAAATTAAACATCGGTTGATTTTAACTTTAATTAATATGTTTTATGTTCTTATTTTATTTATTTATTTATGTACTTTTTCATTTCATTTATTAATTTTAATTGTAATTATATAATTTTAATATTTTTTTTATTGTTATTATTTCTTGTATATAATATTTGAGTAGATAGTTGATTAACGTATATATATTGTAATATAAATATGTATTTAAACATAATCATACATGTAATTTGCCATGTGGCAATGGAACATGTATTCAAATAAATAATTCCTCATAGGGTTACTATGAGGGGGAAAAAAACTACTAACACATTAACCATTATAGAAATTAATATATAACAAGAAAAACAGATTAATTTATAAAAATTAGAGAAGCTATTCATACTGTGACTCCCTTTTCCCATATTAAAAATGTAGTCCACTCATTCAGGGAGGAAGACAATACCCTTCCCTGGGCCAAGGTAGTAATCAACAAATACAGACAAACATAGACAATAGACATATTGTTCTATAAAGATCAGAAATTAGCTCAAATAAATATAATAAACGTACTGCAGCATGTAAGCACAGCCAAAAAAGGATTTCTGGAACGAACAAGAGACGAGAATATACAATATTACAGTAGCGAGAAGAGGGGTGAGATAATGGAATGGCTGTTTCCAGGTAATTGTAATTTATTAATAAGAAAGTGTTACTTATGAACGGGTTAATTTTAATATGAGGAAGCATGGTTTCTGAGAAATAAGTTTTCATTAGTTATTTATGGCTTCACTCAACAATGAGGTGGAATATTTGGTTTGTACTCACATTTACAGATAGGACTCACATATTTTAAAGAACACTCTCTTATGAAGATAAATACTTTCTTACCAGAAGAATATAATTTACAGGAAAACTAATGAAGAAAAATAATTATAAATAAATTCCCTGATGGAACTTTTGTTTTATTTTGTGGTTTAATGTTCATTTGTGAGTACTTGTATTTTATAAGTACTAACTTTTATAATTTTGTATTAAAAGAAAATGCTTAGTATAAAATTTACTCTGTATGCAGTGACGTAACAAAGCTTGACATTTGTGAGCGGGTTAAACCTATTTAAATGATGGGAATAATCTCAACTTCGAAAATATTGTATATTTTAGACCAATTTTTCACCTCATTTATTTCTAAAAGTGAGTTTTATTTTTTGGGGTTAAGGACAAAGGATGTTCAGAAAGGCAAAAATCTAACTAGCCTATTGGTGAGAAGTGGGTAATACTTACGTTTCAGAACAAATTTTCAACGACCTATATTATTAGCACTTGTATTAATAGAATAGACTCCTTGTGTAACTTACTCTTGGATAATAGAATTCTTGGCCCAATTTGGCGAGGTAATTTATTTACATTAATTCTATTGCTATTATACTCACTGTAACACAGTACTGACCATTAAACATCTCCTGACTGACTGCAGAAAACGTAAATATCTGGACATACCAAATAACTTGTACGAACTATTAAGAGAAAGTAGCCCACATATAAATTCACTCTTAAATCACTTGAAGACCATTGACATTTACAACAAACTTTAAACCACACCTACTCTACTCATTTCTCTACCTTTTAGCAGATTTCCCTTAAGGGAAATCAGCTATTGAGGTTGTACTCATGACAGAATTTTTGAAATTTTTCTTCAAATGTCCATCGATCCTACCTAGTAGAAACGAAAATTAGGTCCGTTCAAAACTGTGTATATATATATATATATATATATATATATATATATATATATATATATATATATATATATATATTTGTCTGTTACCGCTCTAGCGGTCGCAATTTTTGTTTGATCGTTACAAAAACTCGATATTTAGTCGTTTTATGTAAAAAGAAAGATCAAGTTTGTTAACGGCTGAAATCGGACCAGTGGGAGGGGGGTTTAAAGGGGAGGATTTTCGAAAATTCGAAATATCTCCGTTACTATACGTCGGATCGAAAAATTGTACAGAATCAATCTTATTGCACATTAAATTTACTATAAATATTGCTATATAGCTTTATTCTCTATCTTGAATATTAACCGAGATATTTGCATTTTTATGAAGTCTGTGGTACACGTGGTCGGGTATCATTCGGATTAGTTCGGCCGTTTTCGTAACTGTTCGGCTCTGGTGGAAGCTTCTTCTAACCTTATCTGTCGTTTCTAACCTTACCTTACCTTCGTTACTTTGTTAGATTTATGCGAATACGTTCTGTTCATCCGCCCCCCCCCCCTTCATTAGTTCTTGGACTACTAAAATTTGAGTTATTAAAATATAAATTATTCTTAGAATTCAGAAGCCGTTCCAGTTGGGAATTTATTAAAATTAACTGAAATATTTCTCATTACCGTTTGTATTTACTCATGGTGGTATTGTGTTACCAGTATGCAGATTTCTCTATTGCTAAACTTCACATGGGAAATCTGCTTAGTTTACGCAGCCCCTGCGTGACGGACTTTTATATCTCAAATTATGTTACTAATTCGTGTTTGTGTTTTTGTAAACAATAGTGTATAATACATTTTTAAACTTGTGCATTCTCATTCCAGGATTTATCACAAAATTTATAGTTTCACATAATTTATATTAACCTTTCCTCATTTTATACTATGTTTTAAATAATTTTGTAACATATTTTCTTTATTTTAACATTTTAATTTAGAGAATTGAAAATAAATGATACTACCGGGCGTCATCGCCTAGTTGTGGAGCTCATGACGTAAATATTGCTAGAGACGGACTCACTAAATAAAATCCCTAGTTGACTATAGTAAGAAAAGGTAGATAACCTGTTGATAGCCCCTTCCAATTGGATGAGTTGAGCAAAGTAGACGATAATTCAATATTTTTCTTTTATTCTAAAAATAAACCTCTCAGTCGATAGCCGATTCGGCCGTGACATTTCACGAGAACCTTAGCAGCCTGATGTATCCAACCCTACTACTGCTGGGTATATAATATCCACGTTACGTTCATTAACTCCTCTTGGAAGGTATCTTTATTGAGGAATATATATATATATATATACACTAATATAAATAAATACTCTACTTTTAAAGTTATAGAGTATCTCATTAGATAAATTGTCTAAGTACATTCAAGTTGGCCGTGTGAGTCTTGATCTCGAGTGGTAGACCTAGAGTGGCGGGTTCGATTCCCGGCCTTGTCGGTAGAAATTTATTTAGTAACGAACTTATTAAATAAACTCCTTGGGCCCACCCCGGCCAGAAAAGAGTGGTAACCTGTAGATAACCCGTCCCGATTAGCCACAGTAGCATAAAGTGGACGTAAATAATAATAAACAATAAAAACATGTAGTGCTTTGCCCATGCTAGCTAATATGCAACGGAAAGAGGTGCAATTCGGATAATATTCATATTTCCACTGCGGAACTCGCCTGATTACTGGAGATGATAGTCTGGGAAGGAGAAGAACAATTCGTATTCTTCATTCTACATTGTTCGTTGGTCCGTTCCGATTAGCTTGCTGCGTAAACAGAAGACAACAGGTATATGTGGACAGTTTGTAGAGCAATTATTGCTTATTCTATCCTGACAACAATGGCCATATCTCATGTGGCAGTTTTCTGTCATGTAATCTATGCAAAAACATATAGATATAATCATGGGCTAGATGTAGGATAGCAAGGGCTAATCTATTACTGGTGGTGTAAGCAGGCCTTCTCCATATACATTCTCTCGACCGTAGACCACCCTCTCTGATGGGCTCAGAATCAATTTATACGTAAATTATTAGTAAATGGAGTCCTTCTATGAATATTCATTCAATTAGAATTACCTGACTTAGTTAAAGCAAATCTACCTTTATACCAGCTTCCGGAATTTTACATACATAATCCAATGCCACTTATTAATAAATAGTTTCTCTGAAAATTTTTAGAAATAATAATAAACCCAAACAAATGGATTGAAAGTTATAGGAAAATGATTGTTCTCAATAGCTTACGGATTTTATAGAACAAGTACTCGGGTTATATAAGCCACATACTCCCCCCCCCCCTTGGTTCAGGGGTTCAGAATAAGCCCAGCATGCCATAAAATGTAATATAAGAGTCACAGTCAGGAGAGTGGAGCTACTAACTCCTATAATGTTATTAAAACTGATACACCAAATCCTTTGGCCAGATGTCATCTGGCAGATGATTGAACAGCCTAGTAAGACCAATTGTAGAAATAAATATATATATATATATATATATATATATATATATATATATATAAAAAATCAATAATAAGTGTGGTTAAAAATATGGTTTCTGGAAGGACAATTCCAATATGTAAAGGGGAATCCTTATCGAAACCAAGTTTGGATATGTAAAATTAAATAAAGGACCGGGTTACAGATGTTTGATAAACAATTGGTCTTTTTTACGTCTGGTAAATCGGAGAGTCTCTAGATTTATGGGGAAAAATAAATCTGCCATTCACGACATAACCAAATTAAAATGAAGAATCTTTAATACATTGGTGATTAGTTGCTTGTGAGAGTGTAAATAAGCAGGAAAAGTTTTAATATGTAGTTGCAAGGTTACCATGTTCTACGATTCTGTCTGTAGCTAAATATCAGAGGCTAATGAGTTCTGTTTTAAACAGAAGACTATCATAGAAGAGTGGTTTTGACCCAATTCGTGGAATGAACATAGATTTTAGTTCACGGTACCATCACTGGATGTTTGCATCAATAATGTTTATACAATTTTCTAAAATTCTTTCTATCTTTCCATCATATGTAAAATATGATCCCTTATACCAATTTGGTGCTATATCACTTCACGCTCCCTCCAGAGTTAATGAAATTCCGATCTACATCTGATGTGTTTGTTTACCAGTTGTCTTAGTTTTGTTTCAGTATGTCCCACATATCTAGCATGGAGCAATCCGTATTTAATGATGAACGTAATAGACTCATCTCTTCGTGTACGAAAGAAATCTCGGAAGAGTAATATCCTTCTTAAATACCACATTGTTTGATTTGTGCGATGAATTGAGTGGTATGTTTTTCTATCTGTTGATAATACAGACCAAGGAGAGATACTCTATGCTACAACTCTACCGAGTCTACATCAGACCACGGCTGAACTATGGCTGGATAGCATATCTATAGACTAGTTAGGATGTTAGACATTGTCGAAAACATAGGACCATTTATGTGGAAAGTGGCGAAACACTTGGATCTTAGAAGGAAGAAATTTGTTAGGGCGTACGGTTAGCTTTTGTGTTAATAATATGAAAGCATTAGACTGAAATAAAATTAATAAAAGAGATAATTTCCTCACCTTGATTATACCGAAGTATTTACTATTTTCTTGGAAAGATGAGGGCGGATAATACAAGCCACTATTTGAGTTCTCCAAAGAATCAAAGTATATTGAATGAGTGATAGCATATAAATAAACTTTATAGTAATGAGCCTTCGGATAGGTTAGAGCAAAATGATGCTAATTTGAAACAATTTAAACCTGATAAAATATAAACCTAGGAACCAGCCTTAAAACTAATGAAACAAACATTAATACTTATTGATAAATATGTGATGAAAACAAAGAAAATTTAACTTTATGAAAAATGGCTGTAAAACATAGAACACAATGGCTACCCTTTGTTTTGTTTGTAAACTTTAGCGGCAAGCCAATACTATATATACACTAGAAAATGATTGAAATGTCCAATATCATGAGTACCCATTCGATTGTTCACGTCAATAATGCTAGATTATAGTAAAGAAAGAGGTACCTTCGAGAAAAATATACTTTGCATGAGTCGGTTTTTCCTTCCAGTGTTATTTGTGTTCCAAATCAGATTCCTTCTTCTAACTGGGGCAGAATGTTAGCGGAGGCCTCTATCTTCGATGCGGGGATCCTTTCTGAATACAAGAGCTGCGGGAGCCGCTCCAATGTTCACCTTTTTGCGGAGCAGAACACAAGCATCAACCTACACATGGGACAATAGAATCAACAATGGCTGCTCAGCCTAACAGCGAGCGCTGCAGTTTCCGCACTTGGACACCGCCTACGGTGACCTCCGGATGTACGGCCGGTTTGTGAACTAAGTAACCGCGGGAGTAGACGACTGAACAAAATTATTTATAAATTATGTCATTAGAGCTAAATTTTGTAAATAGAACTTGGACAAAGTCAGTTCTAAATAAGCCATATTATGGCAAACGTAAATGTTCACTGAACCAGATCGAAGCCACTTTTAATAATATACAAATTCTACAATACAACAACAAATACCATCAGCAAACACAGACATACTCACTAATTACTTCCATATTCTCCTTGCTGTATCTACAAATTTCTTTATATTTCATTTTATTTTTTTTCATAGACACAGTCAGTTAGCCAAGAATAAATAAATCTAAACCACGAACACAGCTCATGTTCAGTGCTTATTTCAGGGAAGTGTTGAGTGATAATGCTAATAGTATGTTTGCATATGCTGATGCCTCAAATATGGTAAATTGCTGGATCAGCTGCCATAGTTGGCTCCAATAATTACCAGCTGAAATTGACGCCTCTACCTATCTCAACTATAGTTTAGCTGCAGACCATCCTAATATTGCATTATCTACAGCTACAAGTTGCACCAAAAACAAATAGTACTGCGCACAGACTAGTTAAGCTCATAAGATGCACTTAAAAATATTTTACTCAACAAAAACTTTGGATGCCAAAATGTTTTAATCATATTACTATTATGTTATTTGTAGAATTAAATACTTCTAATATGTAAATAAAACAAAAGATGACTAAAAAAATAAACTACCCATTACACATGGCTCTTGTATGTACGACTCCCTCATATAATTATAATAATATTAATATTTATCTGTTCTATTAATATCTACATAAACTTAATAACAAATAAATTATTATTTATTACTCACATGGTAAACCTAGAGGTGCGAGTTCGATTCCCGCCTGGACAAAGGAATTTATTTAGTGACAGAATTCATTAAATAAAACCCTGAGTGCCACCCTGGCTAGAAAAGGGTGGTGCAACCAGTAGATCCCAATTAGCCTTAGTTATAAAAAGTGGGCATTAATAAATAATTTAAATTTAATAAAAAATAAATGAATTGTCAACATTATGACACCGAGAAACACAATAACATTTAAATTTTTTAAATTAACTTTTTTTTTCCTGGTTATTAGAGTTCATTGTTTATTAAGTCCATTCTTTGAGCCATACCTGGAAATCGACTTCTCTTAGTCTCTTCCATGTTGTTATTTCTCTCAAAACCCTTGCCACAGCGACTCCATAATGAAACAGAAGACTTCCCTTCATTTCCTCTTTCCAGTATATCCAGGTTTTCCAATTTTCCTTTTATAACATCGAGGGGAACATTTAATAACATTTTTCGCCCATTAATCAGTTTTATTCTCAATTGTTGGTCCGGTTCAGTTTCAATTTTGGTTGTGTACGCAATGTATAATATCAGGTAGTTCAGCCTCTCCTAATCCAATAATTTCTTCTCTTACCTGGGCGAGTAATCCTCAGCATATACCATTGATACAGTAACTCTCATTCAAGTGTGGTCTTGGAATTTAGAATTTTGCTTTTAGAGGCAAACGTCATGGTAGGTAGTACAGTAGATATACATGCATACACATTCATTCTAAAGCAATGTCAATGCTCAGGCTATATGCATTTATAATTTAGGAAACTACTCCATCCATTGTCCATCCAAATGCATTTGGTTACTCAGGTAAACCATTCACCATTACCTCTTCGTGTTAATCCTAGTTTTTCCAGGAATAGATTTGTATCCTGCGAATTTTTACTTATTAAAACGAAAGGGTTAATCGGCGGGGGTTTATTGGGCGAAAGGGTTTATTGGACTCCTCATATATTCCCCCGAAATACTTTTCGGAAATGTCATCTAATACAGAAATAAACATCTTGAATGATAAGAGGTTGCTTTGCTTGCTCCCTTCCTGTACTTCTATTATTAACGTCTCCGTTTTACATACGACCCCCCCCCCATTTACGACACCCTCATTTACTTTCAATTCAACTCTCCGATTCCATAACCATTTTCGGGGAGGAAAACCATTCATCTACCCATTCCATTCTTCGTCATTTTTAACCCAAAAACTGGGTACTCCCAAAAGGAAATCGTGAAGTTTTTCTGGGAACGGAAACAATTTTGAAACCAACAAGTCAAAACTGATATCTTCAGAAAGAGTGTGCGCTATCATCGGTTTTCTTGAGTGCTCGTGGGCATTTTCTAATGGATTCCAGCTTGGCTACGAGCGAAATGAGTTGGGTGAAATTCTGCTTTGTAAGTGGAAACAACGTCAGTACAATATAGCGTACCTAAATAATTGTAAAAAGTGCATGGAGGTATTTATATCAATGGATGCAAGTATATTTTCTATCTTTCTTTTTCAGGCTAGCCAGAAAATTTTTTGGGTCAACAGCTGCACACGACCCGTCCCATTTAGCATTATATTCGTATAGAGACATAAAATTAATTTAGAAATTAATTAATTTCATTCTCAAGTAGACTTATTTATATTATGATTTTAATAAGGTGGCCAACTCCCTTCCTCCAATATGGGTACGAAGGAATTTCTGGGGTGCTTAGGCCTTTGTAATACCATCTTGGTGTAGCGATCATTTATGTAAAGTTCGGGAAATATTTATAAAATTACACTTTAACAATAGTTTTATTGAGAAAAAAAATATCTTGATTACATGTCAAACATATTGGTGACCCCTCCAAAAAAATATTATACCTCAGAAAAAGGATGTTGCACATCTCTCAATTGAGTCCCTCATTTATTTTTTAATGTAAACAAGTGAAACCTTTTTCATTTCAAAGGATTGAATTTCAGTTTTTAATATTTCTGAATAAATAGGTCAAAGTTTGATGTAGGAAAATGAGTAGCTGAAAATTGAGAATCCCTTCAGATTAAATACATTTTCTGAGAAATGTAACATTATTTAAAAATAAACTAAAATTTGTTAAAAACGCGCAACGAAAACAAAAATCAGAAATACATTCGTTAAGGAATGATATCAAAATAATTAGAAACAAATATGTAAGCACAGGTGAATTGTTATTGAATTGTTAATTAGTCGTTGAGAGAGAAAAAACGAAAGAAAAAAAAAACGCGGATTAATGTGGAGTTGTTTTGGTGTAATTTTATCAGGGAGAGAGAAGTGTAGAAATGAGAGAGAAGGAGGAAATTGGAAGAGAGTCATATAGAGGATTGGAAGGGGTGACGTAAGAGCCATGGGATTAATTAAATTTCTTGTTTATAGCCCTTGTCCATCGACTATCGCCCTGTCCCAGCAGGCCTTACTCATCAAACATCCCTGTCTCGATGCCCACCTTTGTGCTCACACATATTACACCCTATCTAACAACAATGACCCCCAATACATGCATTATATTATATCAGATAACATCCTTTAAAAGGGCATTAATAGCGTGTATATAAACAGGACTTAGTAATTTAACGTAACTATAATCTCTGTTTCTAGATAGAAAACTGTCCTGTTTAAAATTTAAAATATGTTAATTTAAATTTAATTAGACATAATTGCTCTGCCATATCGAAAACTGAAATGAACCAACTTCATTTAAGCTCATAATCAATATATTCGGACCATTAGGTAATTAACCAATAGAAACCTTCATTGCGACAGAGATAATGAAAGCAATTATCAGGATGGAGAGAATGAAGGTTATTCATAGTTCAGCCGGATGGAATGGCTTCCTGACGATGTTGGAAAACATTGGGAAATACCGGAACTTAATGTGCCATCGGTTATAATGGCAGAGAATCACGTACTTGAGAAATGCTGTTTTTTGAGATGGACCTGTCTCGCCTGTGCCAATTGGAAATAAATTATGTAAACAGCCAAAAGGTCTCTATGATTACACGGATGGTTCCAAGACGGAAGAGCTGACCGGGGCGGGAATATGGTGCAAGGTGGGTGAAAATAGCCTAAACGAATGGATTTCCTTGAGACCTAGTCCAACATTTTTGAAGACGAAAATTTTGGGAATTTTGGAGGCAGCCCAACAATTATCTGAACTTAAAGTGAACAGGAAAGATAGGGCACTGGCAAGATCAGCAATGAGTTCCAAGATTGTGAAGGAATGTGTTATGAGGATAGTATAATTAGCAAGAGTGAACAAAAGTGTAACAACATACTGGGTACCATGTCACCAAGGTAACCCAGGAAATGAAAATGGAGATACATTGGCCAGGAGAGGGTCAAGCATAAGCTCCATTGGAACAGAATTCTTTATCGGAGTATCTTCATCATTTCTTAAGAGCTCCATAATGAATGTGGCCAAGGAGGAATTAAAAGAAGTATGGGAAAGCACAAAGTTACCCATATGAAGGCTCTTATCAGGTTTGCGGTGAGCCGAAACAGGAAAATTTACCTCAATCTGCTCAGGAAGGTACTTAGTGACGGAGTGGAATGATCTCAGGGCAATGGAAGATGATTAAGCACATGTTTAGCATCAAACTCAGTGAAATGCCAATATTTAGGTGCTGTGGAGGGGACTCCTGAGCACATTGAGCTTGAATTCGGAACTAGCTTGCGCCAGCGAGGGGATTCGCCCTCTTAACATCCTTTATGCAAGCGATGCCTTCGCCAAGTGGTGAAGCGAACCTTTGGAATCGCCATGCCTAGACCGTTTACTCGAAATGAGAAATGTCGCTTCGAAAAGAAAAAAAACGATAGAACGGATGTTTCACTGCGCACATGAAAAAGTATACTTTCGAGTTCGATCGTCATTTGTCGGGACGGCAGACGGCGGTTATTCCGGTTGTTTAAGATGCCGAACGAAAGGTGATGTATCCTAGAGTTTTTCCCCAGATCGGTAAAGCGATATTATATAAAGCGATCGGGCAGAGAAATACCAAATTTAATGTGTCACGGGGGAGGTTCGGAATAAAAAAATTAGGAAGGACTTATCTCGCTGGGAGTGGGAGGTGCCACAAATTCGACAATTTTTCACAGAAAAAAGCGACCATGAGGAACAAAACGGTACAATCTCGAAAATCCACATAGCGGCTTGGGCTACAAAAGCTGGGTTTGTGGGTTTAAACCATAGAATAATGGAGAATTTAAGATTCATGTATTTTGGAGATGCTGAGTCAATTAAAAAAGAAGCCACAGGTAAGGAGTACCTGTAAGGACTTTATAAGGAAAATAAAGGCATTCTGAATGGAGATTTAAGGCTAGCAAAATGTGACCTCAAGGAGCGTAGTGCCCTGTCTGACAGGTAGGGGGACCATTAGATATCTATCTACTTGTTAATTATTAAATTTATGCCTACACTGGGATTTAAAAGAGCCTTTTATTTTTTCAATATCAACCAAAGACTATAATGAATAAAATAGTCTGGGGACCTGGGCAGGTTGGTGGCGGCCTATCATCAACGGAAAGAAGGATAAGAAGGTCGCAAACCTTCAGTCTTAACAATCCTTCATTAACGGCAAAGTCCTATCTTCAGTGCTCTGTAACACAAAATACACATGTTTCATAAATACATACAACATAAATAATACAAGTCAAGTGAACACACAAGTTAAAACGAAATAAACATTATTACAGAATGTCAGTTTGTCATCATTTGAAATCATCTGTGAACAAAAAAAAAGAATGAAAGATTTCTGGTGGCCATACAAATAGAATTAAAATTAGTAAGTCCCTATGCCAGTAACGTTAAATGTATAATTCATTCTGAGTAAATGAAAACGCTAAAATTCACTTAAATTGAGGAGTTTCTTTTTTTTAGTCGTACCTAATCATCTTTGATTATCATTCATTAACCAACGGCTAACCAACAACTGGCGGATGGTGGCTTCCTAGGGGATTTTGTTTTCGAATTTTGGATATTTTACCTGACTATATCTAACTTTTTACAAAGGTTGGGGGGGGGGCGCTTGGACGTGTGGGTTAAGGCGTAGCGCCAGCTACTACGGTCAGCCAGCTGAAGGTAAACATAGGTGCAGGTTCGATCCCCGATAAGTTTGCTAACAGACCGCGCTTGTGTCGGAGTGCCTATACGCCAGTGGGAGTCTTAAAAGTATATACGCATGACAGCTAGTGATGACTAACGATTATAACTCTCTTAGATCCCGTCCACAGGCAGACTGACAGGGTGAACTGGCCACATACCCTCTTGTTCAATGCGGCCCGTCTCATTACTGATTCCCAGGTCCTCCTTGGATAGTGGGCTGATCACTCACTACGTAAAAACTCTTATCACAAATCACTTGAGTTGGGGGCAGCTAAGGATCATAAAGATCTATAATGCAAACCGAAAAATATAAATCAATTTATCTTTATCAATATACAGTATTTACTAAAACATGGCTCTGGATACTAGTTCATTGCTGTTAAATAAGATTCTCATTTTCATTGTGAATATTTTACGGTATAAATCAGCAGCCTCCACTTTAGAACGTGAAATCGGTAATTGAGAGGAGAATTAACATGTTTAGTGAGAGATATGAGAGTGTTGGAAGGGAAGGAGAGGTTTGTGTGTAGAGGAGGACCAAATGGAGCGAGAATAAATGAGAGGAACAGGTGTAGGACGAGGGTTAAAAAGAAGAAAAATGAGGAAAAGCTGGACAAAAGTGAGCCACCTCCTCATTTATTTCTTGGGCTACCACTTATCCAGCCCGGGACTCCAATTATTTGGCCCCGACGTGAATTATTAGCCCATGCTGGGCAATTCAAAGTCGTATCTTTCCCCTTTAGTAGACCACCTCTCCCAGCTTTATGAAGTCATAAGTCCTTCCGCTCTAAAAAGGTGGAAGCTTATCTTGTGGTTGAGAGATTTTGAGAGTCTCTCCTGGATTTTCTCTAATATTCACATTCTGATTGGGTTTGGAAATTACTTTTTTAGGGTTATGTTCGATTTCCCATGAACGGAGCCCATTATTCTTTCGTTCATATGTTTGACTTTTAAACAACATTATTGTCTCAATTTTAAATGTAGTTGGAGTGTTTTAGAAACGAAAAAAGCAATAAGTTCTTAGAAATCAATTTTTCAAGTTTGAAACATAACACAATTTTCATAATTAAGGTTTGAAATAATAAAAATCTTTTTCACGACGGCTGATTAAACATCATATTTCCTTCATGAAATTTTATAATAAAGGTACTTCAAACATGTGTATTAACATATCTTCAAGTACAAAGATGTCTTATATTAGTTTTTTTAAATTAACAATTATTTCTCAATACAAGACAAAGGATTATATACAACAAAAAATACAAGAGTTTCTATCAGTTCCAGTTAAAACAAATTGTTTTCTTTAGCTAAAAAAAACTATATACTATATCCTGTCACTGGGAAAATACATCTCAGACGTCTGGAGAGTGGTTCATACCACAATTAGTTCCATCTCGTAGCGGACCCTTAGTAATGGTACCGATGTTAACTAAAAGGCCCATTCATCTGGGTCTAACACAAATTGTGATGTATTTGCATTTTGTGAAAATGATTTAGAGAGTGTTTATTTAAGGCTGAAATCTTTGAAAATAGATATCACAGTTGAAAATAAAGTGGTGAACCGTAATACGAAAGAAGTTAGTCGTTATTCATTCAGTCAAAGGAAGTAACTAGACGGCAATCACAGCCAACATTATACACATGGAAAGAGCTGTTAGTGATAATAATAATTATTATTACAATTATTGGGAACGGAAATATAATGGTATCATATATGTTGGGAGAGAGGTAATAATAGTGGTGAGCAGAGCTAGGCGACTACGGTAAACGATAGATCTTAAATGGTTTTTGCTAAATAAAAGAAAGAGCTTATATACCCGGAAGGTCTGTTTGAAGTATTACTCTCCATTTAACTTATCAAAACATAATATTTTCATGCTAAGGAAATTGTATTACTTCATATACCATTATTGGATATGGTGATTTACCGAGAGCAACTAAGGAAAATAACAAGGAAAAACTTCTAAGAACTTTTTGTACGTTTAATACACTCCTCTTTTTCCAGAAATGGAGAAACCTTAAAGTTTCTGAACATATTGAAGGTGAAAGCACTACTTAATATTGTATTTTGTATGACATAACCATCCAAGAGCATTCTGGTTATAATTAAATTTCACTAGAATAGAATCCGTCTGCGGTTTAGAGCAATATGAACTCGGAAATTTATGTTTTCATGCAGCTATCAGTCTCATTTAATTTTTATAAGGGGGTGGTAATCTAGTTGGTAAACTAGATCACGAATGTTGTATATATGTTCATTATTTTTTTCTAGTGGATTATTCCTTTATAGAAGCGTCAGGTTCCAGAATGGGGATTGGATATTTCTTAAATCTTATTTAAAAGGGACTTGGCCCCTCTGGGAGTAACTATTTCACTAAGAGGAATCTATCAGAGTGACCATTTAATCTCGGGCCAATGTCGTGTGGCAAACCTTTGCCTTTGATAGGCTATTGGGCAGAAGACTTTCCTTTTCAATTATTAATTTAAAACTGGCACTGGAAATAGTAATACGCCTACGAGTTGTCATTCCATACATGGCAGCGAATAAATGATTGAAAGAAATGGTTAAAACCTTTCTTGATAAAATCATTACTCTACAATATCTCTTGCTTCGGCAAAATACTTCTGTGTAGCAGTGCTTTATATTTATATTGTAATGTTAGTTTTGGTATTCATTATTTTATACGCTGACTTTTTAATTATTATATTAAAAAGCAAAAGATATATGTATGTTTTTAGATTATTCGCTAAATATATTATGTCATAGCGTTTCAAGTTCATTACTTCTTCACAGGATATACCTATAATTAAAATTACATCTTTTTTACACGATGATTATGAAATGACTTATACTTACACTTGAAGAAAAAAGATTATTTACATTCACAAATTCACAGCCCATTGCTTTCCAATCAAGTGCATAGTTTATTCATTTACGTCCACTTTCTGCTAGTCACTATGGCTAATTGGGACGGGCTATATACAGGTTACCACCCTTTTCTAGCCGGGGTGGGGCTAAAATGAAAATATTTAGAATAAAAACATTTAATATTTTTATATGCAAGCTATGTTTTTTATCTAAATAGAAAACCATTAAAACTTATTCCTCTATATATAAATCTCTACAAATAAGAATTATTGGAATGTGAATGATAGCTTTGGAAGACAAATAATGGGCTGAGAGTGGAGCAAACATGTTTGTTCATCCTCTTATATTCCAATGCTTTTTCCTAGAATTAGAAGAATACTTAAGAGATGTCTTCTATGTGCCTTTGTAAGATTGTAAACATCTGCGCTATAGTAAATATAATAAAGCAGTGATCTGATCCTGGTTCGGAAGAATATACTTAGAACTGTTCCGGGTTTTAATTTAGGGGTAAAGTATCTATCAGATCACATGGACTAAAATGATTCATAACTAAAGAAGTGAAACACTAAAGCCTAACATGTTATAGAAAATGATAAAACCTATCAAGTCTTACTAAAATCATAAGTGTAAGATTAATAGCCCTGCCTACTCTTACCAGATTTATCACTATTTTAAATATTTTGGGGGAAATTTCTTTTTACAATGAAATTACCACAGTTAGATTGGAGGCATGTTACAAGAATGTTTTTTAGAGCAATGGTATGTATGTTGCATTTAATTTTCTGACCTCGTGGAACGATTTCATATCGGAGTTGTGAGGGAGGGTGCACACACACACACACACTCAATGCACACACGCGTGCAACACACGGACGGACAAACAGCTTCCTTTTGTCTTATTGAAAGTAGCATATATTCAAACGAAAGCTGTAGTAGTAATGCCATTCTAATGATGTACACATATAGTGTAATTAACTCTGAATATTTAGCCCCAAGGGGAAAGCAGTGCTCTTAGAGGGGCACCGCAGTAGCCGTCGTGTGCTTTAGCGGCACAATTAGCCAGGGCACAACACACAAGTAACTTAATTAACTTATGTAAAGTGAAGGGTTTTATCCGATTAGGAAGGTAGGTTTCGGACAGCACTAACCCTCTTAGCCGTACGAGCTCTGTGCTCCTCAGTCCCTTAGTTATACAGAACCGCTGCCCTTTCTCAAATATCATGTCCGCTCTTCAAATACTAACAACTCAACGGTAAAGATCCCGAATAAACTAACCAAGTTTTATTCTTTATTTATCTACCTTTGTCATTCGTCTACAGCAAAAAAAAGAAATAAAATGATTGGCCATGTATTTAGTTCAAATCCACGATCTTTAAATTCGCGATACTTGGTCAAATATAAGAGCATGCCGGTAGAATGATTATTAAAATGTAGAACGAATTAAATGCATCAAGAGCCATTGTATCAAGGGAAATTTGGTTTAAGGGAAAAGGTTACCAAACCTTCCTAGAAAGGCAGAGACTTTAGTGAGTTCGTAACTAAGTAAATTCCACATGCCCACACAGGAATCGAACCCATGACTCAAAATTTTCTGAGAGCTTTAAGATCGAAGCTTTAGTTAGTGTGTTTTAGCAGATTTCCCTTAAGGGAAATCAGCTATTGAGGTCGTACTCATGATGCGAGTTTCGAAAAATTTCTTCAAATGTCCATCGATCCTACCCAGAAGATGACGAAAATGAGGTCAGTTCAAAATTATATATATAAATATATATATATATATATATATATATATATATATATATATATATATATATATTTGTCTGTTAACGCTCTAGCGGTCGCAATTTTTGTTTGATCTTTACCAAACTCGGAATTTAATCGTTTCATGTAAAAAGGAAGATCAAGTTCGTTAATGGCTGAAATCGGACCAGTGGGAGGGGGGGTTTAGAGGGGGGGATTTTTGAAAATTCAAAATATCTCCGTTATTATGCGTCGGATCGAAAAATTGTATAGAATAAAACTTATTGCAAATTAAATTTACTATAAATATTGTTCTATACATTTATTCTGTATCTTGAATATTAACCGAGATATTTGCATTTGTATTCTGCGTGTGGTCACCAGTAGGCTATGTTCGGACTTTCCGCCGAGAGCTCTGGTGGCCATTTCCATAACTATTCGTCCCTCGTGAATAGGTTTAGAGGTTAGGTTAACTGTTTGGGGCTAGAAACTACTGGGTTATTACGCCCTAAATAATGTTTTAGGTTTAGAGGTTTCTTACTACTACAGTTGTTATTAGGCAGATTTCTCTATTGTAAAACTTCTCGTGGGAAATCTGCTTAGTTTACGCAGCCCCTGCGTGACGGGCTTTTAGTACTTTGGGAAGCTGATAGTTCCAATTAAATGATATTTTTACTCCAATTAAAATATTTATTATTATTATTCGGTAGTATAATTATTTATAAGCAGCAGTAACATATTTTCCTTATTATTCGTCGTATAAAGTAATGGCGGCCGTGGGTATTCTTATTATATCCGTGATTTAGGAACCGTTGGCCCCTGTGCTCGTCTTTTCGTTTACTGGTACTGAGTAAGAAGCAGCTTTGCTGTTACCTGAATGTATCCCATTCTTTGTTCTGGGTGTTGGTGATGGTTCTACCTCTCTCGTTTCGTGGGAATCCCCTACCCTTGGAGTCAGCAAGTTGTTTTCTTCACTGTAGTACTCCCGATTTTCAGCATTTACTTTTCCAGTCTGTCCGTTAGGGTGAATTGCTCAGATTCACCTTATTTCCTTTAGATTGTTTCTTTCATATCTTTCTTTTCCTCTCACCCTTCAGTGTCGTTTCTCTCAGGGATAAGTGCTTCAGAGGAAGGCAGATTTATTACAATATTTTAGCAGATTTCCCTTAAGGGAAATCAGCTATTGAAGTTGTACTTATGACGCGACTTTTGAAATATTTCTTCAAATTTCCATCGACCCAACCTAGTAGATGACGAAAATGAGATCCGTTCAAAATCATATATATAAGTCTGTTACCGCTCTAGTGGCCGATTTTGATTTTATTGATACCAAACTTGATGTATAATCGTTTTATGTAAAAAAAAATCGAGTTCGTTAATAGCTGAAATCGGACTAGGGAAAGCGGGGGTTTAGAGGGGGAGAATTTAGGAACTTCGAAATATCTCCGTTATTATGAGTCGTATTGTAAAATTGTATAGGACATATTGTATTCTAAATGTAATGTTCTATAAATGTTGTTATATACACTTATTCTCTATCTTCAATATTAACTGAGATATTTGCATTTTTTAGTTTTCAGCCTTCAGTAAACCCCCACTCCTACTCATGTCACATAAACAATACTCGGTTATATAATGAAACACTTCATTTGAAACTTAAATACCAAATTTTGTTCTCATTGAACTTTTAATATGACAAATTGACCGTACGTGGAAAATTTATTTAGTTAACACAGTATCTGCGTGACAGACTTTTTTTATTATATATGTGTTTGTACCAAGCCCATATGCACTCATCTGAGCTCACCAGGGACTATTATTATTTTTTTTTTCATTTATCAGTTGGGCTTGTCCTTATAACTATTTTCTGAGATTCCTAAAGTATATTTTAAATGAAAAATTACATTTATAGTGAAATTGGATGCTTGAACATACAAGCAGTGAATAACTGTGATTTGTTTTATCATTTTTATTGACAAAAATGTAGTTAAGCCTGATTAATAGTATTTTACAATGTGTTCCATCATTGTGTCTGACTTTTCTAAACATAGAATCATGACTGGCCATCTCGATTATGGCTACTTAATTTGTCAGATTAAATATACGATGGTCCTTCACTCCCAAGACTACAAACTGAACTACTGTGTCATTGTTGCGGTGCAAAGGTTCATACTTAAGCCGGTAGACACTCGATTGGTGAATATTTGTGTGAGTGTTACTAAAAGAGGTGAGCTGGCTCTCTGGAAGCAGCAGATTTATTGCAGGCTAGAAGTCACAGTCACCCTTTCATAATTTTAGTTAATTTATCTCTTTTAAGGGCAGACAATGGTAGTAAGTAGGTGACGTCTCTCAAATCCATTCATCAAGTCCTTTTGTCTTACTCACCGCTCTGTCTTACTCCACACAGCTATTCCATCAAATTATTACGTTTCCTTTTATTTCTTCAACCTCTATTATAGTCTTAATACGTATTTATGAGTTTATTATTCCCCATTGACGAGTCATCTTTAATTCTTCCAGGATACAGGCTAGGAAGGGAAAACAGGTTTCGTTTGTTCATATAGATGGATACATGTGTAGATTCACCTTTGAAATTAAAAAGAAATTTCCAAAAAATAGTTTAGCTTTGACGAAATTCTTTTTATGTTAAAGAGCAACTTCTCACACTTATTTGTAAACGTGAATATTACAGAAATAATATAAATACATAATCCATGAAAGATAAATAAGTTACTAAATTATCGCTAAAGTAGCTAGCTGCCTAGTATCTACGATAAGCAAAGGTATTAAATTATACTCATTTAACTACCCCAGCACCTATTCATTACCGAAATGAGTTCATTAAATTCTTCATTAAAACATTTGTAAATTAATGGTAAATAAAAACTGCCTAATAAGGCTGGGGAGCTACGTGTGTTGTGTCCCAAAAAGTCCGTCACGCAGGGGCTGCGTAAACCAAGCAGATTTCTCACGTACGCCACGTATTTGCATTTTTCATAGAAATTAAAAGCTCAATGAGAACAATATTTCGTATTTACCTTTCAAATAAAGTGTTTCATTGTATAACAGAGTATTGTTTATGTGACATGAATAGGTGTGGGGATTTACTGAAGGCTGAAAACTATAAAATGCTAATATCTCAGTCAATATTGAAGTTAGAGAATAAATTACAATTGCAATACGATAGGACATATAAAATTTTTCGACCCGACGTATAATAACGGAGACATTTGAATTTTCGAAATTCCTCTCTTACCTCCCCCCCCCCAAACCCGAATTGTCCGATTTCAACCGTTAACGAAATATATCTTTAAATTTACATTAAACGTTTAAATATCGAGCTTGCTGGTATGTTACACTAGAAATGTCCTCAAACCACATATTCTCTATTTCTTAGTCAATATTCGATGACCAGCAGTAGGAGTTTGGGTCATTACATGCCAATTCAACACACTTTGAATTTAAAATTTTATCCTGACCATTTTAGAATTTTCTAAAATTTTGTATAATTGTATTAGGTACTGTGAATAAGAAATATATCAAATTTTATTTTTTTAGCTCAATCGGTTTCCAAAATACGGCTACGTAAGGTTTTGAAAAAAAAACGTCCAAGAACGTCGGTCGGACGTTTTTAAATCATTCTAGAATATGTTCTAATTGAGCTAGTAAGGTGAGAGTGATGGCATTGCGCTCTGTTATGCATGGCCCTTCCATATGACATGTAACACACTATAGGTTATAATAATTTATTTTTTTCAAAACTCAAAATAAAAAAAATTGACTTGATTATTTTGAAAAGTGCGTCTCACATATTTTTAAAAAATTCCTAGGTGTAGGTTGTACTTATATTTAATATATATCAAATTGGCCATGTAATGTGTACACAGGTAAAAATTATGTTAAATGTGGGTCTTTTTACGAAATTGGAGACCTTTATGTAGTATTTCACATGAGACAATATGCATTTGATCTATTTACAAAGTAAAAATGTCAGTTGTTGCTGGACATTTCCCGTGTACTATTCATAGAACCAATTCAGAATGATAGTTGCTCCTTCTTATGTTAAAACTATATTCTATAAAAACAGTTAATTATTATATTTTAATTACATATTGGAAAAGGAAGCTGCGTGCATCATGAATAGGTGAATTGATGATTGGCAATTTTGTTTATCCTCAGTTCAGTATCCCTGAAATGAGGGAGTATATTTTAAATGCTGTCCACTTGTCCACACGCCCCATCTTTTGATACTAAGCACAAAGTGGGTTAGTTACAATAGTTTAATACCTGAAATGCTTAATGCATATTACATAAATACATCATACATAATACTATTATTATTTTTTTCTATACACAAGTACCGATATAAGATAAAAATAAGAACTACTAAAGAATCAATAATTAGAATATAAAAATATTTGTAGTAGTATGAAAACAAAATCAAAGCAAAAAAAAATAAAAAACAAACAAACAAATAAAAGGATTAAATGGAAATAAATTTTAAATACATGGTGTATTGAAGAAGCAATGCAAAGCAAGAGATTACGTTCTCTTTATTTAAATATTTTACCCTGCCAATATTTTATAATTTATATCACCTATAAATGGCCTAAAATCATTAGAAAAAATCATTTGCCATCTTACCTCTTGTCCTATTATTACCGATTACTATTAGTCAGGTTGCTATTTAAATATTGATATCAACCTTGTAAGTATATAAGGCTACACTTATAAGTTTATGTGGAGCAGTAACGGATCTAACCCTTACAGGTGCCTCGTACAAAAGTACGTCACGCAGGGGCTGCGTAAACTAACAGATTTCCTTCGTTCCCCCGAAGTTTAACAATAGATAAATCTACATACTTGTAACATTACAGCATCGTCAATATTAAGTGAATAAACACAAACGATAATAAGAAACCTTCGGACGACATGAAGCGTCTCGAATGTCAACAAACAGGTCTGCCAACCTTTTACCGGAAAGAAAAACAATTACTGAAATATATCAGAATATAACAAATTAATTTCATTGCAAATTATTTATTATATCTAGCACTGTAACTTATAATGAATCAGAATAATTTGTATGTCAATCAATCAAATTTTAGTAGTCCAAAACCTTAAGACGGGTGGGGGGGTCACCAGGAAATATTTTAATGTATAACGTATAATTGAATACAATTTTTGGTATTTAAGGTTCGAATAATGTGATTTATTATGTAGCAGAATTGTTTATGTAGCATGAGTACAAGTGGCGGTTTGCTAAAGGCTGAAACTGAAAAATGCTAGTATATCGATTAATATTCAAGATAGAGAATAAATGTATATACCAATATTTATACTAAATTTAATTTGCGATAAGATTGATTCTATACAATTTTTCGATGTGACATATAATAACGGAGATATTTGGAATTTTCGAAAATCCTCCTCTCTAAAGCCCCCCCCCCTCCCACTTGTCCGATTTTAGCCATTAACAAACGTGAAAAGAAACAACAAGTATTTTGTATTAAGTTTTTGTATTTCATTTAACAAAAAATGATTAAATATCGCGTTTTGGTAACGATCAAACAAAAATTGCAACCGCTAGAGCGTTAAAACACACACACACACACACACACACACACATATATATAATTTTGAACAGACCTCATTTTCGTCATCTCCTGGGTAGGGTCGATGGACATTTGAAGAAATTTTTACGAAAATCGCGTCGGGAGTACGACGATGAGTTAAGGAATATATGCTAAAATGTAAATTTCAAAGAAGAAAAAAATATATATGTATACTTTTAATTCATTAGATCTTTGTTTTAGGAAATTCAAAGAATTTATTTAGTTATTTGATGAAGTGTCTTAAAATATCAATTTGTTTCATTAATGTCATAAATATACTCCATTTGATATAAGTAATCATCTTCGAATGTAATGAGAGAATAAGTCAGTTGAATACTAAAGGGGCGTTGTGGCCGCTGTCTAGATGGTAGACAAGTTATATATGGTCCAAGTTAAACTCGCCAGTCCTGAGTGAGTTAATAACGGGGCTTACCTTCTCAGAGAAAGCTATTATTTAAACAGTTACACTAATGACAGTTATTTCTCTGCCTCCAGTCTCCTGAGCCTTGCCACTTAATTGGTGGATTCAAGCTATACTCTGACCATTAGATCAAACAGTTCCACATTTACTACAGGGCTTTAAGATTTTATAAATGGTCATCTATTAATTCTATGCTTATATATTTCATATTGTCAACTTGAATGAATAAGCAATCTATGAACTCACATGTAATAATAAACGATAATCTTGTACATCATCATTGCACAACAATCAGAGGATATGAGTGAACACATAAAGGCAGTTACAACCAATCCTGAAATTAACGGTTACAATAATCAGTAGTTTATTCACTAAGAAATAATATATTGATCATGTTAAGGCGTGAGGTTAGCCTTTGTGTTAATAATAAGAAAGCATTAGACTGAAATAAAATTAATAAAAGAGATAATTTCCTCACCTTGATTATGCCGAAGTATTTACTATTTTTTTGGAAAGATGAGGATGAATAATACAAGCCACTATTTAGTTCTCCAAAGAATCAAAATATATTGAATGCGTGATAGCATATACATAAACTTTATAGTAATGAGCCTTCTGATAGGTTAGAACAAAATGATACTAATTTGATACAATTTAAACCTGATAAAATATAAACCTAGGAACTAGCCTTAAAACTAATGAAACAAACATTGATAAATATGTGATGAAAACAAAGAAACTTTAACTTTATGAAAAATGGCTGTAAAACATAGGCAGAACACAATGGCTACTCTTTGTTTTGTTTGTAAACTTTAGCGGCAAGCCATTACTATATACATATACACTAGAAAATGATTGAAATGTTCTATATCATGAGTACTCATTTGATTGCTCACGTCGATAATGCTATCATTATAGTAAAGAAAGAGGTACCTTCGAGAAAAATATACTTCCATGAGGCGGATTTTCCTTCCAGTGTTATTTGTGCTCCAAATTCCTTCCTCGAACTGGGACAGAATGTTAGCGGAGGCCTCTATCTTCGATGCGGGGACCCTTTCTGAATACAAGAGCGGCGGGAGCCGAACAATGTTCACCTTTTTGCGGAGCAGAACACAAGTATATACCCACGCAGGGACAATAGAATCAACAAGCCTAAAAGCGGGCGCTCAGTCCTGTACGCCAGCGCTGCAGTTTCCGCTCTTGGCTACCGCCTACGGCGACCTCCTGATGTACGGCCGGTTAGTGAACTAAGTAAGCGGAAGTACGACTGAACAGATCATATGTCAAAAAAGAAAATATTCATTTTTTTTCAATTAGAATTATCTCGATAATTAATGTTTTTACATTTTTCTAATAAAAATATTTGCTATTTCTCTAGTCAAATGTGCTTACTTTTAAAAATGACAAACATAAATATATTCGAAAAATTACAACATGTACAAAAGATGCTCTGCATTAAGTCGGTTGGAATTTAAAATGAAACATATTTAATATTCATTTAAAACGAGAATGATACAGTATCTCAGCAAGCTATTGTTTATTAAATATTTTGAAGGGTACCTTCTAATAAAAATACAGACAATTATAAACATTTTTATAATGAGAGGATTGAAAATGGGAACAATACCAAAATCGTAAACAACGCCTCCTTAACGTTGAATAAAAAATGTCGCAGAACAATTTCTTTATCTTTTATGTTTCTTATGAACTTCGGTACTCTTTGTACAATAATTATGCTACTCAAACTAGAAAGTGGGCGCTGGCGCGTAATCGTAATTTAATCTTGCATTAATAAAACACAACCCTTTGAGAATACTTTGCTTCAATGTATTTACCAACGTAAATTTTAAATTCATAACAGTTCACTTTCATATTATGTTGTTCAGTTTTGTGAATTGAGGTGGGGGATAGTTTTTAAAAATAGTTGGGCCTTAGAAACCTGTAAAAAAATGTGATAAATGTAATTATAATTCAAATAAATGGTTAGAACCGCTTGACAGGTCTGAGGTAAGTAAACGTACTTGATCTAAAACGTAAACAACCCAATAACGTAAATAAACTAATACGGTGACCAGACGCATAAAACCTACTGACCAACAGATATCTAACTCAGTACAACTTTTTGACGAGCTTGAAGATGGTGCCATCGCATCGAAAGCGCTTGCCAGCTGTACTCGACCATCAGCCAGTGACGACGGTATGACAACAGTAATTATAATTAAAAACCTTAATTACTAAATATAAATATAACTTCATTGTCTATGTTTGACAAATATCTCAGAGAAACAATGAGTGACAATCCACAATAATGTGGAACTCAATGTTAGTTTAGATTATTATATTTTAATCATTTTTAAATTAGAAGTTCATTCAAAATTGTCAAGAGGCCAGGAGTCGTTGCTTAAGTATTTTTATTTGTTTTCTCTAACAAAAAATATGGTAAATAAGCTAATTGTAATCAGTTTTCAGATTTAATACTTCCTAGGAGATAGAGTATGCCGGACTAGGATGACAAGGTAACCGTTTTACCGATAAACGACGTTCACTTGGGAAGATAATGGATATTACCATCCATTCATTTTGCAATGCCACTGGTAGCACAACAACACCGTGAATATTAAGCGAATAAATACAAGTAATAATGAGAAATGATTTAGTCAAATAACCCCCACAACAGGAAGCGTCTGGATTGTAAACAAATAGGCCAAACAACCTCTCAGAGCTGAATAGATAGATAAATCATATAGAAATAATCATCAGAAAGAAAAACAATTACTGAAATATACTGAATATAATATATTAATTTTATAGAAAACTATTTATTATATCTAGTAATATAATTTACAATGAAACAGAATAATCTCGATCCATCTAATTTTAATAGCCCAAGACCAAAAGAAAGGGGCACGTATTTGCATGTATTTCATTAAGAAAAGATTTGTTGAACACAATATTTGGTATTTCGGCTTGAAATAAGGAGGTTCATGATATATTAGCTTATTCTTAACGTGCAATGACCGAAGGCCGGGTGTACTGAAGGTTGAAATCTAAAAAATGCCAATATCTCGGCTAATATTGAAGATAACAAAAACATGTATATAACATCATTTATAGAGCATTAAATTTGTAATAATATTGGCTCTATATTATTTTTCAATACGACGGATAATAACGGAGATATTTAAAACTTTTGAAATTCCCCACTCTCATCCCCCCCCCCCGGAACTGTTTGATGTCAGCCGTTAACGAAACTGATCTTTAATTTTACATTAACGTTTAAATATCGAGTTTGGTAACGATCAAACAAAAATCGCGAACGCTAGAGCAGTAACAGGCCAATATATATATATATATATATATATATATATATATATATATAATTTTGAACGAACTTCATTTTCATCATTTACTAGGTTGGATCGATGAACATTTGTCCAAAATCGTGCCAAGAGGCTCTCAATAGCCAATTTCCCTTGAGGAAAATCTGCTAAAAGTAAGTAAACTGACAATACTCATAGTATACATAATAAATTCTGTAGAAATAATTTCATAAATTGTTTTAGCAAGAGTTGCACATAAAGAATAGTACAGAATCATTTACATTAGCTTTCACAATGACCTATGCCACTAGAATAATTCAGTTTACCACTAACATGGAATAGAAAAGAATGGTAGATCAGAAAAATCCAAACTGATGTTTCATTTCAAACGAAATGAAATTTTTCAAACTGAAAAACTTTCCTTTGAGAAAACAAATTCCTCTGGATTTTATGAGTCATGTCCTTCTTCTTCAAAATCTGGACGTTTATTTTAAATTCGTCCATTTTTGATGTTAGACATAGGACTAAGGAGTGGAGGAGAGCGAGCGGACGGGCCCCCAATGAATAGCATATGAGGTAGGAACTATCAATATTCAAGAGGAGCTGGGTATATAGCCGACAAAGCCCCCAACTATGGAAATCCCTACGGGCTATACATACCAACGGTCTGGCTAGAGAAATGTTTCTTCACACAAGGTACATCATCAATGAGCTACCTCTCATTTATCATCTCTCTCCCACATTTTACCACTAATCTACCTTCGTCCTATATCCTCTCTAGATTTAGGTTAACATCAATGTTTTGTCCTCGTCCCCTTATATTCCAACCCCCTTAAATTTATGCGATTTTTTAGATTTTAATTTTTAAGTAATTTCTTTTTAAATAATAAATTGGAAAACATTGGAGACACCTAATTTTAGAAATTTAATATATATATATATATATATATATATATATATATATATATATATATATAAAATTGTAACCTCTGTCTGTACATTGATTTTTTTCGCAAAATTTTACGATAAATTTTCGTTTCACATGTCATAGGCACCATAACTGCATTTTGTTTCTTTGGTGCCTGTTTGTTTGTTTGTTTGTTTGTTACCTTTTCACGCATAAACGGCTGAACCGAATTTTATGAAACTTGGTATGTATATTACTACTAACCCAACTTAGACTAGAATATCCTCTGAGACGAACAGGAGTGGGGGTTATAAGGAAAGCCAGAAATTAAAAATAGCGATATTTCGTTTCCTATTGTTTTTTTCGGCAAATATGAATATAACAAAAGTGGTTATTTTGTTATTTAGAGTAACGTTTGTTATATACACTTTTTTCGTATACCGAATTATAAACGAGATATACGCTAAAACCTATAACGGAAGTGAACAATTTTATTTGGGACAAAAGAGCCAACCGAAATAAATAAAACTTGGTATATGTATTAGCACTAACGCTTTCATTATAACAAGCTATACCAACATTTCTAGGGACGGGCAGGAGTGGGGGTTATAAGGGAAGCCAGAAATTAAAAATAGCGATATTTCGTTTCCTATTGGTTTTTCGGCAAATATGAACGTAACAAAAGTTGCTTATTTTGTTATTTAGACTAACTTTTGTTATATAAACTTTTTTCGTATACCGAATTATAAACGAGATATACGCTAAAACCTATAGCGGAAGTGAACAATTTTATTTGGGATGGGGGGGGGGGGGGTGGGGGGGGGGGGGGGTGGGGGGGGGGGGGGGTGGGGGGGGGGGGGGGTGGGGGGGGGGGGGGGTGGGGGGGGGGGGGGGTGGGGGGGGGGGGGGGTGGGGGGGGGGGGGGGTGGGGGGGGGGGGGGGTGGGGGGGGGGGGGGGTGGGGGGGGGGGGGGGTGGGGGGGGGGGGGGGTGGGGGGGGGGGGGGGTGGGGGGGGGGGGGGGTGGGGGGGGGGGGGGGTGGGGGGGGGGGGGGGTGGGGGGGGGGGGGGGTGGGGGGGGGGGGGGGTGGGGGGGGGGGGGGGTGGGGGGGGGGGGGGGTGGGGGGGGGGGGGGGTGGGGGGGGGGGGGGGTGGGGGGGGGGGGGGGTGGGGGGGGGGGGGGGTGGGGGGGGGGGGGGGTGGGGGGGGGGGGGGGTGGGGGGGGGGGGGGGTGGGGGGGGGGGGGGGTGGGGGGGGGGGGGGGTGGGGGGGGGGGGGGGTGGGGGGGGGGGGGGGTGGGGAGACTTAGTGCATCAGTGGAAAAAACCTGTGGCAAATCTGGAACTGGGGTTCCTTGTTTGTGACGTTGGAATTTCTTCGTTGATTGATTCCAAGTGTAATACTTGGGCATTTCAACGTACATCAGCGTCGCTGCGAATGGATCTGCTTCACACATTGCAAAGGAGCTAGTCAATGTTGTCGATGGTGGTCTCTCAGCTCGTTGTGCCGCATTAGCCTCAGTGAAGTAAACTCTTTGGCCATTTTTCAAATGCACTGCTAAATGTACAACTGTGGGATATCTTTCAAGAATTTGAAATGACAATAATCGCCACAGTGCTTCATTAGTACTGACGTATCTGCCTATTTGGAAGTTGCTGATTTCGTCATTCGTATTTTCCGACGCAATACCAAACACAGCCATGTCGCTGCCTTTTGTGACGTACTTGCACAAATATTTGATTGATTTGGCCGAATGACAACTCTCAACGTTTGCATGTGTTTCGAAAATTCGTGATAGCAGCGGGCAATATGGTACAATGAATTCATTTCCGATATCAATCTCTTGATTTTGAACTTTAACTTTGATAGTTCGACCATTATCTTCTTTTGAACGCCGACGATAAACTGGATATCCATCGTTCCCTGTGACTGTTTCAGCAACCAACGGTCGCGGATATCGTTTTGTGCACTTTCCATCAGCCATGCAAGGCGATAATGGATTTGATGCACCGCACGGTCCATGCACCATCTGTGTCGTCACAATGTCGTGTAGATGGGGATCAGTGACTGGATCAGGAATTTCAGCTGATGTGATGTCATCCACTTCATTTGAATGTATTTTGTTCAGCAACCAAATTAGGATATGAGCATGTGATAGTCCACGCTTCTGCCATTCCACCGAGTACATATAACAACGTGTGTCACCAAAAACTCGATACTTAGTAAGCACATCCATCATAACCTTGAGTTTTTGCTGAAATACTCTGGTGATTATGTCATGGCGATCTTGCGGTTTTTGGCCCGGTTCCAACTCACGTTCAATTTCCGTCCACTTCGGATTGCATGTGAACGTAATAAATAAATCCGGAGTTCCATAATTTCGCACGTACGTCATAGCGTCTTGAGCGTATTCGTGCATGTGGCGTGGGCTTCCGATATAAGATGATGGGAGAATCGTCAGACGTCCAAGAACATCACCATCTGAATGAATAGCATCACACAAGTGTATATAGTCCTCAGATCGTAGCTTTGCCTGATTGAATTGGATAAACGCTAAACGTTCTGTCTCGACTTTGACATACATGTCGACAGCGAGTTGCTGGAATAGCCGACGGCACTTCAGAATGACATTCTCCTCATGTGTACGAATCATCATACGATACGCATAGTAATTCATTGCGCTTAGATTTTTATTCGTTGATACGCCTGAAAATGCAAAATTAATTGAATTGTTAATGGAAACCAATAATAGCAATAATTAGTGTGTGAATATTGTACCTGTAATTGGATCGACCATCTTCAACGTGATGTCGTATTCGTCTTGCCCTTGCCAATAAATGATTGGATATTGTAACGCATCGTACAAACGATGTGTCTAGTTTACACGGTGCTTGATATTGCTTCTTCGCTGAACGACAATGTCTCGCGATTTAGTTGGATTGCCGACAATAATTGCAGCAACATCATTAACGGTGGGTGCATTGAATCTTCGCACATGTTCACCTGTTGGGGTACAATCTGCTCTTATGACAAATTTGTGCGTATCCAATGACATTCGTATATATACATATACAACATATTAACCACAGCATTATTAGCGTGAAAACATGCTTGCAACTGTTCAATAATTGGTCTCTTTAACTGTTGTGTTCCCTGTATATTGGACCGCACATTCAGCTGATCCACCATCGACGAAATGAAATATATTTGCAGAAATTGATGCGGTTCATCTGGTGTTGGCACCATTGAACCATGCAAATGATATATTTGTCCTTGTATCTGTAATTGCAAACAATCATTTGTTGAAGAATACGGTGTAACTTCTGATCGTGTGATGGTGTATATGTAGTTGTTATGTGTTGCACTTCATTGTTTTGGTGTGAGTGATTGGTTATGAGTGTTGTATCTTTTACCTTGCAAGTCGGCATGAAGCCGCCTTCTCGAATGATATTACTGCTCCAAAAGAAGTCATGCGAAAGCAGTTATTGTATTCAAGGATGTGTTGAAGAAAATGGCTGGAATCGGGATCACTTCCATCGAACAATGGTTTCAGTGGCTGTGGTGGTGTAAGTAATGGATCCAGTTTGACTTTTCCACTTGCGCAGCACAATCCAGCCGTTTCTCTTTTTAACTTTAACGCATTGCAATATCGGCATATAGTCGTCATTGGTCCAATATCTAAATTTTCATTATCACTGTAGTTCGCTGTGGGATCATATTGGAATGCCCAGCGATTGTATGATGCCAATGACCTTCGTGTGCTAACGCGTTGTCTCAATCGGGCATTTTCTCTTATTATATTTTGAATTTCTTCGCTTAAGTTCTGTGAATACACTTGTTGCTGGCTTGCATGTCTTGTGCGGCGGCCGATGTTCGCACGTCATCCTCTAGGCATTTTGGACTATGGACAGAGAGGTGAATTTAACCTCAAATGCACGATCCACATAATTTACACAGTTCAACTTACCAACTTAAAGACAAATGCCTGCTGTTGAAATTGAATAAAAATTTGCACAATACACGTGATTGATTTGATGGTTTCCAATTGAAATGTTAGGAAACGAATAACTTATTTTTTTTACTTTTTTTTCACAATTTCACAGTGAACACAATACTGGTTTGTCACATGAAATTAACTGAGCAGAGAACAATGAGTAGCTATCAAACAATGTATCACGCACCGGCGCCATCTACTTAAAATATTGGTTTGTAGTACAGGCTATGTATCAGAGATGGCGCTGTATGTGAAAAAGTCCGTCACGCAGGAGCTGCGTAAACTAAGCAGATTTCCCACGTGAAGTTTAGTAATAGATAAATCTACATACTGGTAACCACTGTGAATAAATACAAACGGAAATAAGAAATGTTTCATCCAATTTCAATAATCTGCCGACAGGAAGCGTTAGGTTAGAAATGTAAACAAACGACGGGTCTGCCCGCCTCACACCGGAAAGAAAAACAATTACTGAAATATATCAGAATATAACATATTAATTTTATTGAGAGCTATTTACTATATCTAGTACTGTAAATAATAATGAGTCCGAATAATTATTATCTCAATCAAATTTTAGTAGTCCAAAACCTTAAGACGGGGGGGGGGGAGTCTCCAGGACATATTTGCATGTATCTCGTATAATAAAGGTCTCTTGAATACAATTTTTTGTATTTAAACTTCGAATAATGTGATTTATTATGTAGCATAGTATTGTTTAAGTAACATGAGTAGAAGTGGCGGTTTTCTGATGGGTGAAAACTGAAAAATGCAAATATCTCGGTTAATATTCAAGATAGTGAACTAATGTATATGTTAATATGATTTAAAGCGCTATAAGCGCATTTGTGTTGCAATAAGATTGGTTCTATACAAGTTTTCGATCCGACCTATAGTAACGGAGTGTATATGTTCGAATTTTCTCAAGAATATTACACAAGCGCAACCTACATTTTCCCCATCTTTACTCCCATCTGTATATATTTCCGTTTTAAAAGGTTTATTTCCTTGTATTAAACGAATTTGCCATCTTTTGTATTCCAATTCTGAAACAAATTCAGCTTGAATATCGTTTGAATTAATAGACCTTTAAGAAGGTTTATATTGATCAACAAAAGTATGTGCTAATAAATCGATGGGAACTATTTTAGCTAGAACGCAGGCTGCATCATACGAAACTGTTTTAAGGCCCTTTATAATTTTGATTGCCATCAGTCTTTGTACTCTCTGTAATTTCTTTAAGTTATGTTGTTTGTTAAGTCCAGTGTGCCAAATGTTTATTCCCTACGTGAGGGATGGAAGGATAGCACCTTTATATCATATGTGTAATGCGTCTGGTTTCAGTCCCCAGGTGTTTCTTGCTGCTATAGATAATGTGTTGATGAGTTTCAATATATATATATATATATATATATATATATATATATATATATATATATATATATATACTAGCTCAGATACCCGGCTTTTCGAAAATCCCCTTCCCACTGATTCGATTACAGCGATTACCGAACTTGATCTTTCTTTTTACATAAAACGATTAAATATCGAGTTTGGTAACGATAAAGTAATAATTGTGACCGCTAGAACGGTAACAGACAAATATATATACAGTTTTGAACGGACCTCATTCTCGTCATCTTCTAGGTAGGATAAATGGACATGGAAGAAAAATGTAGAAAATCGCGTTATGAGTACACGATCTCAATAGCTGATTTCCCCTAAGGGAAATCTGCTAAAAGCTGAAAATAAGAATTTTCACAGTAAACTCTCATAATTATACTAGCATACATACTATAGGTTGAATAAATTACTAAAATTATAAATAATATGATGCATAATAACGGAGATATTTCGAATTTTCGAAAATCCCCCCCCTCTAAAACCCCCCTCCCTCTGGTACGATTTCAGCCATTAACAAACTTGATCTGTCTTTTTACATTAAACGGTTAAATATCGAGTTTCGTAACGATCAAACAAAAATTGCGACCGCTAGAGCGTTAACAGACATATATATATATATATATATATATATATATGTATAATTTTGAACGGACCTCATTTTCGTCATCTCCTGGGTAGGATCGATGGACATTTGAAGAAATGTTTCGAAACTCGCGTCATGAGTACGACCTCAATAGCTGATTTCCCTTGAGGGAAATCTGCTAAAATGCTTTATATAACCTTTTTCGATTTTCATCAAAATTCTTTTAATATGATCGGTGTCTCTTTTCGATACGATGCATTAGAATGGAGACATCGTATATTACTTTCAAATTTAATAGGAGTGTTAGGATGTAATGTGGTGCTAACATGAGATTTTTTGCAGATTTCCCCTCAGGGAAATCAACTATTGAGTTGGCACACATGACGCAATTTTCGAAAAATATCCTTAAATGCCCATCAATCCTACTCAGGAAATAACGAAAATGGGAGAACTGTATCATTACACGTTAAAGATCATATTAGCTAATGGCTGAAATCGGGGTTAGAGGGTGGGGGAATTTTGAAAATTAAAAATGTCTCCCTTATTATTTGTAGTATCGCAAAATGTTAAAGAACCAATCTTGTTTAGCTATTGATGCTCTACTATTGTTGACCTAAACATTTTTTCAAAGCTCAAGTATTAAGCGAGTAATTTGTAGATTCTTGTTTTCAGCCTGCAATAACCCACTCCCTCTCCCCCACCCACAACCTTTTTATTATTGTTTTTTACATAGAAATAGAGAACCAGCACGTGGGAAAAATGCTTAGTTTACGCAGCCGCTGCATGACCGACTTTTTTTTACCTTAACTAATAGCTAATTCTTAACGTGTGAAAACATTACAGCCCTCTCTGTCATTTTTGCAGATTTCCCTCAAGGGAAATCAGCTATTGAGGTCGTACTCATGACGCGAGTTTCGAAAAATTTCTTCAAATGTCCATCGATCCTACCCAGGAGATGACAAAAATGAGGTCGGTTCAAAATTATACATATATAACTATATATATATATATATATATATATATATATATATATATATATATATATATATATATATATATATCTGTCTGTTAACGCTCTAGCGGTCGCAATTTTTGTTTGATCGTTACCAAACTCGGAATTTAATCGTTTTATGTTCGTTAATGGCTGAAATCGGACAAGTGGGAGGGGGGGTTTAGAGGGGGGATTTTTGAAAATTCAAAATATCTCTGTTATTATGCGTCGGATCGAAAAATTCTATAGAATAAATCTTATTGCAAATTAAATTTACTATAAATATTGTTCTATACATTTTTTCTGTATCTTGAATATTAACCGAGATATTTGCATTTGTATTGTGCGTATGGTCGCCAGTAGGCTATGTTCGCACTTTCCGCCGAGAGCTCTGGTGGCCATTTCCATAACTGTTCGTCCCTCATGAATAGGTTTAGAGGTTAGGTCAACTGTTTTTTGGGGCTAGAAACAACTGGGTTATTACGCCCTAAATAATGTTTTAGGTTTAGAGGTTTCTTACTACTACAGTAGGCAGATTTCTCTATTGCAAAACCACATGGGAAATCTGCTTAGTTTACGCAGCCCCTGCGTGACGTACTTTTATTTATTATAATTCTGTAAAATGAAAACATTGAAATAGCCCTTAAATTTAGTCTGGCGGTTTATATGTTTTTGACTGCTTCAGCATTCGTTTATTTATCAAGGTCGTCTTCCAAGTTCACAAGTAATCAAGAATTATTATAACTAAAATATTGCTGGCTAAATCGTAAGAGGAGATTTTTTTTTCAATTGTAAAAAAAATTGTTAAAATTTATGAAAAAATTGTTTTGATAACAAAATAAAAAAATGTTTTGATGTAAGCAGAGCATAAGTTTTCCCGACAAACTCTAGTTTCATATAAAAGAATTTTTCTTTTTAAAGTAATTTAATATCTGAATATTTTCCAGAAATTTAATACTTTTTCCACACCATGAGAAATATAAAAATATAGTTGTGGATTAAACAAAACTGAGTGGAGCTGAAAGAACCTCTTAAAGTGTCCTAGAGAGAATCTGCACTTGCAGTAACTCTGTAAGCCGCACTTTACGTCCTCGTCCTGTCTGTTATTTTACTAAGCTCTCTTCTACTTCTAATTAACTTCCTCTCTCTTTTCTTCTTCTCTTAAAATAACACTAATTCTAAGGAGGATATCTTAACTGCAGGGTAAAGGGCTCTTAATCTATGAATAAATTAAGCCAACTTCCTTTGTTATCTGAGGCTTCTTTAAGAGAGATTTTCTTTAACTAATTCCTTTTTCAAACGTCGTTCTATTTTCCTAAGCAAGAGGAGTAATGTGGTATGTTTTTATTTTTGTAATGCAGGAATAAAATTATCTACATTCTGTATATTTATGTATGTATGTAAGTGCATTGCAAATGACTGAAGGCATGTCATTGCTTTTTAAAATATGAGAATATTAAATATAATTAAATTTTTAAAATGCAGAAATGGGCAATACTCGTCTAGTAAAAACGTCATGTTAATTCAAATCTTATGTTACTACATATAGTTTGCTTCTATAACGAAAAAAACGACTAATTTTAATAAAACTTTCGATTCTAGAACTTCATTGTAGTTGTCAAAACTTCAATAAATATCTAGTTGAATTTGCCGCATCTATTTCACAGAACAATAATGTCACATTTAAATCGAAAAACAGATAATACTTAGACTTTCAGCGGTCATCTGTGTAGGAAATCTATCAAAATAGATTTTGATCCAGTTAATTTATCTTCAATTCTACTAAACCATCCGTTCCATTCCATCACCTACACACACACACACACACACACACACACACATATATATAACTGAAACTAATTTGTAATGGGGTATGTTATATAGCCTCGAAATATAACAATAAAATACAAAAAAAGTTTAGTAGAATAAAAGATAAAGTAACTGAATCAAAGTCTAAATATAATATATATGAAATTATGTGTAACACTTGCAGTGGTACTTATATTGTTAAATCCTCGCAGCTGCTGAATAAAGGGTTAAAGCAACACATAAATAGTATAGACAATAATGAAAATAAAACTGCTTTGACGGATCATTTTATCTCCAGGAAACACACCTTCAATTTTGAAAAAGTCCACATAATTGATAAATAAATAAATAATACTAATCGGAAAATAAAAGAGAATATTCACACAATAAAATATAGGAAAAGGGCAGTAAACAAAAAAACAGAAATCAAATACCTCAATCATATATTCTATAATATTTTATCTTAAATTAATCGATTTTAAATTATGACGCAAAATAATCGAGTTCAAGATTGACTGGTAAGTAATCGATTTTTAGTCAGCTGACTTAACCTACCTCGGGAACCTCTCAGTACCATCTACCTCCTCTGTGAGGACAGTCACAACGATGGAAAAGGTAACTTCAGAAATGTAAGTAGCATTTTATAATTAAATTTAATAAATATATCATCGATGTAGGCACGTGCCAATACAATATATAGCAAAAGAATTATTAAAGGATGTGTTAAATTAATGTTATTAATATTTTTTTTTATTATTTTTTAAAAGGAATAGCCACTGAAGAGGCAATAAACCACGAAACATGTAGGGCAGTTTCAATAAAGTTTTCGCCGGAAAAAATGTTTTTTATTAGAGACCCTTGCCATAAAATATGAAAAATATATAAATAATATTGGATCCAGAATAAGAAGAATAGAAATGGGTTTGAAGTTGATCTAGTGTATGAAGTTCAACGTTATAAGCTTAACCTATAAGAAATCATTTCTTATTCTCATGCAGACATCTTTATGCTGTAAACTTGAACTTTTAACTTAGATACGCGAAGGAACTTGGTTATACATCATCAACATTCTGAGGGAAGGAAAACTCATAAAACAGCTGAGTATTTGCTCATGATGGATGAGAATAAGTCACCTCAGTACTTAGGAAAAGAGATAAATTAACTAAATTATCTAAGTTGAGCCAGTGACTGGCAGGTCCTTCATAAATCATACACTCTTCCTGCTGCTGACAACTGAGGCGGTCTTTCTTCTCTAATGTCACATTAACAAAACATCATTCCCCCCTGCCAACAGGTCCCAATACGAATCATGAATCACGCTAACGCATCTGCTAAGCTAAACAAGTAAATCAGCGGTTCTTTATTCTATTCGTAAACCTAGAGTCATGTTTTGGTTTGAGCGAAGCCAATGGTAATTTATATTATGATGAAATGACTGAATGAAATCCTTTGTCTTTCTCCAACTCGTTTGTGGCTACCCCCTATGAAGTAGATAATCTGTCCCAATTACCTAACTCTAAAGTAAATTTAAAATTACGACCAGGAATACGTATCGTCCACAGATTATCTCTTGGAATTCTATAAAAATAATCTTTTATGTATCTTCTGAGTTTAGGGCCAACAGGTGAATGGCCGAAGCAAGCACACTTCTACACAGATTATAACTTCCTTATTCTAGATTATTTTTTGTGTCCAGAGATGGTCTACATAGCTACTCAACATCAAACACTTTTTTATGGTTAATTATTTATTCGTGATGTACATGAACTACTTAAAATTAATGGCATATGAAAATATTTCTTGGACTTAGTTTCATTTTTGACTAGTTAAATAAAATACCAGCGCTTAGTACTTTTACCTTAGCGCTTACCCTCAATCGTCATAGCTACATACAGACAGAAAAAAACAAAAATATAAGTAAACAAATAAATTAAGTGATACAATATGTAATTTTCTAAACGTAAATAGTAAAAAGCTTTTATTATTGCACACACACACACACACACATATATATATATGTATAGTGCTTAAATACTTAAGAATGAAAATAATGTTTTTATGCTATATACATATCCAATTATTTTTACCTCCTCTCTCTCTTCTTTATTTAATACTTAAAATTAAGTCTTTATGTACATTAAAGTCGTTTGAAGTACATTCTAGAGTAAAAGAAAACATTTTTACAAAACCCTCACCCAATCAATGATTAAAATATCTATATGGCTATAATAGAATTATTGAAAGCCCCTCTAGAATTAAGTAACAAATATAAAAGGGGAGGGGGAAATAAAATATGTGCGTGTACATATATTTAATACCTTTGTAATTTACACACACGCACACACACACACACATTTTTATAAACATACATATAAATATAATAATTTTACGATAAATAAAAACAAGTTTATATGTACATTTTGAATAATCTACATTGTGCCACTTGTTTAATTTGTGCAATTAGATTGTTCTGATCCCTGTTTATATGTAACCCTAATTATTATACCAGACGTGCTAGCGTTTAAAAAAAAAATAAAAAAAAAAGCTGCGAAGGAGTCTAACGTTTTATTTAGCCAGACAAATACTACGTCCTTCACTCCCTCAACTACAAAAGTTATTAATTTATTTTTCATTTTTAAGTAGGCTGATAACGTCTGTTGGTTTTCAATGATCCAATATAATTACTTGGACGGTTTTATTTACCGCTAGGACTACAGAATGTCGACATGAGTGAACCCTGATCCTTTACGGCATGCCCCAGAGGATAGGCTCTCTGCCCGAAAGGCTTATCACTACCACAGAAACCATAGTCTGTCAATATAAATAATGGATTACATTGTAGGGATATTTTGGACATCCGTAAAATCAGTGGTTTTGAGTAGAGTGTTATGTAAAATTTCATAGTTAACTTTCATGCAGTCTTTTATATGGATATTCGGGTTATTTTCATGGTGTTCATCGGTGAGCAATTTGACTTGCTTGGCAACTATCAGTAATGTTCAGGCCCCGCCAACTTCAACCATATCAGTTTATGTTTTTTTTAACTGGCTAAGAATATTCTCTTTAACCTATTCCTTAATTGTAAAAGTATATTAAATTTGTCAAGAAGAGAACTACCATCAGAGAGTCTAAGCAAAAGAAGAGAATCTACCAAAGAGTAATAGAAATAGCGAATCAGGAATATGCTTCGTTAGCAGGCGAGGTGCCAGATGATGCTGAGAGGCCCACAGATGATTGGATAATCCTGAACTGGCTTGGATATTTAGTACGGAAGATAATCGGGAACATTGAAGCAGAGAAGCCTAAGTAAGACAGTCTCCTAACCTCGACAACACGAAGTTAATAGTGGCAGAAATGAGGAAGATCCGAGAGTAATTTTTGCTGAGAGTTAACAAATTCTTCACAATAACTTTTAATAGCTCATTACAGAATCGATCCATGAAAATTTTATGCAAAATCATGGTCGAAAATAATAGAAAACAAAATGGTACAAGTTCTGACGAAAGTCTTATTTTGAAGAGCTAATTTGCACTCAGTTAAACGGACTCATTACAGCCATAAAAACTGTATATCATTTAATACTCTACCTTACAACATGTCTATGTTTAACATTCAAAAGAAAAATTTTTTCTTGTTGGATTTACATCGTAGAAGCTAAAGCTCTGTCTCGTTATCTGCCCAAGCTCTGATATTGTTTAAATTTTTCAGCGATTTCTAACCATCTGATTCAATGAATTTTATTTATTAATACTTTGGATTCGTGGTCTGGAGATATTCCGATTCAGCATGAACAACTCTAAGATGTAATCAATTATCACAAATAGCTTTTCATTCGCAGTAAACATTAACTATATTTCCTGTAACTTAATTAAATCATTAACATCATTATTGGGAAATTCATTAAAATAAATAAATGTATATAATGATGTGTTTGTAGGTGTTGACTATGCTGGTTTAGGAAAGCCTAGTTTTTTCTCATATCAGCTAAAACGTACCGTCACTATTTTAATATTCTTCCGCTGCATTAGAATTTAGGCGAGCTCTATAAAACATGGCTTGTGGAAAAATATTGTCTTACATGCTACTATGCATGTGGAAAAAGACATTGTAACTTTTAAAAAATGGAGAGGGAGAACACACTAATTACTGTACACGTCTAGTTAAAGGCACCACTGTTGAAGAAATCACCCTTAAAGGCTTAAAAATTTGAATAATCTATGGAATATTGGACCCCTTACAAACTCAGGTTATGTTTTAACTTAAATCCTCTATTCAAATAAAAATGAAGGACACACTTTTTTCTAATGCATCGGAATATTCAGTTTATATTTAAAAAATATTACTATTGTAACCTCTGTCTGAAGAATAGAAAAAAAAATCATTTTAGACGTACCTAATGCAATTTAAACAACACACAACAACAATTAACAATTTAAGTTTGCAGTCCAACATGATAATAATAATAAGAGCGCAATAAACATGGCATGGATAGCCCTCATAAACCTATCCTATCGTACCAAGACAATTTGTCGAGAATGATTTCATGGCACGCAAGTGACTGGGAAATGGGAGAAGACATTTAGGGCCAAAAGTTGTAGCACTCAGAACGAGGCTTTTCAGGAGTAGGTATATCAGTGAAATTCAACAGGGCCTAAGGAAGTAGGTAAGGATGTCCTCGTGATTCTCGCCTTAATGGAAGCCTTAGTATGTATACGAAATTCAGATTCCGTTTGATTTATCATCTACGCACATCCTAAAAAGTCCGTCACGCGGGGGCTGCGTAAACTAAGCAGATTTCTCTACATACTGGAAAAATGCCACCATGAATGTAACACGAATAAATACAAAAGGTAAGAAGAAATTTTTCAGGCAATTTACAAGCTAATAATATCTACAACGGAAAGCGTCTGAATGGTAAACAAACAGCGAAGGCATCGCAGCACTGAATAGATAGAATCTAGTCCGGAAGGAAGAACAATATATCTGAATATAACATATTAATTTTGTTGAAAACTATTTACTATATCTAGTACTGTAAATTATAATGAATCAGAATAAATTTTATCTCAATCAATCAAATTTTAGTAGTCCTATAACTTTATGCGGGGAGGGAGGTCACCAGAACATATTTCCACGTATCTCGTATAATAAACGTCTCTTGAAAACAATATTTGGTATTTAAGCTTAAATAATGGCTCAATTAGTGGTTTCTTATATAATAGAATATTCTTTATGGAACATGAGTAGAAGTGGGGGTTTGCTGAAGGTTGAAAACTGTAAAATGCAAATATCATGGTTAATGTTCAAGGTTGAGAATAAATGTATATAATATTATTTATATACCGTTTAATATTCAATATTATTGGTTCTATACAATTTTTAATCCGATGAATAGTAACGAAGATATTTCGAATTTTCGAAAATCCCTCTCCCACTGATCCGATTTCCTTTGCTTAACTTGATCTTTCTTTTTACATAAAACGATTGAATATCGAGTTTGGTAACGATAAAGTAATAATTGTAGCCGCTAGAACGGTAACAGACAAATATATATACAATTTTGAACGGACCTCATTTTTGTCATTTTCTAGGAAGGATAATAGAAAAATTTCGAAAATCGCGTCATGAGTACGACCTCAATAGCTGATTTCCCCTAAGGGAAATCTGCTAAAAGCTGAAAATGAGAACATCCACAGTTAACTCCCACAATTACACTAGCATACATACTATAGGTTGAATAAATTGCTAAAATTATAAATAATTATAATAAATGTAAATAATAATCCTCGAGGTGAAAATAAACAAAAATAATAAAGAATAATGAAGAAATTGGCGCTGGTGAGCTGAGATTACGAAAGAAATGGATGAATGAATATATTTAAACGAAAGTAAATTGTCATAATTGTCTTATCTCTACACCAATTCCAACGAGAAAATGGCAATAAGAAAGAGTTGAGAGAGGAAGGAATGAGAGGAAGGAGATAGATTGAAAAAGGAATTTGGAATCTCAACACTCTTCTACATTATAAAATTCCTGCATGTATTCACAGGTGGACGAAATCCCACAAGGCTGAAGAATGAGTCCCGCTCAAACAACTTCATTAAATACAGGAAGCACGATGAACTAGAAAACCCTTCACAGAGATCCATCAAGGGAATTTAACCCATAGCGTTCTACCTTCTAACGTTGAGGAGACGGATTCACACAAAGCAGGGGAGAAGGTACCAAAGCCAAGTATCGGGGCGTGTATACACTGAAACAACGGCACAAATCAAACTTCTGTAACATCTCACGATGGAACCTTACTCGGAAGTGAGGAGTTGCCGGGAACGGAGTGCTTCAAAGGTTACAAAAACATAAAATCGGACCAAATATAAACCATAGTCGCGCTGAATCAGTTTAAATCCAAATTATACGATATAAGATGCCTCATTTAATTGCTTCTTACAACAATTAACTTACAAAATTATGCACAATTAAAATTAAATTAATTAGTAAAAATAGGGAACACATACCACAATGCCGAGGTAACATTACAACTGTTAATGATAGTGTTAAAGATTCGGCAAAAAAATTCAATAATTTCTATCAAAAAGTCATTTTTTAATGCAAACATTTAATATCTTTTGAGAGGGTTATGCACATTCACATTAGTTAAAAGCAGAAGGGTTCAGATAATAGTAGTGCCATCGTGTCATAGAAGAACTTCTATCTCTTAGAAACAACTATATGTAGAAATGTCAGTCACGGAGTGGCTGCGCTAAGCAGATTTCCTATGTGCCTCACCTCAAAATTTTCATTTACCTCAAAAAGTAACAGTGCAATGAGAACAGTATTTGGTATTTAGGCTTTAAATTTAGTGCTTTATAATGTGACAGCTTATTGTTGATATGACATGAGTAGGAGTGCGAGTTCACTAAACCAAAAACAAAAAAAAAAATGCAAATATCTCGGTTAATAATAACATTTATGCAACGTTAAATTTGCTATTAAAGTTTTTGATCCAAAGCATAATAGCGGAACTATTTTGAATTTTCGAAATCTTCCCTCTCTAAACCTTCCCCACTCCCAGTTGTCAGATTTCAGCCTTTAACGAACTGGATCTTTCTTTTTACGTAAAACGACTAAATATCGAGTTTGGTAATGATTAAGCTAAAATTGTGACCGCTAGAGCGTTAACTGACAAATTTATATATACTAGCGGACCCGGCAGACGTTGTCCTGCATGATATGTCAAGCGATTAGGATATTAAATGTAATTATATTATGTTTAAAACAAAAGTTACTTTTAATTATACAAAAAACAACATTTGTTATGTGCGCGTTTGCCTAAAAGGAAATGCCCAAGTGTTTGTGTGTGTGAGTGTAGTTTTGAACGGACCTCATTTTCGTTATCTCCTGGGTAGGATCGAAGGACATTTGAAGAAATATTTCGTAAATCACGTCTTGAGTACGACCCCAATAGCTGATTTCTCTTAAGGGAAATCAGCTTAAACAATGAAACGTAAACCAACTCTGTTCAGTCGTGTATTCCCGCTTACTTAGTCTATTAATCAGTCGCTTCCACTATTCTCATTTAAACTCCTTCTATAGCGGTCGCCGTCTCTTTAAATGTTTGTAGTTCACTAACCGGCAGTACATCAGGAGGTCGCCGTAGGCGGTGGCCAAGATCGGAAACTGTAGCGCTGGTATACAGGCTTGAGCGCTCGTTTTAGCACATGGTTGTTTCTGCTCCGCAAAAGTGAATGTTTTTCGGCTCTCACAGCGATTTTACGCAGAAAGGATCTCTCCACATCGAAGATAGAGGCCTCCGCTAACATTCTGCACCAGTTAAAGGAAGGAATCTGATGTGGAACACAGATAACACTGGAAGGAAAGTCCGCCTCATGAAAAGTATATTTTCATCAAAGGTACCTCTTTCTTTTACTATAATACTAAGCACTTATCGACGTTGACAATCGAATGAGTACTCATGATAAAGGACATTTCTCATTATTGGCATTGTTGTGTGTTACGAGGGTAGTGCGCAGCATTTTGAAAAGTGACTTTATTTTCTTATTTTTGACAATCAAAGGTTTCCGGCTATTACTAGTTCATTTAAATGATTAATTTCATTCATTATCTAGTGTATATAAAGTATTGGCTTGCCGCTAAAGTTTATAAACTTAATAAAGGGCAACTATTATTTTTCTTTCTATGTTTTACAGCCCTCTGTAATAAAGTTAAAGTTTCTTTGTTTTTACAACAATTTATTAATAAGTGTTAATGTTTATTTCATTAGTTTTAAGGCTAGTTCCTAGATTAGTCTTCTTTTTCAGGTTTCAATTGTTTTAAATTATTATCATTTTGTTCTAACCTATCAGAAGGTCCATTAATATAAAATTTGCGTATATATATATATATATATATATATATATATATATGACTAATGATTGAAAGTACTACTCTAATAATAACTCAAAAAAACGGACTAAGCCCAACAAACGGTTCGTGTTCGAGGTGCAAGACTACACCTAATATTAAGGTCAGGTTCGTATTAACTAGTCATAAATAAGCCTGTAGCTCTTAATGATTGCCACAGTTTCTTGAGGAACGCCTACATTATAATATAGAATGATGGAGTAAATATAAATGAATGTATTGTTGATAATATGCTATTGAAGGAGCTAAAGGCTGGAGGGGCCCAGAAAAGGCTATCTGATTGATGGAAGGCTTTACTTATTGAAGGCAGATCACCAATAAATCACTTGCAGCGGCTCAATCCCTTATTTTATGATTGATTCTCCCATGACTTAAAGAACCTACCTAAATACAATTAATTAGTCAAATTTCATACTCTCTTCATTAATGAGTCATTTAGTTCCTCAGACATAATTTTATAACAACGTTTATGCAAGCTTTCCTTTTTAATATTATCAGCTGGAACACTCTTATGACTAAATGAATAGCAGAGGGTCAATAGAAATCAGACAATTTAATATATATATATATATATATATATATATATATACATGTGTCAATGTCCGTTTACTGGGTATACAATTTATATGGACACTCTGGAATTTTGAAATAAAATTTAATATCAGGAGTAAAAACGTTGTAATAAGGGAAAACCAAATCAGTGGCAGTGACCATGGGCATTTCAATAAACTCTTTTCCCTATTGACTATTCTCTGCTTCGGGATTCTTCTTTTTAACGGCCTCTCCAGTACCCTGTAGAGGAAAAGGTAGGAGCTCTTCATAAAAATAAGTAGTTACATTTAACATATTTATCTTAAAAACTTAAATAAAAATTTTGTTCATGCTTAAAACTATCATTGGGTTTTTATAGATTGGTTGTTAATATTATTGTTACTTCTTATTATTATACAAGAAAGTGTGTATTTATCGGTCACCTTGTCATAAGAATTCTGAAGAATATTTGAATATCGGATATAAGAACTTTATAAGAAGTACAGATTTTTATTTTACTCCTAATACGGAATCAGTTAGATTGTTTATACACCTTAATTTTGACAGGTCCCCCTTTTTTTGGCTATGTACTTCCATTTAGTTAGTACATATAAAATAACTTCTTCTAGGAAAGATGGGGTAGAGGAACAAATTAATCTGTATGTGCATAGTAGGCCTGTTTTCCTCTATAATACGTTTATTTGGCTGAGTGCTCTTTCAGAGCAACTGCTCCATCTTCAGTGCCTTTTTCTGAAGAGCGTTGAAGATGGAGCTGTTGTTCTCAAAATACACTCTGTCTAAATAAAAACGAATTGTAGAGGAAACAGGCCTACTATGTACATCCAGATTCACATAAAATATCAAATTATTTTACTTTTTATGTAAATAATTAACGCCTTCCTTCGCTCAGATATCCATGTACTGATTAATCTGACAGGTTAAGCTAAGTATTTTCGTCTAAAAGTACATGACACACAATAATTTCTTCGCGCATTATTATTTACTTGTAAGTGATTTTCATCTTTTTGGTAGTTATATGTCTTATTTTTTGGGCGGGACTATCTACTATTCTATACTGATTCAAGAGAATTACAGATATAATTTATGTTTTCGCTTCTATAAATAGAAATAATAGGTCCAATCATATATTCTTTATATTTTGAGTTTTATTTTTATTCTTGAATTCACTTAAAAAGACCTGTAAAATCTTAAAAGGGAAATTGGATGCAGACAAAGCAAGCTAAGGAAAGAAGTAATGCCGCCGAGACAGAAAACTATAGAGAAAATGAATATACACCGGAAGAAGCAGTCAGAGATAAGTGGGAAAGCCAACCGCTGAAGCGGACCCTCATACAAATATGGAAATAAGAACAGCTCTTCAATCTGGAAGAGCACGCTAAGTAGGTTGAAAGCTTGTTTAGAGAAAAGCAGGAAAATAATAAAAAATCCCTGTTTAAGCCCTTAGATTTCCATACTATTGATAAAGTGTTTTGGTTATGCATGATATTATTAAAAGAAAAAGAACTGTATTTTTAAATCTTACATTTTGAGAATCTTCTTATTTAAGACCATGCTGGGAACTTATTGGCAGTTGCATATAAGTCTGTTGAAGAATATTATTGATCACAATATTATAGTTTGAAAGATGATAAATCATCTTTATACAATATTGTGCAGCTACTTCTAATCGAGAGTTTCAGAATCATAATATATAAACATCACAAAATGGCAAAATAGTAAATATTAATGGAAACAAACGATACTAAAGGTAAGAACGATTAACAAAATACTAAAAGTCATGTAACTTTAATTATTAAATACAACCAATATTTAAACACATTCATATTTTATATTTTTAAAAAGATGACTAGAGTTAAACAGTAAGTATTTTTTGTAGTACAAATAACTGAATATTGCAAAAGAAATTCACATAAAATAAGACAGTATATTTCTGTATAGAAATGATTTGTTCATATCACGCTAATAATGTAAAGTTTTTAGTGAAAGTTCACAAGTGTTTCAATTAATTATATAACAGTATTTATATTGGGTAAATAAGAGCAAATAATATTCTTATACAGTTAGCATTATTTTTTTTATATTAAAGGACTTTATTGAGAGAGGCATTAAATTAAAAAAAAACAACTAAAAATGGAGGTCTGAAACGACTTAGTTTATTTTTTCAATAAATAAGAACATTATAAAGTGTGACCAACCAACTCATAACATTTAATTTTGAGGTCAATGATGTCAAGTTGAAAATTAATTTCTTACTCCATCTTTTTCAATTGCTGTATTCTACCCACCGTGTTTCCAGCCCACGCATTATTGATCCTTTTCAAGAGGCTTTTCTAAAAATACAATTTAAATTTATTTAGTTTTTCATTAGGGAGTTTTTTTCTTTAATAGGGGTTTAATAATCATAATTTGTAATATAAAGAAGTTTTGTTTTTAAAATAAAACTATAGTAAAGATTTAAATTAAAATTCCATGCTTAATGGAAACTTATGGTTACAAAGAGCGTTTTCTTAGAACATGAAAATTAGCCAATAATGAAGTCTGGGAACGCTTTGAGGAGAAGAAAGTGTTCATGACAAGTTTGACTAATTTACATCTTGTAAATATGTACAAAGTAATATTTTTATAGCAAGAATTTTATTGGATGGAATGTCAGTATTATACTAATCTTCGATTCCATGCTGGATTTGTAATAATACTAGCAATAAAAAAAAGTATTATAAAAATAATAGAAAATGAAAATATCGCTATGGTTGTGTGTTTAACATTTTAGTAGCTGATGAAGTCATCTCGGAAAGGCAGCAAATGTACAGTTTAATCTGAGAGCAAAGGTGACTAATTGTGTTTCGACATATTGCACAACGATGAATCTAAAGAAGTAGCCAGTTGTATGCCACTGATGTTACTTGCCCAGAAGCGACAGGCCTGGGCTTGAATAGCACTGTTAATGCGCTTCCTACATAGTTACGAAGGGGCGTTTTACGGTATAACTTTCTACGTAGTCCAGTACTCAGGAGAAACGACTACAGTCCACATTTTTCCTGATTTTATTACTATATTTTTAAGCAGTTGAAAATGATCCAAAGAAAACAATAGTTAGGGAGGACGATAAGGAACACTGTTGTCCGTTAAGGAACAAAAACGAAACTTGTGATATAAATGTTTGAGGCAAGCAGACCTAGTGACCTACCAGCATCTTCCCGATGCGATCCCTGTTCCAGCAATGTTTCAATCCCGCAATCTGATCTTTTGCAAGTGAGAGGATATTTATTATCTTTGGATGCCATATATAGACTGACAGTGGATGAGCTTACAGTGGCACGAAGCCAGTTTAATAAAGGAAAATCTCGGTAAGGGAACAACGTTATGATAGGTGACGATCCTTGTCTATGATAACTTTTCTTTTCACATGTCATAGACACCATAACTGCATTTTGTTTCTTTGGGGTCTGTTTGTTTATTACCTTTTCACGCATAAACGGCTGAACCGAATTTTATGAAACTTGGTATGTATACTCGTATTACTACTAACCCAACTTAGACTTTAGGCTATATTAATATACTCTGAGACCAACAGGAGTGGGGGTTATAAGGAAGCCAGAAATTAAAAATAGTGATATTTCAATTACTATAGGTTTTTCGGCAAATATGAACATAACAAAAGTTGTTTATTTTGGTATTTAAAGTAACATTTGTGATATTCATTTTTGTCTTTTAACAAAGTATAAACGAGATATACACTATAAACTAAAGCGGGAGTCAACTATTTTATTGGGCGCTAACGATTGAACCGAACTTAACAAAACTCGGTATGTCAATTAGCATTAATTCTTCTATGATTATAAGCTATATTAAAATGTTTAGGTTAGAAAGGGAGTGGGGATTATAAGGGAGGCCCAAAATAAAAATTCGCGATATTTCATTGTCTATTTGTTTTTCGACAAACATGCACATAACAAAAGTTGTTTACTTTGTTATTTAGATTAACTTTTGTTTTATACATTTCTCCAGTAGGAATATAGATATGCTCAACAATTCATTCCAATTTGAACTACGAGGTACCTCACCTGGAAAAATTAATTCAAATCTATGTTAATATTTTGTCCTTAATAACTGAAATCTATGCATAATGCACAGGAGACGGGAAATATGACAATATGGAGGACAGAGAAGACTTACATAAAAAATTAATTTTATTATTAACAAATACCAACAACGGCTATTAACCCTAAACACTGGGACGGGTAAATGTCAAAATATTGTGCAAAGTAAAGCCTTGCCAAAAAAATACTATCACCATTCAGCCTCAAATCAATTCCCGGGCGAAGCCGGGTATCTGAGCTAGTATATATATATATATATATATATATATATATATATATATCAGCGGTAGATACAATGAAGACAGTTGCAGTCTCAAAGAAGTAAGTGTGCCTGCCCTAAAGAATCGAAATCAAGAACAACCCGACACTCTTAGACTTAGACGAATCCTTGAATTCGCCGCAACCAGAAAATGCTCCTGACAATTTTTTACTTTATCGGAACATTACTTTATAGCACGTGATTACCGTCTATGGGCTTGCGACAATAAGAGTGTATTACACCATATTGAGAAAAATGAGCTATTGGGGTGGATTGCATAAACCAAAATTCCTTCAAATCTTCGCGAATCATAGTAAATGAGTGTCAGAAACAATGTCAGTTTCAGTTTTAAAATGTGATCTCTCTCTCTCTCTCTCTCTCTCTCCCTCTCTCTCTCTCTCTCCCTCACTCTCTGTATGTATATACATATACATATATATATACATATACATATATATATATATATATATATATATATATGTATATATACACATATACATATATATATATATTGGAAGTTCGCTCTCTGGCAGTCGCAAATGTCGAGGTATTCAAACTAAACTTCAAATTCAAACAATTGTCAGAAATAGAAAAATGGAGTTTATTAACGGCCAGAATCGGTTCAGAAGGAGGAGGAAGAAAGGGATAAATATAAGCAATATCACCCATGTCGTTGCAAATTTAATTTACTAATAAACGTAGGTAGTATGCATTTTTTTGAACGACTAAAAATATTAAGTTAAGAGTTTTTAGCAGTTTGTATTTAGAAAAATGAGTTAATGAGGTTGCTCACATGACAAAATAACACCAGAATTCCTTCAAATCTGCGCCGAAGCCGAAGGCGATGTAAAACTAAATATAATGTGTTATATGTCTGTGACAATTTTGAATTGTTGAGTGGAAGGGTTCTTATTTAACAAAATGAATGAGATTTTATGAAATTATTAATGCAGTTTCATGTTTAATATATCATATTAGTTTTAAGTGATTTTTTGTTGGGCTCATTAGTCCATTAATTGGTTGTATTGTCATATTTTTTTATTTTTTTTCAAAAATACTTAATAGGCTTTTTCTTGTAACTCTACTAGGTACTAGGCTTCTACTGTGCCTATATCACTGTACCGCTGTCAAAATACAGGGTGATGTTATTTAACATTGTGGTAGTTGCCTTTACAGTGGCCAATATCCCAAAATAGTCATACTTTATTTTGGTGTGGTGTCGCACCATAGAGAGTAATACGATTTGATTGAAGAAGCTGAAATATATACCATAAGACACTTTAGAAAAATTGCTAATTACGCAGATCGCAGAGGCAGACTTTTTCTGGTACCCTTCCAACTTAATATTGTATTTTTTTTTTCATGAATCTTATTATCAAGACCACCGGGAAAAATAGAAATCGGAGGCCGAAGTTTTGACTCTCAGAATAATACAGTTCGTACAAGAGTGGATTTATTAAAATGATGTAAATAAATCAACGATTTGCCAGTCATATAAATTCTTCATTGGTGTGTAATGCTAACTGAAAGGGGCGTTTATTTATTCTTTATACAATATAATGGGAACAGTTATTAAAATAAATGAACTGAAGTATATAATATTTGAGTTGAGAGATGATAGATGTCCAAACTGCCAAAGCAGTTGGTCCTCAGTCTCATTTCAGATCCCTACTTCATCTCGCACTTTCTCTAACTCTTAGAACTTCCTAACTGCTATAATTGACACCATGACAGTACAAGAACACGCTTTCTGACTTCCTTAGCCCCATGGAAAATAATAATGCTTGTTATTTTATACTGTGGTTTTTAACTCTATTTGTGTGAGTTCATTAAAAGTCAAATTCCTTGGTACCATTTCTTTATTATTCATTTTTTCCTTAGAGTTTTACAGTTTGTTAGAAAATAGACCATAACTAACACAAGTTTCTTCCTTGCTGTTCAAAACTCATTTGTTCAAAAAAAGAGCTGAAAAATTCAGCAGATTATTTTTTTTTTAATGCGGCGAATATATTTATTTTTTTACTATTATACTATTATTTATTTAGAAACAGACCAAGGTTTTCTATCAGATATAATAAGTATCAAACTAAGAATCTGGTACCACGTGACACCCAGATGGTTGCCCAATATTGGCAATCCTATTTTTCATGAAAAGATTTCTTATGCAAATCTAATATATTATTGTCTAATATTAGGCAATTAATTAATGGTAAATGAGTATAATTTTTAAAAATTACAATACTAACTAATAACCGTTCAGAAACCTAACGAGACGACTAGGATGGAGCAAGTCTATTAAAAACAAACATGCTGCAAAACAATGAACAATGAATGCTAGAATTTTGTTTTTATAATAACATTTGTTTAAAACCACGAATAAAACACAATAACAGGTCTTCCTTCCACAAACAGCATTTTACAGCGACAGAACGCTTTCAGCGTTTAACGTTCTTCATTAAATAGGTATATGGAAAACGAAAGTTTAAAACAACTCTGATTTAGTTAGTTGGAAAGTATAAATATTTAAATTTTGTTAAAATAATTTATAGACTTGAATAAAAAAAATAAATACATTTTGTCGTTAGAAGCACATAACCAAAGGTGAGACTGAATAAACATAAAAATAATTTATTAACGTCCACGTTTTGCAACTATGGCTAATTGGGACGGTTTTCTACAGGTTAAAACCCTTTTCTAGCCAGGGTGGGACTAAGGATTTTATTTAATTAGTTCCGTCTCTAAATAAATTCCTATTGCCCAGGCAGGAATCGAACTCGTCACTCTAGGTTTACCATGAGAGATGAAGGACAACGCTTTAACTAGCTACCCTGGCCCCTAACGATAAAACATTAGCATTCGTAACTTTCTGGAGCACCAATTTTCACAGTTAGTTGGATATGTTGCCGTGACAACAAATGCTGAAGCTGCAGCAGCGAAGAACTTCATTATGAGTGCCGTCAAAGTTAGCTGGTCTCAGTCCGAAGCTGATTTCAGTCGAGAACAGCCAACTTTGATAGCACTGATAATGGAGCTCTTGCCATGAAAGCGCTCTATCGCTGTTAAATATACTTTTTGAGGAAGGAATGCCTTTTTTTTTTGCTTTCTTCCAGATATCTACATTTCACCGTCCGGCGCTTCTCTTTGGGAAAAAAAGATTTGTTTAATATGTTCACTTTATACATGAGCATTATTTAAAGGCTACTCCTCGTATTTACTAACTTTGGGTAGCTACAGATTTCATCTTATAATATCTCATGAATTATAAATATAAAAATAAAACCATAGGTTAAGTGTCACGTCAGGTGACATAGGTGATAACGCTTGTGTTATAAAATTCTTGAATGACAAATTTAGAACTCTAGAATTTTGTAATTGACGTAGATATGCTAGTATTTCTAAACAAATTTAATGACGTATGAAATATTGTTGTCAGTCAATGGGAACGCAAGGTTGTAAATGTATCTAAAGTTAAGGTACTACTAATACATATTACTAATGATATATTTTGTACAGTTCACATTAATTTAACAGTGCTCATAACAAGTTCATATTTTCAATGGAAAATCTCACAGCGGTGTAATATGACATTATTTGTAGGTTGCCGTAAGGATAGATAGTTAATCATGAAGCAAACTTATGAAAGGACCAACTGGTCGTGACAGATGACAATTAGGAAAGTCTGTGGCCCCAAGTTGAAGAGCTCTAGATATGGCGTTTCTTCAGCCTCGCTGTAAACCTCCTGTCATGTGTCACAGATTCAATCAGCATTCTCTGATGCCTAACATTAGTCTCGCCCAATTCGGATTATTTTATTTTCCTCCAGGCAAAATGTCATAGAAGTTCTTTCTTCAAGATCCTATTTTAAAACTGGAACCTGAGATTTGGAGCTGAGTTAAAACGAGGTTCTAATACACTTGGCAAACATAGAGTCGTAAGTTCGATTTCTGTGTCAGATGGACGTGAAACCAGTAGAGAAATAGAGTTTTATTATGACAAGGAAAGTATATAGCTCGGCACCACTTGTACATGTATAAATGGTTCAGGTGTGCGTGAGAACGTACCTATGAGCGCCCGTGCGTATGCGGTAGGTAATGATTATGTGTGAGAAGATGCGTACGATGGAATCTCTAATTGTTAGATGGGTATCATTAGCTTGCAAATTGAAGCAACCCATTTTAATTCTTTTAACTTTTATTATCATTTCTTGTCCTCATCTCAGGACTCTGCTTCTAGACAGTGTCTGTTCGTCCCGTCTACTGCTTGTATATACTGCTCCTTCGTCAAATTTTATATTTACTTCTCACTAGTGTCAATTTTTATATTATCAGCATAACGATCAGCAACGGCAGTTTTTATTTAAACACCATTTTATATTATACTTCCTTCGTGTATTTAAAGTGTTGGGAACATTTTATCATTTAAGAAATTCAAAAAAAAATTACTAGGCTTTTCAGAATTTAAATTTGGTGAAACGCAATCGACTTAGAGTCAATTAATAGTCAATAATACTTTTCTAAGTATTTTTTTAATGCTTTGAGCTTATCACTAATATTTAAATTAAAACTCAATGATAAAACATTCTAGAAATTCGATCTGTTTTTTATTCCCAAGCCCTACATCCCTTTACAGTTGTGTCAATGTTTAAGTTCTTTTCTATCGAAATCGATAAAATTCGAGAAAATTGTATCAATATTCTAAATATGAAACTACATTGAAGGGATACTATAACTCGACGTGGAAAGGGAATATATACGATCGACATGAATTAATTATAGCCATAATTAATAATTCTGTCATTAGCCATTTATTCAACCATTCTGCAGGTTTCGCTTCCATACCTCTGTGGTAGAACGACGTTTCTAAATAAAAATGTTTGAAGAAGGAAATCCCTTCAATAATTAATGGCATTCAGCTACATCTTCCATAGAGGAATGACATTAGGTCAAGATTTCTAATTATTTATAAAGTAGCTTACATTCAGGTGGAGTCAAATCGTCGAACTATTTTTGCACAAATTGTACCTGTATGTATCTCATGATTGACTCACACCATCCACATTTAAAGCCCTGGAAGCCATGTCAGTAGCTGTGAGAGTAATAAGGTTGCCATAATTCCCACAGCTAGAGTCGGAGTAGGCAAGCCCTCAATGCTTGAATGTCATGAGGGTACTATGACGACACTAAGGAACCACCATCCAAAAAAATGTCCATCGCGCAGGGACGTAAACTAAGCAATGCCCCACTTATCTAACACTATTGATTTCGTTTCACCACATATTTTCTATATCTAAGTAAAAATTCTATGAGTAGAAGTAGGGGTTTACTGAGGGCTAAATAAAATAAAATTCAAATAACTGGCTTAATATTTAAACGACGAGAAAACGTACAGAACAAAAAGTCCGTCACGTAGGGGCTGCATAAACTAAGAAGATTTCCCTCGTGAAGTTAAGTAATAGAAAATCTACATACTGGTAACACAACACCACCGTGAATATTAAGCGAATAAATACAAATGGAAATAAGAAATGTTTCAGCCAATTTCAAAAACCCGCCGACAGAAGCATTAGGAATGTAAATAAACAGGTCTGCCCGCCTCACTCAGGAAAGAAAAGCAATTACTGAAATATATCAGAATATAACATATTAATTTTATTGAGAAATAATTACTATATCTAGTACTTTAATTAATAATGAGTGAGAATAATTGTTATCTCAATCAATCAAATGTTTAGTCCAAAACCTTATGACGGGGGGGGGATCACCAGGACATATTTGCATGTATCTCGTATAATAAAGGTCTCTTGAATACAATTTTTGGTATTAAAGCTTCGAATAATGTGATTTATTATGTCGCAGAGTATTGTTTATTTAACATTAGTAGAAGTGGCGGTTTGCTGAAGCCTGAAAACTGAAAAATGCAAATATCTCGGGTAATATTCAATATAGTGAATAAATGTATATAACAATAATTATAGTATAATTAATTATGCAATAAGATTGCTTCTATACAATGTTTCGATCCCACGTATGGAGATATTTCGTATTTTCGAAAATCCTCCCCTCTAACCCCCCCTCCCATGGCCCGATTTCAGCCGTTAACGAACTTGATCTTTCTTTTTACATACGACTAAATAACGAGTTTAGTAACAATTAAACAATAATTGCAACCGCTAGAGCGGTAACAGACACATATATATATATATATATATATATATATATATATATATATATATATATATAATTTTGAACGGACCTCATTTTCGTTATCTCCTGGGTAGGATCGATGGACATTTGAAGAAAATTTATGAGTACGACCTCAATAGCTGATTTCCTTTAAGGAAAATCTGCTGAAATTGCAGAGCTCAATAGTTAATTAACGACTCATAATAACGATTGAACTTTCGAATTTCCGTCCCCCCTGAATCACGCCTATTTCTGGCCCAATTTAGCCTTAACGAATATGAGATTAAGTCTTAAATTAACACGTTTAAATATCAATTATAGTATAAATCAAATTAGCATTTTAGAGCAAAGACGTAAAATCTGAATTGATGACGTCATGCCACAACATATTTGTATTTCACAAATAAAAGTTCAATGAAAACAATATTTGGTATTTAAGCTTAGAATAAAATGGACCTTGATATATTGAAAATATGACATGATAATAGTGAGGGTTTACTGAGGGTTGAAAACTAAACAAAAATGCCAATGCATCGGTTAATATTAAAAATGTATATAATTACATTTATAAAACATTACATTTGGTATATAATTAGTAAATAAAACTTGGAATATGACTGGAAAATACAATTTTCGATCAGAAGTCACATATCGGAGATATGTTTATACTTCAAGAATCCCCCTCCTAAACCGTCCCACTGATGCGATTTCATATGACGAACTTGATCTTTAGTTTTACATAAAACGTTTATATATCGTGTTTAATAACTATAAAACAAGAATTGCAGTGGCTAGAGCGTTAAAAGACACACACACACACACACACACACACACACACACACATATATATATATATATATAGTTTAGGACGGACCTCATTTTCATCATCTCCTGGATAGGATTGATGATCATTAGACTTTTTTTTTTTTTCTAAAATCGCAAAATCGAGAAATCTCCTAAAATCCTACCCCTTGGATTGATAAAGAATATGTAAGCCTTCAAACCTGCAAGGTCTTGAAGGTTAAGAAACTTCAGACAAGTAATCTAGGGATGTGTCTTGCGTCGGGCTACACATTTGGAACGTAATAAAATAAAGCTCTTTAAGGTAAAATAGTTATATTTGGCAAAAATATTGATGGTTTTTAAATTATATGGAAATATTATTAATACATTCAAAATACAGGGGATGCAAACATAATTGAAGTTCTGGTAGATCTCAGAGGAAATGGGGGAAAAAATATTACCCAATTTCAAATGTTGATGCCGAAAAGGTGATATCAAACCAATATAGGAAATGAAATAGGATACAGGAAAATGTATCAAAGGTACCAGTGAGGCTGGAGGGCTCAGAAGGGAAATGCTCTAGTTCTGAAAGGCTACTGCACTTCAAAGCAGCTGCAAAGGCAACTCCGTTCTCCAGCAACTGCAAACTAATGCATTAATTTCGAAATACTAAACTACATATATGTGTGTGTCATATTTGTAGACTTACTTTGCCATTGATCGGTTTTCTCTTGGGACATTACTCTCATCAGCTATGCACTTTTATCTTTAGGCATAAAAGTCATGGCCACAACTACCCCCAGGAGCGGGACAACAATAACATATATATACCTGTAATATAAATATATATATATATATATATATATATATATATATATATATATACAGTAAAAACTGTCTAAAACGGAATGCAATTGGTCCGGCCATATTTTTCCGTTTTGACAGGTTTCCGTTTTAGACAGTTTGCTAGAAAAGGTATGAAATATGTACATACCCGTATTTAAAAAAAAAGCAATAACTTGTGTTCTTGTAGTAATTTAATAAAACTCAAGTAACATATATGTAATTTGAAATGAACAAATAGATTTACATTAATTTACGAAACTTAAATTTACATTACATTAATACAAGACACTAAAATTAAGATTATTTATGTAATATACATTAACATTTTTTGAAAAAGTCGGTTATAGTTGTTTGGTGAACAGATTTAGAATAATGATTATAAATAATTTCTTTTGCATCTTGCATTATATCCAACAATTGCGGGCAGTTTTTATTTGCTGCAAACTGCACTAGATCATTTACAGCTTTAAGCGCTTCACTGAATGTTTTTATTTTTAATTCCCTTTCATTTTCTGGAATTGCTTTAGCCTCGTCGTTTGATTTAGTTCCTTTGCTTAAAATATCAACAGCTCTAATTACGTCTTCGACTACTGGGAGGTTATCATCGAAGTGTAACACGTCTTTACTTTCAACATCAAGGTTAGCTCTGCGGCATAGTTCAAACATTTCTTCATCGCTGTCGATTCTTCCATTCTGTGAGCTTCCATTTGAACATCCCCACTTGGGAATCCTTCCTTTACAAAACATTTTTTTACAGTAGCTGGAAGTACGCTCTAATAGTAATAGTATAACTCCGAAACATTCGTGCAATCGGTCAATTTTAAAATTAGTGATTTTAAAAGAAACTTTTTGTAAAAGCATTTGAAATTTTGAATAACGCCTTGATTCCCAAACGGCTTCATTAATAATCTTCGTTCGAACCAACTTTTTTGGCCCGTTTTGATTGGCCTGCTGCTCCACCTAACCACTTTTCCATAATTTTATTTTTATTTTTAATAGTTTCGTAAACTTGAGTTTTTCCGATTTTATATTTTTCAGCTAAAAATTCCCCAATGTTTTCTTCAGTTCGTGCTCCTTCACGAGTTTCACTTTTTCACTAAGAGATAATGTATTGTGTTTACCACCTGACATGACGGATCAATAAAAAATTCGTTTTGATAAAAGAAACTTTTAAACCGAACTGCTCCAGAACTAAATAGGAACTGAATAAAAAGTGAAGGAAATTAAAAATTCTTGGAGGATTACTGATGAAACCAACAGGACACAGTTCTTCGAAAATTCAATTCCATCACTTTCAAACCTAAGAGCCCTAATTCTATTTAAATCTAATGAAACAATTCCTCGAACCCTGTCCCTCACAAGATAGTTTAATTACAAGGTTGGCTATATTCCGTTTTAGGTGACTTTTCGTACCGAAAATAACCTTCCGTTTCCGGGTTAGACAGATTTCCGGCTTATACAGAGTGTTTTTAGGTATAAAGTTGGTCGGTTCCGAGATAATTTTTCCGTTTTGACAGATTTCCGTTTTATACAGAGTCCGTTTTAGACAGTTTTTCCTGTATATATATATATATATATATATATATATATATATATATTTATAATTAACTATATGTAGATATAATCACCACATATTACACATACCTACTTGTTCCTGTAAATAGCGACACTTACCTCCGTCTATGTGTGTATGTAATTATTATATACAGTATTTTGTTACTCTAGCTAATTTTAAATATAGTACATACCTAAACGAACTAAAGATACTTTAGATGACATAGATAGCGACTGTTTATAATGGCTGAAATTGTACTAATAATCAAGCTGGAATCAAAGCATTTTTTAAGTTAATAGAGTACATTACCAATAGTACTCTCCCCCAAAATTCCAAGATTGAAATACAGACTGTCAGCAAAACAACACTTCAAAGATTAATTGGCAATAAAAAACGTGAGATATACTTAAACACATTTCGAATACACTATACAAACTACAAAACAAACAATAATTTATTAAGTTCAAATGGGTAAAATCACATATAGGATTGGAAGGTAACGAAATTGCAGACTTTCTGGATAAGTCAGTTTCAAAAGACGCTACAATCATAAACAATAAAATTTCCAAATTACATCTGAGAAATAATTTAGATATAAATTCTAATGAAATGAGGCAATTAAGATTCATCTACTTTAAAAGACATAAAATTATTTACAATTAAAACAATACAAAAGACTAAGGCAACATCATTTTAGCAGATTTCCCTTAAGGGAAATCAGCTATTGAGGTCGTACTCATGGCGCGACTTTCGAAAATTTTCTTCAAATGTCCATCGATCCTACCCAGGAGATAACGAAAATGAGGTCCGTTCAAAATTATATATATATATATATATATATATATATATATATATATATAATTTGTCTGTTAACGCTCTAGCGGTCGTAACTTTTGATTGATCGTTACCAAACTCGATATTTAAACGTTTTATGTAAAAAGATCAAGTTCGTTAACGGCTGAAATTGGACCAGTGGGAGGGAGGGTTTAGAGGGGGGATTTTTGAAAATTCGAAATATCTCCGTTACCATACATCGGATCAAAAGATTGTATAAAACCAATCTTATTGTGAATTAAATTTACTATAAATATTGTTGTACATTTATTCTCTATCTTGGATATTAACCGAGATATTAGCATTTTTATTTAATTTGGGCCGTTAGCGGACGACTGTTTCCAGCCAAAAGCTAGTTCGGCCCGTTTCCGTAACTGTTCGGTTCTCGTATGGAGATTTCTCTATTGTATTAATTCACGTGGAAAATCTGCTTAGTTACGTGACGGACTTTTATCAAACACAGCTGCTTATGGAACATTGCTACAGAAAATGGAAAAAAAAAGTCCGTCACGCAGGGGCTGCGTAAACTAAGCAGATTTCCCACGTGAAGTTTTACAATAGAGAAATCTGCCTAATAACAACTGTAAGTAGTAAGAAACCTCTAAACCTATTCACCAGGGACGAATAGTTACGAAAACGGCCGCCAGAGTTCACGGCGGAAAGTCCGAACATAGCCGACTGCTGCCAAGCACACGCAGAATACAAATGCAAATATCTCGGTTAATATTCAAGATACAGAATGAATGTATAAAACAATATTTATAGTAAATTTAATTTGCAATAAGATGGATTCTGTAATATTTTTCGATCCGACGTATAGTAAAGGAGATATTTCGAATTTTCGAAAATCCTCCCCTCTAAACTCCCCCTCCCACTGGTCCGATTTCAGCCGTTAACGAACTTGATCTTTTTTTTTACATAAAACGACTAAATATCGAGTTTGGTATAAATAAAATAATAAAATAAAATAAAATAAATATCGATAAAACAAAAATTGCGACCGCTAGAGCGGTAACAGACATATATATATATATATATATATATATATATATATATATATATATATATATATATATATACAGTTTTGAACGGACCTCATTTTCGTCATCTACTGGGTAGGATCGATGGACATTTGAAGAAAAATTTCGAAAATTCCGTCATGAGTACAACCTCAATAGCTGATTTCCCTTAAGGGAAATCTGCCAAAAAACTGAGTTGATCATTTTTGCTCACCTGACAATTTCACTGAACAAGCTCACATATATGTAATTTATGACTGACCACTCACAAATAACAGAAACGGGTTTGATCTCAAAACTGAGAAAGCCTGGATTCAGGTGGCTCTTAAATCCAGAATTATTTACAAAACAGTTCCTTTGCTCCACTTCTACTGGAATTGGTATCTACCATATCTAACTTTTCAATTTCTTATTATAGTTTTTACATCCAACCTCCCCCCCCCCTCTTTTGTCATTGTCACATATTACAATCTAAAAAAAAATTGTATCTATGGCCATTGTTAAAAAATTCTGTTTCACTATTTTTCACAAACTTCTTACGCTTGTTGGTTTTGTTCATTGTTAGCCCTGAAGAACGGCACCAATGGTGTCCGAAACTGTCAGCATAATAAATAACCTCTTCTATTTCAAGGATTGAGAATTAATAGCCGATACCCAGCCATCCTCTACTATCTCGTAATGAAATAAAATAATTATAATAATGTAATTTTATTTTGTTTTTCTGTTTTTATTATTTTGAAATTCTTTTCATGTGTGATACGCACAGAAAAATATACTCCCTTCATACAGATACTATAGAAGGAAAATAATAGAATAGTATATAATTGTTACCATAATATAATGAAAATTAAATACGAAAATATGTAAATATAAATATATATTCAGACATAAAATTATGTATATACTGATTTCATTTACTTTTGTTAACTTTTTTTTTTAGGCTGATTGAAGAAGTCAAAAAAGTAGGGTGTCCCTCTGGGAAGTAGGTTGGTAAAACTGGTGGTTGTAGTAAAAACCATTTGTCTTGGATGGCAAGATCAGCCGGTGCTGATATCCATCATTTCCCTCCAGCCCCGCCATGACTGGGTCATCTCAGTTCCTCGGCTTTTTATACACGAGCCCCTTCACCTCCTTCCTTTCTTACTTTTTTTTCAGCTGTCGTAAAAAATCGTATCAACCTGCCACGGGTTGACCGTCTTGTTTCCATTCTCCTGAACAAACTGATTAACATCGTGACTCCTATAAAGTTCTCCTTCACTGATTTGAAGTTTTTATTATTTTTTCCTTTCCTGATTGGATCCCTATCCTTACACCCTTCCTGTGTTCTGTATTGTATATAAGAGTCAAAGGAGAAGTCTATATATATTGCTTCAAATGATTTTGATGCTAGTTTTCAGGAGAATAACGGGCGTAATTTAGTGACCTACTCATTCTCCGAATAATACAGTTGCTCGCTATTGAAATAATTGTTAATAATATATATGGACAGACAAACAGGGACCAATAAACATACTCACACATACACAAACCCATATTTCAAATAAATAAATATATATATATATATATATATATATATATATATATATATATATATATATTGTTAATATAGTAATAATAATAATAATATTGACTTTGCAGTGCCCAATGATGAGAATATTCGAAAATCCCATGCCGAAAAGTTAAGATAATATCAAGAATTGGCTATCGAGCTCAAAGAGGTATACAAACTGAAATCTGCCATAGTTACGCCTATTATAGTAAGTTCAAATGGACTCGTGCCAAAAACAACGATAGCAGGCACCAAGAACTTGAAACTGCCAACAGCAATTATAAAAGAAGCACAGCAAGGGGTACTTCTTGATACTGCTAGAATCGTGCGAAAATTTTTAAATTCCCCATAACATGTCACACTCACAAACTACATATCGGTTGGATTTTCCCCCGATATGGATTTTACTCCAGTTTTCACTGAGTATAAACCTCCCCCATAATAATAAGAATAAATAGATATATAATAACGATTTGCTATTGAGTTTTTTGTACATTTATATAATATGCCCGTCAGGAAGTACTAAAAGACAATAATTACAACTTTTTCCCGTAGTACATATTACATATAAGTGCAGTTGTTTTCTTTCAAATCTAACAACCTATTTGCCGGGATCAATAAAAAGGCCTTGTCCTTTACTAGTGTTTTTATTTATGCAAAGTGCACTTTCAAACTCAGGGCTCCATGTGTGCTATACAAAACAATACATATTGTTGCGAAAATTAAATGGCTCTACTATTCAAGACGTGATTGGGGAGTGCGGAGGGGTTCAAAGAAGAGCCGCTAATTTTTTGCTAATTGGTGGAAGGCACTAGTCCCTTCCAGACCTTCTTGGAAGAGCCTCGGTTTCATCCTGCTTCTCGATTTAAGCCTGTACAGCTCGACCTAGTGGAGCTGGCAGAATCTAATTAGGGCCCGCCGTGCCTATCTTCCTGGAACTTCTGGACCTTTCCTTGGCTAGCCCCTTCTACAGGCATTTATAAGAGACCCAGTACCTCAGTTCAGTCGACGTCTTCGAGGGATGTTCAGCGCTACAGTGCGACTTGGTGGTGGTGTGTTTAATTTTGCAATCCAAAAAGAACTCTTATTAACAACGTTTATTACTGGTCTTGTAATAAAAACGTAACAATATACAGGGTAAAAACATATCTGCGAGCATTCAGGGCAATTTTCACACCATTGTGTTATTTAAATATAAGTTATTACCTAGTAATTTTATGTTTTTAATTTAGATAGTTTATAGGTTTTAACTTTTTATCTTTATGACGTAAGCTTTTGGTTTTTATTTTTATTGGTCGACTATTTTTTAAATTTGTAATTGTTTTTTCCCTGTATATGCTTTGTTGTTTTTTATTGTTTTGTGACTGTTTTTACACTGTTGACCATGCTATATTTGTTATTTAGTCTTTGTCTGTCTGCAGGCACTGACGATGGATCGCTGACTCTGGAGGTGTACTTTGCATAAATTAAAACACTAGCAGAGGACAAGACCTTTTTATTGATCCTCATCAATTGGTAACTCTACAATTCAGCATTTCGGGAGAAGCCTATTTGTAGTTCTTCATACTGAATAACTAGGAAATGTTTTTTAAAGTCTCTAATTCATAAATTGATTTTTTAAGGCCTAAATTTATTAGTAGTAATTTACGTTATTTAATTATAAAACGAAACAGGAATGTTTTAAAACAATAAGCTAAAATAATTGGATCGGACAGTAGATATTTTGTCTTGTTGACTCTTAGGCTGAAAAGCCTAGTGGTTCATAGCCAGAAAAAGCCTCAAAAAATCTGTGATGCAGAAAGCAGATGCATAATTAACCGTTTATCTAAGACACCAACAATTTAGGGAATATATGTTGAATTTCAAATCATATTTCTGAATAAGATCCGAAACTATGGTATGACCTTGAAATTATGATATATGTTAAGTCATATAGTAGAATGTTAGATAAAACCAGTTGACTTTGCAATAATGCTGATAGGTGTAGATCAAAGTAGATACACTTTAATACCTACAGCAATTACTAAACAATACCTGTTAATTACATTTAGCACAAAAAATATCTTAAAAAATTAAAATATATTATAATAATAAAAAAAATTATGAACTAATAACACCCACAAAAACTTATACTAGTTGAAATTACATTAATAGTTTTAGCAGATTTTCGAAAGATTTCTTCAAATGTCCATCGATCCTACCCAGGAGATGACGAAAATGAGGACCGTTCAAAATTATATATATATATATATATATATATATATATATATATATATATATATATATATATATATAACATTACAGTTCTTACATCGTACGTTGTACTTCAAGATTGGCTAAGTTTTGAAGGAATGTTTGTGTAATTTTTTCATGTGATCAATTTAAAAACTACTTTTTCTGAGATAGCTCTTGAAATTGTTCACATGCCTACAATGCTTGCCAAAATCGCATTCTCCATCTAAATTATATTTTGCCTTTTTCATGGGATCGAATCCCAGGTGAGCAATATGAATTTATTTAGTATAGAACGCACTAAATAAAATCCTTAATCCCATTCTGGCTAGAAACTGGTAGATAACCCGTCTCAATTAGCCTCAGTAGCACAGAGCGGACATTGATAGTAAATAACATTTTTATGACAATGTGAACAATGATTCTAAGCTATAAATAATTTTCGTTTGTCTTTCATAAAAGTAGGTTTAATAGTAGGCTATAAACTTGAAAAGGCTTGTCAGTTTTTGTCTGCCTGGTCTACAGTGATTACAATTCAAAGAAATACAGGAGATACCGACAAATGCTTTGGGTCGATCCAAAATTGACCAGTTGAATTCTACAAAAGCTGGAGTGGCGATGCCAACTGAACCAGATGACCTGTAAGTTTGATGGAATCTGATGTTGAGTAAGACAGGAAATCAAGGAAAGGTAGAGTAGTAATCCTCGCCCCTATCTTTAGCTGGCTTCGAGGGACCCTAATCTCAGTTGGACTAGGGTAATAATCCCTAAACCCTAGTGACCTCTCTCTCAACTTGTTTCGCCCTACAACCAGAATGGATGCATACAATCAATATTTATATGTGAATGAGTATAACGAAAGCTCTTGGATGCAAATGGCTAGAATAGGATCAATGTTAAGAAATCGACGAGGAAGTTCTTAAGTTTCAATAGACACACGGTAAGTAATTCGAAATTCGTAAATATCCGCATTGACATTTTAGTTAATAATTTATTTCAGAAACGTACGTCAGTTAACAGGAAAATTATGTGATTGAGAAAATACATTAATTCGCTGCAAATATTGGTTGGTGGTACACTTTTAGCAGATTTCCCTAAAAGGGGGAAGAGGAAGGCGTGGAAAATCTTATTTGTAGACATCATGCATCTTATGGATTTCAGTGAGTATAGTAACATGAAAAGAGCAGCTTCCGATTGGCACAATGGTTGCAACTACAAGGCCTAGTCTTTAGAACATGATAACGATGAATATAGGTTTGAAGACGCTGTCAAGAAGGCATAGCATTTCAGTGGTTGGCTCAAAGAAATCTTAGAGATTTTTTCTTCAACGATAGCCTTTTTGCACTTACGGCTTTCACTGCTAGCCATTATTTCTTCATGGTAACCAAAAATATTTTAAAACTAACTTAACTTTTTCTCCAACTATATCGTCTTCAAGCATTTCTTTACATATTTCATTTTTATTAGATAGTTTATTCAAATAAATATAATAAAATATTACAGTTTCGACATGCTGTTGTATGTGTGCTCCGAGGGAATTTTGATTGAAATATAACCTTGGGGAGAGTGCGAAGTGTAAATTCTGAATTCAAATATCAAAGCTGCTGATTTAGGTGTTGGTTGGTCCCCTTGAATTGATCAACTGACCTTGGCCCAATTGCTCCTTTGCAAAATCACCTGATAGACCAAAACGTGATTGAATAGATGAGGCCTCTGATAGCAAATTATGTGTTGAGGCCCTGACACTGACAGTTGGAGGTTTAGAAACCACCACCAAATACTTTTCACAGGTTTCGTCTGTAGGAGGAATATTTTTTTGTTTTCATTAAAATTTATGAAAAAATCAATAGTATCATCTATAACATTCAATCTTTTCATACCTCCTGAGGTCATGATGTTCACTTGAAAAATTTTGTTGTTGGATTTCTTCCGCAATCTACTTTTCACGCGGTGTGGGCGTTCTCCCTTTTTTAGGGCAAAATTTAGTTGAAATTGCGTTATCTGCTAAGATTATAATTATTATTAAATAAGAGACAATGGTGAATATTTTTCTCTCTTTTTGTTTTTTTTTGTTTGGATAAGCGGACAAAAGAAGTGTACTGATTAAAGTGCTCAAGCCTCTTGGAAAAAGGGAATACTATTGTAATGAAAAATTGTAACGAACTTAATCTTGAGTTTTACATGAAACACTTAAATATCGAGTTGGTTAACGATAAGACAAAAATATCAACCACTAGAGCTATAACAGACAATTATATATAATTTTGAACAGACCTCGTTTTTGTCATCTACTAGGCCTGATCGATGGACATTAGAGGAAATGTTTCGGGAAATAGCGTCATGAATATAACCTCAACAGAGGTTTTCCTTAAAAGAAATATGATAAAATGTGCTGGCGCTTTGAGCGAAAGTTAGAACAAACTGAATGCCTGAACCTGCGAGCTGAATGCCTGAGCCTTTACTGAAAGTTTTTGCTGCACCTAACACCTAATAGAGCAGCTATACATAGTAATGAAAAACACGACAAAGTCCGTGGTTGGTGGAGAACTTTAATGGCATTAATCAGCAGAAAATATAATTAATTATTAACTTTTCAAGCTTTGCCAATTCGTCTTTAATTAAGGAACGAATGTGGGTTCAATACCTCTTTAAATAAGGAACGAATGTGGGTTCAGTACCTACGAGACATCTTAATATCCCACTTGCTTAAATCCAAATAGTGTAAAAATTTCTAAGATATGTCTTTGTGATTAAGTTATTTTATAGAATACATCTTAACGTTTCTGTGAGACTGAAAATGTATGACTCTTTTCTTTACTTAGTTTTCAGTTTTACAGAAAACACACACCTTTATGAACAAACGTATAAAACTGGTCTCAACAAAAGGATCTTGAAACAAAAGGAAATATAAATGTAAAAAAATAAATTCAAATTATGAGTAAATTTACAATAAAAATGGAGATAACCTGTATAATATGTTTTACGTATATATATATATATATATATATATATATATATATATATATATATATATTTACTACATATACTCAACATTTAGCTTACCATGAAAACTTTAATGCCTTCTTATGCTTTATGTTGTCCCTTACTCAGGGTGTAGCAAGGAATTTAAGCTGACATGTGCTAACTAATGTTATCATTATAATTTTTCAGAGATGGATCTCCTTTCGACTTGTGCTCGGTCGTAACACTGAATGACATTTTTTATTGAAAAAAGGGCAGAGAAAAATCTGAGTTATTGTACAGCCAACTATATATGCCATAGGCAGTTCTTGTTTGACATTTAGGAGTTCAGGGCAATCCTTGAATACTCGTATCAATGGTAGGTCATCAGGATATGCAATGAACTAGCCACATTCATTATTTCTATCATCGCAATCGAACATCGACCAACAATTAGCCTTAACTTACTAAATGATGGAGTAGGTGTGTCCCCGTGACCTGTAGGGTCATTTCCACTCTCCCTTCCTACACACACGCACACACGCCCGCGCGCGCTCACACACACACACACACGCCCACACACACACACACAGGTGTATATACGAGTATGTATGTATGTGTATATATATATATATATATATATATATATATATAGATATAATGTTATCTAGGGGATAAATCATATTGATTGAATCAACTTTTGTATCGAATAATATCTAATTTCCTATCATATTCCCAAAAGTCAAATCAACAGTATTGTTAAAGTTGTCCGGTATGAGGTGAGCTGCTACTCAAAATGAATATAGTTTTATGTTTATTACAAAAAAAAAATTGTAAACGTTGATTACTAGCGTTCTTTTGAAGTGCAAAATTAAACACACAAACTTTTGAGTTTTTATCACTCATCAATCACAATTTATTTGAAGATGCACTACGCATTTGGTAAATTGTTTTTCACTACTAATCACAATATGCATTGATAACTTCATTTCTTATTACTCTAGTACAATAACTCACTATCACGCGAATCACTGATGCTCACAAAACACGGTACCGTAATGTTCTTCACAAAAACACGGCACTGCACTGATCTTCACAAAAACATGGTACTGCACTGAAATTAAAAACCACTGTTCACTAAAGCTGCATTGAACGCACGGTTATTCACAAGTAAGAAAACTGAGAACTAACTGACTGTCGGGCAAGGTAGATTGGCGGCAAGTTCAGGCCCTCTCATTGTCGGCGCCTAGACTGGCCTAGGGCCCAGCCTGGCCGTCGCCTAGAACATTCCTGCCGCCATCGCCCCTGCATGGTTGCCTTCATTTACCCCGTCCTTCTTTATTACATTATTAGATCTGCGTAATTTTTCAGGTACGTAGTTTTCGCAAAACTAGGTTATTTCTAATTAGAATTTCTGTATTGTATTAACGTAGAAAGAGAACTGACTAATATAAATTTGGCCTGCACAGGCATTCTCTAGTAATGGGTTACGAATGAGGTGTTTAAAGGATGTTGGAAGTAATGATAAATATATATAATACCAGCTCAGATACCCGGCTTCGCCCGGGAATTGATTTGAGGCTGAATGGTGATGGTATTTTTTTGACATTTACCCGTCCCAGTGTTTTGGGTTAATACCCGTTGTTGGCATTTGTTAATAATAAAATTAATTTTTTATGTAAGTCCTCCACTGTCCTCCAAATTGTGATATTTCCCGTCTCCTGTGCATTTGAATTATTAAGGACAAAATATTAACATTGATTTGAATTAATTTTTCCAGCTGAGGTACCTGATAGTTCAAGTAGGAATGAATTGTTGAGCATATTAATATTTCGCAAATTACTTGCTCCACAAATTGTTCCTGGAGAAATGTTTAAAAAAAAAAAGTTAATCTAAATAACAAAGTAAACAACTTTTGTTATGTGCATGTTTGTCGAAAAACAAATAGACAATGAAATATCGCGAATTTTTATTTCAGGCCTCCCTTATAACCCCCACTCCCGGTCTAACCTAAACATTTTAATGTAGCTTATAATCGTGGAAGAATTAATGCTAATTGACATACCGAGTTTTGTTAAGTTCGGTTCAATCGTTAGCGCCCAATAAAATAGTTGACTACCGCTTTAGTTTATAGTATATATCTCGTTTATACATTGTTAAAAGACAAAAATGAATATCACAAAAGTTACTCTAAATAACAAAATAAACAACTTTTGTTATGTTCATATTTGCCGAAAAACGAATAGAAAACGAAATACAGCTATTTTAAATTCAGGCCTCCCTTACAACCCCCCCCCCCACTCCTGCTCGTCCCTAGAAATGTTGGTATGGTTTATTATAATGAAAGCGTTAGTGCTAATACACATACCGAGTTTTATTTATTTCGGTTGGGTCTTTTGTCCGAAATAAAATTGTTCACTTCCGCTATAGGTTTTAGTGTATAACTAAATGTGCATTAGTGTATAGTGCATGAAAAGGTAAACAAATAAACAAACAGAAAACAAACAAATAAACAAACAGACACCAAAGAAACAAAATGCAGTTATGGTGTCTATGACATGTGAAACGAAAAGTTATCGTGAAATTTCGCGAAAAAAATCAATGTACAGACAGAGGTTACAATTTTATATATATATATATATATATATATATATATATATATATATATATATAGATATAATAAACCGAATTTATTGTTTTCAGAATTCTGGTAAGACTCTTTCGCTAGTTTTAGTTTGTTCACAGCTGTCAAGAGCTTATCAAGTGCGTTCAGTGCTACTGTGTGACTTAGTTGCCGTGCGGTAAAGTGGTTTTATTTGAAGAACAGTGTTGTGCCGTGAGTCTGTAAGTAGCAGTATAGTGCCGTGTTTAAGACAGTGCAGTGTCGTTAACTTCGCGAAGAGAAGGACAGTGCAGTCCCGTATTGCTTTTGTGAACTTCAGTGATCGCGAGTGAGTTATTGGACTGTGTAATAACAAGAACAGTGAAGCTATGAGTGCAGATTGTGAGTAGTAGTTAAGAATAATTCGCTAAGTGTGTAGTTCATTGTTAAATAAATTGTGCAGTGATAAAAACTGTGAAACTTGTGTGTGTTTAATTTTGCAATCCAAAAGATCTCTTATAAACAACGTTTATTACTGATTTTGTTATAAAACGTAAAAATATGAAACAATAAATAATAAATCGGCATTTAAATAAATATTAATTGACACGTTAGCGTTTTCTGTATGTAATAGCTGTGTTACCTGTCGTTGTCGGGTAGAAATAGAAATGGTTTTCCGGCGGGATATCAAGATTGGATGCCCGAAATCATTCATATTTCATATTGATATTCATCAATAACACAAATGCCCTTTAACATCAATAGTAACTCTGTAGGCATTGATTTGAGTTAGACAAGATTGTGTTTATAATTGGTGCATTCCGTAAATGACTCGATATAATAATGATGTCACGTCGAAATATAATTATTGGATTAGCTGAAGCACTAAATCCATTTATTGTCTTCGGTACATTATAGTATTAAGTATGACGCGTGGATTGCCTTTTGGACGAATATCGCCGAATTTATTAAAGTTCATGAAGCCGAAATAAATCTAGTTTGGTGTCAGTAGAGATGATTGTATCAACAGATCAAATATGATAAACTTTTGTTCAGGCATTCTCCATTAATACCATAGAAGAATGTACGAAGTGTTACCGAAGTCGGAAGAAATAAACAAACTTTGTCAATGGTTACACGTTGAAATCTAAGTAAGATTATTTCAGATTCCACTCCTATCAATGGTAGAGAAACATAACTTAGCCCACATTGAAAAAATTCTTTCTCTAAAAAATGAAATATAGTCTTATAATGTTTTCTAGATATACCTACATAACATTTTATAATTATCATGAGACATACTTATGTAACCATATTTGGCAAACGAAAGTTGTAAATCTTAATTTTTAAAATGAATGTAAGTAACGTATTAGAACTGAAAATAAATTTTCAATAAAATTAGTTCTTTACAGTTTTGCGATAAAATCAATATTAAAGAAGTTATTGAGGGCCATAAGTTGTGTCTTCCAAAAATACACTATGTGGGTGGTAGTAAGGAATAAAGTATATCTCTTTGAAGGGTAAGGAATACCTTCAAAGAGATATGCTATTGCTACATATACAAATATTTCACAATTCTATCGAGACACTCTCATCAAACACTGATAAACTCTGAATAACCTTCTGTTAATAAACTCTATTTAGTAACTGCAAGATAGAAGTCAAACGTTTGAAAGTCATAAATGTAAATAAAGTTCTAGAACTGTAAAATCAATTCTGAAAACAATTCATTCTTTATGTTTTCCAATAAAATTAATATTAACACACTATTGACCACTCCTGAGGGTGGTAGTAAAGTATGGAATAGCGAATGTTAACAATAGCTATTCTCTGAACTCAAATGCAAAACATTTGCAACCTCTATTGAGACATTTTCATAGAGCATGAATAAAGCGTTTGGGGGCCCCACGTTGGAGGTCAATACTTCGAAATTTATAAAAGTTAATACGTAACGCTTATATGGACTCTACCTTTTTTTTTCTCGATAAAATGAATATTAACGAAGATATTGGGTCCATTGTTCATAGAATGCCTGAGACGCAAGAAAAATGTATCCCCAAGGAATTTAGAATTTAACAGAAAATCAGGCAAACCTAAGATCTTTATTTATATTATATAGTTATATAAATTATATCATGTATATAGACTTCGATATTTTTAAAAAGGAAACATTTATTGAATAACACACAAACATTGAACTAGCATAGACGCGGTACTGAGGGGACGAGCAAACATGGGAGACGTCTTCATATATTGGATAAATAGACAGACATCTGAAAAGATCTAGTTGCTTGGGTTCCTTGCGTATGTTCACATGTGCTAAGTTACAGCTGAGCTAACTGTGAGGAGAGTATTAACTATTACTTATATGTTGCTATTTATTATTTTCACTATATGCTACTGAGACTAATTGAAACGGGTAATCTGCAGTTTACGACTCTTTCCTAAACAGCGTAGGGTTAAGCATTATATTTTATGTGTTCGTCACTAAATAAATTCATATCGCTCAGGTGAGAATCGTACGACTATATAATATTTACTATTTTAATTTTCATTCACCAATGACTCAAAAACTAACCCAAGATCACACATACTTATCTAATATCACTCGTAGAGACGGGGTTAGAATATATAGAAATATAATTCGCCTTAATTCATCAAATTAATGAACAGGATTAAAGTAGACTACTAACTACCAAGTTAGTACCTCCGCTTGGTAGTTTCGTTTTTCATAGTACTTTTCGGACCTACGCCCCATCATCAACGCCGTGAAATGAAGTGAAATTGATGATAAGGGTTAAAGTAAAGATCAGTATCAAACCTTCATAGTTTTATTTGGTATATTTTTCTTTAAGTTGTATCTCTTTCTCATTCCAACAATCTTATATTGTCAAAGTCAAAGGAACGTCCAAATTTAAGAGTTTGGTTTGTAATTACTGTTTTATTTTCCATATCTTCAATGTTTAAGAGAATATATAAGCAGGAAAAACACACACACACACACACACACACATATATATATATATATATATATATATATATATATATATATATATATATATATATATTGTTACGTTTTTATTACAAAACCCAGCAATAAACGTTGTTAATAAGAGTTCTTTTGGATTGCAAAATTAAACCTTCACACAAGTTTCACAGTTTTTAACACTGCAAATTTATTTCACAATGCACAATACACTTGGTAGTTATTCTTAATTACTACTCACAGTATACACTGATAGCGTCACTGTTCTTCAGATTACACAGTCCAATAATTCACCCACGGTCACTGAAGTACACCAAAAGAACGGCACTGCACTGCACTGAATTAAACACGGCACTAAACTGTTACTTACAGTCACGGCACAACACTGTTCTTCACATAAAAACACTTTACCGCACTGGACTAAGACGCACTGGATCACTGAACGCACTGTGATATGATCAATAAGACAGCTGAGATAAAACTAACTAGCTCGTGGCTGGCCGGTTCTTTATATAGGTCGTCGGCATACATCAAAGGGGAATTGGCTGGACCCTTCGACGTCTGGACTGGAAGGGACTAGTAGGTGCTAGACTCTCTGTCGGCTTCTTTGATCTACCTCTTCCCAAATACGCGACTCTCTCTGCTAATCCTTCATGTATTTCATTTTCCCAACAATATATGTATATATATATATATATATATATATATATAAGTACGAAAAAGAGAGTAAACATAAAACTGAGATTAGGAACTTAAAAAGTATCTTATTAAATTTCCTTGTGGATTGTAAAGCAATATCGATTGAAAACGCGTATTTATTTATGGTAGCACTTGGTACCGACCGGGCTGTGTTTTCCGTATGTATAGACGAATCTGGTCTAGAGAAAGGATGGCTCTCTAGGCCACGTTCTGATTTAGATATTAGTTGTAAATATTTCACTGCTGATGATGTATAAAGAAAAACACTTTATTTAAGAATTAAGTGTGGGTCTCACTGATGGTGAGTTGCTGTTTGCTAAGTAATCATTCACATGACATTAAAAAATAAATAAATAAAATCAAAGTAAATGTTGATGAAATAAAAGGTGATTTAAAATAAAATTAATAAGCTTGCGACGACAACTAAGCAAAAGAAATATATAATAAGATTATAAAATAAAAATAGAGAGGAAAAAATCAATAATAATTTAAAACTATTTATCAATATGATGGTTTATTATTCCTAACGAACCCAAGATAATGGATTCAGATAGGGTCCACCAGTATTCGTCTTCAATCCCAACTTTCTTGGAATAGTCCGTCACGGAGGGGCTGCGTAAACTAAGTAGATTTCCCATGTGATTGCAACATACACATTTGATCTCGATTCACAACATATTCCCTATTCCCCTAGCGTAATAATTGTAGAGATTAGTTAAGCAACATTGGTCCTATAACATTTTACGATTTTGCCAAGTATTTTGAATATTCGAATCCCCCCCCCTCTAAACCCCTACTATTCCAGGTCTGACTTCAGCCAATAGCAAATATTATCTTCAGTGTTGACAGAAACAGATACATATTGAGTATTATATAGATCAAAGAATCTGCGAAACAAGAACGTAAAATCTTAATTCGCGGCGTGCTTACAGAAGGTATTTGCATGTATCCTTGCATAATAAAGGTCTCTTGAAAACAATATTTAGTATTTAAGCTTAGAATATAGTTCAATTCCCGCCTGGGCAAAGGAAATTATTTAGTGACGGAATTCATTAAATAACATCCTAAGTCGCACCCTGGCTAGAAAGGGGTGGTAACCTGTAGATAACCCGTCCCAATTAGCCTGAGTTGCAAAGTGGACGTTAATAAATAATAATAATTAGAATATAGTAGTTTATGATATAACAGCTTATTGTTAATATGACATATTCATGAATAGGAGTTGGGGTATACAGAAGGCTGAAAACTCAAATACCTATAATAAATAAATATATCGGAGCTCAGGTTAGCCATGTGAGTTAAAGAATAGAAAATATGTATATATCGACATTTATAGGCAATTAAATTTGTAATAACACTGTCTTTATACACTTTTTTGTTACGACGTCTTGAATTTTTAAAATTCCTCCTCCCTAAACCCCCTCTCTCCCCCCAGTCCGATTTCAGCCATTAATGAACTTCATCTTTCATTTTACATGAAACGCTTATATGTTAGTGTAGTAACAACAAAACAGAAATTGAGACATCTCTTAGGCAGGACATTTGAACGTTATTAGATTAGTATTTTATTATGGTCTCTCTGGCTTCCACTCATTATATATATGTATATATATATATATATATATATGTATATATATATATATATATATATAGTGAGTGAGAGCAGCTAGATAAAGGAGGCAGTGGGGGATGGCTCGTTACTTGGGTATGCAGAAGGGTGACCCAAAGGGCTGTATTCACATGGGCCAGGAATCCGGCCCCTCAATTGTGGGGCCCTTGCGGTCCACTCGCCTCCATTAACTACCCCCTCCTCAACTCTCCTCCAACAACTTCCCGCCTCCTTACTCCATTCACTAAACTCTTCATCCAATTCAGCCCAGCTCCTCCAATGACCAAAGCCAATCCGTAAATAGCTCTTAGATTCAATATGCTCCTACATAAACAAAATGGGATTCTCTTAGGTAATATGGCTGGCTGGTAGAGACTCATATTGAAAATTATTTATTAACGTCCACTTTTTGCAACTAAGGCTAATTGGGACGGGTTATCTACAGGTTACCAACCTTTTCTAGCTAGGGTGGGAGTACGGATTTTATTTAATGGATTCCATCTCTAAATAAATTCCTTATATTGATGATCAAGGTGAGTAAGTGTCAGTACTTCGACTTGATGTTTGCATATTTCCCTTAAGGAAATGAGCTATTGAGTTTACACTTATGGTGGGATTTTCGAAACATTTCCTCAAATTTCCATCGATCCTACTCAGAAGATGACGAAAGTTAGGACAGTTCAAAAATTTTATATATATATAGCGGTCACAATTTTTGACTGATCGTTCGTTAAAAGCTCGGTATTTATATATTTTATGTAAAAAACGGGTCAAGTTCGTTAAAGGCTAAAATAGGACTAGTGGGAGGGGGTTTGAGAGGAGGAATTTTGAAATATCTCCGTTGATATGGATTGGGTCAAAAAAAAGTATAGTACAAATCTCAATGTAAACTACGTTTTTTAGAAATGTTGAAATGTACGTTGTTTTTTTTTTTTACTATCTTCATTATTAACCGAGATACCTTTTCATTTTTCAGTTTTCGGCCTTCAGCAAACTCCTACTCCTACTCATGTCATATTAACAGTAAGCTTTTATATCATGAAGCATGATGAGGCGGACTTTCATATTTGGCATACTACTTTCATGGTATCCAATCATCATGGTATATAATCAATTCAATGTCTCAATAACGGGACGTAGTTCCTCAAAATAGTATACCTAATATAATAAAAGTACCAAGTGGAAGCGTTGACGTTTAAATTAACACTGATATATATATATATATATATATATATATATATATATAGAGAGAGAGAGAGAGAGAGAGAGAGAGAGAGAGAGCGTGTGTGTGTTTGAGGCACTGGTGATGGGGTGTAGATCCCGAAAGTACTATGTCGTAAGAAAACTACCCAATGGAGGTACTGACGTTTAATTTAAACCTGATTTGAGACTTCAGCAGATTGCCAAAATGCAGATATACATTGAGCACTTCAAGCCCTGTTCGGTTTCTCATGATGGAACGAAATTTCAAAAATGACTCTAATGAAGGGACACAAAATCATCATCTTCCTTAGAAAAGGTTAGTTCTTTTCATAAGTAGTCTTAGTTCTATGAAATATTGGAATTAAAATCTATGTGCTTGAAGGATAAATATACTATCTATGTTGATAGCATACCTTTTTATTATTATTCCGAATTTATGTATTCAGGTTATTTGAAACAATATCCTTTTAAATTAAACACGATTTGATGACGTATTTTAACATATTTTGGAGAGGTTTTAAATTTAGCAGATAATGGATACCCAGGAATATCCTAGTATGAGTTCCTGAGGATGCGAAAAAGTTGTCTTCCATATAAAACTAAATAATAACTAAATTATCAATTTTTTTTTAATATATTAACTTTCCTAATGAAATCTCAACTTGACAGACGAGTGGACTTTGGGGAAAATGGATTAAATATGGAGTGAGATTCAGAAAAATACTTTAGGAGAGAAAATAAAGTGGCTGTCAACAAATCTACAGACTGTTCCAACATTACTGCTCCAACTTGTTTCTAAGTTATCAGAATTCCAATAAAAACTGTCGATCAGAAGAATGTGGTATGATATTCTCACAAAAAGTTCTTTTCAATGATATATTCATACAAAAAGGACGTTTAAACTGAGCAATTCATAAAAGTTTTCTGTTTGTTTCACTTGACCTTTGAAATTCTCGCTCTTAAAACATTTTTGTAGGGTGCTAGAATCTTAAATGATAACATATCCAGGCATGGGGTTGATATACACATGAACTTCCGAAGGAAAGTTATTTTACGATGGCAATCATTCTTCCCCTACAATTTCAATCTGAATCTATTACAATTATTCCAAGATTAATAATAATTATTGTACATACTGGTCTAGAAACGATTTCAGTTTCTATTATTTCGAATTCATGGAATCCATAAATACTGAAGTAAATTAAGTAACCTTTCATTGTGTTGAAATGAAGGACTCTAGCAACACAGCTCCTTAGAAGTTAAACATTTTAGGAAATTTCTGTAATTAGAACATACGTCAACCTCTGAAAGTAAGGATATCGGTGGGATTTGATACATCGCATGGCATAAACATGTCTTTTCTGTTTGTTAGTACCTGATGATGGCACGTTATTTCCGAAAGGCCTGGTGCTTTAATAAAGAAATAGGTGGGAAAACTTCCAGTTAATAAGACCTGTTTCCATATATATATGGTAGTAAATTTTGATTGATTATTACCTAACGACGAGTAAGCGACAAAAATCATGTAAAGAGAAAGATCAAGTTTGTTAACGGCTGAAATCAAACAAAGAACCGGTGTAAAATATATTACAGCCAATTGTATTGTAAATTCAACTTTTTTTTCTAACTATTATACTAACAGAGGTATTTCCATTCTTTAGCTATCAGTCATGTGTATGACCCCACTTTTACAAAAGAACCTGGTGGAACTGAGCCTCAAAACATCTCAAGTCCAAATAAACTCCATGTCCTGTTCCTAAGACTTCTAAATGGCGTGGAAATTGTGAATAGGTGGTGGCAGATCAGTAATGAGTCCAGCAAGGGGTAATCTGCTTACTGTTACATTTATTACAAAAAATAATAATAAACATGGTATATTAGAGTTCTTTTGAATTACAAAATTAATCACTGCACAATTTATTTGACGATGCTCTACACACCCCCATAAGAGAATGGCTTCATATATATATTTTCTCAAATCTGGCTATATTATTAGTATTTCCCAAAACCATATATTGTGTCCAACCTGCGATGCAGCTACTGTTGTTTTTATTGTAATAAAATGGAAAATAAAATAATGTTCTGTGCTGGATAGAATTATACACAGTTAGTGATGCGTAAAAGAACTGGAAGATCAGATTTTAAAAGTGGACAGACTTGGAGTTTAATTTGGACCTGAGATGTTTAGATGTTCATTTGCACCAAGTGTTTTGTTCTTTTGGCGAATCCCAGTGCATTATTATTGTTCATAAAAACACATTCATAGAAACTGCTAAATAGTTCTTGAAGTTCGTTACTAAAAAGTATTTCATCTTCTCCTGTTGAATTGGCTGTTCTAGTGTGCTGCTGCACAATATTTAGAGTTTTATTCTTAAAATTTAACTTGGTCTGGGGTATTTGGCGGTTAATCTCCTTAACTTCTATGATATTTTTTTTAATATTTTTCATATTCGAAATCCCACTTCATATTACCCCTTTCCAGAAGAGGTATGCATAATAATCCACTGCCTCTTACTGTAATAGTTATATTTTTCCTCCTTATTTCAGAAATCCCTATTATATCATAATTAATTTTATTTAAGGCATTATCCAATTCCATTAATCTGTCTTCACTTAACAGAGTCCGTGCATTGGTCGCTCAAAGAATGAGTCTTCCCTTGTGCTATGACTTCTGCCCATTTTCTCTTCTACTATCCCTTGAATAACGAGGAGATTGGCTTACTTTGGAGTAGTATCTTTCCAGACTGCTGCCTCTCGGTTTCCTTTTTTTTTATTTTATGTGACTCCTTGTTTTTCCGGTTTTTGGTGTCCGTTTCACTTTGCAAAACTTCTGGCGAACTTTCTTCACTATGTTGTCTCTTGGTCTTACTTTTTTCTAATGTTTCCACTTCTTCCAGTGAATGGAGTTTCCCGTCAATGAGATGCTTATCACACAGCAGAAGCACTCGTGAACCTGGGTTTTTAGATTGCTTAAGATGTTTAAATAAACTCCGTCTGTTCTCCCTTACTTCCTTAGGCATATCTTCCTTTCTTTTTACGAGTATAGTTTTACACTCAGAGATTTCTGATAATTTGCGTTTATTTCTGAGAATATCATTTCTTAATATGCTTGATGTAAGAGTTATTTTAATTCATTTAGCCGCTGTTGTTCTTTAATAGCTTATGATTCAGATTTAATTGATTTAATATCCTCATCTATTTCATTTTCCAGATTGTTTGAAGTTTGGAAACAAAATTACACATTTTAGTTTATCAACTTTATTGGCTTTATCTAAAATTGTGTTTAAATTTGCAATTAATTTTTGTGGTTAACATTGTACTATGAGGGTTGCAGCTTGGGTTATAGATAGACCGTGATTACGGTGATGTTGAGCAAACTCTAAGTGAACTACAGTGAGGAAGCCGTGATCTTATCTGAGTGAGGTTCTTGTGACTGTTATAGGCACCTGTTTTTCCAGATTTCAATCTGGAAACTTCAACAGATTTCCTTGGAAACACTTGCACAGTCACAACAATCTCTATATAACAGCCTCTTACAAGGAATAAACGAATCACATGTGACGAATCATACAAAACAGCCACAAATGAGAGAGCACTAGTAACCTTGCTAATAACCACTCTTTCCGTCAACGGACATCTTAATACATATTCACAATGCTGAATAGATTCTAATATTTAAAGCCAAAAACCGATTTCTTTGAAAGCTCTGTTGCATTATTATTGCTATTGAATGATTTATGCTATTGGCTTAGAAATTCGTTTGTGAACGACGCGTAATGGGTATTCTACTAGATAATAACAGAACTAATACAACATCTTTTCCTTCTCTCTTACTTCAGCGTGTTTTGTTTGTAAAACTTTTAATTTCTTCTTTTTATGTATATTGTATTTTTATCTATTGAAATTGTGGCCATTTTGATATCATCTAAAAAGTCGATTGCGTGCTTTCCCTATTTAAATAATTAATTTTAAACTGTTTATATATATATATATATATATATATATATATATATATATATATATATATATATATCATTCATGGTTCATTACATGATAACGATTTCGTAATTGGTTAATTTTTTGATGTCAACATCTTTTTTTTTTATAAAGGTTTTTGAAAATAATACATTTTTAGCCAATTAGATAGTTTTACTTTTTTATTCTCTTTTCTTTTCTTTCTGATTGAATCTATAATAGTCGCATGGCAATCCCGAAGCGATCGCGTCACCACTTGGCGATGCCCAAGGCATCGCTTGAGAAAGGGTTACCCCCCCCCCCTCGCTAGTGTGAGCTAGTTACCAACTTATAATGGACAATTAAGAACTACAAAGCAATGAATTTAACAATTAACAAGAATATTGAAAAAATATATACATTTTTTATTGATTCATTTCACTAATCGTCAAGTTCCTAACATTGAATTCCAGAAAGTAACGGCTAATTAATCTATACAGTCCCCCGGTAAAAGAAAAAAAAACAAGATAAAGATTATCTTAATTAATTTCAATTTCATTGAAGTGGGAACGAAAAAAAAACCCACACCCATGGACCACACTCTCCTGGTGGCTCATGGAAGAGGTTTTTTTTTTTTCTTTTCTTTCTACCGTACGATATTTAATTCTCGGCTCATGAGCAAAGGTTTTACTTAGCTGATAATTTTCATAAATACCTTTCTAGTTTAGAGGCTCAACATCTTTATGTCGCATTTTTTTAGCCTATTTCTCTTTTTATTTTATAAAAAGAGAAGATACATTAAATATTTTGCTTTATACGTTTTTATAACAACGTTTTTAATTCTGGATTAAATAGATTTTTTACACAACATTTTCAAAGGTACGAGTATTGAGTCTGAATGGAATTTTCAATGAGAAACGTTGTCAATTCAACGAGAAAAAGAGTGAATTTATCTCATATTTATTTGTGATATTGGAAAACTTTCCTCATCACATGGCAACAATTAATAGTCCTCATTTTAGCAGATTTCCCTTAAGGGGGGGGGGAGATGACGAAAATGAGGTCCGTTCAAAATTATATATCTATCTATATATATATATATATATATATATATATATATATATATATATATATATATATTTGTCTGTTAACGCTCTAGCGGTCGCATTTTTTGTTTGATCGTTACCAAACTCGATATTTAAACGTTTTATGCAAAAAGACAGATCAAGTTCGTTAATGGCTGAAATCGGACCAGTGGGAGGGAGGGTTTTGCAAATTCGAAATATCTCCGTTACCATACATCGGATCACAAAATTGTGTAGAACCAATCTTATTGCACATTAAATTTACTATAAATATTGTTCTATACAAGTATTCTCTATCTTGAATATTAACCGAGATATTTGCATTTTTATTAAATTTGGGCCGATTACGGATGACTTTCACGCCAAAATCTAATTCGGCTCTTTGCCGCAACTGTTCGGCTCTCGTATGGAGATTTCTCTAATGTATAACTTCACGTGGGAAATCTGCTTAGTTTACGCAGCCCCTGCGTGACGAACTTTTTATTTATAAACGTCCAATTTTTGCAACTCAGGCTAATTGGGACGGTTTATCTAATGTTAGCATTAATGGTTGCTAATGTAATATTAAAGTATGTATAAGTGTTAACTATAAAAATATAATTTGATAAACCGAACTACTTTCTGTTATGAAGTGCACGCCTCCTCTTACACTCGTTTAAACTAAACTTCCGCACTGGGGAGGTTATGACGAAACAGGTTATGTCAGCTAACTAGACATTAAATAAATTATTTTCACGTCCAACCTTAAAGTCGATTATATAATTTTAGGAGGAAATGGTGTATTAAATATTATTAAGAGTTTGATTTATTTTAATTAAGGTTTTTTTTTCTATTTTTATGACATGAATATTTTTTTTTTAACAACGCTCATTTTGTGTACATTTATTCTATGTATCTGTAATATATTCACGCACCACTTTATTTTCACAGTAACATAACACAGTAATTCATTCTTTACATAGTCACAAACAAAACAATAATTCATTAGTTTGTTTAATACTTGTGACTTTTTATCATATGTTAAATACAAAGTATTGATATACCAAACTATCTAAAGGCAGGTAAAATTCCTAAGAGAGGATTACATCTATATCTATATATATATATATATATATATATATATATATATATATATATATATATATATATGTATATATAAAATTGTAACTTCTGTCTGTACATTGATTTTGTTCGCAAAATTTCACGATAACTTTTCGTTTCACATGTCATAGACACCATAACTGCATTTTGTTTCTTTGTTGTCTGTTTGTTTGTTACCTTTTCACGCATAAATGGCAGAACCGAATTTTATGAAACTTGGTATGTATATTACTACTAATCCCACTTATATAATATATAATGTATATTACTACTACTTATATATAATGTATATTACTACTAATCACACTATATTAATATCCTCTGAGACAAACAGGAGTGGGGGTTATAAGGGATGCCTGAAATTAAAAATAGCGATATTTCGTCTCCTATTGGTTTATCGGCCAATATGAACATAACAAAAGTTGTTTATTTTGTTATTTAGAGTAACTTTTGTTATATACACTTTTTTTTATACCGAATTATAAACGAGATATACGCTAAAACCTATAGCGGAAGTGAACAATTTTATTTGGGACAAAAGACCCAACCGAAATAAATAAAACTCGGTATGTGTATTAGCATTAACGCTTTCATTATAATAAGCCATACCAACATTTCTAGGGACGGGCACGAGTGGGGGTTGTAAGGGAGGCCTGAATTTAAAAATAGCGGTATTTCGTTTTCTATACGTTTTTCGACAAATGTGAACATAACAAAGGTTGTTTATTTTGTTATTTAGAGTAACTTTTGTAATATTCATTTTTGTCTTTTAACGAAGTATGAACGAGATATACACTATAAACTAAAGCGGGGGTCAACTATTTTATTGGGCGCTAACGATTGAACCGAACTTAACAAAACTCGGTATGTCGATTAGCATTAATTCTTCCATGGTTATAAGCTATATTAAAATTTTTAGGTTAGTACGGGAGTGGGGGTTATATTTTGACCATATTTGATCGGCGGGGGCAAAGTTCGACATCGGCTCCAGCTATAAAAAATCGATATCGCGAAGGGATTAAAAGAGTAGTGGCTTAGATAATCTTGTTTTTAAGTATTTAAGAAATATTGGGTTATTTGATGAAATATAAAAGCTACTATTTACGATTATGAAAGCTGCATATAGCAAGCGGTGGACGTGGAATATAAGTTTTGCCTCCTCCCAGTTTAACTATTTCTTTTAGTTTTTCTTTTTATATTTTCTTTTTATTATTTTTTTTGTGTTTTACTTTTTATTTTCACCTTTTTTTCCCTCATGTTGTCAATAAAATAACAATTTATATTTAATTTTGTCCATTCTATTTATTTAGTACATTTGTAAAATTTAGCTGTGCAAAAATTTTAATATTTATTTAATTTTGTAAAACTATACTCAAACATGTTAAAAGATGAATCGCCATTGTAGCGGCATCTTAAATAAATAGATCCTCTTGACAGGAGGCTTTGACCAGTGGCATGTAGCTCAACCTTTAGCTCGTACCTAGTCAGCCTGCACTACCTCTCATGGCAGAGTCTGAGAAATTTTATATACCAGCTAAGTTATTTCATTATAATTTAGTGTAAGTAGATACAAGTGTCCACCTTTATAACGCTAAAATGCGCCTTTCTTATTTCAATTTATATTTATTATTGGTACATTTTTAACTATAAATAAATTTATATATATTTAAATTTTGAGTCAAGAGTCGATTGTTGGTGAGCCTTTCCTAAATTCTCTGTTAGCAAATTGGTGGTAGTGGTTGTGAGGATTATCATCTTTCACAGCTTCCACTGCCTGGAATCTATGGATAGCAACAAAGTGACCATTTCATCACACTTCTTTATACGGCCAACCTCCTCCTCAACTAGCTTAAGTTTGTCCTTGGCTTTCTTAGACTTTCATATTCTTCTTTGATGGTTTAATATTTAGGCAAAGTTGTAAGGTGCAGCTGATTCATAGCATCACTTGTTTAAAACTATTGTAAAATTTATATCTGTAAGCAACCTTGGATTTCCTAGACATAAAATGTTGATCAAGACCATCAATAATACCTTCTAGGTGTAACATACCTTCGTTTAATTCGTGTCGTCAATGTAATATATACTTTACCAGCTTACTTTATCACCTCTTTACTTTCATAGTAGAACAACACAATAATTCACTATTTTGTTTTTCACATGTGTCTCTTTATCCTGTGTTAAATACAATGTATTGATATACCACAGTATCTGAAGGTTGGTAACATACATAACAGAGGATTACATATTAATCTAAACGAATTCTGAGAACCTCGGGTCTCCCTCCCCTTCTGCTTTGAATGCTTTAAGTGCTAATATTTTCTATTTCCAGACTAATGTGGTTTATTAGCCACTCAGATTGACTATCCAACGATAAAAAGTCCGTCACGCAGGGGCTGCGTAAACTAAGCAGATTTCCCACGTGAAGTTTTACAATAGAGAAATCTGCCTAATAACAACTGTAGTAGTAAGAAACCTCTAAACCTAAAACATTATTTAGGGCGTAATAACCCAAAGGTTTCTAGCTCCAAAAAACAGTTAACCTAACCTCTAAACCTATTCACGAGGGACGAATAGTTATGGAAATGGCAACCAGAGCTCTCCACGGAAAGTCCGAACATGCAGATTACAAATGCAAATATCTCGGTTAATATTCAAGATAGAGAATAAATGCATATAACAATATTTATAGTAAATTTAATTTCCAATAAGATTGGTTCTATACAATTTTTCGATCCGATGCATAATAACGGAGATATTTTTAATTTTTGAAAATCCCCCCCCTCTAAACCCCCCCTCCCACTGGATTTCAGCCGTTAACGAACTTGATCGTCCTTTTTACATAAAACGATTAAATACCGCGTTTGGTGACGATTAAACAAAAATTGCGACCCCTAGAGTGTTAACAGACAACTATATATATATGTCTATATATATATATATATATATATATATATATATATATATATATATATATATATAGATATATATATATATATATATATAGATATATATATATAGTTTTGAACGGACCTCATTTTCGTCATCTCCTGGGTAGGATCGATGGACATTTGAAGAAATTTTTCGAAAATTCCGTCATGAGTACGACCTCAATAGCTGATTTCCCTTAAGGGAAATCTGCTAAAATGGAATGAAAAGTGGACAGTCGAAGTGTCTTTGGAATGTGAATTCGTATAACAAAGACGTCACAAATTCCCAAGAGTTTCCTCTGAAAGGAAATAGGGAGGACACTTCTAACCAACGACATCAATTCTTATCCCCTCTCCTTCCCTAGCTCCCCCACTCCCAAACTCTACCCATATACCATCTCACGCTCTGGAATTTACCCCTAATCCGTAAAAAGTCCGTCACGCAGGGGCTGCGTAAACTAAGCAGATTTCCCTCGTGTAGTTTAGTAATAGATAAATCTACATACTGCTAACACAACACCACCGAGAACAAATACAAACGGAAATAAGAAATGTTTCACCAATTTCAATAACCTGCCTACAGGAAGCGTTAGGTTAGAAATTTAAACAAACAGGTCTGCCCGCCTCACTCCGGAAAGAAAAACAATTACTGAAATATGTCAGAATATAAAATATTAATTTATTGAGAACTAATTACTATATCTAGTACTGTAATTAATAATAAGTCTAATCATCGTTATCTCCATCAATCAAATTTTAGTAGTCCAAAACCTTAATACGGGGGGGGGGGGTCACCTGGACATATTTGCATGTATCTCGTAAAATAAAGGTGTCTTGTATAATACAATTTTTGGTATTTAAACTTCGAATAATGTGATTTATTATGAATGCAGAGTATTGTTTATGTAACATGAGTAGAAGTGGCGGTTTGCTGATGGCTGAAAACTGAAAAATGCAAATATCTCGGTTAATATTCAAGATAGAGAAGAAATGTATAGAATAGAATAATATTTATAGTAAATGTAATTTACAATAAGATTGGTTCTATACCATTTGTTGATCCGACTTATGATAACAGAGATATTTCGAATTTTCGAAAATTCCCCCCTCTAAACCCCCCCCCCTCCTACTGGTCCGATTTCAGCCATTAACGAACTTGATCTGTCTTTTTGCATAAAACATTTAAATATCGAGTTTGGTAACGATCAAACATAAATTGCGACCGCTAGAGCGTTAACAGACAAATATACAGGGTGTCCCCAAACCAAACGGCCAAACTTTAGGGATCGATAGAGGATCGAAAAACTAAAACAAAAAGTTCTCTGGCATATGCCTCGTTTTCGCTTCGTTTTCGAGAAAATCACAAAAAACTAAAAATAGTTGTGCAAAAACTAGTTAAGGCCAATGGAAGAGCGGATTTTATTCCTTGAATGAATTTTAGCAATAAATGTTATTCCAATACAATTATTGTATTCTAATCTTATACTAACAGAAAGGTAATTGAAAAAAAAAATATTTTTTATTAAGAAAAAATAATAAATACTTTTTTATTCAAATATTCATAGTATAAAAAAAAAATACTTATTTAAAGTAGATAACATTATGAACAATAACTGAAGATTAAAACATAAAAAAAGATTAAAAATTTAGAAAATTAATAAAATAATTAAATATTCTTACTTGGAAAACATAAATGTTTCAGTTTTTAGATGGGTCTACCTTAGAGAGAAAAAAACCCTCAAAATTTTGAAGGTTTTACCTTCTCTAAAAGGGGAGGGCAAGGCACCGACCCACCTCGTCCTATCCAGCGACCTGGGTAGTTGATGTCCAACCAGTCTCGTACGGCCCTTCCGTAATGTGCAGGACAACCATCGAGTTGAAACCAGCTCTCAAGCCTTGTTTCCAAAGGGATATCTTCCAAAAGTGCCCGTAAGTCATTCTCCAGGAATAGATGATAACTTTCAGCGTGAAGTCGAGCAGGTAAAAATACGGGACCTATTATGCGATTATAACAAAGACCGACCCACACGTTTACAGAAAACTCATGCTGGTAGTGAAATTCTCTAACAGCGCGGGGATTTTCATGTGCCCAAAGGTGGTAGTTTCTTTGATTGAATATGCCCGCACGTGTAAAAGTCGCTTCGTCCGTCCAGATTACTTTCGAACTTAAGTTTACATCGTTTTGCAATTGTTCTTTGTACCAATTACAAAAATTTAATTGGCGGGGATAATCAGCAGGTATTAAATTTTGTACCTTTTGTACATGGTAAGCATGCCTGCGGTCAGCCCTTAATGTGCGCCAAATGGTTGTCTTTGGTATGCTTAGAACTGAAGCAGCTCTCCGGACGCTTGTGCTAGGGTTGGTATTGAAGTGCCTCAGTATCCTCTCCCTCCGCCTCAGGTCGGCTTCCATCGGAGCCTGCATACGGTTTCCACGACGATTACATGAGAAGGACCCAGTCTCTGGAAGCCTTCTGAAAGTGCTGGTAAAAACACCTCTGTGTGGGGTTTCTCGGTCAGGAAACCGTCTGCGATTTTCCCGATCTGCCTGACGTGCATTGCCATCGCAGAATCCGTAGACGTAGACTATGTCCGCGTATTCAGCGTTGGTAAATCTAGCCATATTTGTTGACTTCACTGAACAGTACTAGCAACACCACTAATGTGAGAATGCGAGGCTGGATCCCCCCCCCCAAAAAGATTAAAATGATAGTAAACATTTTAATCCTTTCTTTTTAAGTTTAAACACTCAACCTAGACGTTTAATTGATAAGTAAACCGTGAGAATAATCATGTTTTCTAAATTTACTCCTCGTAAATTAAAAACTTAAGCTTACTCAAAAAGACAATAGTTTTTTGTAATTTAAATACATTATTAAAAAAAAAATACACTTTTTGCACAACTATTTTCAGTTTTTTTGTGATTTTCTCGAAAACGAAGCGAAAACGAGGCATATGCCAGAGGACTTTTTTTCTTCTTTTTCGATCCTCTATCGATCCCTGAAGTTTGGCCGTTTGGTTTGGGGACACCCTGTTTATATATATATATATATATATATATATATATATATATATATATATATATATATAATTTTGAACGGACCTCATTTTCGTCATCTCCTGGGTAGGATCGATGGACATTTGAAGACAATTTTTTAAAATCGCGTCATGAGTACGACCTCAATAGCTGATTTCCCTTAAGGGAAATCTGCTAAAACGACACAGGAATAAATATACAATATTACTGTACAATGAGCCCTAGAATGATTTTCTAATCTAAAACAAATATCACAAATATTTTTGATTAAACTTTCTAAGTTCTAACAAATTTATGTTAACGAACTATATTTTAGAGCTTATTTTATCGAGTGCCTGTACTGAAATGACTATGTGGAATAATCGGTGGAAAAGAGAGGGCGTTTTTATAGAGTAATGGACTACAAAGACAATTTTGTTATATTGCATCTTAAATGCAACATACCGTTCACGTTCTTCCAGCATTATATTCAGGCTGCACTAGTGTATACCAAAAGGTTTACAAAGCAAGAGAACAATTAATCTGACAGACTAAATGATACGGGTTACATTATTATTTGTTCACTGACCCATTCGCGAGGCAATAATTGATTTAAAGAACACTACATTAACAGTATGTGATCCATTTTTGGTTGCAATGCCCATTAAGAAATGTAAAATTTAGTGTTGTGGTATCTTTGTATCTGTGGTCTGTTTTAGTAATTAAATTATACTACCCTATTTGCTATGTGGATGTTAATTTATATACAGTTTTTAATCTCTTGGATAGTTCAACTTATGTATCCTATTCTTGTAGATCAGCGAGGATTGTAGTGCTTACGACTGACTAGAAGAATAGGTATATATATATATATATATATATATATATTGTTTAAAAAAGCAATCATCTTTTTAAACTATTGATGGTCTACAGTAGTTAATTTATACTTTTTTCATGACTCAAATGCTAAGTGATTTATTCGTACTTTCTTGTTTTAGCAGATTTCCCTTAAGGGAAATCAGCTATTGAGGTTGTACTCATGAAGAGATTTTCGAATTTTTTCTTCAAATGTCCATCGATCCTACCCAGGAGATGACGAAAATGAGGTCCGTTCAAAACTGTATATATATACTAGCTCAGATACCCGGCTTCGCCCGGGAATTCATTTGAGGCTGAATGGTGATGGTATTTTATTTTTGGTAAGGCTTTACTTTGCACAATATTTTGACATTTCCCCGTCCCAGTGTTTAGAGTTTATTATACCTGTCGTTGCTATGGATTTGTTGATAATAAAATTAATATTTCATGTAAGACTTCACTATCCTCCATATTGTCATATTTCCCGTCTCCTGTGCATTATGCATAGATTTGAATTATTAAGGAGAAAAAATTGACATACATTTGAATTAATTTTTTCAGGTGAGGTACCTGGTAGTTCATATTGAAATAATATGAATAAATAATATGTTATATCAAATAACAAAATAAACAACTTTTGTTATGTGCATATTTGCCGAAATCCCAATAGGAAATCATTATTTTTAATTTCAGGCCTCCCTTATAACCCCCACTCCTGCCCGCCCCTAGATATGATAGTATTGCTTATTATAAGGAAATCGTTAGTATTAATTCACATTGCGAGTTTGGTTTAGTTCGGTTGAGTCTTTTGTGCCAAATAAAATTGTGGACTCCCGCTATAGTTTTTAGCGTATAACTCATTTATACTTCCGTATAAGGCAAAAGTGCATATAACAAAAGTTACTCTAAATAACAAAATAAACAACTTTTGTTATGTTCATATTTGCCGAAAAAGCAATAGGAAACGACATATCGCTATTTTTAATTTCAGGCCTCCCTTATAACCCCCACTCCTGTTCGTCTTAGAGAATATTAATATAGCCTAAAGTCTAAGTTGGGCTAGTAGTAATATACATACCAAGTTTCATAAAATTCGGTTCAGCCGTTTTTGCGTGAAAAGGTAACAAACAAATAAACAAACAGACACGAAAGAAACAAAATGTAGTTATGGTGTCTATGACATGCTAAACAAAAAGTTATGGTGAAATTTCGCGAAAAATATTAATGTACAGACAGAGGTTACAATTTTATATATATACTAGCTAAGGTACCCGGCTTCGCCCGGGAATTCATTTGAGCCGGAATGATGATGGTATTTTTTCGGCGACTTTACTTTGCATAATATTTTGACATACCCCCGTTTCAGTGTTTAGGGTTAGTACCCGTGGTTGGTTTGGAATAGAAAATGAAATATCATGAATTTTTATTTCAGGCCTCCCTTATAACCCCCACTCCCGTTCTAACCTAAACATTTTAATATAGCTTATAACCATGTAAACATCAATTTTAATTTATATATTCTGAGTTTTGTTGGAATCGATTCAACCGTTGGTGTCCAACTCCCGCTTTAGCTTTTAGTGTATATCTCGTTTATAAATTGTTATACAACAAAAGTGAATATAACAAAAGTTACTTTAAATAACAAACTAAACAACTTTTGTCATGTGAATATTTGCAGAAAACCCAATAGAAAACGAAATCCCGCTATTTTTAATTTCAGGCCTCCCTTACAACCCCCACTCCTGCCCGTCGCTAGAAATGTTGGTATGGCTTATTCTAAAGAAGGCGTTTGTTTTATTACACATACCGAGTTTGGTTTAGTGCGGTTGAGTCTTTTGTGCCAAATAAAATAGTTGACTCCCGCTATAATTTTTAGCGTATAACGCCTTTATACTTCGGTATACGACGATAGTGTATATAAAAAAAGTTTCTCTAAATAACAAAATAAACAACTTTTGTTATGTGCATATTTGCTGAAAATGCAATAGGAAACGAAATATCACTATTATTAATTTCAGGCCTTCCTTATAACCCCCACTCCTGCCCGTCCCTAGAAATGTTAGTATGGCTTATTATAAGGAAGGCTTTTGTGCTAATTCACATACCGAGTTTGGTTTAGTTCGGTTGAGTCTTTTGTGCCAAATAAAATTGTGGACTCCCGCTATAGTTATTAGCGTATAACTTATTTATACTTCCGTATTCAGCAAAAGTGCATATAACAAAAGTTACTCTAAATAACAAAATAAACAACTTTTGTTATGTTCATATTTGCCGAAAACCCAATAGGAAACGAAATATCGCTATTTTTAATTTCAGGCCTCTCCTTGTAACCCCCACTCCTGTTGGCTTCAGAGAATTTTAATATAGCCTAAAGTCTAAGTTGGGTTAGTAGTAATATACATACCAAGTTTCATAAAATTCGGTTCAGCCGTTTATGCGTGAAAAGGTAACAAACAAACAAACATACACGAAAGAAACAAAATGTAGTTATGGTGTCTATGACATGTGAAACGAAAAGTTATCGTGAAATTTCGCGAAAAAAATCAATGTACAGACAGAGGTTACAATTTTATATATATATATATATATATATATATATATATATATATATATATATATATATATATGTCTGTTACCGCTCTAGTGGTCGCAATTTTTGTTTTATCGTTACCAAACTTGATATATAATCGTTTTATACAAAAAGAAAGACCAAGTTCGTTAATGGCTGAAATCGGACCCGGGGGAGGGGGGGTTTGGATGGGGAGAATTTCGAAAATTCTTAATATCTCCGTTATTATGCGTCTGGTCGAAAAATTTAATAGAACCAATCTTATTGCAAATTGTAATGTTCTATAAATGTTGTTATGTACATTTTTTCACTATCTTGATTTTTTACTGAGATATTTGCATTTTTTAGTTTTCGGTCTTGAGTAAAGCCCCACTCCTACTCATCTCATATTTTCAATATTCTATTATGTTATGAAGTACTTTATTTGAAGCTTAAATACCAAATATTGTTCTCATTGAACTTTTAAGTTTTGTGACGGACTTTTTAGCCTTCAGTAAACCCCACTTCTACACAACCCTACTAATTATTCATTTATACTTTCAGCTGGTGTAATCAGGTTAATCAGGAACACTTTTTTGTGGTTCCTCACAATTTATTTTTCACAAACGCTTAGCGCTTTCGGGAATTAAATTCCCATCTTCAAAGCTAAAAACAATAAAACATCCTAATTAAGGACTTTCTAATAGATTAGTAAATAAGAAATTATTAATTTATTATATTTTAATTATAACTATGTTGTTAAATATATGTGTTATTGTTTTATTGACGGTTTTGTTATATGACCAATTATGTACATTTTAAAAAAAAAATAGTTGTTAAACTCCTTAATTGTGGTGCTTTATTGGTTTCAGCTCTGAAAATGGGAATTTAATTCCAGACAGTGCTAAGCGTTTGTAAAAAATAAATTGTGAGGAGACACAAAAAAGAGTTTCTGATTAACCTACTAGGTAATTATAATTTAATATTTACTGTAAGCCACCGAGTACACCTAAAATTCCGTTTACATGCGTTTCTTAATACGAGAGAAATAGGGAATAGATGATCAGTGTACCTGGACAAGGGAAATCTGCTAAGATTGCGCAGCCCTGAGTGACGGACTTTTTGATAGTACTGATGAAATCAGATTGTCTGTACATTTCCATCAGTTCGGAGTTGCTTCTGATGCAGCATCTGTATTGCAACATCTCATTCGGTTACGAGGAGGAGGTCTTGATTAAATACTGTTCTTAATACCAACTCAGGAAATAGGAAGAAAAAAAAAAACTAATAAGTTTTGGGAATGAATATTGGCAAGTGAAGGACATATTTCAATCAACTCTCGAATATAAATTCATTCATGTTAATTATGGACTATAAAATAATGACAGAAGGGGTCAATCGTCGTCGATCAAATAACTCTTGGTAGAGAATCCGATTTTTAATTTTACTACATGCACTTATACAGACGGTAAATTTGAAATAAAGAGAAAGAAAATACTACTTCATTTTCTATCACCATCGTTCCGCTAAGTGTGAAGGCGAGGTAAATTCATAATTTTATAGTAATTCTCAAAAATATACATTGAGGTGATTGAAATTTTCTACTAATATTTAAGAGAACACAAAAGATAGAATATTTTAGAAATGAGAGTTTGTGGACATTTGAATTCTACATATATTATTGATATTACCTTCATCAAAAATCATAGTAAAACCCATATAAGCACAAGGATATTACTCGAATTTGTGAGATACCAGAATTTTATAATTGTCCGTAATATATTTTCTCCTTTTCTGAAGATGAAGTTACGGATAGGTGATTGGAAATAAAGAATTGTAGGCACGTATCTCCCTTAATTTAACCCTTATCTGGGAACAACTACTACGCTTACGTGCACACTTATATTTCCTAAATTTTCAGTTTTTCTCTTCCTTTATCCTATACTCTTTTTGAGTAATTTTGGGGAAAAATAATGTTAACAGTATATGTCAATATTTAACTATGATTGAAATATTATATAAAAGAAAGAAAAAAAAGAATTTTCTGCAATTATAAATTGAATAACGTCTATGCAAAATATATATATTAATGAACTCCATTCTATAAATTAAATCAATTTAAAAGGGAGCTTGCGAAAATTTTGAAATAAAAAGATAATTAATATTTAAGAAATATGAGTCTTCAATAAAATAAAATATATAAAAATAACAGGAACAAAAGAAAAAAACTGAAACTCTATTAAGGCATGTTACATAATGTTGTATCGTAACTAATAAGTGAATACAAAGAAATCATAAAACCTATAATTTAATTAAATTGTTTTAAAAAACTTCCCAATTTAGAATTTGATCCACTGTAGAGTCACTCGTTTCGTAATGCATGCAGTATGAATAATAATATTTTATTATTAAAATTGAAGAAAAGAGCTATAAGGTTTATAATGCAGGTAGAGGAAAAAATGGTCACATTTCTACAGTAATAACGTTTTATTAGGCACCTTCTGCTTAGTGTGTAACATGACGGAACGTGCTCCCCACTCGGTAATAGAATTAAATATTTTTGTCATAATCTCTTGAAATATATATATATATATATATTTAAAATGGCCAATTTAGAATAATACAATTATTTTGTATACCGTAAAACTCCCCAACTTTGTGACACTCAAGATTTTGGGCATACAGAGCAGTCTAGCGGCTGTGGGGATTAATCTTGAGTGTCACAAAGTTGGGAGCCTGTCACAAAGTTGAGGAGTTTTACTGTAATATTACGTTTGATTGTACTATATTTCAATATTAGCATTACTACATCCATTATTAAAAATACTATTCCATGTACAATATTACCATGTAAATACATTGATGGAACATATTAATTCGAATTTAAAATATATCCATGTAATGTCTAATTTAGTAAATGAATCAATAATTATTTCAGCGAAATACAGCAAATAGAATCATGTTACCATGGGCCTTAAAATAATTAGGTTGTGGTTAAAAAAATTGTGTAGGTAGTGTATAAAATTTTCTATAAGAAATAACAGATCGAACATAGCCAGCTTCAATCTTACTAAGTGAAAGAAAAAATAAATGTTTGTGTTAATATACGTATATGTGATTATAAATCTATCTATATACATAAATAAAATTCTATCGTTCATATGTTTACAAACAGGCATTGATTTTTTTTTAATTTTACGATACTTTTTCGTATCACATGCCATTGAAACGATATCAAAATTTTTTGGCTTTGGTGTCTGTTTGTGACAACAGTCCTTTGGCTTATCAACAATGTTTGGCTTTGGTGTCTGTTTGTTACGACAACAGTCCTTTCGCTTATCAACAATGTTTGTCTTTGGTGTCTGTTTGTTACGACAACAGTCCTTTGGCTTATCAACAATGTTTGGCTTTGGTGTCTGTTTGTTACGACAACAGTCCTTTGGCTTATCAACAATGTTTGGCTTTGGTGTCTGTTTGTTACGACAACAGTCCTTTTGTTTATCAACAATGTTTGGCTTTGGTGTCTGTTTGTTACGACAACAGTCCTTTAGCTTATCAACAATGTTTGGCTTTGGTGTCTGTTTGTTACGACAACAGTCCTTTGGCTTATCAACAATGTTTGGCTTTGGTGTCTGTTTTTTACGACAACAGTCCTTTGGCTTATAAACAATGTTTGGCTTTGGTGTCTGTTTTTACGACAACAGTCCTTTGGCTTATCAACAATGTTTGGCTTTGGTGTCTGTTTGTTACGACAACAGTCCTTTGGCTTATCAACAATGTTTGGCTTTGGTGTCTGTTTGTTACGACAACAGTCCTTTGGCTTATCAACAATGTTTGGCTTTGGTGTCTGTTTGTTACGACAACAGTCCTTTGGCTTATCAACAATGTTTGGCTTTGTTGTCTGTTTTTACGACAACAGTCCTTTGGCTTATCAACAATGTTTGGCTTTGGTGTCTGTTTGTTACGACAACAGTCCTTTGGCTTATCAACAATGTTTGGCTTTGGTGTCTGTTTGTTACGACAACAGTCCTTTGGCTTATCAACAATGTTTGGCTTTGGTGTCTGTTTGTTACGACAACAGTCCTTTGGCTTATCAACAATGTTTGGCTTTGGTGTCTGTTTTTACGACAACAGTCCTTTGGCTTATCAACAATGTTTGGCTTTGGTGTCTGTTTGTTACGACAACAGTCCTTTGGCTTATCAACAATGTTTGGCTTTGGTGTCTGTTTTTACGACAACAGTCCTTTGGCTTATCAACAATGTTTGGCTTTGGTGTCTGTTTGTTACGACAACAGTCCTTTAGTTTATCAACAATGTTTGGCTTTGGTGTCTGTTTGTTACGACAACAGTCCTTTAGTTTATCAACAATGTTTGGCTTTGGTGTCTGTTTGTTACGACAACAGTCCTTTGGCTTATCAACAATGTTTGGCTTTAGTGTCTGTTTGTTACGACAACAGTCCTTTGGCTTATCAACAATGTTTGGCTTTGGTGTCTGTTTGTTACGACAACAGTCCTTTGGCTTATCAACAATGTTTGACTTTGGTGTCTGTTTGTTACGACAACAGTCCTTTGGCTTATCAACAATGTTTGGCTTTGGTGTCTGTTTGTTACGACAACAGTCCTTTAGCTTATCAACAATGTTTGACTTTGGTGTCTGTTTGTTTATTTGATTGTTACCTTTTCACTGCTATACTACTGAACAGAATTGTATGATACTCTTAAGTGTATAACGCAACATAGACTTTAGGCTATATAAATATTTTAATGACTAAAAGGAGTGACAACTCGACTCTCTCACTGTTAAAGAGCCTTGGTTTTCTTGAGCTATGGCATCAAAGATTATCCTGATTAAATCATCACATTGAACTCTTAATATTTATATTATATTATATTTCATATTGGTTTACAACTATTTGCATTTATCAGCCTTCAGAAAACCGCCACCCTTACTCATGCAACATCATCTCGAGCTTTTATACCACTAAATACCTAAGACATAGATTTAATTACCACCCATGTGTGCTTAGGATTCTTTCTAAGATAGAAATTAAAAAAATAAATAAGAGAATTTGAGAATTTAATCACGTTCAGGACCTACATTTCCCCCCAAAAAGAACAGAAACAATCTTGCAGGAGAAAATACTGAACTTCAAAGAATTAAGGCAACAAGACATATACTCACTATTAATGGACTAAGTTTAAGTAAATTTTCACATTGACAGGAGCGAGAGTTAGACAATGGCTGGAGAGAAATGAAACGTTTTGTCCGTAAATGGCCTACAAGCCAAAGAAACTCTGTTTAGGGCGGAGGAGTAGATTTAACTTAGGGAGGAGTAGGGGATTCACACTTGAAACAAAGCTATCTCATGACTAGTCAGAAAATTTCCATTTGAACTCACTGTAACATGCAACTGAGTCTAAGAAAATGATAAACATCCCTTAGAACCTCTCAGGAGCCCTGAAAGAATGTAGCACCATAAAGGAGAACATTGTTAGGTTATTAGAAAATGTTTAAAACCAGACTATCCAATTACAATCAAACGGATAAAAATGTATGATAACGCGCATGGATGTGATGAATCGGAATAAAATACTAGTGAACAAAGTTCTCTTATTCCTAAGTATACGCATTAAACATTCATGTGCACAGTTGGTAAGTAATTTATTATGAACATTACATGAAGTATGTGTGAGTATGTGAAAATATATATATATATATATATATATATATATATATAAAATTGTAACCTCTGTCTGTAAATTGATTTTTTTCACGATAACTTTTCGTTTCACATGTAATATTATTATTATTATTATTATTTATTTGAGACCCCGCTACAATGGCGATTCATCTTTTGACATGTTTGAATATAATTTTACAAAATTAGATAAATATTAAAATTTTTACAAAGCTAAATGTTACAAATATACAAAGAAATAGAACCATGCCGCTACAATGGCGATTCTTAATATGCTAAAATATAATTTCACAAAAGTAAATAAATATTAAAATTTTTACACAGCTAACATTTACAAATGTATAAAATAAATAGAATGGACAAAACTAAATATAAATTGTTACTATATTTACAACATGAGGAAAAAACAAAATAAAAATAAAACAAACAAAAAACCTATAAATAGTTAAACTGGAAAAAGGCAAAACTTATAATCCACAGTGCTTGCTATATATAACTTTCATAATTGTGGATAATAGCTTTTATATTTCATCAAATAAGCCATTATTTCTTAAATACATAAAAACATCATCTTTAAATTGGCTACTGTCGGCCAATAGTTCGCATACATTTGTGGGCCATGGGTGCGTTTTCACTTGTGTGCAGTCAGTATGTGTTTTACAGTCAGCGTTCTGTTGCAGTAGCGACATATAGGTTCATCTTCATGAGTACATGTAACAGACACCATAACTGCATTCTGTTTCTTTAGTGTCTGTTTGTTTGTTTGTTACCTTTTCACGCATAAACGGCTGAACTGAATTTTATGAAACTTGGTATGTGCATTACTACTAACCCAACTTAGACTTTAGGCTATATTAATGTTGTCTTAGACGAACAAGAGTGGGGGTTATAAGGGAGGCCTGAAATTAAAAATAGCGATATTTCGTTTCGCATTAATTTTTCAGTAAATATTCACATAACAAAAGTTATTTATTTTGTTATTTAGAGTAACTTTTGTTATGTACACTTTTGTCGTATACATAAGTATAAATGAGTTTAACGCTGAAAACTATAGTGGGAGTCAACAATTTTATTTGGCACAAAATACCTAACCGAATTGAATGAAACTCCGTATGTGTATTATCACTAACTCCTGCATGATAATGAGCCTTACCAACATTTCTACGGGTGAGCAGGAGTGGGGGTTGTAAGGGAGGCCTGAAATTAAAAATAGTGATATTTCGTTTCCTATTGGTTTTTCGGCAGATATGCACATGACAAAAGATGTTTATTCTATTATTTAGAGTAACTTTAGTCATATTCACTTTTGTCGTATAACAAAGTATACACGAGATATACACTAAAAAATAAAGCGGGAGGAATTAAGGTATGAAGCAAGTAATGTGCGTAGAAATATTGATATGCTCAACAGTTCATTCCAATATGAACTACCAGGTACCTCCCCTGGATAAATTAATTCAAATCTATGTTAATATTTTATCCTTAATAATTCCAATCTATGTTACTTTTTAACGCCAGCAACAGATTGCACCAAGTAAAGTATAGCCCCCCCCCCTTCTCTTATCCCAAACATTAATTCATGAGAAACGCCGGTTTTCCCTATGTCTATTTAATACTTTATTTAATTAATTAAAACGTGAAAAATATTTGAACAAACAGTTTTAGTATTGTGAAGATAATGTAATCTGACTTGTTAATATAATTTATTGTATTACAGGATTGATATCCTAAATGAGTTGGCACCAGTGAACCTAGGGAGGTCTGGGGTGGGGGTTACTTCCTATGTCCTATCTGTTCTGTCGCTTCACTGCCAACCTAATATTAGTCTATGTTTACTTGATTATTGATGCTTATATTTTTAGCAATGCAGTGTTATTCTCAGGAATGTGAATTTGTTTAATTATCATAAATAAATAATTTAAAAAGATGAATGCAATCAGTTATTTCTGGCATTTATTAACTCAGCTCTGTTAATATATGATATATTTTACTATGTACCAATAAGGGTATACAGTTTTGAATCTATACTTACAAAAGAGTATTTTTAATAGTGGTTATGACGTACCTAAAACAGCTGTCACCGTGGGCTTTGTACCGCATCAAAGGAAAGAAGCTATTATTCATACATGGTTTGGAAGACAGAATACTTTCTACGATTATGAATTATATGGTCCATTACGTTATAAAAAAAATTACATGCACAGGAGACGGGAAATATAAAAATATTCAGGACAGTGAAGCCTTAAATAACAAATAATTTTATTATTAAAAAATCCACAGCAACGACGGGTATAAACCCTAAACACTGGGACGGGGAAATGTCAAAATACTGTGCAAAGTAAAGGCTTACCAAAAAAATATCATCATTCAGCCTCAAATGAATTCCCGGGCGAAGCTAGTATGTATGTGTATATATATATATATATATATATATATATATATATATATATATATATATATATATATATATATAAGTCGTGCAGTATTTGGGAATAATATGCTGAGAATAAAAAAAGCTTGACAGAAAATACCTCTCGTTTAATTAATGAAACTCACTATACATTCAAAAACACATCTCATGTACAATTTCCCTTTATATTTAATTTAAAATTTACAGAATATATCTCATTTTCCATATACTGGGTGAAATTTATTATGTTCAATTTGTTATTTATAACCACTTCCAAGAGACCAATGTTGGATTTTTTATTGGAAAACCTCATTGACATATTAAACTAAAAAGAACTTATTTACATTCATAGCAACAAAACCTAATCTACATTTAATATCCTCCTTGCTTACCAATTTTTTGTCATATTCCAGAGTCTCATTCCTCATTTGAATTCTATCTGCGATGCCTTTGCTTACCCTGATAAAGTTATATACAATTTCTTATTTGTGCAAATCCCTTCCTCCAAAACAGAAAAATGTAGACGTTCCAATGAGAGGTTTAATGGCAAGGAGATGAATTATCTTTTATATTATTAGTGATAAAAGGAGCTTATACTATATTTTTTTTATATCTATATAAATAAAATAAGTACTCCCAAGATGTTTTCATTTCTGAGCTAGGGCTTTCGGCAGTAACGTGCCATAATCAGTTTCTGACATTACCATATTGCTTTTTAAGTAAAGTGTCCCTACTGAGGTTTCTCTATCTTCTCTCATTACCTGCTCTGTCTGGTTAGAGATTTAAAATAACTTCCTTTAAAATTAGCCAGAATTTATTTTCAACATATAAATCATACAGTGCCGGTATTAATGCATTTCTCTGGGTTACATTAATCAATTTAGTACTGAAAACATAGGAATAATCCAGTGGCCCTGACCTAGCACCTAGTGATTATCATCTGTTTCCAAAGTTGAAGACATTTTTGGGTGGAAAACAATTAGGAAATGACGATGAACTAAAAGAAGCAGTGACAACATGGCACAAATCGTTCGCGGCTGAAGAGTATAACGTCGGAATAGAAAAGCTAGTCCCACGTTACAACAAGTGTCTCGAAAACAACGGGGATTACGTAGTAAAGTAGAATAAGGTACTGTGGCATTGTAAATAAAGTTTGGTGTTGATATCTTTTGTCTTTATTTAACCATGCTAAAGCGATCTTTACTTTCTGGACGACCTACGTATAAAAGGCCAGTGGCGCAGGGGGCTGGTCCTCTGTGTGTGTGTGTGTGTGTGTGTGTGTGTGTGTGTGTTTGTTTGCGAGTGTGCGTGTGTGGTATTCCATAATTGAGAAAATAAAGTAGTTTTGTTACTCGGGATGCATTAATTCTGAAGAAAATAATAATAAATACAGAAGCCTTCCAAGTTTGTAGAGAGTATACAACTTTAAGGCAACGAATGTTTGGCTGTGCACTGTTATAAACATATTTAAAGAATAATTAGAAGATAAGTTTCATTTCAAATGTATTTTACTATTGAGATTTGAAGGAAAGTAGCAACTAAAAATTTTAACATGTGGTAAAAAAAATAACAATAAATGTAATCATATAATATAAAGTGAATAATCGATTAGAAACAATGAAAATGTTTATTTCTGGCAGAATGGACAGAATAAGGATATAAAAACAGATGTTCGAAATTAATTAGTTAAAGTTTCAACTGTACCATGGAGAAGAGAAAGGTGGAGCCTATTGGGACAAAGATCTTATTAAGAAGTATAACTGGGAATAGGGGAAAAGGGAGATCCAGGAAGTCACTTGTGGAAGACATTTTTCCAAATTCTTATGGATTTTTGGTAGGTTTGAAATGAGTAACATTTGGAAGAACCCGATCGTTTGCACCAGAAAAGAGTTTTGTTGAAGTTTGTATTAGATGGTGATGGATACATGTAAAAATAAAAATCATTCAAGATATGAATTTCGGGATTCACTTCAAGTTAAAATAAATGTTTGCACATTTCATTTTACGAAGAAATATTGTAACCCTATTACGCTAGTTTATGCATTTTGTAACAAATTAATACGTTTGTGAATTAATTGATTGAGATTGAGTAACTACTTTAAAAATAATAAGTATTAGAATGTTATACTAGAAAAAAGAGTAATAACTTGTCGATTGTCAGATAAGAAATAGTAGCGTACACATTTGCTAGTACTAAAGTAAATACTTCTCACTTTTTTTATTTCATTTTTTTTTTACAAAAATATGGTTTAAATCCATTGTTGAGATAAGGGTTAACACTTCCACTAGGCTTTAAATGTTTATTTCAGTGCTAGCTTTCGAGGTTCTGCCTCATCATCAGAGCTCTGTTAAAATAAGACAGGTACAAAAGAAAAATATATGCAGTCTATGATTTTTTTAAAATTTTTAAAGACAATGAATTTAAAAAAAAAAAAAACAATAACCTAAGTCATAGTCTCTCGATTTTTGCTGGCTGGTGGAAGTCCATCATCAACGGAAGGATCAAAAAGGTCAAACACAGGTCCGGCGGGTTTCGCCGGAGATGTCGGCTCAATAGGGACCAACTCTAGAGCACTGATGATGGGACGGCTCGCCCCGAAAGTACTTTGCCTGTAATAAAGAAGTATTAAGAGTGGAGGTGTTTGACCTTTTTGATCCTTCCGTCGTCTAAGTCATAGTCATTAAAACAAAATTTTACAAATGTTAAAAATACAATTAGTCATACCAACATCACATTTTTCTAACAATTATCCTTAAAAAACTTTAATTTTATATAATTTAAGACCTATAAAACTAGTATATGAATAAATAAATACGCCCATGTTTGTCTCGAAAATACTCCTATAAATACTCAAAGGAAAAGTAATATGCAAGCATCCACCTTTTCTCTATAAATCGGCGATGTTACCTCACTTCTGCCTCTGAGTGGTCTGGCTAGCTAGGCTACGCAGGAACATGCCTCGCCACACCTCCTCCTTTCGCATTCAGTGTGCTCTCAGGTGATAGGTCATCTAATTTCATTTCGATCCGTCTTTTCCCCTTTATTTATACTGTGCAATACTTAACCGTCTAGGAATGCTGGTTTATTATTTTCTTTCGTAATATGTTTTTTTTCATTTGTGAGTCATCCCTTGTCAATTGTTCCTCTTCAATCTCTTACGCAATTATCTACCACTTTGGCCAATGTATGTTGTACTTTTTCAGACTGCATAAATATAAGGAATGCTAATTAGTTATGAATCCTTGTCTGCTACTTTACCTGAGAGGCTTTCAGCAACACCTCTCTACATTTTCTTCTTAATCCTCCGCTCCGCCATGCACTACTGTTAACCATTTGGAGTGGCCAAGTGTTTAGTAAAATTCTAACTAATTTTGGAAGCCTCTAATGGGAACATTAATGAGCCTTCCAACATAATAGGTGAAACCTGCCATTTTATGTTGCCTTTGATAATATGAGTCCACCAGTATCATTATATATCTGGAACTCGATATATGATAGATTCTGAAAGAGTGGGTGCTACCTACTTTGCTAATTTTAAGATCAAGGAACTTAAGTGTGATTAAATTTAAATAACTAGTAGTTCGTAATATATCTTAGTTATACAGAATTTGATGTAAATGAGACCAATGCATTAAATAAGGCCCTTCAATATTGCCCACAAAAGTGTCCACTAAACATTTAAATTTAATCCAACTTATTCCAGATCCAATAGAGAAGAATTGATCCATTCTATAAACGACCCATATGGATTTTTCCGTTAATCCCGTATCTTAGCATATCTGGACATTAAAAATATGTTCCCCAGCATCCCATCGGACCACGTTATAAAAGTTTTTAATTTACTTTTTAAAATTAAAAAGATCGATTCCATAATTTACCACACAGTTTTGAATTTACTTACTGTATGCTGGAGACAGAGCTACTTCAGGTGTAAAAATAGGTTCTAAAGGGTGAAGACATGCCTGATAATGGGTTCCCATTGTCAGCTGAGATGTTCATGATATATTTTGAAGTAATTATGTCTACGCGTAACCTTTCCGTCCAGATATCGACTTTATAGACGATATGTACATCACATTTTAATTAGTTTCTCGGGTGGAGCAAAGGAATTGGATGATCCGGAGGAATACATAAACAGTTGCTATAGGTCCGCAAAACTTCAGTTGGAGAATGAAAATGAAGTTTCCTTTAATTTCCATGATCTTCAAATTAACAGCGTAGGTAGCATCATAATCTATCACAAACCGAGCTTAAGTGATATAATGATACCAGCCTCATTCTGTCACAGGCAATATAAAATGGCTGGTTTCACCTATTATGTCGACAGGCTCAAAATCCAAAGATCCCTCTTAAGGGAAATATGCTAATTCAATTTGTCAGAGAATTAATGATCATTACTGGGGTTATGAAAAATGTCAAAGAAGAGTTCATAACAATCAATAGTCATAAATGTTATATGCAAAAATGAAAAAAAAAGGTGGTATATGTGAAAGAATATCGAGAGAACATAATAAAGAAATAACAGTTAGAGGTTGACCGAATTTTCGTAAAGATATTCTTTATCAATATTTTGAATGTAAAAACTTTTCTAAAATTGTAAAATGAAAGCATTTAAATATTTCCAAGATGGAGTACCGAAGAATATTGATTACCCTTACACTGAAAAATATATGTGGTTTGATTATGAAGCTCAGCAAGAATCCTGGCAAAAGAGCAGGATCTAAAATAGTTTAAATAGCTTATGGGGTACATTTGGTCAAAGATAAAATATGAATAAAACTGAATATGTAACAGATCTACAACGATTATATGAAATATACTCAGATGACAGATAAGATAAAATAAATTTGAACTTTATCAATGACAAAATGGTTCAGGTTACTTATAACTTTAAGGATTATTATGTGGAAAACAACATAGCTACTAATATCTTTGTGGCTTGCGTTTACTACATCCAATTGGGGATTAAGCTTGAATGATATATTAGATAAAATGGACAAAAATGTGTTGTATATTGATACAGATAGTTTATAACTAATGCTATTGGGACGGGTTATCTACAGGTTACTACCCTTTTCTAGCCACTTTGGGACTAAGGATTTTATTTAATGAGTTCGTCACTAAATAAATTCATATTGCCCAGGCGAGAATCGAACTCGCCACTCTAGGTGTACCATGCGAGATAAAGGCGAACGCTTTAACACACACAGCTAGCCTGAGCCCCTTAATATAATATACATAGCCGATGGAAGTAATACTGTAAAAACAGGTTGTATGTTACTTCGTTTCATTCATGTTTATTTTGCATCAACGAGGGCTAAATGTTATAATAACACAACTAATGACGACTACTACGCAATAAAAATAAAAAATGTTATTTACTCTGAAATATCAAAACTTACAGAAGTTATATGGAGAAGCAACGATCGATTTAATGACAAATTCATTAATATAAAAAAATATAATTGGAATATAATGAAATTACGAGAGATATGAAAACTAAGAATTAAAAAAAGTATTAAAAAAAAAATTTCATTTCAATATGATAAAAGAGTTGTTCTTTCAGATTATGATGCTGTTCAATACGGTTATTAAATTTATTATATAATAGTATACACGACTCTCTTCCGAAGATTTTATCAGAGTTCCGAGTATTGGGTTCTATATTTAGCTTCAAGGAAAATAGGAATATTAATTATAACATCTATTCAGCTAACATACTTGTCTCTTCTCTGTTCAGATAACATACACGAAGGTCTTTCATTAATGCTATACGTTTTTTTGGGTGGGTCCACTTCTAGGGGGTGGTTTATGGGCAATCGCGCTCAAAGTACCCCCTAGTAAGTGACGAATCTTCCATTTCTCCAGGACTCCTTAATAAATTTTAGGGTTTCTTCAATAAGAAAGGCCGGTAGATTGGCAAACAGGTGGTGGAAAGCGCTTGCGCTCTGTCGGTCAGCTACAGCCAGTGCTGTCTCGGTCTTCGCTGAGGACGCAACCACCCCCGGCACCATGTCACTTATTCACTTCGCAACTCTCATCGTCATCATAACACTAACAGGTAAAATAATTTAAATTTTTTTTAGGGTGTACTCAATTTTTATTATTTCATTGTAGTAATAAATGTGAATTTTCTACCCTGATTAATCTGTCTTACCCAATATAAGTGTAATACATTTTTAGGTTGTTTTTTTTCAAAAAATTCAAAACAATGATCTCGACAAAAATATATACAAAACTTCTAGTATTAAGAAGATTATAGGGCGCATAATATAATATTTTTGTACTAATAACATCCACATTTTCCCCCTAAATATTAGAAATTTTTAATTTCTAAAAAACGGTGATCAAAATAAAGCATCTAACTCTTTAAATATAGAATACTTCCAGAATAGAAGAGCCATTTATCAAAAGCGCTGAATTTTACAGGAGATTGATTTGAAAATTAATTCTGTGTATGAAGTTAGGAATTGCATGTTTTTTTTTATTATTCTTTTATTTTCTAGGGAACTGTTCGAGTTCATGAAGGCATTATATAATTATGAATGTCTTTTTTAAGTTAGTTAATCTATTTCATTAAAGTTCTTATGAATTTATTAAAGAAATTATTTCCCTGGAATATTTTATTTTGTACGAATACCTGCATGTGAACATTTATTGTACTACTAATATTGACTAATTATATTGAAAGATTCAGGCCGTAGTAATTTGAACATCCAAAAATCTTAAAATTAAAAAAAAAAAAATTCAGATTTGGTCATATTATTATGAGTGCATGGCGTCATTCATTTCTTATTATTTCATTCATTCGTAGAACAATTCAGTACTTATTCTTTTGTTACGAGGCGCTTTTTTTTTTTTTTTTTTTATATGCGTTCATTATTTTCATTATCACAAGGGTAACCAATTTTATTGCAAGATTTATGAATATATATGTTTTTAAGCCTCCCGAAGGAGCGATTTCATTAATGTTAAATGTAGATTAAGTAAACTATAGAAGTAATAAAAATAAATAAAACTTAAAATCCTCGTGAAAGATTAATTTCTATTATAAAAACAATTCATACATTGTGTGCACTAGATGAAAAACAGTAAAATTAATAAGCATATCTGAGTAAGAAACAGCTAAGATTATAATAAAATTCCTCGAAGACTATAATAATATTTACATTATATTATATTTAATTAAAATATAAGATTTTATGCTATTCAATTTTTTGGAAATTATATATATATATATATATATTTGATTTGGGATAGAAATTAATGATCTTAAGAAAATGATATCAGTTGAGTGCTAAAACATTTGGCGTACAAAGTTACAAAAAACAAAATATTCATTTTCCAGTTCAAAATAATTTTGTAAAAACATTTGTATAAATTTATTCATAAAAACAATTCTCTAACTACTGTTTAATTGAAACTCATAATATTTACCCATACTGTAAGGATGTGTTGAAAGATTGGAAAAACTAAGTGTTAATTGGTGTGAAAAATTAAAGGTAACTTAAATTTTGAATAGTATGACAAAGAGGAAATAGGCAATTGTTAACTTTATTAACAGTTCGCCAAGGGGATGTAATTCATTCTTAAAAGTTTGATCAACTGAACAATATTAAATTTGTGCCAATAGTACTGTCATGGGAAAAACATACCTTTCACCTACGTAAGATAGACATACGTCTTTCCTAATGTTAAGAAGTTAATGGTATATATAATTAATGTGATAAGCACCCGCATTATAATGGTACTATCTATATAATAAATTAGACCAGGTGATTTCTGATTCTTGCCTAATGGAGTGTTATAAAAAAAAAAAGAGTCTTAATTTACTTCGTAAATCCGAAAGAGTTGTGTGTTTGATTTCCGCTTAGAATATAGGAATTTATTCAGTGACAAACTCATCATATATGAAACCCTTAGTCCCACTCTGGAAAGAAAAGGGTGGTAACTTGTAGATAAGCCTTCCGAATCAGCCATAATAAACACACTGGACGTCAATGAATAATATAACATAAAACCACATGTGAAGTCAAAAATCTATTCATTTTATTTTGTGCTATCATTTAAAAATAGTTTAATACTTGATTAATTTCGACTTTTAACATTATACCTTTTATGTTTCATTAAGCAATATAAAAACTTTGGCAATTTTAACGGAACGAGGAAAGAGACGTTTCAATAATTTTTTATTTAGAAAGTCCCTTTGATAAATTATCCTCCCTCAGACCTAAATGACAGACAAATATCAATCAATAACGACTTCCTATTCTATTATTATATTGACATGGCCATCCACATTCCAATGGGCTTCATTTCCGTATCTACTGTGATCGGGTGTTTATTTGATCTGAATATTGGAAAAGTAGCTGGATTCTCTAATTACTTTGCATTTGTATTCAGAACGTGTAAAATGTGCGAAGGATTTATGTAAACTAAACCGATTCCGTAACCCCAAGAGTAATACACAGATGACGTCATATAAAGATTCTTCTGTAATCTATTACCCTTTATAAAATAAAAAAAAAAAAAAAAAAAAAAAAAAAAAAAAAAAAAAAAAAAAAAAACAACTTGAACATAGCTTGGACATCTACCTGTTAAATAATGTAACAGCTATAGTGAAAATTGCATAATAGTAGTTGGATTTACGAAAGGCTGAAGTATCGTCGTTAATTGTTGCATTAAAACTAGAAATAGAAATAAAGATTTATAAAATAAATTTACTCCAACCATAACTAGGAATGTATTGTATAATTTTCCTCTTCTCTGATCCCAACTTCTGCTGGCCTGATTTTGGCAAATAGCGAATACCATGTTTAGATTTACATTTTATATGTGTATATATATATATATATATATATATATATATATATATAATATGCAAATCTGAGAGTTGTTATTTGATCCTCCAGATAGAATCGATGGATATTGCGTGTTAAAAAAATAGAAGAATTCCCTTAATCACTAAAATGCACCAACTCTAAGCTCCGGATTATTACGAAACAAAAACTTTAGGTAATTTGTTTTAGTTATTGTAAAATTGAATCATTATTTCTGTTAATTTCTATTTTTTTTTCATTTTCTCTTTATAAATTTATTTCATTGTAGTGCGTATATACGGATACGCGAAAATATATATTACAATTGACTGGATTTATTTTACCACCTTTAGAAGGAATTACCCACTTAAACTGAAATAATTGATCGTAGTAATTGTTATAACAATAGCTATTGTATTATTACGTTACACAGGTATGAAAATACATTGTGCATATTCAATAAACTCTACTCTACCTAGCAATTGAAGAAAGTTGGCTTCCTCGAGGTCTCAGAATAGGCAAATACTTTTTCACCCTCATGTGGAGTTTTGGAAGGTATGTATGACATTGTCACATTTTCTTCTGTACTCGCATAATCCTATACTTTTTATTGCATATATTTCACGAATGGCGATATCAATGTTAAAAACAGACATTTTATTATTTAAAACCACTTGTAAATATGTAAAGTTTTATACCCATGAAAAAGCAAAATATGTAATTATTAAAGAATAAAATTTATATATTACTATTGAACTCACAATTGAACATTAATTATTTGTAAATTTCCATTGCTTATAATAAACGTTTTACTAAATTTTAATGAATTTTTTCCATTAGTAAGATTCCATGTATATGATTAGATATTGTGCAGTTTTAATGAATTAGATTAGATTAGACAATTTTTCGCTTTATCGTAATAATTTCTATCGTCGAAATGTAACCTCAATTCAACCTTCATTGAGTGGGAAATAGAAGATGGTCAATAGATAATATACGCGAACTATCTCCACTCATTTATTTTCCTCTACATGTTTCGCGTCCTCTATGATGCGTCTTTAGGAGTACCTAATACACTCCAAATAAAATAATTCCACCTCACCGCCTCAACGGTCACGACAAGGATTAACAAAAATGGACATGTGCTTTTCCCCTTCAACGTAATATTTACGTAAGTATGCCCCTTTTTTTTGCCCATTTAAAATTTTGTTTGTGCATTTCTGCAAAAACCTACATTTACAGAAGGTGTGCCATATAGACCAGATTTAATGTAATAACACCGTATGTAAGGTAGTGGCTGCTATTTTTAAGACTGACTGGCCACAAACTTAGGTATTTTGTGATGAATAATAAGGAATTGGTAGATGTTTTAAATGCATACAGAATACCCAATGAATGTCTGTTGGCATCATTCGATGTGGTGAACCTTATTGGGAGTGTGCCGCCGTAGGACGTATATGAGATAATGAGCCATGTCCTCTTGTCAAAGGAATGGTATCCTTTGGCTTCCCAGGAGCTACTAAAGCTTATAAAGATATGCCTGGACCAGTATTACTGCATTTTTCAAGAGGTTGTCTAACTACAGAAAAATTCATTACCAATGGGGTCCCACTTTAAGCCCACTGGCGGCGGAGATATTCATGGACTATTTGGAACAGCGCTACATAATGAATAGTTCCATAGCAGATTAGTATACTGGCTAAGGTACGTAGATGACATATTGGTCTGTTTTGGTGGCTCTAAAATGGAGTTAGAGGAATTATTAAAATATCTTAACTCTCGTCACTGAACCATTTCATTCAATCTGGAAATAGAAGAAGACGGAAAGATTAATTATTTGGATTTGACTATATCGAGATATAGCAATAGCCACAAGTTTTCGATTTTCCGGAAGCCAACTGGAAGCGATATTGCAATACCCAATATCTCCTTCCACCACTATAAGCAAAAATTAGCGATGTTTCACTAATACGCTAATCGATTGCTGGATATTCCAATGAGTAAAGAAGAAAACTCTCGTGAGATAAAATTTATTCACCACTTAGCAGTGGTTATTGGATATAGCATACACATGTTTGATAGAATGATTGAGAGAAAGAAGGTAACGAGACTTAGGAAGAGTTTGCGGATTCCAGAAGTTACCTCAGCGGTTGAAAGGTGGTGCTCTTTGCCCTATCTGGGATTCGTGTCGGAAAAATCCAACGAATCTTTATGCGGAAGAAAATCCAAATAATTTAAAATTCTTTTTATGTAAACTAAAAGACCCAATAAAGCTGCCGGACCAGTCGGGAATATACAAAATCGTATGTGGAGAATGTGGTGCGTTTTATGTGGGAGGACTTCCAGGAAATTAAAGAAAAGGGTGCCAGGAGTATCTGTCTAGAATGGACTCAATGTTCCTCCAGCATTGGGGAAAAGAAAAGCATGAAAATGACCCCCACGAGGTAGCTTTATTGGTGAGTGAATATTACCACAAAATAATTCAGAAACTGGAACCCCTTTACATTTAGCTGGAGAGACAGAGAGGTGTCTGCCTAAACGTACAATAGGAAATGCACAGTTCAGTCCTGTTGAGTAGTCGTCAGTAGTGACCCTAAAGACGTGGCGTTAACATCCATTATACAGCAAAAATAGGATAATTGTTAATTTATAGAAACGTTTTCATAAAGGATAGATGTCTTTAATGTTTAAAATATTTATTCTCGGTTTATTTGACTTTAACTATTTTTAATTAATTAAACTATAATATATTAGTTTTACGTTTGACTTCGATTTTAATATTTTTAAGATAAGACTGTTTTATAAGACTGATTTTACTATCCAATTCTATTTTCGTTAAAATATTTCAAAATGTCATTAATGGATGCATCACTTGGCCTAAGCATGTTTCTTTGTTGTTTGTTTGTTAGCATCTGATGATGACACGTTAATGCCGAAAGGCCTTGTGCGTGAATAATTGGTTGGAAGACTTGTTAACGTGTTATTAAGACCTGTTTCCCAAATCTGCCCTCCCACATCCAGCAACAGACGAATTATCATGTAATAAACGTATAAAACAAACTTTGGAGGAGAAAAATTAAACCTTGTTAATTTTGCTCATGTACTATTTCTTTATATTTTGTATTATACCAGATATATTTAAATTTTAACTTTCTTTAAACCCCAAGCCCTCCATATTTGATTTCATGTGTGTATCATAGGGAATTTAGTACGGATTGCGATAATACCCAAATAAAAATTGTTACTAAGAATGTCGTAGTCCCACTGTTGGGGGATAGAATTATTAGGGTTAGGGAGGAGTGAGGGCTACAAACAACCACGGGTCTTCGAATGATGGGATAATAATAAGAAAAAGAAGAAAACAGAAGTCAATACTGAAAGTTAGAGCATGGCGATAATGATGATGAGAACATTGGAGCTTCACCGGTGATATTTCATGAAGTTATTTTAATAGAGTTTGGTCTTGCTCAAAGGATTCGTTCAAGTCAATATATATTTTTCAAGGACATGCTAAATTCCGACGTCAGTTAGTGCCAGTGGAACCTTGTAGACTCCTTATCGATCCTCATTGAGGAAGCAGAGCTGCCAACTAAAGATGAAATTCAGAAGATTGTTTACTTCCTTCTTAAAAATAAGAATAAATTAAAGAAGTATACACGAATCAGGAAGAAGGTTTATTGATTGGTGTATTACATGTGGACCAAATAAAAGGAAACGCCAGTAGAATGAAAAGAGGCTGATGTCGTCCGTTTATATACAAAGGGAAATAAATTTCAACGGAAAGAATATAAAACTAAAACGTTTCATCATCCGGTATATAAGGTCCTCTCGATCAGGATATCTATATGTGGCTAGTTTAGAGGATTGAGGCAATATTCAATGGAAAGAATATAAAACTAAAACGTTTCATCATCCGGTATATAAGGTCCTCTCGATCAGGCTCTCTATATGTGGCTAGTTTAGAGGATTGAGGCAATATTCAATGGAAAGAATATAAAACTAAAACGTTTCTTCATACAGTATATAAGATCCTCTCGATCAGGATATCTATATGTGGTTAGTTTAGAGGATTGAGGCAATATTCAATGGAAAGAATATAAAACTAAAACGTTTCTTCATACAGTATATAAGATCCTCTCGATCAGGATATCTATATGTGGCTAGTTTAGAGGATTGAGGCAATATTCAATGGAAAGAATATAAAACTAAAACGTTTCTTCATACAGTATATAAGATCCTCTCGATCAGGCTCTCTATATGTGGTTAGTTTAGAGGATTGAGGCAATATTCAATGGAAAGAATATAAAACTAAAACGTTTCTTCATACAGTATATAAGATCCTCTCGATCAGGCTCTCTATATGTGGTTAGTTTAGAGGATTGAGGCAATATTCAATGGAAAGAATATAAAACTAAAACGTTTCTTCATACAGTATATAAGATCCTCTCGATCAGGCTCTCTATATGTGGTTAGTTTAGAGGATTGAGGCAATATTCAATGGAAAGAATATAAAACTAAAACGTTTCTTCATACAGTATATAAGATCCTCTCGATCAGGCTATCTATATGTGGTTAGTTTAGAGGATTGAGGCAATATTCAATGGAAAGAATATAAAACTAAAACGTTTCTTCATACAGTATATAAGATCCTCTCGATCAGGATATCTATATGTGGTTAGTTTAGAGGATTGAGGCAATATTCAATGGAAAGAATATAAAACTAAAACGTTTCTTCATACAGTATATAAGATCCTCTCGATCAGGCTAACTATATGTGGCTAGTTTAGAGGATTGAGGCAATATTCAATGGAAAGAATATAAAACTAAAACGTTTCTTCATACAGTATATAAGGTCCTCTCGATCAGGCTAACTATATGTGGCTAGTTTAGTGGATTGAGGCAATATTTGATCACCTCTTCTCTATCAGACGAATGTTTGAAAAGGCTTAAAACCAAGACGTTCATAGAAATCAGACAATTGTTGATAAAGTACTCTCTCCGGTGGATTTTCCTCTAAAGCTGAGATTAAACCTCCCCCGTAATAGTTCCTGATATAATAAAATTAATTTCTTATAATAATTAATGGGCCAACTAAATTGATAGATATAGTGGTGACACTGAAAGTTCAATTTTCTGATAAATTATTTTTTTGGAAATTATTTTGAGGATTATTCCGAAAAGGATTTTTAGATTTTACTATACAAGATTCTTAATCAGCAAGTAGTAGAGGGCTTGGTGAGTTATGGCCAAATTGAAGTCATCAATCAATTTAGGCGAGGATTACTCATAAAACGTCAATGCCTGATCTAATCATTCTTATAAAGTTCTATAAGTTGTGAGATTTTCAGAACTATTATATTTAGGTTCGGATGTGAAGATTACGTTCAGGAGAATACCAAATCACCCATCCATATAATTGCTGTTTTGGAATTTAAAAATTGAAATGATGGTTTTAAAACATAGTCGTCGGGAAGCAGCATCAGCATTGCTGCTTATTAGGGATAAAAGTTCAACATTAATTTTGAAATCTCTCCAAAAACTTTCATTATTATTAAGCTCTTGGCATTCGATTTAGTTTGATCTTTAGTTTTAAATGCAGTGTGGAGGGGTGGGGGTCATGTGCTTGCATACATTTTATCTGTTCCATATAATTTTCCCAATATTGGGAGTAAAGTTTTATAAAAAAAAAAAAAGTATCCTTATTTTTTTCTGTTTGTCCTAACACAAGTAAGCTGAAGTCGTCTCCTGCGTCTGCACCAACTTAGAACGGGCATTACTAAACATGAAATGTACTACCTAAACTGGCACCCTCTTACATATTTATGTACGCATAAGTAACCGAATAAATATATATGTGATATTTATATTTCATAGTTACAAAAAGTACAGCAATCGAAATTTCAAACAATTATTAATTGCTCAATTAGTGAGATGGTTGATCTAAGTTATTCGATGAAGGGACCTGCTCGGTTAATTTCGAATATCTCTGATGTCTTCATGCTTCATCATTAGCTGCCGGATAAATATCTAATAATTGGGCCGAAACATGAACCAAATAAATACCAGCCGGAAATGTTTTTCCTTTGTAATAAAACCCCTGACAACCGTAAGGGTTTGTAATTACTGAATCGTCTAACGCTAATGACATTTTTAACTTCTTCTGCTGCTAGATAAATAATTCCAATCACAAAAAAATTTCCTAACAGACATACCAGTATAAATATTACAATATTTTGAAGGAAATTCGCTAATTTCAGTGTAAAACCTAACTTCAACATTTAAATAAATAGTGTTTTGTGCATCTTGGACCATCTAGGCTGATGAAAATAATAGAATGACAAGTTAGTCCGACTTGGGTTATTGCGTAGTAACTGAACAACAGTAAATCATAAATTATACGTATTTACTATGATCAACTGTCAACCAACTCAAGTTACGGTATTGATGGTTCCAACCATTACGATCGATGGTCCAGATACGACATTCTCCCAGTGCATTTATTCTGCGGATGGAGCATTACCAAAAGACAAAAGTCAATAATTGTTTTGGAATATATGACAATCAATAACTCTGATGGAATGCATTTTAGAAAGAATATTTAGATTAGCTTAATTAGAACCATATCGTTATTTCTTTTGTACTTACGTAGTTCTTCGCCTAATAAGCATATACGTATTAATATAACTTCGTGTTTACGAACTGAATATTGAAAAAATTTAGAATATATTTAAGTCTTATAAAGAAAATCGGAATAAAGCACATTGATAAAGAATGGGAAAGAACATTTTGGCAGTTGTCTTATTATGGTACCAAGTCCACTGCATAGAGAAGAGTAAAACTAACTACCTATGCGATTAGTAAAGTGGTTCGAAGTGGAAAGAACTGTGGGTTATATTGGAATAGGTATAATGTGTTAAAATGGCAATGAATGCAATGATCTTTCAAGGATCTGTTAAACAATGGCTATTTCGAACCTTATCCATTCATGATAAATTTAAATAAAGTCTGCATAGGGTGTTAAGGAATAAAAACACCTCAAACCTAATTTCAAGTCAATGCAGTAATTATTGTGGCCATTGTCACCACCGTTTATTTTTAATTAAGGTTGTCTTCACTTTTTATCCGCTATTGAGCTAATTAATAAAAATAAATTTTGAAGAAATAAGCGCTATCCACTAGCCTTGAACATCATAAGATAAATGCCTAGACTAAGCTTGAAGGTCACCTTGTATTAACGCCAGGCTAATATTTCTTCATAGGGGCGTCAGTATTGGAGCTCTACTGAATCTCTATTTTGTTCCAACGGTAAACATCTATCCAAACCTATAGATGCCTTTTTTACCATTTCTATTATGTTCCATGTCTGTCTGGTAACTGTTCCATAATAGTATACAGCTGTTAAGCTAACATGTACAATTAACCCTACAGCGGGCGAGGTCTGAAAGTTACTTTAACAAGCGCGCAGGAATCTCTCTGATGTACTACAGTTTGAGGTGGGATTTTAATGGATTATACTTTGTAGGAATTTTAAGAATTTGATTGTTTATATCAACAAGAAAACAAATTTGTGTATTGTATTATTTAAACAGTAAGAAGGTTTTTATATAAAATAAAAACTTATTTACATTAGAAAAATTGGTAACCAATTTGAAACAATTAGTACAAAGACAAATACTAAGTAGGAATAAAATATAAATCAGTTTAAAAAAAATGTTTGACGCAATAAAGTCTGCTCAAACAATGTCTGAAAACTGGATGTCCATCGTGAAGTTCTGACCTGCACTTCTGACACCGTCCATTGTGTAAGTTAAATATTCTTTTCTGTCCAGCTATTTGAAATAAAATAATAACTTATTTTCCTTAAGGGAAATCTACTAAAAGGAAAACACTAGTTCAAAAATCACCAACAAGCATGACGATTTCTCAGTTTAATTATTATTATCCTCACTGTAGGTTATTGAAAAGCTTTTACATTTATAAACCTAATGAATCACTGACTAAAGAAAATTATTCAACATTAATATGTTGAAAATAGTGAAAAAGTTAAACACCTTAACGTCAGGAATCGCGGTGGATCTGTTAGGGTGTTTCAGCTGACGGAAGAACACCTGCATTCGCAAACAATCAAAGTAGCTATGATCATGTGATAGATATGGATGGAGGAGGCTAAATGGACTTCTACAATCCTCCCATGAGGTCATCTGTTAGAAAACTAGTAAAATATAAACCGAACGGACCTGTGGGGTCCCGCGCCTGCCCGAGGGTTAATGCAAATGCCAATTTCATTTTTTTTTAAATTGTTAAAAACTGACGTATTGCAATATAAAAACACAAAATTCTTTTTATATATATATATATATATATATATATATATAAAATACATACTTGGTTCTAATAGGATAATCGCTTAATATAATAATAACGATAATCGTGAGCTGAAGTAATACAATGTGTAAAGCAGTATTTGAGAGAGATATTTTATTTGACGAGGCACGTATGTTTAAAAGTTCTGCTCAACCCTTTCGAGAAATTCATTAAGCTCCATCTTTAATATTAACAAAGGATGAGAACCATCGACAAAGAACGCGGGTAATTAACTTTTAAAATCAAAACCCTTTTACGCTCTTCCTCCTTGGCTTATTATTATTTCATTTCCGGTCTTCATTTGTATTTTTTATTTTCTCTTTGCTACAGTAAAAGTTCATACTCCTTAAAAACTGTTACAACAAAAAACATTGTTAATTAATGGATAATGGAGTTCTGAAATTTCTTTCTTCTGCCTAAAGACATATTGGACTTGGGCTTTACGCGTGTGTTTGTATAACACGTTGAATAATTGATGCATTTGAATTCACATAATTTTCTTAGGAGTTAAATGAAAAGACTACGCAATGAAGGCTTAATAACTTATTTCCTATCTATTGACTATTTAAATATAAGCTTATTATGTTCAGTGTCATGTTGTCTAATTAAACACACGGCTGACTGTTACAAATCGTATATTTATAAAATAAATACATAAGGCTAACTTCTCTACTGTCCTATATGTGCATTATATTTACATATACCTATACTACTACTTACAGCATATTATAAGACAACGCTAATTACGTTACAACACACATACCGCTGGGGGCGAAGGCAATCAGATAGACTAGCACTAGCATATCACAAAAACTCTTCACTCTCTCAAGGCTAGCAATATAATGAGCTCCTACTTTCAGTAGCGCTTAGTCGGCAAGTCTTTGACCCCCGCTCGCTCTAATTACGGCACTAAAGTGTACTTATGAAGGGAGTGATTGGTTATAAGTTCAATGAGAGAAGTTGACTAGTGGCAACGGATTCTAAAAACGTTTATATTTCAATCAGGCCTTGTGACTAGTTTAATATTTCATTAATGGTAACTATTATAAGAATTATTAAGTTCTGCAATTTTCAAGAACCAATCGCTATTTATTATCATCTGCTTTGTCGTACAAGGTCTAACTGGGACGGATTATCTACTGGTTACCACCCTTTTCTAGCCAGACCAAGGATGCCATTTAATGAGTTCATGAATAAATAAATTTCATAATATATACGTGTGAATCGCTTTTATAACTCAAGGTTTACCAAGTGAGATTACGTCTTAACTCGCAATGCTAACGTGAGCCTCATTTCAAGAATCAAACTAAGATATTTGGATTCTTCTATTAGTGAATTGTTTTTAAGAGGAATCATTCTGGAAACCAATGAGTTCATTTCTATACGTTTAATCTTTAGATATTCCAAAAAAAAAAAAAAAAAGGTGGTGAGGATAGTAAAAGTTTACAGAAAAAAATTAACTTAATAATTTGGAAATAAAATAACACAAAACGAAACGAGAAAATATTTCAATGGACTGGATAATGGGGTATATGCTCTGGAATAATTAAAAACTAGAAACAGCACCTTCAATGATATTTATTTATTCACATGCCATGTTAGCCGTTGTTAACGGGTTAAAATAGAAATTGTTTCCCGTAGGAATATAAAGACTGAATGGACAAAATCATCCATATTCCATATTGATATTGCACTCAGTAAAAGTGCAATCATGCATTTGCTATACCTGAGATATAAGCAATTAGAGGAATCAATTTTAAACATAGCCAGTATCGGTAAAGAAATTGATATAATAATGTTTTCCAGTCGAAATATAAACTAGCTAACGCCAGGCATGCCCATTTAACAGCCTTTTCGCAAGCGATGCCTTCAGGACCACAATGCGACGACTCGGGCTTTCTGCATCCTGTTTGAAGCGATTTTTGGAATATTAAAGTGACGACTAAAGTACTAATGGGAAACTAGCAAAGTTTATTTTGGCCTAACGACCTGCCTCAATGATCTGTAATAGACAAGTGCATGAAAAAGCAAATAATTGGATCTAAAGCCTCATCTTCTCATTGACTTCAACGTGCATATGATATAGTAGACTGTGTTGCTGAGCAATTAGAAAGTAGAAATACCTAGAATGGTCATCAGAGTGAAACGTATGGTTCCGGTATTTTGCAAGGTCAAAACCAAAGCTGCCGCCTAATGGTTTAGAGTTTAACACTGGCTTTAGCACGGCTATTTATTAGGGTTCGCTCCGCATACATACGTAGGTGAAATCCGAAAAGTGCAGACAAACCCACCAGCTACTATAAACAACATTATTTTTGAGGATGGCCATTCCCCACGTTAACCCTACATTTTTTAATATCCAGACTTCCGACTTGCAAGAATGATTTACTACAATCCTGAGTAACATTAAGCTTAGAGGCACCTCATCGCACCATCGATACCAGTTAGGCATCTTTTGATCAACATTGGGTGTATTTAAAACTCCACCCGAAGGTTATTAAGTTTTTTACATCACCGCCGTTCCAGTTTTTTTAAATTTTCATTTCATTTGATTTATTTCACGTAGGAGTGTAAAGTTGTTGTCCCGGTTGTTGGAAAGGTTGTTGAGATGCCAATTAAGGTAATGACTTCAACCTGCCCGGAACAACAATGGCGATGGTTAGCCTAAGGAAGGTAGCCATAGAGCTACCGAAAATTTGCACCTTGAAGAGTGACGAGAATACTGCTGGAGTAGAAAGCAGGCTAGGGGAAGAAGAAAATACAGCCCGAAGAAAGTCTACGAAACCAAATAAAGGTAAAGAACTCATGGAGAAGGAGCCTCGAGCTATTGAGGTTGTACTCATGACGGAATTTTCGAAATTTTTCTTCATAGTTCCATCGATCCTACCTAGTAGTAGTTTTAGCAGATTTCCCTTAAGGGAAATCAGCTATTGAGGTCGTACTCATGACGCGAGTTTTGATAAATTTCCTCAAATGTCCATCGATCCTACCCAGGAGATGACGAAAATGAGGTCCGCACAAAATTATATATATATATATATATATAGATATATATATATATATATATATATATATATATATATATATATTTGTCTGTTAACGCTCTAGCGGTCGCAATTGTTGTTTGAGCGTTACCAAACTTCATATTTAAGCGTTTTACGTAAAAAGAAAGATCAAGTTCGTTAATGGCTGAAATCGGACCAGTGGGAGGGGGGGTTTAGAGGGGGGATTTTTGAAAATTCAAAATATCTCCATTATTATGCGTCGGATCGAAAACTTGTATAGAATCAATCTTATTGTAAATTAAATTTACTATAAATATTGTTCTATACATTTATTCTGTATCTTGAATATTAACCGAGATATTTGCATTTGTTTTGTGTGTGTGGTCAACGGAACCCCGCCATGTTCCGGACTCTCCGCCGAGAGCTCTGGTGGCCGTTTCCAGAACTATTCGTCCCTCGTGAATAGGTTTAGAGATCCCTTCCTACTAGGCGGATTTCTCTATTGTAAAACATCACGTGGGGAATCTGATTAGTTTACGCAGCCCCTGCGTGACGGACTTTTATTGAGTTCGGTTGAGTCTTTTGTGCCAAAGAAAATTGTTGACTTCCGCTAAAATTTTTAGCGTATGACCCCTTTATTCTTCGGTATACGACGATAGTGCATATAACAAAATATTCTCTAAATAACAAAATGAACAACTTTTGTCTTGTTCATGTTTGCCGGAAAACCGTTAGGAAACGAAATATCGCTATTTTTAATTTCAGGCCTCCCTTATAACTCCCACTCCTGCCCGTCCCTAGAAATGTTGGTATGGCTTATTATAACGAAGGCGTTAGTGCTAATACACATACCGAGTTTTATTTAGTCGGTTTAGTCTTTTGTGCCAAATAAAATTGTTCACTTCCGCTATAGGTTTTAGCGTATATCTCGTTTATAATTCGGTATACGGCAAAAGTGTACATAACAAAAGTTACTCTAAATAACAAAATAAACAACGTTTGTTATGTTTACATTTGACGAAAAACCAATAGGAAACGAAATATCACAATTTTTAATTTCAGGCCTCCCTTATAACCCCCACTCCTGTTCGTCTCAGAGAATATTAATATAGCCTAAAGTCTAAGTTGGGTTAGTAGTAATATAAGTACCAAGTTTCATAAAATTCGGTTCAGCCGTTTGTGCGTGAAAAGATAACAAACAAACATACACGAAAGAAAGAAAATGCAGTTATGGTGTCTATGACATGTGAAACGAAAAGTTATCGTGAAATTTCGCGAAAAAAATCAATGTACAGACAGAGGTTACAATTATGTATATATAGTTACTTAGATGGGATATTTTAAAATATTGTATATATAAAGCCTTTTTTTATGCTTTCGTAGCACTCTCATTAACCCTATTTAAAAATTTTCGGAGAAAAGACGAGCTTGTTAAATAATTAATTGTGCTATTCATTAACGTTTATTTCTCGACACTTTGGCTAGTTGGGACCGATTATCTACAGATTACCGCCTTTTTTAGTCAGGGTGGAATTAAGGATTCTATTTGGTGAGTAAATAAATTCTTAATGCCCAGATGAGAATCGAAGCCACGGCTCTAAGCTTACCAAGTGTGTTAAGACCAACATCTAAACACATGGCTAACCTGAGACCCCTAATTACTGACACAGATTCATTTTTGTTTATACCAGATGTATGCACAAATTCATTCTTGCGTAAATATTAATTGCATTGAAATTCAAAATGGGTTCTTCCAATCAGAATGTAGTTTAGTTTGCCTTTCAAATTAGTGCCTAATGATAGTTCATTTAACCATTTATCCATTAAAACACGATTTCCTTCCTACAAAACTGGCCCAAGAGCAATGTTTATACGAGGGTCCAGTGTCTACTAAATAACAATTATTCGTTATGGCCTGGTCTTTCGGTGCATATCGAAATTTAAAACAAAAATCATTAGTAGTACAATGATTTCGAAATAATCACTCATTAGAACTAAATTTATTCTCTTAAAATACCCTTACTATTTAAAAAGTAAACATTCCTTTGTATACTGCATAAAATCGGGAAATCTTAATAATTTGTTTTCTTGTAAAAATCGTCATCATAACCGACAATAATTTTGTTTACTTCCAATACTACTATATGAAAGTAGTTAGTAGACGCAGTTAAATTTCATTTTAACTGAAGGTCTTTCCCCCTTCCAGCCATAATGCAATTCAAAGTATGCAACTCCGCTGATACACGAGTTTTATATCTGATCTAAATCTCAATTATTTTAAATTCATTTTAGATACATATTCAATTTTATTCAACAATTTATATATTTTATTAATCTTGTTTAATATTTTTTGTTTTGGATTCTATATTATGTTTGTCAATTTGTTGTGTTGGATTTCCATTTATTGTTTGATTTCTACTTATTGTTCAATTTCTATTATTTGAGTTCCATTTTTGTTTTCTATTTCTGTTTTGCGTTCCATTTCTGTTTTTGTTTTTCCATTTTGTTTTTGTGTTCCATTTCTGGTTTTTGTTTTCCATTTTGTTTTTGATTTCCATTTCTGTGTTTTGTTTTTCCATTTGGTATTGTGATCCATTCCAGCCCTGTTTTTCGTATCAATTCTGTTTGTCTGTTTCTGTTTTTTGTTCCATTCCTGTTTTTGTGTTCCATTTCTGTTTCGTGTTACTTTCCTATTTTTCAATGTTATATTTATGTTATGTTGTTTTATGTTCGTTTAAATTAATTTTGTTTCGTTTCGTTTTTTTTATCTTTCAATTTTATACAGGTTTTTTCCCGAGCAACATCGCCACAGCTGCGAAGCTCCAAATAAATAAATAAATAAATAAAACCAGTAACATTTGTTTTTGAAGAATTCCCTGATGGAAAATTAGCCTTTATTAATGGTCTAATTATTATGTGTTTTCCAGAACAAAGTCTATATGTAATCCTAATTACAGGTAATCCTGGCGCTTACCAAATATACAAAATTTGGAGTCATTATATTTTGATGATAAGGTACTTTTCTTATAATCAATAAACCACCATGAAATCGCCAATTATCGTCTAATAGCCATTGTGAATTCTTGAACCGATTCTGCCCATCACTATTCTCATGGCGAGTGTAGAGCAAAATGCATTTTTCTTCCTCATCACGCATTTTGACTTATTGAGAGCCAGTTTTCTCAATCTTCGTGGCTTCGTCAAGTTATGCACGAGGGAATCGGAGCTTCTTAAACCGCTTGGAATTGGGTGGTTTGAAAACATCAGGGGTAAGAGGAAATACTTCCGGAAGAACAAAGATTTTGTCAAGTGAGCTTACTTGGAGATTCTGGAAGCCTCATAAGTGCCCAATCAATATTTGTGTTTCGAGAAGACGAATCATTCAAACAATAATATTAAATCTAGTCTACCTTAAAGCAGGGTCCCCCAAAAATCAATTTTAACCAGAAGATGTGTAAGTAAAAACGTTTTTATAATTGTATGTATGTGTGTATATATATATATATATATATCTATATATATATAAAATTGTAACCTCTGTCTGTACATTGATTTTTTTCGCGAAATTTCACGATAACTTTTCGTTTCACATGTCATAGACACCATAACTGCATTTTGTTTCTTTGGTGTCTGTTTGTTTGTTTGTTTGTTTATTTGTTTGTTTGTTTGTTTGTTACCTTTTCACGCATAAACGGCTGAACCGAATTTTATGAAACTTGGTATTTATATTACTACTAGCCCAACTTAGACTTTAGGCTATATTAAAATTCTCTAAGACAAACAGGAGTGGGGGTTATAGGGGAGGCTTGAAATTAAAAATAGCGATATTTCGTTTTCTATTGCTTTTTCATCAAATATGCATATAATAAAAATTGTTTATTTTGTAATTTAGAGTAACTTTTGTTATATACACTTTTTTCGTATACCGAATTATAAACGAGATATACGCTAAAACCTATAGCGGAAGTGAACAATTTTATTTGGGACAAAAGACCCAACCGAAATAAATAAAACTCGGTATCTGTATTAGCACTAACGCTTTCATTATAACAATCGATACCAACATTTCTAGGGACGGGCAGGAGTGGGGGTTATGAGGGAAGCCAGAAATTAACAATAGCGATATTTCGTTTCCTATTGGGGTTTCGGCAAATATGAACATAACAAAAGTTGTTTATTTAGTTATTTAGAGTAACTTTTGTTATATACACTTTTTTCTTATACCGAATTATAAACGAGATATACGCTAAAATCTATAGCTGGAGTCATCTATTTTATTGGGCGCTAATGATTGAACCGAACTTAACAAAACTCGGTATGTCAATTAGCATTAATTCTTCCATGATTATAAGCTATATTAAAATGTTTAGGTTTGAACGGGAGTGGCGGTTATAAGGGAGACCTGAAATAATAATTCAGGATATTTCATTGTCTATTTGTTTTTCGACAAACATGCACATAACAAAAGTTGTTTAGTTTGTTATTTAGATTAACTTTTTTTTTTTTTTTATACATTTCTCCAGGAAAAATGTGTGGAGCAAGTAATTTGCGTAGAAATATTGATATGCTCAACAATTCATTCCTATTTGAACTATCAGGTACCTCAGCTGAAAAATTAATTCAAATCAATGTTAATATTTTGTCCTTAATAGCTGAAATCTATGCATAATGCACCGGAGACGGCAAATATGACAATTTGGACGACAGTGAAGATTTACATAAAAAATTAATTTTATTATTAACAAATGCCAACGACGGGTATTAACCCTAAACACTGGGACGGGTAAATGTCAAAATATTGCACAAAGTAAAGCCTTGCCAAAAAAGTACCATCACCATTCAGCCTCAAATGAATTCCCGGGCGAAGCCGGGTATCTGAGCTAGTATATATATATATATATATATATATATATATATATATATATATATATATATATATATATATATATATATATATATATAGATATACACACTATTGTTTGTTCGTGGTTTAGAGGCCACAAATTTTCAGATGATTCTCAGTTTGAAAAGAAGACAATGATTCGTTAATGGCCAGAATCCGCCCAACAATAGTACAAGATGGCTTATAGATGGAAAAGTATTAAGAATATCGCTTGTAAATAATGTTGAAAATGTCCTTGCTTACAACTTTTTGTTTTATTTTCTAGGATTAAATGTTAAGGACATAGGACGTTTTAGCGGTCTTTAATTAGACAAAATTGGCTATTGTGGTTGGTTCCTTGTCAAAAAATAATTCTTTAAAATTCTAATCGTTTTAAATAAACGCCAAATACCAAGAATAACTCTGATTACCGTTGTGTAAAACATAATATTTTTATTACGTTTTAAATATCTGTGAAGATGAATTAATAAGAAATTTCTTGGTGGGGGCTCAGGTTCTTTCTATTTTCCTATTAGTACAATTCATGAAATTTAATTTAAGATATACATTATTATTATTTTTTTTTTATTAGTTCATAATATAGTATCTTTGATTTTTTGAAATGATTCGTTTAATATTTTCACTAGATACTATAGAGCAAATTGTACCTGCATCGCTTTATTGCTGTGGATTTTCGTTGAATTAGTTTTTCTCTAACTTTCTCCTATTAGTCTCTATATAAATAGTAATTTCTACGCAGAAAAGTTTTATTTTTGCTAAGTGCCCAATCATAGACAGGCAATTTATGAATTATGAATCAAAGTTAAAATATATTCCGTAAATTGAAGGGACTTATAAAAGCCTAATATTACGCAGTTTCTGCATGTGTTTTTTTTTTTTTTTTTCATCGAGCCTCTACCTCATTGTATGGGCAAGAACTATGCACCAGATTTTTAATATCACTTCCTTGTCTTAAATTACATCCTCAGCACTAAGCCTAAATAAAATAACAAAGAGTAGCACAGTGCAATAGGATTATGATTTACATGTTAGTGGTTTAACATTCAAAGCGTTATTAATGAAAGCTTGATATACAACATAACATAACATCATTGGGTTTCAAATCGAGATTTGCAACACAAGTCTTAAGAGCTTATCTAACCAGGCACACAAAAGCACAATAGCTTTGTACATCAGATGAAAGCAGTTTGTAGCAATTGGCATGTTCACCTGCCCGTCTTGATGAGAATATACGCTTGGTTTTAGCAGATTTCCCTTAAGGGAAATCAGCTATTGAGGTTGTACTCATGACGCGATTTTCGAAAATTTTCTTCAAATGTCCATCGATCCTATCCAGGAGATTACGAAAATGAGGTCCGTTCAAAACTGTATATATATATATATATATATATATATATATATATATATATATATATATATATATAAATATATATATATATTTGTCTGTTACCACTCTAGCTGTCGCAATTATTGTTTAATCGTTACCAAACTCGATATTTAGTCGTTTTGTGTAAAAAGAAAGATCAAGTTCGTTATCAGCTGAAATCGGGCCAGGGGGGAGGGTTTAGAGGGGAGGATTTTCGAAAATTCAAAATATCTCCGTTACTGAAGGTCGGATCGAATACTTGTATAGAACTAGTCTTATTGCAAATTAAATGTACTAAAAATATTGTTATATACATTAATTCACTATCATGAATATTAACAGAGATATTTGCATTTTTCAGTTTTCAGCCATCTGCAAACCGCCACTTCTACTCATGTTCCATAAACAATACTCTGCTACATAATAAATCACATTATTCGAAGTTTAAATACCAAAAATTGTATTCAAGAGACTTTTATTATACGAGATACATGCAAATATGTCCTGGTGACGCCCCCCCCCCCCGTCTTAAGGTTTTGGACTACTAAAATTTGATTGATTGAGATAACAATTATTCTGACTCATTATTAATTACAGTACTAGATATAGTAAATAGTTCTCAATAAAATTAATATTTTATTTTCTGATATATTTCAGTAATTGTTTTTCTTTCCGGTGTGAGGCGGGCAGACCCGTTTGTTTACATTTCTAACCTAACGCTTCCTGTCGGCAGGTTATTGAAATTGGGTGAAACATTTCTTACTTCCGTTTGTATTTATTCACGATGGTGTTGTGTTACCAGTATGTAGATTTATCTATTACTAAACTTCACGAGGGAAATCTGCTTAGTTGCCGCAGTCCCTGCGTGACGGACTTTTTTTAGGAGTTTTAATGGGAAATGCATGAAATATTTTACAACAAAATCTCGAGCGCACAATATGTGCTGCTACTAAGTAATATATACTTCAAGATGTTTCTTCGCGGCACTAATCAGGCTATCAAAGTATATATCTTACACATCATAACACAGTATTTATGACATTAATTGCTGGAGTATAGAGATTTGCAGCATTTAAGTACTTCATATGTTCTAACTCTTCATCATAAATTAGTTTGTGATTGCGTGTGAAAGCCTCATAGGGCTAATTTAGCCAGTGACTTAGAACTTCAATACCAGTGATTATGGTGATAAGATATTCATCTTCAGACTGTTATTTTTCGTTACTATTAACCATTTATTGATTTGTGGGTACCATGTATCTATAGGTGGTGTTTTATTCTTTCCATAGACGCAGCCGATCTACAGAATGGATATCTCATCTCTTGGCCATAGACTGTCTGCGTTTTTAGTTTTAATGTTAATATACTTACTCATGAAAAGGCGTCGATTCATAAAATTTAAAGTGTTAATAAACAAAAAGGAAAAATGTATTTTTATATTCCAATAACTTCCAACCCAATGCAATAAGTGATATATATATATATGGTTGTGATAGTTTTGCGTATTTTGAATTCAAAATTTCACGATAAGGATTTATCGTCAGTACGTGAGTATTAGAATTGGGAAGGGAAGAAGGATCCTTGTAGATGGAATTAAGAGGCCGATAGTATTCATACCATATCCTAGAATAGCTATAATTTAGGGCGACTGCAATATATATAAGGGTCGTGCATGTGGCTCCCAGTGTCCTTATCTACAATGATACCACCAGCCATGGTTTAATAATGCCAATTTTCTTCAATAGTCTGCTTTCATTCATTTTTCTCCACCAGGTTAGTCCCAAGTAAAGGTTTCCTCACTATAAACGGACGAATACTGAAAAATGTTTGCGAAATATTAAAATAATCTAATAATCTAAGCAGATTTCCCACGTGCGCCACGTATTTGCATTTATCTCAAAATTTAAAAGTTCAATGAGAACAATATTTGGTATTTAAGCTTCAAATATAGTGCTTCATAACATAATAGAATATTGTAAATATGAGATGTGTAGGAGTGGGGCTTTACTGAAGGCCGAAAAATAAAAAATGCAAATATCTCAGTTAATAATCAAGATAGTGAAAAAATGTGCACAGCAACATTTATAGAGCATAAAGTTTCCAATAAAATTGATTCTATACAATTATTCGATACGACGCATAATAACGGAGATATTAAGACTTTTCGAAATCCACCCCTCTAAACCCCCCTCCCCCTGGTGAGATTTCAGGCGACTGGAACATCACCGACAAAAGTCCGACCGGCAGGGGCTGCGTAAGTAAAGTAAGCAGATTTCCCACGTGCTGTTATAACACACTTGTGATATTCTCTCACCACATAGTCCCTATTTCTCTGTAAAAAAAGAACCGTCGAGTAGAAGGCGTCGTAGGGTGGGGGGGGGGAAGAGGAGTTTACTGAAGGATAAAAAGTCCGTCACGCAGGGGCTGCGTAAACTAAGCAGATTTCCCACGTGAAGTTTTACAATAGAGAAATCTCCATACGACAGCCGTACAGTTACGGCAAAGGGCCAAACTAGCTTTTGGCGGGAAACTCAGTCGTCCGTTACGGCCTAAATTTAATAAAAATGCAAATATCTCGGTTAATATTCAAGATAGAGAAGAAATGTATAGAACAATATTTACAATACGATTGGTTCTATACAATTGTTTGTTCCGACGTATGGAAACGGAGATATTAGGAATTTTCGAAAATCCCCCCTTTAAACCCTCCCCCCCTCCCACTGGTCCGATTTCAGCCATTAACGAAATTGATCTGTCTTTCGGTCTGTCTGACAGAAGACATTATCAAAAATTCATTTTTCTATGAATAAGAAACACTCTTGATAAACCTTAGTACTTTATAAGTTTTGAAAATAAAAATGACAATTTTCGAAATGACTGGAATTGGCAAAGATTCAAAGGGGAAACCCATGAACGAGACAGTACATTTTGAGAGGATGTTGGCCAACGGCAATGCATCTATGCATCATGTGTATGTAGAAATAGGAAAAAGTAAATAAAAATAGTGTAGACATTACTATTGGCTAGAATATGTGTGGCCCTAACATTAAGAATTAAAGACGATAAATGTTTAAAACGAATAGAAACTCCAACATCTGATTTGTAATAATCGAATTTAATACTTAATCTTATAAATGATAATAATATGCACATGATGTATTTTACTCACTTCAAGGGAATATATTATTCGTCGCTCTTAACATTAAGTAATAGAGTATGAAAGAGAAACATGAAATACCAAGGGAATTGTGACAACTTTGTGAAAAATTATGTAAGGAGACACTTCTCCGGTATAACTCTTGTGAAACGCTTTCGTGAAAACATTGAGGAGATATGCACGAACGTAAGACTATTTTATTTCAATAATATTTACTATATATTCATTTTCATATTTTCTCCCAAATGTTCCAATCTTTAATCTGAAATGCATTCCCAAAATGTATTGGAATTGATATAATAAAATATATTAACATTACTGGCCTGAGGAAAGATGAGAAAACAAACATTTAGTTGAATGAAAGAATGTTTCTATCACTAACATTAAAGAAATGAATTAATCAACCTTTGTATAATGAGCTCATAATCATATTCGCCTAGAGTGGCGAATTCGGCTCCCGGCTGGGTAAGAAGGAATTTATTTAGTGACGAAGTGGAAAAAAGGGTGGTAACCTGTAGGATATAACCCGGCCCAATTAGCCATAGTAGCAAAAAGTGGACGTTAATAAATGATTACAATAATAATCATAGTCATACGTCCCACCACGCGCGCACGTGAGTGTGTTAGTGTGTGTGTGTGTGTGTGTGTGTTTGAGTGTATATATATATACATATATATATATATATATATATATATATATATATATATATATATATATATATATATATATATATATAGAGAGAGAGAGAGAGAGAGAGAGATAGTGAGATCACTACATACACTGGCGTCGAGATTCAAAGATAAGGGGCGTTAACAAGCTAACTTCTTTTAAGTAATGTCAAACCAAGATTGGCTCTTTTGTACAGATAGGAAATAATGGTTAAAATATATATGGATGAAGGCATTAATCCTTTGAACTGTGGCCAGATACAAAGTCTAGGTTATTCAATTATCACTCTTGCTGAAATAAACAGAAATATACAAACAATTATCCAGATCCCTGTCACATACCTGTGGGATTTTCCTTTCAATTTGCAAGCGAAAAGAAGGAACTTTAAGTCGGTCAAGAAATTTTAAATATCAATAACCAGATTAAATCATACCCTGCAGAGTTATAAGGAATATCAAGGGTTATTAATTAATTAAAGATGTGAAACTCTGGTAAATGTCTGTCCATCGGATGATCTCTTCTCATACGAAGCTCTCTCTTTCTTTCTGCCTGTAATTGCTGTTTATTCGCATTAGTGCAAAGTAAATTTGTTGAGAGGATAGCATTTGGATTACCCTCTGAGTAGAATTGAATGGCATTAATTACTCTGGCACCGTCGGTGACTTGTTTTTTTTTTTTTTTTTTTTTTTTTTTTTTTATAAAACGTGAAAAAAAACTCTTATTTAGTACTACATGTCAAGGCTTTTCTAGGAAGCGCAAATTGTCCATTTAGAAAAATCCACTCCTCTAGACCAACTTCTATACAAAGAACATGGACATTCGTTTTAAAACTATTTCTAAAAGCTTTAGATATTTCTTCAACCTTTAATGTCCCATTAAACGTATTAAGTGTTACATAAAGATATGGTTGGTAACTTATTGTATTTCTAATGGTCTGGAAATGACTAAGTATGGCCTTAGCACTATCTAACTCACATACCTGCCGTCGTCCAAGTTTTACCTTCTATATATTTTCTATCAGTGCCTCCCAATGTTACACTTTAAGAGACTTTCCATCCATTCGTAACCACGAAGTATATACGTATGCGGATTCTTGACAGAAAAATGAGGATTTATTACACTTTTATTTTTAAATATACTTATTTTATTCTATTATTGACAAAGACGTTGCTGTGCTGCCAGTGTAAAGTTTTCACTATGTAGCCCATCAAGAAACGACACAAGAAAAGAAAAAAAACGTTTTCCAAGTTCGTCAATACATATACCTGATAATTGCTATGATCCATAAATTTTCTTCATATTCAAATAGTCGAATTCGATTTAGGCTTACTCTAGGGCTAGTATGGAATTCATACCTTCCGAAAATCGATGATTTTCATGGTACAGGGGGTGTTGTCTTCAATTGACCCTCAACAATTATAAAATGAAAATTATTTCATATTGGTAAACGGGCCTTAATAACCAGGTCTTCCAACCAATTTCTTTATTAAAGCACAATACCTTTCGGCACTAACGTGCCATCATCAGGTGCTGACATTCATATCTCTTCGTTAATGTATTGCCAGCTAAGTGCTGTTCCAGCTGACGCTCGACGGGCAGTCATCGTAATTCGTATATTTGCTGTTTAGTGAGGATGTTAAGCCTTGAGAGGAGCATTGAAGAATGCTCCTGGAGAAGAAATCAAAAAGTGATGCACCTCGAAGATATTATGAATCGAAATTAACTTTTAGATATAATTCATGAAATATGATTTGTTATGATTCTCAGTAGAGGTCATTTATTTAGCAGACGTTTCGCAACAACAATTATTTTGTATTTTTTAATTCTATTGTTTACGCTGTATCATACGCTGTTCTATTGTGTACGCAATAGGTTTCATGATATTACTAGCAGCTCGGACGTAGGACTTTTGCTTATAGAATTGGATCGTAGTAGATATGCTTCAATTTTCTGAAAGCCTTAGTCAGTCATTGTGTGTAAATAGAGTTTCCTATATTAATTATCTACAGCTAAATAAAGCTCATTAGGTTGGCTCTCCAGATTATATATGAGTTATTTTTCTGTTTTAGCAGATTTCCCTTGAGGGAAATCAGCTATTGAGGTTGTACTTATGACGGAATTTTCGAAATTTTTCTTCAAATGTCCATCATTCCTACCTAGTAGATGACGAAAATGAGGTGCGTTCAAAACTGTATATATATATATATATATATATATATATATATATTTGTCTGTTACCGCTCTAGCGGTCGCAATTTTTGTTTGATCGTTACCAAACTCGATATTTAGTCGTTTTATGTAAAAAAAAAAGATCAAGTTCGTTAATGGCTGAAATCGGACCAGTGGGAGGGGGGGGCTTAGAGGGGAGGATTGTCTAAAATTAGAAATATTGAAGAAATATATGAAGCAGCATGATTCCTCGGCTCAGCTTCCCCCTCCTCTTCTCCTTGATTGATTCTCTAAGACGGGTCAGACCATTACAATAGTACTCTCCCGTGATTGTTTCACCTTTGTCTTTGTAATCAATCAACAGGATTCCTTCTGAATCCCAAAAAATTGTGGCCACAATCTTGCCTGCCGAGGGTGTGACCTTGAACTTGGCAGGTGGCTTGTCGCCTTTCCTACGCCACTGCATTGACTCCTGTTTAGACTCCGGATCATAGTGGTGGATCCAGGTCTCGTCCCCAGTCATTATTCGTGTCAAAAGATTCATGGGATTTGAACCACAAAGCGACAAAAATTATTTGCAGTAATCGATTCTCACATTCCTTTGAGCTGACGAGAGGTTTCCGGGAACCCATCGTGCACTAACCTTTGACATGCCGAGGTGGGTGTGTAAAATGTTTAGCACGGTAGTTTCCGATACACCAACCATCCTCGCGATCTGCTTCTTCTTTAGACGGCCATCATTGAGCACCAAGTCCTCTATGCGTTTGATGATGTCTGGGGTGGTTGCTTCCAAAGGCCTTCCTCGTCGCGAGTCGTCTTCTAAGGATTCTCGCCCCATTTTGAATAAACTACACCAATATTTCACAGTACTATAGCTAGGGGACAAGTCCCCATACACGTTCCTAAGGCGTTCAAAAATTTCTGAAGGCCTTATGCCTTCTTTGACTAAGAATTTCATCACAGCTCTGTACTCAATGTTGCTCATTTTAAAGACAAGTGCAAACTGATGATAATAAAAGTATTATATATATTAGACAAGTGACAGTAGGATTATAAAAATTTGTGTGAGTATTACTATGGATTAGGTAAACATGACAAGCTCAAAGTCCTTTATTTTAATTCCGTCCTTCATAGTTAGGCCGGGAACTTTTTGACCTCCCCTCGTATTTCATAATTCCTTAAACCCATTTTCTACAAAGCTCTAGGACCCCCTCGAAACGCTGTTAAGTGAGCCTGTTTGAGCTTACCAAGGCCTCGAAATTTCTAAATTGTTATACTTTTATATAACTGACTATTCTAGTAATGCCAGACCCAATATCAAACTTGTTAATGGTAGTAATTTGTATGTCACAACAGTTGTTGGTTTTAGTAATCCTGTTGTATAAAAGGTCCTCACCAATCCCTTCATTCCTACGAGGCCTATGTTATCACAGGTCTTTGATGTATTCTGTGATATAGAAAGAGAGAGTGTTGAGGTAAGGAGTGTATAATAATGTAGAAGAGAGACATGGCGTGGGACCAGCTGTGACGGCTGCTCGTGTAATTGAGTCCCCTCCCTACAATCTTAGTTCATCCCCTCCCCTTTCCTTCTTTACTCTTGCAAATTACTCTACAACACGGCAGTTGAATGGCCTCGGCGTGGCCTTAAGCAATGAAAAAAAATAAAGATGACCTTCAACAATGCTCAATGCAGGCGGTCCAACGCCTTGCTCCCAGAAAAAAATTATTTCAATTTAATATTTAATTATTTTAGGAATAAAGGAGTACAAAAGCAAAGAAATTCTGCCACGCAAATGTTATGCTAGAGCTAAGATAAAATAAGAGCTGCGAGAACTAACCAGTTTTCTCACGTGCTGGGCAAGCTGCTGATCTGACGCCAACTTTTCTTCATTTTTCATGTATTAAGAGGCCAATGTAAACGTGACGCGGGATTCAAGATATAAATAAGATGTACGGGTATAGTAGCTGAGGTAACAGGCAAGGTGTCACACACACACACACACACACGCGCGCGCGCACACACACACACACACACACACACACACACACACACACACACACACACACACACACACACACACACACACACACACACACACACACACACACACACACACAAATACAAGACAACACACACCACACGCACACAATAAATACAAGGTTTTCCAAATAAGACAGCTCAAATGCTTTTCCTAGTCAAACGAATGGCTTGGGAAAAATATGCCGGAGAAGAAGACAATCCTCAAAGAAAATATTCATTCTTTTTTCAAGGATGTGAATAGATAAGAGAAATAGAGTAGTCCTCTAGAAATAGTGAATAGTTTTCTTATGAGTACTGGCGGCTAAGGCAACCTATACCTCCAGGGACACCCAGAACAAGAACTAGGAACGAACACATGAAGGAGCTGTCCCTCCTCCTATTTATTGAGTTGTATACGTCCTGTGTGCTTTAAAACTATTCAGAGGTTTCTGTCACTCCATTATTCTAATAAAAGCCACGTTTACTCACTTAGAATGAATCAGGCAATGGATTAGTCAAATCAGTTCGAATTAATTTCATCCGAAGCACTTGTTATCAACGATATCTCACTACTGGACTCCTTTCGAGAAAGGAAACACTTTATAAGAGAATATATGCAGATATATACAAATATATAAGAACGGATATCATTTTTCTCATGTACTAGTAGGGTATCTGAAGTTATTTTCGAAACTCACGTCATGAGTTCCTAAATAACTGTTATCAATTAAGGGGAATCTTTTGGTATACTACTAAAACTGTTACTACATGTATTTATTTGAGTACTGACGGTCAAAAATTTAGTTATTTATTGTTATATCAATTTTTTTTTTAACGTGTATGAAACTAACCATGAGAGCTGAGACATAAATATTATTCCACTTGGTAAACTAAGAGAGAGTCGTGGGTCCTATCCCACCACAATTAGCTCTGTAGTTGCATTAAGTGAGGGCAAATACATATTTAATGCATTATATAAACCTAATGTCAAATCTCTTAATTACATATTCTGCAATAATGAAGCGATTATTGAACACAGCTTTTGAAACCTACATCGTTACTTAGCCGCGTAGAGGAGGAAAAAGGAGGTGCGTTCAAATACACACACACACACGCATATATATATATATATATATATATATATATATATTATATATATATATATATATATTTATATATATATATATATATATTATATATATATAGATATATATACTAGCTCAGATACCCGGCTTCGCTCGGGAATTCATTTGAGGCTGAATGGTGATGTTATATTTTTGGCAAGGCTTTACTTTGGACAATATTTTGACATGTACCCGTCCCAGTGTTTAGGGTTAACACCCGTTGTTTCTGTGGATTTGTTAATAATAAAATTATTTTGTAATGTAAGACTTCACTGTCCTGCATATTGTCATATTTCCCGTTTCCTGTGCATTATGCATAGATTTGAATTATTAATGAGAAAATATTGATATACATTTGAATCAATTTTTTCATTTGAGGTACCTGGTAGTTCATATTCAAAAGAAGTGTTGAGCAAATTTCTCTCAATAACAAAATAAATAACTTTTGTTATGTGCATATTTGCCGAAACCGCAATAGGAAATCACTATTTTTAATTTCAGGCCTCCCTTATAACCCCCACTTCTGCCCGTCCCTAGAAATAGTATGGCTTATTATAAGGAAGGCGTTAGTGCTAATACACATACTGAGTGTTTTATTTAGTTCGGTTGTCTTTTGTGTCAAATAAAATTGTTGACTCCCGCTATAATGTTTAGCGTATAACGCCTTTATAGTTCGGTATACGACGATAATGTATAAAAAAAAAGTTTCTCTAAATAACAAAATAAACAACTTTTGTTATGTGCATATTTGCCGAAAATGCAATAGGAAACGAAATATCACTATTATTAATTTCAGGCCTACCTTATAACCCCCACTCCTACCCGTCCCTAGAAATGTTAGTATGGCTTATTATAAGGAAGGCGTTAGTACTAATTCACATACCGAGTTTGGTTTAGTTCGGTTGAGTCTTTTGTGCCAAATAAAATTGTGGACTCCCTCTATAGTTTTTAGTATATAACTCATTTATACTTCGGTATACGGCAAATGTGCATATTGCAAAAGTTACTCTAAATTACAAAATAAACAACTTTTGTAACGAGCATATTTGCTGAAAAAGCAATAGGAAACGAAATATCGCTATTTTTAATTTCAGGCCTCCCCTATAACCCCCACTCCTGTTTGTCTTAGAGAATATTAATATAGCCTAAAGTCTAAGTTGGGCTAGTAGTAATATACATACCAAGTTTCATAAAATTCGGTTCAGCCGTTTATGCGTGAAAAGGTAACAAACAAACAAACAAACAAACAAACAAACAACATGTGAAACGAAAAGTTATCGTGAAATTTCGCGAAAAAAATCAATGTACAGACAGAGGTTACAATTTTATATATATATATATATATATATTTATATATATATATATATATATATATATATATATATATATATATATATATATGACTGAATGAACTCTCCATCTATTATTCACTCTCCTTTTGTTGGGGATTTGAATAAAAAAAAAGGATACCCAATGTATCATAGGATAAGACTAGCTGACCTCGGACTGGGGTCCTGTTGCCGTAGTGTTACTTCGGCACTTAAGGGTTAGGCTATTAAAGGCTGCTCGGATTTTATAGAAGTGGAAATGCCAATTCCCCACTCTCAGTCCTCCTCTTTTATTCAGGCAGAAAATGTGGTGCTTCTAGGCCTCTCTCAAGCCTGGATAAGAACATAGGATTGAGGGCAGGGGAAATAAGCATCTCCACCTTTATCCCAGCAGCCCTTCTGGTGTGTCAAATTCTTTGATTCATGTGAAGTTTTTTTATTTTTAAAAATTTAGTGCCCGAACATTTGCTTACTAGGAGAGAAAGGGCAACCACAAAACAAGACCTTACCAAAGAAAGACTCAAAAGTTCGTAACGCAGGGGCTCCGTTAACTAAGCAGATTTCCAACGTGATGTTTTAGTTGGTGTTAGTAACACAACACCACCGTCATGAAATACAAACGGTAATGAGAAATCTTTCAGTTAATAGTAATAAGCTCCCAACGGAAACGGCTTCTGAATTGTAAACAAACAGGTCTGCCCACCATTCAGAGCTGAACAGATAGATAGACATATCCTTCACCGGAAAGAAAAACAATTACTGAAATATATCTGAATATAACATAT